>JAMPIT010000476.1:0-1200000 GCA_026261815.1 Monarcha castaneiventris obscurior | reverse complement strand
ATATCCTTTCAATTTAATATGGACCACTGGGACCATTATTGTTTGTACTGCTTTGTGCAATGGTTAAAGCAGTGCCATACTAGAGCTGGTCAAATTCTCATCTCATTCCTACTATGCTGCACTGTTTCCGTAACACTATGGACAGGGAGATGGAGAACTTCATTTTAGAAAAACCCAAACAATTCTTAGTCTGAAATAAGCACCACCAAAAAACGTAATAAAAATCTACATTCAAGGCTTGCAGACAGGGCTGAAAGCTAATCTCAAATTCAATCCCCACCCTCCTGGGGGTGAAAAGTACTTCCTCAAATTGCTGTAGCATTAATGGCAGCAAAAGGCTCTGAAATTACAGTGCTGAAAGCCAAATAATTACCTGAGTACATTAGCCAAAGTTTCTCATATTTCAGACCCTTTAACTTATTTTTTTTAATTTTAGGCAGTGATTCGGAAGACTTCTCAGCCTATGATTCTTACAATGATTCACAAAGCAAGGACCTTGTCAGCTGTGGAAATCTAAGTCACAAATCATTAAATACGAGATTATGTGGTGAGAGAAAAGGTACAGTGATTGCAAAAATATGAACATCTACAAGGAAACATTGTGTACAGTTTGTTTTTCTAAATAACATGTCTCTGTTTCCAGGACTTAGATGCAGATGCCACAGGGGAAGCAGGTATCAAGTAAAACTCAGGAATTACAAAGAGTCTGTTCCATCTTGTACCCTATGTGGAAAAAAGAGTTCTGGTTCATCCTGTAAGTATGATGTGTTACTGAAATAATTAACTAACAGACTAGGTTTCAAGGGACACAAAGCTACCACGCCACATTTAATTTAGTACAAGCAGTCATTAGCACTGTAAAGCCAACTTTTGCACACCTGGTCAAGCTTAATCTCCCTGCACAACAGGTTTAACTTTCCCTGGTCCTTTATGAGAGGAATCCCTTTCATATTTCATTTATGGCAGGAATATCTCATTTTGCAGAGCCATATAAAAGAATATGAAAATTAGGCATTACTATGCCAACTTTTACAGTGCCAGCCATTACCTAATGTAGTATAAAGAAGTACTAAAGAAAATTCCAGCTCGACGTTCATATTGTGTGACATGCAGCAAAGTGAAGGAAAGCCTAATTAAAAAAAAATTAAATACTGAACATCTGAACACCTTTTAAAGTCACTTAGACTCTCCCTCTACCCTATGAAAAAATTGCTTAAAGAAAAACATAAAATTTCATCAAGAAGAAAGTATAAATTAGCTACTTGTCTCTAACAATCCTGTGAAACTATAAATCAAAGTAGTATTCACGTAATTATTAGGATCATGACACTGATTATTCTACACTTCCCAACTGCAGTCTTTCACTGTACGAAATGGAATATAAATCTGCATTCCATCTGCCACCTAAATGCAAGAGCAAACACAAAATGTTAATCTGTCCTCATTTACAAAAAACTTTAAAACACATTCAAGTTTTATTCAGCAGTGATAGTTACTTGATCTTTTATTTATGCTAAAGAGAAAAAAATGTTAAAATACAAAGAAAATTACCTTTTTTGTTTTAAACATGGCCTCAACAACTCCAGCTTATTCGCAGAAGAGAATCTCCACTCAAAAGGCTCAAAAAACCAAACAGCCAAGTGAAGTTGTAACCAGACTTTGTGCAAGGTAAGCTGTAGCAGTACCTATGTAGTACAACAAAACTGTGCTGTAGAAGATTCAGCTTGGAAAAAACACACCAGTCTCATGAGCAGGAAGAATGTTTTATCTTTTGCAGTGCATGATATATATCAGAATTTCACTCTTTAGTGAAACTAAATTATTTACTGTAAGAACATGTGTAAGCGATTCTTAGATTAGTTCTTCACTCCTTCTAATTTACTGAAGAGTGAAAATGTAACTTATTTAGCTGACACATTAATGAAAAAAAAATTCACTTTAAGGGGATGTTCCCATTCAAAAAGTCAAAAGCAGGCCTGTATAATTAGGATGCAGCTCTGTTTGCTACCAAGTATTTCTCTGTAAGTAACAATCCTACCTTTAATTGTTGTTACCATTAAATTGTGCCATGAGACAGAAATAAAATGGATTCGTACCAGTAGCACAGACTAGGCTGAAATGCAAACGAGTTTTGTCACAGTATTTTTTGACAGCTTTACTCAATAGCAGTAATTGCCTGGAAGTACAAGCAGCTGCACTTGAGAATCAGTGGCAGAGAACACAGAGAGAAAGTTACAGCAGCAAAAGAGTGCTGCTATTATGAGAAATTCCCTTACTCTGCATCCTAGAACTTTCTGTCTTATTGCAATACAGATGGAACACAGTGATGGGCTGTGCTTTACAATTCAATGGAAAATTCTACTCACCATAAAATGAACTTGCAACCAAGTGATATCAAGGTGTATGTATGTAATTCATAGTTTAGAAATCCTTTTTCTTACTTAAATTGTTTGTATTTTATTCTATGTGTCTTATCTTTAGGAAATCCTTTGAGGCTGCCAAAATCTGCTGTTCAAGCACATGTGATAAAATTATCCTTTCACATCAATACACACCCAGCAAGAAATCTGCCCAAAGCAAATCTGCAAGCAACATCAGAAACAAAAATGCCAACGATTCCTATGCAAATGTAAGACTTTAGAGTGAAAATTAAAAGCCACACAACTTTCTTGAAAGAATGACCTCCCTTCACCATGGCACTGGTGAACATCCCATTCTTAGCAAGCTGATTACTACAATCTAAGCATGTGTAGTCCATTTGAGGGTAAGACAAGAGGGAGTTCAAAACCCAAGCATTTTAGCTTATACGTTAGTATACTGCATCACAAAGGTATGTACAGACTTGTTATGCAACTTAGTCCCTGTATAAATGGTGAAATAGACCAAAAAATAGCACTGGATCTTATCTCTAGAATTGTGTTTCATATACTGAAACAAAGTCTAGCTAGACAAACCAATATCAAAACCTCAAGAAAGCCTTCTCAGTACCAAAAACATGCACCACACTGGAGCTGATACATTGGAAAGGTGTGAATATCCCTCAGTTCAAATGAATACACAGTCAGAGAAATAATTAACAGATACTTCCAACTTGAATCCTGGAGCAGTCTATCACATAACTCAATTGTTACTTCTCAACACGTATTCAGAGTGAAAATCGTGGACAAAACCTTAAACATCACCTTTTTCCTATACCTATGTATACATTTGCCTTCACTATTAACAAGACTACATTTTATTATTTCCAACAGATTTTAAGTTCTTCTCTGGATCATGCCATAGAGACAGCAAACAGTTTGAAGAAAGCTACGGAACGAATGGTACAAGCAGTTTCAAAAGATCTAGCTAAAGTTAAAAGAAAACAGTTTTAATTTCCTAGTTCAAATGCTACATTGTTCTGCTGGTTTGTACTGAAGTGTTAGTATCTCTGCAAAAATAAAATGATGAATACAAACATCAAAAAGTCAGCTAGCTAACTTTGTCAGCTGTTCTGTACCTATTAGTGCTGAACCAAACCAGAGCATATAGGTATTCCATGTTTACACTCAGAACTGTAAAACAAATTATTAATTCTACTGAAAGTCTCTAGTGGGTTGGCTAATCCCCATTCCTGTGTACAGATACCTTCTCTGAGTATTCACTTAAGATAGCTTAATAAAAATTGGCTTAAACAAGCAAAATTAACTCTCTGACTTTGATTTCCCCCCACTCCCAAGTGTGAGAATAAACCTCAGTCATTACTACGTATCTTTCCCACACTTCCACAGCACTGCTTAATCCCACCAGAAGAAAACAGCCTCTGTACCTGAGACATCTAGAAGCAAACATCATGCTAACATACCAAGTCATAGTCAACTTTTGGAATTATTTTGGTTTTAGAGTGCCCTACATTGAGAGTTGCTTGTTTGTAAGAAACTTCCTTGCATGTTGCAATGACCAAATTACACCATTTGTTATTTATGTAACAATTAAACTAGTTCCTTCAATGGGATGTCCTTAATTTGTCAGATGTGTCTGGCTTTGAGATTTTAGCTGATGGTAAATAGGTTGGAAAATTTTAAAATACTGTAGAAATTCAGTGGGCCAAGAAAAGTCAGCTATTATTTTCCTTCTAACCATTTAACTGCAGTGATTAAAAGCAAGCAGACAGTTAACAGCCTTGTTTTATATTCAGTGAAGCCAAAGTATATAAGGACTGACGAAAAACAGATTAGAAATGCCAGTGTATTCCTTAAAGAGGACAGTGATTTTCAGGCAAACCTGAGCAATTTCATCAGTGGTGGATACAGAAATAATGCAGACTCTGTTCATACAAGCAGTGATTGCTAAACTCACTGCTGTGTGCCACTTACTCACCAGCCTGAGTCAATGGCTTTTTTCAGGGCTTCTTCCACCCTTCACAGCCAACAATACCATTCAACTCTTTTCCTCCTTAGCCTCTTTTTACAAATCCTCCTAACTTCATTTGCCTCTGCTTATTATCCTTGTTTTTGCTTTATTTAGTCTAATGTTTGGAATGTCCCCATTATTTCCAAATGAAGTTAATAGTTGAAGTCATTGGTGCAGCTTCCTAGATGCAATTAAAAAAGATACATCTCTTTCATAGAAATCTCTCCACATCACAAGAACAGCTAGACCTTTTTGTTTATCCTGGATCCCTGTGCCTGCTGCCCTGTGCTTGACAGCAACTGCCTAAGAAAGATCATACTGAGTAAGGCCATTGCATAGTGACATTTCCTCAGCACATTCTCTGGCAAATTGAAAGCCCAGAACCCTTCCAAATCAGCAGTAGCATTTATACTTACTAGCCCTATAAACACTTGTTGTATGGTGAGGATTTTCCCCCCCACATAACAATTTAGAGCATGTCATTACTGCATGACATCCCGGATGCTGAAGGTGCTTTGTTTTGATTTGACAACAGCAGGTTTCATGTGTTACTTCACTCACTGAATAGGAAGATAACCCCTCAGTCTGAACACTAACAGGATTTTTGAGGTTTCCATCACACACTCCACCCTCATCTTTTTTCCCCTCGACCAAGGTTCCTAGTCTAGCCATTCTTGACACAAAAATTTTTCCACACCTCTGATTTTCCTTAGTAATTTCTGAATCTTGTCCAGATTTCCATATTCAACTTAAAAAATCAATTGTTGGGCCCACATGTAGCGTTAGGTAAGTATTTTAAAACACGTAATAAAAATACAAACTTTCAAAATTATAATGTACCTTGTACATGTACTCTGAAATACTAAGTTTTTGTTTATCCTAATACAACTCTTTCCCATTCTTGATAAAACTATTTTTGATCTAGAAAAAATGTAGCAGAGAAGATCCTTGGGAAAAAAAAACCCTAAATATCTTGAATATAACTTCCACTTACCCCTTTCATAAGCTGTTTTGAGCCACATATTGGTGTCAGATTTCCTATCATAAAGCATCTCTATTATTCCACCTTTAGAGTAACATTTAGCTTTGCTTTGCCTGATGGAAAAAGTGGGTTAAGGGATACCAAAAAACCAGACTAAGACTTTTGAGTTATCAGCTTTCAGACTGAGCTGATGATAGCACTTAGGCCTGAAGGAGACACCTGGAAAAAGACTTAAATGCTGAATATACAAAAGTAATCCAAAATTTTGAGCTGGTATTTCTTCAACTCTATGAAATAAAAAAAATACCAACACAATGGATTTTACATACTATTGAAATCAATTATTTCAGTCCTTAAGTGCAACACTGATAACAGTTATTTTCTTCTGCACGTAACTATTTTTCAGCTTTAGAAATGGGAGAAAATATTGCAACTACATATAGCTGTTAAAACAAACTTGGGTTCTGCTTGCCAAAGGTGTAAGAAATATATACCATTTTAGTGTAATTTTTCAGCCCCAATTTCAAGGTGTGAATCTGTAGTATGAAAACATTGAACACAGCATTTCTTAGATAAGTACTTTTACTCTGGATTTTTACTGTGATCCTTAAGAGTTGTAAACTAGAATTCAGAAAAACAATACAGATATTTCTGCTGCATGTTTTAAGGTTGTGCTGTACATGGTATTTGATGAATCAGTTAATTTAAGAGTGTTGCTTCTGTAGTCCTACGGAAAAAAAGTCAGTGCACGTTCAATTCTGAACTCATTTAAGTGCATTTGAAAGCTACAGCCCCTTATTCTCATCACGCCCCATGTCCTGCTACATTTTAGAATCATTGTCATGTTCTGCCCTTTCATTCCTCTCTGATATTGGGGGGGAACTTGATCTTTTTCCACCTTCTAATTAACTCTGAATGAACTTACCTAACAAAAATATTCTCTTCATGTATTAGTTAACCTGAGAGCAAAATAAAGGGGAAAAACCCAAAATCACAAAACAAAAAATAAATACTCTTATCATCTGAGTAATCTATTCCTTTTCATTGTGACATTTCTCTTAGATTCTACATGCAACAAATTAACGTTTCAAGGCACATGAATAAAACACTTGTGTGTGGTGTCAAAAAGTTCAGTAATTTTAATTAAGTAATTTTTAAAGAGAAATCTAAACGTTACCAGTATTACAAAATTCATACAATTTGATTTTTTATTCCCTTTAAAGCAAATGTAAGTATTTCTTTCTTAGTATGTAACAAAATAGAAAAAAATGTGAATTCTCTTGATTACATCAAGTTTTGTCATTTTGTTTGCTTTGTGCTTTTCTTTTTCAAATTACCAAGCCCTTTGAAAGATTGAACTGCTTCCCTTCTTTCCCTCTCCTTTCCCCTTCCCTCCACTTCCTCAAAGAGACATGCTTACTTTTGGAATTTCTGTATCACAGGCAATTCAGCTTCTGAAACAGACAATGTAGACAATCATAAGGAATTTGCTAAGAAATTAACTTTTTTAAAAAGCTTCTGTAATAATCTGTATATACTTAAATATAAAGTGTACTTCAGTGCATGGCTGACAGCATTTCTCCTAAGTTATTTACTGTGATTGGAACTGCTAAATAATTCTGTGATTAATTATCTACCTTACCCAGCACCATCTAAAAAGCCTTTAGATTTTCACAATTACACATACTTAAAGAATTTTTCAGTGAGTTATTTTTACAGAAAATACTACACCTTAAGACACTGCACTTGTATGAAACATTTTTACCATAAACCCGTATTTACACATTTTCCCTTGAAGTCCCTACCCAAGAGCCTAGGCCTTTTTAATTCAGTCAGTTTTAGAAATAAATTCTATTATAGAAAGGTTTCACAGTTCTCAAAGACAATTCCAGTATATATATAATTACAATAACTTTTAGCATAGTTAGTTAGGAACAAACATGCCCTTCTGAAAAAGCACTTGCAGTGTACCACTAAATAGAACCCAAGAAACACATGTGCTCATCTTTTCATCTCTCTGCCTTCTACTCCCCCAAAAGCAGCAAATTTAAATTATAACATGACTTTCCATTAGGAACCATGTAGTACTGAAGTGCAGTATTTGAAAAAGTCAGTTCCATTAGAATATGTACATACTGTTTGTCTTTTTAATACATCATAAACATCACCACATCTATTCATCCTTAATGCAGACCATATCCTTGGGTTTACTAAGGTTCTTCACTTCCTCCAGTAGTCTTTTAGGTGTCAAAATATGAGTAGAACCTGACAAGAGAACGTAAGTATGAACTGTATCAGTCAAATTCTGACTTTCAGACATTCCCTCTTTAAAACATGAGCTACGTGCGAGTGTTTTTTACTGTACCTGGAAAACTGACAAATGCAACAGCTCAAAATGTTTTCATTTAAAGCACCATCACGTAAGTGTCACCATTACACAGGCCACGTCCCTCTTCCCACACTCAAACATTCAGAGCAGGATTCTTACTTTGAATACAAGTTTCAAGTCCTGCTCTGTCCTGTTTGAAAGACAGGCTTGAACCTGGGCCACTTTTACTGTATTCAATTGTCCCAGCCTGCAAGAAACCTGCCATTCTGTGAAAGAGTGAATTAATGAATGAGAGGCTTTACCTTAGAATCAAGAAACTATCTGGATTCAAGATTATCACAAACAATAGTGTTCCACAGAAATACCAGTATACAGAAAACTGGCTTTTACTGACTAACGTTTCCTTGAAAAAACAAAATCCAAGTCTTGAGCAGCAAAGAAAATCCTTATTATTCTTCAGGAGTCCACAACTACCTCTCTTATTCTTACACAGAGTGAATTCTGCCATGAAGGGTCACCCTACAGTTCTGAAGGCAACAAGTACAGTCACTCTGAAGGGGCCAATATTCTTTTGAGTTCTGAATCAGGAACACAGCCAAATTTTAATCTTTCAGTAATCCATGTGGAAATTTGGCAAATATCACCTTCCCTCAGAAATAAGGATTACAAACAAAACTACAAGAATCATCTCTAAACGAAAGGGAAGATGGTGCTGTGGCGAGTGCCAGATACCACAGTAAAGAGTAACCTACACTAAACATGGTGTTGTAAACAAGTGTCAGATGAAGAAATAATCTTGTTAAACTACATTCCTGTTGTCCTGCTCTTTCCATTCCTACTCAAAACTAGAACCAGCATTAAACCTACTTCAACCACTACCAATGAAACCAGAAAATAAAAAATAAACCAAAAAAACTCCAACCACACAAAAACTATATTTTGAGGCAACAGACTCTAGATCTCAGAATCAAGGTTGTCATTGTTTCAGGGAGGGGTATTTATTTAGAATCATGGTAGATGGTAGATAGCTTCCATCTGAAACTCAAGACTAAATTTAAATGCAAGATATAAACATCTCAAGCAATTTAGAATGCTTTAGATGACCCTGCACCCAGCCATCAGCTGGCCCCACAGATGGACACAGGTCTTTGGTAAGGTTATGTATCTAGGAGCTCTGTTCTGATATATATGTACATGTTTTAGCACCTAATTATTTCCTGTAATGCCATTTAAAATTCATTTGAAGCACAGCAGCTAATGGAACAAGCATTTACTACCTCTAAGTGCTGGAAGATTACTACACGAGCTGCCAACTGCCAAATCTTAAGAAGGGGAGTTATCAGGACACAAGCAGTTAATCATTGCATGGTTTATGCAAAGCCTCTCAAGTAGCCACAACAGAAATTAGAAAACGTTGAAAGTCAACTGAGCTACACTGAAAAAGTGGTTTGGGGTTTATTTGCTTGGTTTTTTGGGTGGAATTTTGATTAGGATTGTTGGGGTTTTTTAATACTTATCTTCCTTCCAAAGTGAGCAATTTTGCACTAGTCTGTCAGCTTTCCTACTTCCAAAAGCAACGAGAGTAGCAAGTATCACTGAAGGTAAAGCACAGGCAGATGCAAAAGTTTGTGTGAGTACTGTAATGCAAAGAAATAGAGGTCTCTTGAAATCCTGTTTGCTATACTCTAACATATTTCTCTGACATAATTCTTCAGTAGAGCATAACTGTTCTTTTTGCCCTTAATGTCTTGTGGCAAAAAAAATCCCTCCAAACAACAGAGATAAGCCGAAAAGATGCTTTTAAGTGCAAAGTTTTAAGAAATACATTGGCTATTGTATTAGTGTGGTGAACCAACAGAGGGCATCTAAGAAAAGTGATTCTTACATTTTCCAGAACCACACACAGTTTCCAGCACACACCCCCCATCCTTTTGCCATGGCAAGCTCACCAATAACAACTTCACAGGACTTGTAGGCCTCAGAAACCTCGTAAGCGCTGCGCATCTCCGAGTAGGTGACTCCTCCAATCACAAACACAATCAGCCTTGCGCTGCTCCTCCGCTCCTCTCTGTAACTCGCTCGTGGCTTCTGGCGTGCACTGCAAAAGATTTTGTAAGATGACATTTATACAGCTTGCCTGATTAATTTTTGCTTAAAATTATACACTCAACAAGCAGTAGTAATTTCTGTCATGCAGTTTGTGGCTTGATTATAATTTCAGCAGCAGTATTTAGATAAACTGATAACTTGTTTTTATTCATTTTTTTAAATTATCACATTACTCAAACTGTTTAGGCATCACCAGAGGGAAAATAAATCCAAAAGAAAACTTTGTTGTACACACAGCTATTATGCCAAGGACTCCTGCCAAGCAGCTTAATTCTGCATGCTACCAATTCCAGGGGCATTTTTCACGAGATGTTCATTTGAAAAAGCTAATCTTAGGTTTTTCAGTCTCTGCGCATGAATATAATCGCTAAAGAAAATATTTGGCTGTTATCAAATCAGGCTCAGACAGCTAGGAAAAACAAAAGCAACCTGAAGCTCTTAGAAGTCTAATACACATGTAGTAATGGCAGACTCGGGTTAAGTCATCTGCAGTCCTAATCTCTCTCTGCTGGAGTGCCTTAAAGATTGCCACATTTCACCAGCCTGTAAGATAGAGGTCAAGTTCCAGTGTACAGGGACTTGCTCTGGTTTTCCCTTGCATTGATCACCCCAGTGCATATCCAGGAACCTAAGGATACACCACCAACGGTCTGATCAGCAGGGGATGTAAAATACCTATTTTCCTAAGGCTGTATATCTCTACTTTTTGTCTTGTATTTAGTAAGGTACAAATTCTAATTCAAGTGTGTCTTCCACTTCTAGGATATGTTTAATGCTTCCCTCCCTGAATTCCAGCATCTGATTAGTGCAGTGAGCATTCCTGAGACAGGAACACTCTTAGTGAGCATTCCTGTGATAGAAACACTCTTAGAGTCTCTATTCATTTGTCTCACCATTTAAATAACAGTATAAAAAGTGATAAAGCTCTCAGATTGGCAGGTATTGGTCAGGAGGTTCAAGAGCTAGAGGAATTAAAAAGAGAAAGAAAGAACAGTACACCTCAGTGAACTAAAAAAAAGATTTCAAAAATCACCTCTCAGTGATAATTATTAAACATGCAAGTACACATTTCACGTTCATTAGCAGAGAATTCATTTCAAGATCTCCAACTCTCCTGGACTCCCTGACAACAGGGGTCAAAAGCCTAACAGGCCCGTATTTCCTAATGGGAGAGCCTACAGAAGATGAATTTAACTTCCCGAACTCATTAACCCCAATAATGTCACCACCACTAACAGAGCAGAGATAACTTCCAGAAGTAAAACATTCTTTTTACCTAAGTCACAGTGCTGAACATTCATTCCTGAAACTACTTCAAACTAATAAGCTCAGTGGTTTAAAGTTCTCATTCTAGGAATATGAAATGTTGATATATGAAATGAATTTCTAACCTTGAAGCGAAAGGGAGATACTACAAATAAAAAAGCTATAAATTACTAAGAATTATTAAAATAACAACCAACTTGATTATGTTTTAGATTAAATAAAAATACAGGCCTGGCACATTAACATTACCTCACCTATGTTATTTCACTGTTCTGTAAGCACACTTCTGTAAGGCTTTAGAATGTAAATACCAATACTGAGATAGGGGTAAACTATGTTTCAGGAAATTAAACCATTTACCTTACTGCTCCAGAACCATTCCAGGTGGGAGGACACCGGGAACAATAAGGCCAGTCTTTTGAATCTAATTTGTTTTCTATAGCATCCTGAAGTGCAAAATAAAGACACAGTTAAAACAGCCATACAGACCTTAACCCCACCAAGCTTCAGCTTTCAGAAAGGATGTCTAACTGGAATTTCATGCCAACACATGCAGCTCAACAAATAATTGCAAGTAGCATCTCATGAATAACACTCCTACGTAACAAAATGCTAGACCACATAATGCTAACATGTATTAAAAGTGTTTTGTGTATCACAAGGAATTGGGAGTACACATGCTTTTTCATAAACATATTATTAAATTAACTCTTCAGATCTCACTAGCAGCTTTTCATCTGTAATGACACTAATGTATTTAATTTCTATATACCAGTGTATGAGAGAAGTCAGAGTCCCCTGAAAACATAAACAAACATGTGAAAGCCACCAAGAATCTATGAATGATAGCACAGGGTCAGACTAAAGGTCTGACTTTCCTGTGTGACAACAGTCACTGACTGATGCTTAGGAAGAGGTTTAAGAAAAACAAAACTACACCTCTGGCAAGTAACATCTTCCAGCCTCTACCACACTACAGTTTAGATTTGAATTGCAGCGTAAAGACCCACTGGAGTTAAAACCAAGAAGATACAGATCTTTAAATTATACCAAACACTGCCAATCCGAGGACAAGCTGTTCTAAAAGACTTCTGCCTTTCACTTCCATTTGCTTCACCTTTAAAATGACCTCTAATAAGGAGTATTACTAACAGCAGTCTCATATTCTATATTAGAGACAGGCCAGAAGTGATCACTTTGCCCACCAGATGTATTTAACAAAATTAGCTCAAAATACTACGGAATTCAAAAGATTGGCTGTAACAGCTCACTCGAGTAAATTTCTGCACTGCACCCATGAATTAATCAGTTGGTCAAATTTACCTCCATAACATCTTTGATAACAGGAGTCCACCTAGAAAGCTGATAGGTTTCTTCTTTAGAACGGTCCCTTCTTGTGTATTTATGCTGCTGAGCAACAAACTGAAAAGATTTTCAAAATATGGTTGCATTATTTAGTGTTTGGGTTTTTGAAACTTATTATAGTAAGTTTCAAAAGTTACTACAGTAGCAGAAGGAGGGGGAACAAGTATGAGATTTTAAAGAAATAATAATAATGACAAAGAACAATAATTAATACCTCTAGAATTCAGGATACACTAGAAATACTAACTTCAGAGACAAGGAACTGAGTAAGTTGGCAGTTTCCAAAACCAAATAGCTCAAGTCACTGTCTGATAATTGCAGAGGGAACACTATGGGTACCTTTCTTTAAACAACTACCATGAATCATTTTCAAAGGATTTACTACTTAAACACATTATAAAAAAATAATTCCTACTAATTATCTGCTTCCAAAACCAGACCTGGATAATATTGCTAAGAGTTGCTGAAAGAGCTGTAGGTCCTTGGACGGTAGGAAATTAGAAAATAAAGAAATACATTCTTACTGAAGAGATAACAGGAACATCAAGGTATTTCCAATTTCTTATCATATCACTATCACTTTCTATTTGTACATTCTGGATCAGCTTGTCCAAGTTCTCCTGGGTAGTTCCTTCAATACATGGAAAACAGACAACAATTACCAAGTGACTACGAGTAAGACCAGTTTTGTCTCGTACATTCTGGGCTATTATTTAGTCCAGAACTTCTTTGTTTGTTCTGTGTGGCCAGTCTAAGTTTAACACAATTTAAGTTTAACATAAAATTTTAGATAAAATATTGTTTAATGGTCCATTTTTTGAGACCAAAACTCAATATTGTTACAGATTCCTCAGACCAACATTCTGCCAATTTGCTCCTTCTCTTTCAACAGCCTTTTTTTCTGACTTAATTTTCAGGATGCAATGGATGTGGAGCTCCCCATTTAACAGCTTCAATACTGTGTGAAATAAGAGAACAAACTACTGCACACATGCAAGAATAAGAATGATATTAAAACACTGTATGAAGCTGCACTCGAATTACATCTCAACTCCTTATCCATAATATCTTTGCTACTCTTCTGAGAGAAGATAAGAGGATGGACAGTATTTCTTTCAAACCCAGCTATCAACTCCAATGCAGACTTAGGTTAACTAAAACCACTACACTATCCTAGAACTTGAGTTCAACCTCATAGCACTGAGGAAAAAAAACAGGGCAAATTGTCATACCATTTGTGCTAAAGATATACAGGAGAATAGCTCTGATTTTGTCATAGCTGTCATGACTTTTGTTAAGCAGAACTGGAAGAAGGACCCTCATAGAGTCTTTTACTTTTTGACCTTCTGCATCAGTTCCAAGAGCCAAGTCCTAAATTAATAAAAACAGATACCACAATTAAAATCATTAAAGTAATTTAAATCAACATTGTTCTGTGTGTTTTGAAACACATTTTTATGAAACCACAGGTTTCAGGAAACAATCAAGCTGCAACAATTTAAACTCAGTATGACAAGTCTGACATTTATTTCAATAGTTACAGCATTATAGTAACACTACATAACACTCAAACATTTAAAACTGTGTGATATCTAGAATTAGATTCTAGATCTAGAATCTAACGTAAATTATAGTCACAATGTAATGCCTCACCCTGAAAGGTGCTTTTCCCAGACATTTAAAAAGAGTTTTCCTCTGCACAACATACTAAAGCAACCTCCTAGGAGTTTTGAGCCACAAAAAAAATGATCCTTACACAAATCAGCCAGATTTCAAAACAAAAGAAACCCCAAAATTCTTAGGAACACCTCCTTACTGGGAAATTAACAGCCTTGCATATTACATTTACTTTTAAGACTACCATGTCAAAAACTGATCACAAAATAAAGGCAAGAGACACAGTAGTTTAGTCAATTAAAACAAGCTTCTATTCCTGCAAACAAAAAAGTGATACTTGGAATACTTGCAAAGTTGTTTTTTGGTTTGTGGCTTCTTTAAACATACCTGTTCAGTTTTACAGAGCCTTTCTATGTTAGATTTGAACTTGCTCATGCAATCTTCTGCTATGTTAAGATGCACAACTTGCTATAAGACAGAAACGACAAAACAAAAAAAAGAGAAAATCACAGGCTGCCTTTTTTTCTTGCATTTTTTCTAGCATATTAATAATTTCTACTGTTTACAGGAGCCAATCCTTCAGTACCATCACACATTTTCTGTGTTTTCCCCTTCACTTAGAGACTGACCCCTATAATACCTTTTAAAACATGGAACTGTTATGATATCAACAATCCTCAAAGCACATGAATTATTTCTTTTTTTACATAGTAAAATGAAACATGTGAAAACAAGTTTTCTTCTCTAAATTTTACAGTAGGTGAACATATTAATTTGGAGAACTATATAGCACACTACAGGAAAACGACAGACTAAAAACAAAAGACCCCTTACCTTACTAATCTCTTTACGATACAGTGGCATCTTCTTCATCAACTGGGACAGAGCAGATATGGATAACTGTGAAGAAATTACACAAGTTGAAATTTTGTTCCCCCAGTGAGTGACAAGTTGCAGCCTTGCTTCCCCCCACAACCCTTCAAAATTTCAGTTGAGAAAAGCCTTCATTTCTGTAATAGGTCCATGAATTACATGGATCTGATCAGCTGAAAGTAACTAAATTACCAGGAAAAAAAATACCTCAGCTTAAACTTACCTTTCCTTCTGCTGCTTTTGTTTTTGATGAAGCTTCTTTCAAAAGTTTGGGTATTTCTCTGAAGAAAAGAGGAAAATAATGAAAGGCAACAGCACATGAGTTCTTAAATCTTTTCTTAAAATCTTAGAAGAATCGTGAAACAAGACCTTCTAAACGAAAGTAAAGGCTTGAAATACAGGTCTATCTTCAGAGAAAAGAGTGATTTTTTTACAAAGGATATTTTAACCATTCTATTTGCATCATCTTCATAACGTCATTTGATGCAGCAGCTGTATGCAAAATAATCCCTTCAGATTTAAAATATCTGAAAATACTTGCCAGGAAATGACTTGATTTCCATTTATCTCAAGAACTGTAAGTAGCATTAGTACAACTGCATACCTGGTTACATACATACATACTGCATGTTTGAAGCACAATTTCTTCCTGGCATTGATTACTTAAATGAATACAATCTGTAATGCAAACCATGTTCACTACTGCCTGTATTCCCACTGAACAGCTCAAACACCTTCCCTCTCAAAGAAACCAACCAGCTGGGTTTGTTGTTTATTCACATACTCAATCACATCTGCAATATGCTTGTGCCGCATCTTCACCCACAGGTCATCATCTTCCTCCAAAATTGCCTCCTTTTCCTTCCCACCAGAGCCTTCTGTTTTGTATCTTCCAAGAGAAAATTCAGACAATTATTTGGGGTTTGGGTTTCCCTCAATTCTCATTGCTTATTACGGTACTATTTGTGACAGTTTAATCAACATAAATGGTAATAGCAGCAATAGACAAAGGTTTTAATTTACAAGCCAAGTTATTGCCTGACAAAATATAATTTACAGAAGGATTTTACAGATAACATATTTGAACACAGAAGCAGCAGATGAATTTTAGAATGATTCTTTGGGGCAATAGCTTCTAGACATACTTTTAAACCAACAGTAACTACAGTTTTAAGCACACATTTACATGCACCTCAATTTCTCTTCAGCTTTCAATGTCAACTTCCCTTTGGTTTCAAATGCAAACTGCACAAAGTAATACACACAGGAATTGCCAAGTGCAGCTTTCTCTGTGTGCTATTAAGACTTTGATAACTGAAGGAAAATGAAGTCACATTCACCAACAAAATGCTAAGCAGGACAAAGTACTTCACATATAAAAGAAACATGCTGCACAGCATTACAGAGCAGCTATTACATGACTATAAACAGCAGTAAACCTAAAACAAGACAGCAATCATGCCACATATTTTCACATTTAAATAAACTCACACAGTGCAGATTGCCAGAAAGCAGAAGAATGAAAAAAATTACAAGATTAATGACTACCTAGAAAACATACTCAGCTACATCTTCATATCCAACAATCAAACCCGGATTTATAGAACTCTACACTTTCTATTAAAATGTTCACTCAGTGCTTCTGACTGAAGATACACATTCTTCTTTTCTTGGCTAAACAATGAGGCCATCAGGTCTCTTTTGCTGTAGTGGGTCAACACAAAGTCCTACCAAAATCCTTGTGGTCAGAACAATCAAACAATAAAGCACATAACTTATGCAAATTAACATTACACTACTCCAAACAGTGCTTACACACTGAACATGACTGACTTAAATGAGTATTTACAATACAAACATGTAAATTTTAACAACTACACAAGTTAAAATTACTGGAGCTATAGAAGTGAGCATTCCTGAGAAATAACCTAGCTTTTTCTCAGTATTTAGTTAGCGGTCTTGTTTGTCTTGTTATACCAAAAAAGTTGAGACTATGAAAGAAAATCTAGAGAATCTCAATGTGCATTACCAAGGCTTTACTTCACAAGTAGTACAAGGTTCTTAGTTCTTAAAAAAAAGCAATTTGTTGGACTCAAAACTTAGCAAAAATGCTCATAAGATCCTACCTAATGTCAGCTAAGTGAAGAAGTCAACAAAAAGATAGTTACAAATCCAAGAGGAAAGACTAACAAAAAGTGAAGCAACCATTATGCAATATAAGCAGCTAATATTGCCATAGTGCAACTGAGCTAAACTATTTCTGAGATTTTATAAATCAAGAATAAACTATTTAGCTTTTTTTTTTTTTTAAGTACTTGCTTGTAAGTATCATTTTCAATGGGTAGCAGATCATATGCCATTGCCTGGAAGGTGAGCTCATGGAGTACAGTTGATACTGGGTCAAAGCCACGATCAATTATTATTAGTTGGGAGTGGGTTTTAGCCTAGAAAGCCATCAAAAAAACACAAAGACACACAGTACAAAGTTAATGCATGTTAAATCTATTTGCATTAAGTCACAGCACTGCAGATATTTTTACAGAAATAACTGAAAAACACTGCAGTATGGTCCAAGTGTTTAAACATTTTAATTATGCACAATGGTTTCAAATGCTAATTTTAAGGCAATGCCCTTAGCCCACTGCAATGCACTCAGAAATGTAAATTTTATTCATCTAGTGAACAAAAAATGTAAAAGAAAAACAAACAAACAAAACCCAAAAATGGCTATCCACTGAGATTTCATAGATAACTTCACTGTTTGCATTGCAGATCAGATAGTGCTGTAATACAGGAAAAAAACTCCAAACATTCAACCGAAAGTTTCATTTTGAGATTTAGTAAAGTGGCAGTAGCAGCAGGTACATTTATTTCTGTAGCAAAGTGCAAAGTCATACAGTCAGAATGGTGTACCCCATGGTTTTGTATTTAAGCAACTGCCCTAATCAGGCCTTATTTGTAGAGACAGATCAAAACCATTATTTATGTGAACAGCTGTATCTTTGTGGACAATAAAACCCTTCAGGGGAAACAATTCTGCAGGAAGCCCCTTCTACACATGGCCTTATGGAAGGTGGTATTAAAACAACATTTATCCACCAGTCTTCAGGTTTGTAGCATCCCCCCACATTATCACAGGGCTAATTTTTCAAATAAAATCAGTTTGATCACACAAATACAGATTTACTTCACCAGTTACTACCTCTACATTGCATTCATACACAAAAACAACTAAATGGCAACTAGTTGCCTTTATTATTAAATAAAATCTGGATTTGTAGAACTTAATTGTTAAAGAATATTCCAAAGATTTATTTTTTCCCCCAAATTAAAAAAAAAAAAAAAGTAGCAAACATTTTCGCTCACTTTATACCTTTATTTGACTTTTCTCATCTGTTTTGTAGTAGTTTTCAAGAGTTTTTTCAACAAGCTGTGCAAGTTTGCTGGCTCTATCAGATGGCCCACTGGAAAAAAAAGGAAGCATGCAAAAATATCTTACATTTCTTCATAAGAACACTAAAATGCTACCTTTAAAACAGAAAGCTCCGTATATTGATCCTCTGGTTCCACAAGCTTCTGAACTCCATTCTAAGTATTTCCAATATATTTTCACTTTTACATTATGATTTCACTCTTTAAAAGCTTCAGGTATTTCACTCAGTAGAAGCAGCTTCAGCCAAAAGACTGACATCAGCTGGCATATGGCCCAGCACCTAAAGTTTCACTCAGAGGTGGCACACAAGAAAGAAAAAAAAAAGAGAAAGGATAGAAAAACCCAGTCAAGCAGTTATTTGTTACCTTTGCAGAGAATAAGACACCACTCCACATTACACCACTGAATGCAGTCCTTGAATACAATTTCAGAAGCCTACTTTGACTTCAAAGATACTAAACCTGTACTCCCTTTCAAAGCTCAAAAGAGGCATTCTTCTCAATATCTCTGCTACAAGGAATCCTGATCCCATGTGTCACAGCAATTTCTGAATTCCTTGGTGCCAAGCAGAGCTGCAAACGGCCAAGCAGCAGCAGTTCTGTTACAGGATTATGCATGTGGCATATGAGAATGCAGCATATCAGTGACATCCTACTGACCAGACATGAAACAAGCCATCCAGAACAAGACAGGGTATAGAAAGTACTGTTACATGCATGTACACAGAGAAAAACACTGCTCTACCTACCCTTCACAAATTCCTATCATTCCATATTTCAGACTGGTGGATTAAAAACAATTAATCCACAACTACAAGAAAAAAAAACCATCAAACTATGCTACAGCCTCAAGCTATGACCAGACAATGTTGTAAGCCCTAGAAGTGAAAGCAATTACTATAAAACACTAATTTTGCCCCACCTTCTATATCGTACTCCTGGATTCTCATCTAGTGTGGCACATAAGGTAACAATTTGTTCAGCCATTACTTGCAGTACAGCATCTTTATCCTTTGTCTTTTCCAGAGTTGGACTGTAGCAGCGGTAGAATGCATCTGGGATGTTGAGAGTAAATACCTATGTAAAGCACAAGCAAGAAAAAAATAGGCCAAACTTGCAGATTGCCAAAACACCTGGTAAAAAGTTTGCTAATAATTTAAAACTATATGCTGCAAGAAAAAGTTATACATAGTACACATAAGAAAAAAACCAAACAAACCCACACTTCATTCCTCTATCCCTGCCCTGCTGAGCTCATCTTCTTCTTAGACTTTTTCCCTATTACTCTCCTACATAAAATACTTTATTTTTCAAATTGCTTACTGTCTGTTCAGATGGAAGGAAGGGAGAGACAGGAAGAACTAAACACCCTCCAATGTCTTGTACAGAGCCATATAATGCAATATCAGAATGATCATAGAAGGTATGAAGATTAAATTTATTTAAAATAAAACTCTACATATTGTATCTGCTTTTAATATGAAGAATTTACCTTCAATAGCTGAAATTCTTTAACTGCGTTAGACCTTGATTAAAGCAGCTTAGTTCTACAGAGATGAAAAGCTTTTCCAACAGTTTTTTAAATGGAATGCAAACATGGAAACAATCCTATTGTCAGTAAATGGATTTTCTCTAGTTTCAGATGGACTCTGTAACTACAGAGCCAAAGAAGAACGTCCATCCAGATAAAGATGTTTGCTTCACTGGAGTAGATAATCACCTGGACTTTGCCCAGAGCTCAGCCTGATTATTTACTCTTAGCATCCCAGAAAGCAGGCTAACACTGTTCCTCTGCTAAGGATTCAAAATGTTCTCACATCCCCAGGTACTGAGAACACAAAACCTCAGTAAAAACAAGAAGAGTGCTTCCCAGCCTAAGTGCTGCTTATTTTCAGCTTCAGAAAAGTAGTCCTGATTTCTGCTTTCACGGTGAGTCCTCCAGAGAACCAGGACCCCAAAGTTTTTGTAGGCTTTATTTGGTACAGAAGAGCAGCTTTGGTAGGGCTCCCAAGAACAGTTTGACACAAAACTTGCAAACATCAACCTCACTGGAAAGCAAACAAACAAGCCAGCATACTCATTACCTTCTGATGGATTCTCAGTCAAAGTAATAAAAACCGTTTATAATAGAAAGGAGTGTGTTTTCAAACTAGGAAACTGCATTACAGTGAGACAGGGCTAGCAGCAATCTCTCCTATATTCACCTGCCACTTGGTATACATAAAGAGTTGTCACCCTTGATATGATGACAGTGTTTGACATGAGAAACATTCGTGGTTAGGTTTCCAACTCCCAGAACTGGGCAGAGCTTGGAGGCTTCGCTGTCTTAGTGAGTATCAGTGTGCATTTCAGCCCTCTGTGTCTGATGAAGGGCATGAGCAACAAACTATTTCTCAACACAACATTCACTGTGTGGCTGCACATGGAAAATACGCATTGCTTTCCCCTGTCAGTCTAAATTTTTAATTGAGAAAACAGGGATTTCCATGTTCTCCTCTCACTGAAAAGACTGTCAAGTCGTAGTAGTTTCTGTTCCACTCTCCTGCAGTTCTCTCAGTCCATTTGTTCTCCTTTCCCAATTGTCACCAAGTTCCAGTTACTCCTATTCCTATGCACCAACCTACCCAATCTATCAAAATAACACCTTGGTATAAGCAGTAACAAACTATTGCTTACTAAAGACAAACCAGAATCCTTGCCTTCTCTTAGGGAACAGATTCCTCCTTTAACCTCCCTATCGCAACTGACACCAAGTTTTGCAAAGAGGTCAAGTGCAAAGACTAAACCACTTAACACAAGAGCATTTGTTTACATCTGGAAAGCATAGGCAAGCACTGGAAATACCTCACATAAAGTTTGCTAGTCAAAAGCTACCATCTATTTAATTGTTTTCTAGTAGGTCAGCAGCACTTGAAAATAATCCTCCAGACTACTGTTAAGACTAAGAATTAAACTTACCTGAGACTCATAAGGGAAGAAGGAAATGTTGATCTCCTTGCATCTCTTTATTGATTTTGCACATGAAGACTTAATTTTATTGAAGAGGCTGTCAGGACAAACTAGAGGGGAAAAAAAAAATTTTAAGTATAAATAATTTGTACTATTCCAGCTGTCAGCTCACTTACAAGCATACAGTATTCAGAGCAGACAATTCTAAATTAAGACCCAATTAACCATAAAATACAAAAAATTTGCCTACTCTTCCTAAAGTGAAATAGAACATATAATCAATATTTTGCTCATGAGACCTTTTTTGAGAAGCACCACTGTTCAATTTATACTGACTTTTTGCAAGCAAAAAGCTGCTGAACACACATTAGCAGGCTTCAACTGTAAGGGATGTTGATTTTATCAAAGTAAATGTTTCTGCTATTTCTTGTCACGTAGGAGAGAAAAAAAAACATTTCCCAAGCTACAAAAAGAAATAATGTGTACATATCTAAGAGGAAGACACAGAAATATGGAATTCTATTACAGATTTCTAAGGTGCTCCACACATCCAGGCTACATTAAATCTCAGTCTAGAAACTGAATTTAAATAGTACATGGATGACACAAATACTACGCAGATTTGGAAGTGACAGAGTTGTTTCTCTAATTCAGGATCTGTTCCTCTCAACAGGAAAGGTTTTGGCAAGTATTCAAACTGAAAGTTTGCCCACTTGCAACCAAGGAGCATACAGCAAGATAGCAGTATTTTTCCAGAACAATAACTGCTGCTTCAGCATGAAATTAAACAAGAAACCAAGATTTTGGATAGTAATTTAATACTGCTTTGAGAACATCCAGTAGCAGATGTGCAAAGCCCACAAAGACAGACATGAATCAGTCTCTGCCTTGAGCAGCACATTTCAGTTTTTTGTTTTCCCCTCTTTACACGCCATTTTAGTCACGCTGACTGACTGCAGGGATGTGCAGTCACATTAACCCCATTCCCACTAATTGTCTCTGCTATGCAATTTATGTTGTGCATGCAAGGGCTAAGCAGGCTCCTTCTTTCAAGGAAGGGAAAAAGCTGGCTCACAAGTCTGAAGAAACTACCTGAAGCAACCAATTACTACCACAGCTCTTGCAGAAAGTTCTCATGCAGTTGTTTTTAGTACTATTTTATGTCGAGATGCATAGTTTTACTTGAATTGTCTTCCTTCACACTCTCCAACAGAGGAGAAGACTGGAATACTTAAAAATAAAACTACATTACCTAAATTAAAAGCAGAGGCAGAGAACAATCAAGACTGTTTGGTAATTGTGAAAGAAATTACTGTTGCCACACAGCACAGTGACCACAGCCTGGCAACCCAGATAAATGGTTAATGACTTGAGTCTCAAATCTTCTTGCAAGAAACAGGACCCAAACTTTTCATGTACTCAGCCACAGGAAAGAGAAGTGAGGAGCTTACTTGCTTACCTAGATACAGTTACCAAACTGCAACCCAAAAGCTTACTTACAGTCAGTGAAATACACGTATGCTGCTTTGTATCTGCTGGATGATTTAGTGATGAAGTCATCAATCAGTCCATCTACAGACTTATGGGGGCAGGGAAAATGAGGGGGGAAAAAAAAACCACAAAACATCATCCCAGTGTTTTGCCTTTCTTCACATACCAGACAATTCCAGATGAAGAATAACAAACAATTACAGGTGGTCAGTCATGCACCAAGATCATTTTAGGAAGCACACAAATCAGGGTATTTGCATCATTTTTCAGGTGTAACAGTGCTGAGATTTATTCTCTCAATAATTTTTATGGAAGTAACAGTAATCTCTTATTAGAGCCATTACTTTGAATTCTATTTTTCAATGTATTGTATTTTTCAATGTATTATGTGATACATTTCTACAAATTCTGTTATTCAAGGTATTGTATATTTCAATGTATTATGTGATACAACATCTCTTTCAGTGAAGTTACAATTGCTAAGCAATGATACAGTGCCTCCATTGACCTCAAAGTACATGCTTGCAACACATTCCATGATGGCACTACATTGTCTTTTCATTGGGAAATCAGGCATCACACAGAGGAGTATAAAAGGTAGAAGTTCAGTACTGCATAGCTGTACACACTAAATAAATATTTTAAAATAAGGTTGTTTTTTTGAGTCTGAAAAATTTTGCAATACTTTAAAATACTAACCTTTTTGGTGGGAGTTATTAAATATATTGCTTTCATGTGTGGGACAGGCTCCCGGGTTTTATACACATTCTCCACCACTATAAAGTAAGAAACATAACATTTTTATATTTAAGAGCATTAGACATCTTTAAGGAAAACATTGTACATATATTAATCTAGAGTTGATAAAAAGAGAGTAACAGCAATCCAGTTGTCCACAATATGAGAGGTATGGATGTACCTTCTGCCAAGAGCCTTGATTTATTTCTTTGTTATTTTACATACAGAAAGTTACCACAAGCTTCTTCTACTCCCAGTCTAGTGACAACTAAAGCTGTAGGACTAAATTCTTCCTGGGTATTCTACACCAGCAGAATTTTGCCCTCCAACAGAAGGTAGGGCAATGCAAACATGCTCAAACTATGTGGCCCAGTATGAACTGTCTTGGCAAGATGATTCTTTGTCCAGCACACTGAAGGAGAGCGAGAGAAGTTATGCAGGGCATCATTCTGGCCTACAGCCCCTTCTGTCCTTTGTTTGCCTATTTCCTGGGCAATCACTCTGTTTCAGTATAATTGCAGGCACAAATTAAGACATTTTCAGCAAATCAGCTTCACTCATCTCTTGTTTTTCTCTGTTTAATAAAGTCATTACTATATAGTGTTACAGTACACTAGCTTGAGAATGCAGAGAGATTCTTGTGGCTCAGAAATTTTGTGGGGGAGGAACAAGATAAGCAATGTCAGACATCTGGATGTGGAAAGACAGGTTCCTTTCAGCAGTGTACTCACTAAAAAGAAAAGGTTTCTTCTTGATGAAGAGGATACATGCTCACTGAAAGTTTCTCACAAAGGATAAGTAGCACTTCTTATGATTTAAAACACACACCAAAAAGCAAAACTGATACAGCTTTGCTATTATATTTCCAGAATAATCATGTTATACTGAGTAACTAGAATAAGAATAGTCTTGTGGAAAAAATAACCAAGTCTAAACAACACCCTCTTACACAACCATTTCTGAAAATCTAGACCTAAAGCTATTAAAAACTGGTTCATTTACATTTTGGGTATTTATTTCAATTTCAAAAATAGGCATCAGCAAACAAACGCCCATTGTCACCTCCCAAAAAAGTCCACCAAAAACACCAAACCAAAAAGCACCACCACAACCAAACAAAAAAGAAAAAGCACACAACCTCAAAAAGCAATCAAAGAAAAAAAAACCCTTACAGAAACACTTCAGAAAAAAATATTTTTGAAAGGGATTTGAGCTTTCAGGCAGAGAACTGTTTGGTTTTTTCATTTAAAAAAAAAAAAAAAATCACAATTGGCTAATTACTGTAGAATCCTGAAAGTCTACTATTTTAATATCCCATAACTACTTGTCTTCCTCAACCAAATAAAGACAATTTCTTGCAAGGGTACTATCAATTTCAGTCTTTCCCTTTTTCTTACTAGGATATTGCCGTTGGTGTATTAGTAAGAATTATGCTTACCTGTGATACCCTCTGCCAGCAGATCAGTCATTTTGCAGCACAGTGACAGTAATTTAGTAGTGTAATCATCTAAAAGCATTACCTAAACATATTTAAAAAAAAAAAAAACCACACAAGTATTTAGACACATTTATCAGCTATATTAAACCCATGTCATTTCCTCAATGACTTGCCACAGAAGTTTGAAGCTGAAACTATTTTATTACTCTGTATTTTTTCATTACCTGCATACACCAACATGTGGGGGAAGTTAATCTCAGAAGGCAGCACCCGATGTACAGGATTTACAAAGATGTGCTCCATCTTAAATAAGTCCTTTCTTCCCCCTACTCACGCTAGAAAGTACTTTGAAACTTTCACTTGGACACAAGTCTTTCGAATTCCTGCTAATTTACCCCATGGTCTGGTCAAATACATCTGTACATATTTTTAAACTGTTGTATAGCTTAAGCAGGTCTAACAGGTATCATAATGCTGAATCCTGCTCCCTGTGTACTGCAATGCAGTGTAATTTTTGAAATTAATAAAGTACGAGTCTTTCAAAAGGAACGTTAAGATAAATACAAAGAGTTTCTAATTTTTCTTCAAAACTAATAAAAATAATAGAGACTACTAACCATTTGTTCTTCCTATACTAGCCTCTAGATTTTTCAATATGTATTATACAGAGATCTGAGTTACCAAAAGTAAAATTAATTACTTGGCTGGAAACAATCTTAAATGAAAATGCCAGCCATTAATGTTATTTATCTGTTCTCCACTCAGCGATACAGATTTCTGGTTCAAGTGATGACAGAATTCTTACAAAAAATTATAACAAAATTGTACCTTCCATTCTTCCTCTTTTCTAAAGTCATCAAATACTGCTGATTTTAGCTCTGTAAGAAGAAACAGTTTACCAGTTAGAGGAATCAAATTGTTACTAAGAAAGAAAAAATAATTCACCCATTAAAGACTCCTATATTCAGAACCCTAAAAAGAAAAATAAAAAAACCCCACACGGATAAATACCTCCACAGAATTCTTGATCACAAACTGTCCCTGCCTGTTTCTAGGTCTGTACATAGGTGTAATAACAAATTTTTAATCACATTAAATTTTATTAACATTCACATTTTCTGAGAACACTCTTGCCAATTAAGTAGTCTTTAGCATTACACAGAATTCCTTTCAATAAACCGAGCACCCAACAACTTTGTCCAAAATCTCAAACATATTTTTTCTACCATATTTTATTTTGTTTGCCTGTAAAAGACACCAGAATGTACAAATGCGTTATTCAGTTGTCTTGAACCTCATTTCTGCAATTAAAAAATAGAAGTCCATTTTCTCCCATAATAAAATAAAACTTTATTCCAAGCAATAATTGTACCAGACACAGTGTACTTGCCCCTGCAACATTCCAACTGTTACTTGTTTTGCCCTCAACCTGCAGCTGCTTCACCCAAATAATTGGCCTACAACTGTTTACAGGCTCTCAAAATCATTTGTCTCCTGCAAGCATTCTGCACACACCAAAACCAAACCCAGGTTAGTGCTTCATTTTTGTCCAGGCTTTCACTTTCTTCTCACATATTTTATACCAACCATCCACCCTAACTCCCTCTTCAGATTTTGTCTTCTCTGAATACATTCAATTAGTTTAGAAAGGGATTTTTTTCTTCTGCCTTTACTTCACAGTCTAGGTAAGAACTATACACAACCCTGACACAACAGCAGGCTGCCAAATCCCTGTGCGGGCAGAAAAAAGAAGCAAACCACACCTTGGCAAAATTAATGACCCATTTATAACACACTTCCTGAAGAAAGGACTGTAAGCAAGAGCTACAAAAAACAGAATTGCAGAAATGCTGAATCATTCACAAAAGTTAATGCAGCTATCTATGGCTAGGCTAGAACTTATTATACGAGTCTAGAAAACCATTTAGAGTTGTGAAAAAAAAAAATTAAATTACAAAATTCCTGTGGAAAGGACTTTATTTAGAGATAAACTATATACAGCAGCTCTCAGTGTATTTCATTATTCTATCCACAGGAACTACTGCCTCCCAAATACAGGTAGCTTCCGCTGTCCCCATAACTATGAACTTAACTGAAAACAAACTTGTGTGAATTAACTTTTCCACACATTTCTGCTTCAATTCCACACACCACAGGTGTAACTTCTGTGCCTATTTACAGAGCAAAACAAGATACACATTGACAAAAGCTGCTACATAAAGGATCAGCATCACTATTTTCAGACAAATCAGCCTTAATAAAAAACCCCAACTTATTTGTTTGCTCAAACATTAGGAAGCAGCAGCTTATGGCCTTCAATTACCCATAAAAAGAGTGCCAGATAATGTCTAAAACTTAGTTCATCAATTTTCATTGTTATTGCAATCTTGGAAAGAGAAGAGGACTAGCTTACTAACAAAGCATTCATTTCAGAAGATTGCTCTTAACTAAGCTTGCAATATAAAAGTTTTATTATTCACACTGCTTCACTGTCACTCTAATCTTTGTTCCTCACACTGGCAGAACCATTTTCAAAAGTCCTTATGGCCCTTAATGACACACTAATGCTTTGATCACATTCCTTCCTTTTAAGGTCCACATCTTCTTTAAAATATCTCAGGACAAAACACTGGCTTTACAAAGGCACAAATAACAGAGCAAAAAAGCAGGATAAGCAAAGCAGCAAAAGTGGGGATTTCTAAAGGTCAAGTTTTAAACATATCTAATTCATACAGGCAGGGTACAGGTGCCAGCAATTGAGCACTGAACACCAGAGGGACAGTCTGCTTTCCTCTTTCTCTGCGTTTTCTATAATTCACTCCCAGTGACACAAGCAACCAGATCGCAGCTTTCAGATGGAAGCAGAGGAGGAAAATAAAGACCAGACGGCAGCAGGACCTTCCCATTTCAGTGACAGTCACCAGGCTGGCTGAGCAGCTCGTGGAGTCACAACCTCAGAACAATTAAGCTCGGGGTGAGGTGGCTGCTAACTCCTTTCCCCCAAAGGTCTCACACTACCTGAAATATTATCAGCCTTTCTACTCCAGCAAGGAACGGGGCAGTTACAACTTCATTTTCTGTAACAAATGCCAGCAGAACCTGCTCCTAAACATGGAGATAAAAATCTGCAGGTCATTTGTAAGACTACCTGGGAAGACCTTCAGCTTTATCTACCGAAACCCGGGGAGCGCAACACAAAGTGGGGAGTGCCGGTCCGAGAGAGAAAGCAGAAAGCCCCTTCTGAGGCCGGACCACTCTCCAAAAGTGGAAGGTCGGAGGTAACCGAGAAGTACTTGAAGAGCTGACTTAGATTTAGGCTCTTCAAGAGCCGGTCCGGCGGGCTGTAGCCTGCAGAGCTCGCCCTTATTTCGGAATAAGGCACAAGCGTCTCTTTGCGGCGCTGTCACTGCGGACACCCGTAGCAACGCCGCAAGCCGGGGCAGCCACCTCGCCCCAGCGCGCCGAGTCACCACCTGTAATAGCCGGGAGAAGCCGCCACCCACAGCCTCCGCCGGACTCTGGCTGCCCAGAGCCGCCCGGGCCCGACCCCGACCTGCCTCGACCGCCTCAGCTCCCACACGCAGCGCGGCTTCGGCCGCGCCGGGAGCGGCCCCAGCCCCGGACCCACCCTCGGGGGTGCCCCCGACCCCACACGCCGGGCTGCGCGGAGCCGGTGCCTCGGCGGCGGAGGCTCCCGGCCGGCCCGCGCCCACCCAGCGGCCCCGGGGCGCTCCCGCCGCAGGGCTGGGGAAAGAGCCCCACAGCCACTCACTCTGCCACACGAAGCTCTTCAGACCCCGCACCGCCGGCGCCATCTTGCTGCCAGCCCCGCCTAGCAGCGCTGCCTTGCCCTCCCTCTTCAGGGGCGGCGGCGGCGGAGGGCGCTGCCTGTTGCCGGGCGGGGCGGCTCCTGCCGGCCGGGGTCAGCCCCTCAGGAGCCGGGCCCAGCCCGCCGGGAGCCGGGCTTTCTTCGTGTGCCCCCATGGGGTCCGAAATTCCCACTGGGGAAGTGTCCGGTGACGAGGGCTCGCCCCCTGAGGAAGGAGCCTCCTGCTGCTCATCAGCAGGTGAGCCCGGCACGCCGGGAGCCGCTCCCGACCCCCGTGGCGGCCCCCGGCAGTGTGTGGGGTGCAGGGGGGAGCTGGAGACTGCATGGCCGGGGCGGCTCCGCGAACCCTGCCCTGGTCCCGGGTCCCCTGGGGGAAAACCGGGGATCCCTCATGGAAACGGCCCCCGGGTTCCCGCTGACGTGCGTGTAAAGCACCAGGGAAAACACTGTCGGGTCACAGAACGACAGCGGCTGTTGACGCCTACAATCGTCTGTCAGAAGTTACAGTTTGAGGACAAAGTCGTGTTCGCAAAGGGTAACCAGCAGCTGGAACAGATACGAAGGAATGCGAGGAAAATTGCTCTTTCCACAAAGCCAGGTATGAGGAAGAATAGTTCGTTCCCAGTCTGTATGGCGGTGTGCCATTCGAAGGGGCGTACGACGAGGGCATCACGCCCGACAGAAAAGAAGATCCTTGTAAGCGGGCAAAAATTTAATAGACAATGAGCCGAAGAGCAAATTTCATTTGGCTTAATTATTGTCTGAGTCTTTCATAAACCATAGAGAATCTGCATCGTGTAACAGAAGGGAAGAAGCCCCCGCCAGCCATGCGGCCAGAAGCCGAGTGCTGCGGTGGCCCCGTGTCCCCGGGCTTGGTGGCCGCTGTCCGGCTGCGGTCCAGCAGGGAGGAGCGGCCAGCCCGGCGCGACCTCCTCTCCCGCGGGGAATGCGCCTGCAGTGCCAGCGGCGCTGGGAAACTGCGCCGGGCATCGGCCCCAGCTCCCCGTGTGAAACTGGAACGAAGCTCCGGCGAGATGTGCCCTGCAAAAAGTAAATCATTAGCGTTTATTGGAGTGCTTCTCAGCTGCCTTGAAATGGTGAGTGCAACTTAACTTGCTGTAAAGCTGTTTCTAGCGATGATACTGTATTCTTCGGAAAAGTAAACTAAAAGTTAGGGTGGAGCAGTATCAGGCATCCGTTTCCACGTTGGTATTTAGTTACTATTAGTTTCGCACTATTTACATGTGACCGAAAAATAAAAGAATATATTAGCACCCAGGGCCTTTCAAAGTGTGTTAACAACTGCAGACGGGATCAGTAGGCAGGTTCAGAGAGGAAAAAGCAGAAGCAGTGCAATCTGCATACTTGTACCAAATCTCACTGGTTGCATACTCTTTCCACGCTTAAACAATCTGAGCAAATACATCATATCAGTAAAATGTGTTAATAAACATAGTATTTTAGGTTGTTGTTACTAGCATTCTTAGATTTTTGATTTTCAAAATAAAATATTTCACATTGTATTTCTAATTTTGTCCCATCTTTCTTTTCAGATATTTTCAGCAAACACAGGTAAATCTTCAAAATGGTATTTTGGTTTTGCCTGCCTATTTTGGAATGAGTCTGAAGAGAACATAGTCTTTTCTTTTTTAATAAAATATTCTGTAAATTCTAATAGCTTTATAAAAAATTGTTTTCATGTTTGATTCAGGCTTAAAAAGTTACGTTGATGTCTTTATAAATTTTAAATCTCATTTTTAGGAGTCACGGTTCTGTTGGACACTTGCACAAATATTCAGATTTGTGCCTTGATACAAGTGTGAACCAGGGATAACATTCAGATGAACTAATTCTGCTGTTCATTACATAGCTATGCTACAGATGGGATTCACACTGTCCCATATCTGCACCCAATTAATTGTTGTATATTTTAATAATTAAAAAAACAAACAAACATCAAAAGAAAACTCCTCCACACTACCTCAAAAAGAAAAAAAAAACCCACAAAAAAAAAAAAAACAAAACCCCAACCCAAACAAACCAAAAAGACCAAAATAAAAACCACACCAGAAGAAGCACAATCTCCTATGCATAAATATTTACAATGGTTTGCATTTTATACACAGCTACTCAACTAAGCATTATCATCTGCTCTTAGTCCCAAGCAAGTCTTATCAGTTACAGTCAGACACCCTCTTTTGCCCCATTTGTAAAAATGGTCCCAGATATTCTGTCTGACTGTGCCTATGGAACATTTGCAGATGGGTCTTTCACAATCTTTGAGAAAAATACTGTGCTATTTTTTTTTGTTTGTTTGTTTTAAAATATTGTCTTTAGTAACAATTCATAAAAATTTCTCTGCAGGAAATCCTTACCCAGGTCTAAGTCTTGCCTAACAGTCAAGTAGAGAATACATAGCACATAGATGTTAGGACTTAGCTGAGCAGCTGTGTGTAATACTTGCTAAAGTCCCCCAAATCCCACATGAGCTGCCTTGCTATGAACAAGTTTGCCTCAAGGCATCTACTTCATCCCAAATACTTCTACATTCCTTTTCTTAATTTTAGGTGGGATGTACCTTAATTTTATCTTTTTTTTTTCTCTTCTAATGTTTTGCAGCCTTGCGTCATGTGGAATTGCTTTATAAATGCTGATTTTAGCATGAAAATCCTGATTTCTGAACATGAATTACTCGTGGTTAAGAAATAAGCTCTGTGTAGTTAGTTTTGTGTCTGCAGTACACAAGAGCTCTTTCTGAATGGCAGAGCATAACACCAAAACATTTAGTTACAATATTTGATTTGTCATGTTATTGTATAGCTAAGTATATCTGCTCTGAGCAAGGGGTTAGGTGAGTTCCCATGCTCCCTTCCAAACTAGATTATTGTATGTTGCTTTGATATAGATTTCTATAAAGCCTATAGTTCAGCATCCTATTTCAGACTGCTTGGTATAAACATGCACTTCTTCTTTGTATATATTGCTTTGTATATTGCTTTAGTTAGTAACATAGTTAATTGGCTTTAAAGGAGAACCTCTCAGTGCAACCTAGGTTAAATAATGCTATCTTTCCATAGTGATTTCAGGGTACTAGAGTATTTTTATTGAAAGATGGAATTTGGTCTAGAATATTGCAGGAATCTGTGTATTTCATTAATGTTCACTGAAAGTCCATTTAACTTAATTTTTAATCATTCATAGAAAGTGTAGACTATTTGTCCTACATGTTGTCTTTGTGAAATGTTCAGAGCATACAGTGTGAGCATACAGTGAGAGCATACAGGGCTGAGTTTCCCAGCTTCAGTATGTCTATCATTATTTCCATTTTAGCTCCAGACATACCTGTTATTGAGCAAGCTTATTCAAAACTTAGCAGCAGTATCACAGTGGAATGGAGAGCGGTACCCGGGGCTACTAATTATATGCTGACTGCACAAGATGGAGATTCCTTCGTTGAAACTATAGTAAAAAGTTCTCCAGGCACCGTGACGGGACTGAAACCTGCCACCTTGTACAGAATCACTATCAGATCTATAAATTCAGGAGGAAAAAGCCAGCCCTCACCTTTCAAGAAAGTAAAAACAGGTGGACTTTCAAAATCTTATTTCAAATTCTGTAATGTTATTATAATATAAAATATTCATGCATGTACCAGTTCTGAATTATTATAATCTTGTATTTTATATTGTACTGATCACATTCTTCTTTCAGTTTTTGAGGACTAGAATTCAGCCATCTGACTTAATGACTAGGACAAGAGTCTGAATTAATGGTTTACTTGATGATGGTACAGTAAGTTAAAAGTTCAATTGGGACTTTTACTAGAATTTGTAAGAATATATGTATTTTACTTTAACAAAAGGCATAACGTGAAGGAATAGAAGAAATGAAGAAAGAACCAGAAGTATTAAATAGTAAGTGTGAAACTTAGAGGAGAGGAAATGCAGTACCTTCTTGGTGATTTTCATTCTTCAACACATGCAGCCCTTCACACTTTCTGTACAACTTTTGTTCATTTCACAAAATGTGCAATACAATAACTGATGCACAAAATCAGTTTCCAAATTTTTTCTGTCAATCTTGCATTAGTTTATTTTTCTAGTTTTGTTGTCACTGAATTTGTCTCTCAGGGTTAGTGATTGTTGTTTCTGTGTATTCATTTCAGATTTGGTCCTTTCAAACTGTACTACTGAAAAACCAAAAGCTTAATTTTGTTCCTTCTCAACAGTCCTGGCTGCTCCGATTCTGTCTGTTCATTCTCCGAGCTGTGACTCCATTGCAGTGAGCTGGAAAGCTGTGCATATGGCAGCTGGAGTCTCTGTGTCACTCATGAGGTCAGATGGTCTGGGCAGAATGCTGAAGGAGAACACCACCAATACATCCTTGATATTTACAAATCTAGATCCAGGAACTCTCTATACTATCAAGGCTTATGCCTGGAATGCCAATGGGATGCCTGGAGATGATTTCACATATAACCAAAGGACAAGTAAGAAATTTTCCTTTATGAAACCAAGTCAGCATTCCAGAAACAACACAGCAACAATATACCAGAAAGTATTTATGTGTACATGTGATTGTGTTATGTTTTTTCAAAGATACATTGGGTAGATTTTCCAATCATATTATTTTTGCCCCATCTCAAAGTTTATGAAAGCTCAGATGACATGGCTATGTTTAGTGAATATTACTGAGGCAAAGATACCATTTACTGTCACTAAAGGTGTACCTAGGACAGGTCTGGATAAGGGTTACACAAACTTAGACTGATTTTGAGGATTTTTCTAATTGTGAGAAGCAAATATTCAAATAAGCAGGGGGTTTCAGCAGTGGGCAACTAGAACTATTTCTTTTTTAAAATGTCTTTTTAACATGAATGAGGGTAGGGTCTGCACCAGAAAAAAAATCATTTAGTTTGCAAGTTATGAAAAAGATCCTGCCTGTAGGCCATAATCTAAGTTATACTTACGTGTTCCAAATTGATATACCATAGGTCCTAACACACCGGTGGATGTTAAAGTAGCTTTCAGCAGTGGTGCTTTAAGAGCCCTTGTCTCTTGGATGCCAACAGAAGGAGCTCTAACTTACAGTGTCACAGTCTCCAGTGGACTCCTGAAACTGAGGTGTAACACATCTTCTGCCTCCTGCATTGTGCCATCCCTCCAGTGCAGCTCTGAGTATCATGTTTCTGTCACAGCATACAATGATGCTGGATCCAGTAAACCTACTGAAGCAGTAAGCTTAAAAACTAGTATGTGTCACTGATTCTTATGTAGCTTGTGGCATTTTAACATGTACTTCTTTAATTTCAAATGTAAATGAGTCCATTGCAATTCACAAGTGATTCTCAAATAGTTAGTTCTGCTTTTGACCTTTGTTCATAAATCATGCCCTATACTTTTCTACTGCAGGGGTAAGAGCCTAAACATTCTTCGTATTTCTGTGACAAAAACTTGCAATGGTGTATATATTGTTGGCCAAACCAGTAAGCCTGGAGTTTCCTCTTACCAGAAGTGCATGTTCTAAAGTCAATTTTCTGAGTGTCAAACTAATGTAAGGAATAACAGATCTGTCCTACTGTGTCAGGTCTGTCACAAATAGATTGGAACAAGTTTGTGAGGAAATAGCATTAAGGGACTGCCTCTGGGCTTAGAATTTTTCTGGGCCAAGTCAAGTTGTTAGCTAGAAAGAAGCTCAACAAAAGCATATTCAGCCAAAATAACACCTCTAGACTAAATTAAGAAACCATCAACCATTTCCAGGACAAGAGCTTGCTCAGTTCAGCTACAGCACCACTGCTATGTCAGAGATTGTTGTTTCCTGACCTGTTAGATGAACTGCCCATGTAATCAAAATCTAAACTATTTCTTTTTATTATATGCTACTTGAAACACACATTATTTACTTAGTTATTTGATGTAACCTGCCTCATTTTACTCTTCACAAAAGGAGGTAGGAGATCAATTGTGAGCAACTCTGCAGTGCATCTAACAGGACGAGAGAGCCTTATGCAAGAGACAACTGTGAAGCTGTGGGCTGTAATCTCAGCCAACACTTCTTCAGCTGGATCATGTATATTCATTCTAATAGCAGCAAGCTACACTTTGTTGAACTAGAAAGAAAGTAAATGTTATTTAAACAAAAGCCATGGAGTCTGCAGTTTAATCTGGCATTTTGGGATGCCAACAGGAAAGAAGCCTAAGCAAACTCAGACACAGCCAGTAAGTTTTATACAAAAATATAAAGGGTTTTCACATATAGAGGCTTTTGGATGCCAACTGCTATTCATGATAGTATTCCAGTTATCATCCAGACCTACTGTTTGTGAGCACACACTGTGCCAGTTCCTTTTGAAATATTGCTTGGTGTCACTGGTTTTGTTTAGAGGTCTCCTTAGGCAGATGTTTCTGTAAAACCTGATGGTAGCAATTATTTTGTTCTGTAAAAATCATACCCACTTATCATCTAAATGTAAGTAGCAACTTCTGTAAAGGCAGCTAAGTTGCTGTTTTCTTGATCAAGACAGAGCAACCGTTCAAGCTTAGTAGAATAATTCTGTATATCCCTGATTTTCCTTTATTCCCCAGGAGTATAACTTCAAGAAAGAAAAAAAGATATTGAGAATATTTTTCTTTTTAAATGTTTTTTTTTTCCAGTTCCTTGTGCACCAGTAAACATATCAATTGAGGAGGATGAATCTGGACACTTGCTGGTATGATGGTCTAGCGTCAGTTTTGGTCATTATTATGTGGTTTTTGTGAAGAGTGATGATGGCTTAGAAGTGCACTGCAACACATCACATACTCAATGCCATTTCCAGTCGGACTGTGGTTTCACTTATTTCATTAGTGTCTTTGCATATAACCAGGCAGGGCAGAGCCCTTTAGGTGATATACTCAATTACACTACTGGTAAGTAGCTACGTATTCCTGCAAATTCATTTGGATCCTTTAACTGTGTTTATGGTAGAGCTGTTTGGACACTTTTATGGGAAGATAATGACTTAAACTTCTGTTTTTATTCAGGTTTTAGGCATAACACACAAAGGCTGGCAGAGAAAAAGAAACAGTTCACATTGCAATTAAACTTAACTTGCATAGTCAAGGGCAACAACATGCATGCAGACTTGAAAACAGTTTAACAATTAACAGTCATCAGGCAACGACATATGAATAACACACAGCCCTGGCAAAACATTTGAACTCTAGTCCTGTCTGGGTTTTTTTTTAAGTTTTACCTCAGGAAGGGTGTACCAAAGTCTTAAACTTCCTCATGGGGAGTTTTCATACTTGGAAAATGGAAAGAAATAGTAAGTTCAATGGGAAATTGAGAAGAACATTGTTAGAGTTATTTAACCTCTAGAGCTTTAGAATTTTAAATCAAGGCTATACATAATTTCTGTGTCTGACTTAAACACTAGTATGTCCTCTTTCAATTTGGAAGGAGCGAAATCTGGGATTCATTAGACTGTTTGCACAGCATTGGTCACCTTTGGAGAAGACATGGAGCACACAGATAAACGAAGCAAGGCTGGTATTTGCGTCAGTTTTCCCCCCACTTCGAGTTTCCCTGTCTGCCTTTTCTGTTCGCAGCTCCTTGCTGCCCCAGTGACGTGAGGGCCGTGTTCATGTCAGGCGACACGGTGCGGGTCAGCTGGGCTCCTGTGCGAGGCGCTGACCTGTACGAGACGCGAGCGGCCGGCGGGAGCGGCGTGGTGCTGTGCCAGGACACGGCGGCGGCCTGCACCCTGTCGGCTCTGCGCTGCGACACCCGCTACAGCATCACCGTGCGCTCCGTCAGCGAGGCCCGCGGCAGCAACACCTCCTGTGCGCCTCACTACGTGGCAACAGGTACAGCGGGCACTCGTTTGCCTTTAGCTGGAGAACTCTATTAGACACCGCAGTGATTCGTGGATGGGAAACATTACTGGAGAGCTAAGTTACTATTTAACTGTTCTACTAAGTTTACCGATAAAAATTAAAGAAAACCGAAAACCGGACAACTCCAAAACTGAAAGTCTTTAAAAATACACTACAAGAAGGGAATTTATATCGAATTTGTATTGAAAGCTTCTAATAGGTCCAATATTTTGAAAATCAGAGTTACAGTTTATCTCTATACACAAAATCCTTACGTTGTCAGTTCTGTCACAATTTCTAAATTCTCACCAGGGGTAAAGCATGTAAGTATCATATACTTTTCCAAAGTAATTTGTCAGTTCTAAGTGGAATTTAATTTTCATGTGTAACTTATATAGTATGCATAAACAATCTCTTTAAATACTATTAATATGAAATATTTCAGCTCCCTGCAGTCCTGAAATAAAAAATATCTCAAAGGAGGGTCTATCTGTAATAAGTGTGCTATGGCAATCTAACAATGAAGAAGCTACATATGTTGTCACTGCCAGAGGAGAGGCTGGACTTTGGCATTGCACAAGCAGCGGGAATTCCTGTACTCTGATGGATCTTCCCTGTGGATCTGCTTTCTCTGTTAGTGCTGTAGCAAGATCACCAGCAGGACAGAGCTTACCAAGCTACAGTGTCCCTTTAGAGACAGGTATGTGGGAATTGTGTATAGTTCAACATGCTTAGCAGTATAATATTAAAATAGTTCTATGACTCTATGCTTTTGGGATTTTTTTATTTACAATTTGTGCACATTGTACTGTGTATTGCTGGATGTCCTTTTCATAAACCTGTCTGTATCTTTGTGTGTGTGACAAGAAAAGATCACTTGGCAGTTGCCTCAGACTGAGGCCTTAGTGCAACCAGTTATCTTCTGGCAGAGCTAACTAAAATGTAATAACATAAGCCACTAATGTAATGCATAACTTCCTTGTAAGCATTTTGATATTTAGTATTACCAGGAGAGGCAATGAGGTAATGTCCGTGTCAACAAATAAGCCGTGTAAAGAACAGATTAAAACACATCCTATCCACCATTCCTGCTATTAATTTGCTAGCAGGATTTTGTCCACCTACCCAGACAATCCTCAGGCCCAGTACAGAGATTAATATACACTAGGGTCTATTTTTAACAGGCAGTTTGCTGCAGTCATTTTACATTGTAGAGGAAGAGACTTTGAACAGAGACAGAGCTGGACTGAGATATATGACTTGAGATGGACCCTGCTTAATTAAACTGCAGATGTACTCTGATATTCTGATGAAAAATCTTAGCAATTTTTAGCATCTTGGTGAACAATCATGTCATTCCAGGGTTATAACCCACAGAGACAAACTGATCTTATATTGACATTCTGTTTATTAGAGGCTTGCCAGCAGAGGCAACTATTTTTCAGCACGCAGGTGTTTGCCTGAAAAGTATGCACTTTGTCATTCCTTTGCTCTTGATCATGTACTAGGCTACCTGCAACCCCTCAAAACACCTTCCATTTTCCAGGTACACAACAGAATTCACTTCTCTAATTTTTGTTCTCTTTCAGCTCCTTGTTGCCCTAATGACCTGATACTAACTCAAGTGACACAGTCAGTAACCAATATCAGCTGGTCTGTTGGGATGGGTGCCCAGACATATATAACAACACTGGAGTCTCCAAAAGGACAGGCAAAGTGTCACACTCTTCAGAACTACTGTCTCCTGGGATGTATCACTTGTGGAACCAACTACACAGTATCTCTGAGAGCTGTTAGTGAGACGGGTTTGACATCCAGCTGCACCTATCAGGGATATTCTTCCAGTAAGTAAATTGTAAATGCAATTGGGAAGAAAAACACTCAATATGCAACATACTTTGTGTGGTGTTCCTCTCATAAAAATAGCACAGCTGAAATTCAACACACAGCTAATACACCTGCAGTTCCCTCTTAAAATAAATGCACTTTGGATTATTTTCATATAATTAAGACCTGTCCTTATGACAGCCATCAGCTGGCCCTATAAAGAAGTTCTAATAATACTGCTCCAGAAACAGATTTTTAATTTAAATTATGCTATGGCATAATTAAATTTTAGAGACCTCAAAAGGATTCTGGGCACTCTAAGGTAGGTCTTGTGCCAGGTGAGAGCAACAATATTCCAACACGTAAAAACAATAACTGAATTAAGTCCAGCTCCATAATATAACTCTAATAAAACTTTTTTTCCCTAGTTCAGTTCAAGAATTATTTTGGCTTTATATGAAATAATAATTTCTCATTGAAATGCTGGTAATCATAGTAATCTGGTTTAAAGTGCACTCTAGAAATTTATAATACACTGTGAGTTCACAAAATTCGCTTATTAATGTTTCTTACTTTCTTAGATGCTTGTTGCCCTTCTGGGGTGAAGCTCTATAGACTCAGCAACAATGGCATCAGGGTGTTCTGGAGAGCTTCTGATGAAACAATGAACTACAACGCTGATTTACGTGGCTCAAAGGGCAATTTCAGCTGTACCCCCAGCTCGGGTCTGAGTCACTGTGATATCACTGAGATCCCTTGTGGGGATGTCTACACTGTGGTGGTAGCTCCAGTGACTGACAAGAGGCCAAAGCTCACGTTTTGTCCTAAAAAAATATATTCAGGTACAATTTTCTTTCAATGGGCTTCTGTGGTTTTTTGGTTTATTTAGTCCATGCATGCTAGATGGTTAAAATGTAATCCAAAGTTATGCAGATAAAGGTGGCAAGGAATAGAGCTTTTCTGCTCTAGTGTTGACTGCAGAGTAAACTTTATGGGTGCAGTCTTGCAGTATCTGTGATGGGAACTTCACAGCAGCATTTTGGGTCTGGGCACACTTACCTAAACAGGTGCTTCTTTACTGGATCACTCATGTCCTAGTGAATACAGAGAAGTTAATTTTCACTTGCGAGGTTAGAATTGGTTAGAGTGTAGAAGCAAATAAATGAGCACTTTTTGTTTTATGGATTTTTTAAAATAAAGAAACAAATCAATATTTTCAATTAATCACTCCCAAGCACATTTTTAAAGTAAAAATTGTTTAATTGTTTAAAGGGGAAGAAATTACTTTGGGATTCCTTTCCCAGGGCATGGATTTAATCCATTATAAAACTACTGCTATCTGATGGGATTGCATAGTTGTATAGATGGACTACATACTACAGACTAATAGTGTTTTCCAGCTTACAACCTGACACCTAACATCTGCACTACTGTTTCATGTCATTTCAGTCACCTGTTCTGGAAGCTCTGTTGGAATGGGTAAGAGCAGTACATTCATTAAAAATTACTGAAGTTTATAAAATATTTTTGCATCATGTAACTTCAAATATGATGCATATAGCATAAATTTGATAGTGAAGGTTTCTGGTAGTGTTATGCAGGTTTGTCTCACCCCCTCCTCCCATCTTATAATGTATAATAAAAAAACCCAGCTATATTGTGGCCTGCATACTATCATGCATGGTCACAACACTTATTCATCTGATGGCACTTAATTAAAGGCAGGTTTATCTTTTATAGCCTCGCCATATCCCATTACAAATGAAGCTAGGTGGCACTTCTGCTATTTCCAAAAAGGTTAAAAAAAAAAAAAGAGTGCCTTACCTCAATCTATTCTACCTCATTTCTTCAGGGTTTTCAACAGGATAGTCTTGTGCTTTATTTGCCTATGTAAACTGCCAGAAACAACTTCAAAAGCAGCCACTGAAACAAAAATTTCTCAAGACAGTTGCTTTTCCATAACTGGAACAGTCTTAATTTCCAAAATCTTTTACAGTGATTTATAGAGGAAAGAGCAATGCAAAACACATCTAGATGAAAATTCTGGTTCAGATAAGAAGGTAAGTTATAAGAATCGCAATTCATATTAGATGTATGAATCAAACTTTTCCTGTTGATTAAATCTTTGGGATTGGAGGGATATGCTTCACCAGACCTGTATATTGTAAGCATAAGCAGTTTGTTAAAATCCATCGTATTTACCTCTGAAATCTCTTGTTGTCTGCACCTACTATCACTACTGATCTGTCTTTTTCTCCATTTGTAACAAGCTTTTCTTTCACTTCATTAAACCTTCACTTAACTACACTTCACTAGTTCCCCAGACAAGCCCTTAAAATCCAAACAAATCAAAATAGTCTTCAGCACTCATTTACCTTCTCCTGGTGTTCTACACTATTTTCTGCTTCTGTCTCAGAGGGATGGCAAGAAAGCACTGCTGACTTTTTCCCCCTAAGGCTATTCTCCTTTTTGCTGCTGGTCATCTACTGCTATCCTGGATGTTAAGGTTGCTCGTAACACCATTCTCCCTAAATTCTTTTCAGTCTTTTTTCTGCTGAAGCTGGAAAGCCGCATCTGTTCTTAACTGCAACATTCACAGCTGCTTGAGGACTGGGAGGAGGGAAGCTGAACTACGTGAGACCTACTCCAGGCAGGACCTTCTCTCATACTCCACAGTGGTTACTTTCTCAGCCGATTTTGAAAGCAAAGTTTAAGGTCAATGGTTCTACAAACACGTGTAATCTCACAAAGCCTTCAGAAGCTGATGTGTATAAAGGTATCCAAAGACAACAGGGTTCTTAACACTATTTTCAGTTCATAAAAACAGACACTATTCTGGAAATTGCCTTTCTTCAGAGAACAAACTAGGTCTTAGGTATCTCAGCCAATGCTTCTGATCACTTGCACAAAATCTCATGGGAATCTCACGCTTCAGTAAATTGCTTGTAGATGGCCCAAGAATTATATGCTGCTTCTTAGAAAATGCTATGCATTTAGTCACAATCTAACAAATCTTTCTTTAGCAAGCATTATTTAAAACGGCCCTGCATTAGTTAATAGAAGTTAGTTTTATTTCTCACTTAATAAAAAATTAAACAGCTTTCTTCCTCGAGGGTTCTATTTAAATATTTCTCTTTGCAGACATCATTGCCAAACACTGTCATTAGAGTGTAAGTGTTTAACTGGGTTTTCAGAGATCTAAAGCAATTGGTTTCTTTTGGAACCAAATTCAAGCCCCAAACTACTTCTTTTGATCTAAGCAATTCTGCTAATTCCATGCTCTAACAGTAACTCTGAAGTACTTTAAGCCACTCTAAACTGTTGGTGTATGTTCTCTTAATTCTCCCTGGCATATACAGACCTTAACATCTCAGTTACACACTACAAACATAACAATGCTGTAGTATTTTTTTCATCAGCTCCTCCCACTTTTGCCACTGAAAAGCAGTGTAATTGTATCAGAATGTGTTATCTGCATATGTGTTGGGGGGAAAAAAAAAAGACCAAAAGCTGAAGAGGAGTCATTATTTCAAGAAAAAACACATTGATTCAGCTCTAAAAATGAGGGTAGCAGATGTCCACAATTAGCAAAACAGGGAGGAAAAGAAAAGCAATGAAACTGAGCCAGATACACACCATCTTCTGTGGCAGCGTGTAACTTGGGAGTTGTTACTCAGGCATTAGCCATTTTCTAATAAAATTGTTTAATAATTAACACTGCTGATATGTGAAACAGCACTGGCATTCAGTGAGCTGATTAAAAAATTTGGTCAGGATTGGTTGCAGGTTCTCTCCAGACTGAGGTAAATACACTTTTATGGGTCATGCTGACTTCAGATCACAGGGAAGGACAATTAGATGTAGTTTTTATAGATGCTCTTTCTATACTATTTACTTAAATGAAGCAAAAAACCCCCAAGCAATAAAATTCTCAACCAACCAATGAAACACAAATCCTATCAAAAAACTCCAAGCAACCCAACCCCACCCTACAAACTTCCTGAAAGAAGACTTGAGAAGCATGAAAATTCCTGTTGAAGACTTGGAAGAAGGCAGTATATTGATATGCCAAAATGCATGCTTTCAGAGCAGTATCTGTGAAATCATTTGTACAGGTTATTTCACAGTAGATGCCTTCATTAATGCTTACTTAATAAAAAATTTAAATTCAATGTGTAATAGTAAAGATGTATTAGTTGGAATTACACAAATACTGACACTTGCAAAAAAATTGTACATATGATGCAAAATACACGTTATTTTTAATTGTATCTGACACAGAAGCAATAGCTCAAAACTTAGGTAGTTTTCAATCCACTGAAGGAACTGGCAAAAATCTACCCTTCAGCTGATTTCAGACTTGACCCAAATTTACTGAGATTTAAGAAGTGTTCTACCACATCTAACTATTGCTGGTGAAGAGTAAAAAGAAGATACAATGACATCATTGCAAAACATCCAAACAGCATTTCAATGCTGTTTTACCCTGCTTAATAGCTGGTGGCCGTCCATACATAAAGCTACATATGCACTTCAGTGGGGCAAAGGGCTCAAACGTCTACTACAGCCAGCAGAACTCACCAAATTTCTTCAGGTTCCCCCAAAGAGGGGAGCTTATACACTGTAGGAGGCTGTAAATATTAATATTCCAGTACCTAGTGTTGGAGCCACAGGAAATTTCAAAGACAGACAAGGCTTCACAAGGTAACTATCCCAGCTAGGCTATTATGGACATGCAGCATACTATGGAAATACTATGGAAATAGTGCTTCAGTCATGGTCATTTTACCCTGAGAACTGAAGAGTGAGTGCACACTGTGAGACAACAGCTCTGCAACCAGAGCTCCTCCAACTAAAACTGGCAGGAATTTTCTTCTAAGGCCCCCAAGATGAATGTCCAGTGCAGCTGTACTGCAGTGCAGCAACCACGTCAGGGTGGGCAGCACCAGCACATCCACTAGCTTACCCCTGCTCATCAGAGCTGCTTTCACAGCCCTGCAGTTCCTCCTGGTTTTAAGGAAGGGCACATAAAATAAAATGGCATCAGAAAGACAAAAAGGGATTAAGAGTCCTTGGATACAAACCAAAGCTGTATGACAGTAAATCCCAAGGATAATGTCAGATGGGTGTCTTGGTTCAAGTAATTTTCATGGGTCTTGGCTCGCAGTGAATATTGTGCTGTCCATTACACTGCTAACCCAAGTACTAATATCAATCATGTTAAATCCAAAGGTCAAAAGGACTGCTTATTGGAAAATAAAAGCATAGTCCTCAAATTACCGCACTTGTAAGAGATACTGGCACGGGCCAGTCTTTGCACAAGCTGTATCAATATGTTCCCAGTCTTTGTTGTAGGGAGACAGTGCTTCTCCACTTTCAGGTCAAAGATTCTCTCTCAAATACCTGTATTTTTTCCTGCAAATAAACCATTCCTTCACTGTATTGCCCAATAGTGGCAGAAGAGGAGGAACCCTGAAGGAACAACTGGAAATCACTAATCCATTTTCCCTGATAAAACACTGGTTTTGCAGCCTCTCTGCCCAAGAACATAATTTGTTTCAAAAACTGAAGGTTAAAAACAAGGCCAAAAGAAACCCTCTAGACACAAACAATATTAATTAAAGTTGTCCTCACTGTTTGGACAGAATCCATGCAATCCCTTGCCAGACTGCAGAGACAGTTTTAGTAATCTACTAGACAGGGTATTTCTTTTTTCTTCAATATTAAATGAAAGCTCAGTATTTCAGTTTAATGCTGCAAGGGAATGAATTTGTTGAAGCTTAAGTTTTGTTTCAAGCTGATTTAAAATCAGGTAACACAAATATAAACAGACAATACCGTAACAACCTCAGTAGCAAAAATTTTTGATTACTAAGGATCGTAGTGAATAAAGGGAAGACTGTAACAGCTCAGAAAACAGGAAGGGCAGGGAGGAAGAAAAAAAGGTTGTTTCTTGGAATACTATGGAATGAAGTATATTGTTAAAAGTCAAAACACTGATTCTCCTCAATGTTTAAAATTAAATATGCCTAGATGACCTGTATCACACAGAAACAAAAAAGACACAAATATTTTATTTCTACCTCCAGGTCACTTCATGATTGAGTCCCACTTCATCTTCTTTCTATTTTGGGGCTGCTGCATTTGTTTCCTACATCTTCATTGTAAGTTATTTATTACATAAAATCCTTTAGTCATACAAAGTGTCACTTTATCTGAAAATAAAATGTGGAGGAACTGAAGCACTCTTTAACTGGCAATGAACGTGCAGGCAAAAGCTGACACTCAATACAAAGGAATTAATTGAGAGTTTATTCCAGATGGTTCTCCTCACTTAGTATACAAGTCATCAGAATAATCTATCAAATAGACTTGGACTTTAAAGATACGATCTTTTTCTATAATGCATTTTGGTTTTTGCTTCTAACAACCTGTTTAAAAAAAAATCTGCCAGATGAAATGTTCAGCACAAACTGTGATCTTTACTATTTGTAGAAAATATGAATTAAAAAAGGATGCTATCAGTTAATTCTTATTTTAAATGTTTACACTTATAAAAATGCTTTGGAAGCTTGAAACTTAAATCCTTTGTAATATTTTTCTTCTTCCTACCTCCCTCTTCCCATCTTAAATGCCTTTATTAGCCCAGGATTATCATAAATGACAGCGTGCAGCTGATTAAAAACATTAAAGGACCACAAATGGATAAATTGTGTTTTTAAAAAAATGGAAGCTTACATGGATTTTTTTCAAACAAATAAAATGCATAGATGGCTACGGTACTCATCCGTCAACCTTTACAGTGTCCGCTTGAGGTAGCCTTTCTACAGAATTACTAAACAAGCCCCAACATAATCTAAATCCTTGCATCAAAACCACTATCTCTGGAAGTCCACTCAATTTAACACCACTGGTGATCAACATAATACATTTTAAAAGCTTTGGACAAAACAGCAGGTACAGTGGACATAAATGTTAGTTCTAAATCTGCAGCCCTCAATGTACATTGTACGCACATAAATATCTCAGCTATAATACACATTCCAGATCCATCCCTAAAAGCCATACTATTATGGAAAGCACAGCCATGCTAACTTCAGGATACAAACCATAATTCCACGTCTACAAAAGGAAAGTATAATTAGTGGCAGTTTATTGCCTCATACAAATTTAACCAACATGGCAACCATGCCAAAGGAATTAAAACATTTTCAGGACATATGTACAGACTGTACATTTCAGAAACATCTGAACAATAAAAATGCAAGAACAATCTCTGCATTACAAATTAAACTAAACAAATGGTTTGAAACTGTCAATGCATTGAATGGGTTTACAAAGGCACTTCCCTACCCAAAATAGGAAATGACAATCTGCAGCCTAGAGGGAGGTTGGAGAAGAGTGCTCATCAACTACTGCACAATCTCAACTTTAAGAAAAAATAAGCAGGATTTAATCAAACATTTATAGGATTCAATGTGATCCACTTCTGAAAGAATTCACACAGTCTCATCTTTGTTTTTCTGTTGCTTTTCTTGGCTCTCTCGTTCTGTACTTTGGCTCCTTCGACGATCGTGTTTGTCAGAATGGTCCTTGCTATCACTGTGATCATGTTTGTGGGAACGTTCTTTGCTTCTGCTACGCTTCCTAGATTTTTCTTTGCTGGGACTCTGATCTCGTTTTCTGGACTTCTCAACACTATCTGTTCTTCCTCTGCTTCTACTTCTACTTCGTTTATTTGACTTCTCCTTATTTTCATTTTTATGTTTACTTGATTTTTCTTTGCTCCTGCTTCTGCTGCGCTTACCTGTGTTCCTGCTTCGGCTCCTACTCCTATGCTTTCTTTCCCGGCTTCGACTCCTGCTATGCTTTCTCTCTTTTTTGGAATCCCTCTTGTCGTCACGGTGTTTCTTCTCATCTTTGTCATCCTTGTGTCTTCTCTCCTCTGTGTCACCCTTACTTTTCCTTTCTTTTGACCGTTCTCTAGAGCGATCTTTTTCCCTCTCACTACCTCTTTCCTTATCATAATCTCTCTCTTTTTTCCGACTCCGTTCATTTTCTTTCTCTCGCTCCCTATCCCTGTCTCTTCTATCTCCTTTCCTGTCACGGCTTCGACTCCGGCTCCTGTATCTGTCCCTGCTTCTGCTTCGCCTCCGTTCCAGTGAGCGATCAGTACTTCGAGATCTCCGCCTTTCTTTTTCTCTCTCCTTTGCTTCACGTTCTAATCTCTGCCGTTCTCTTTCTCTTTCTAGTTCTCTATCAAAACTAGATGACCCATGGCCTTCCCGATGGTGACTTCTGCTTCTGGATCTTCTGGGAGACCTCCTGGGACTGATCGATCTTGGTCTAGGAGACCTTTTAAAATAGAAGATATTCTATGTGAAACACATCCTTCCAAAGTTAAGAGACCCTCTTTCCTTTCCAATTTATACTTTATTACATACACAGCCTGTATTTAATCTTGAATACCAAATATCATCCAATTATTTTAATCTACTACCATCCATAAACTGTTGCCTTAAAACCCATCTCAGTGAAAAGACACCATGTTGCTGGTAGTAAGTAGTTCAGCATTAAACTTTTAACATTCATTTTTAAAATAATGGTTATATGACCTTGAACGTCTACGTTCTGCATGCCGGTCTATTTCTTCCATCCCCTCCTTGCCATCTTTCTTGATTTTTCTAGGTCTGCTTTTAATTTGCTGGTCAATGGCTTTCTGGACTGGCACAGGAATTCTTGGAAACAACGTGGAAAACCATTCAAGCTTAGTGAGGAAGGAACGAAGCATCTCCCCTATGGTCATAACGCAACCCCCACCTGCTTTCACATCCAGGTCCTGCAAAATATAAGCAAAAAATATCCTGATGGTCAAAAATACTCTTTACTGATTAAAAAAAAAAAAATGCTGCTACATTACTGTCCTATTGAAGTCTCATGATTATGAAAGTTTACTTGTCTCATATTCTAATACATTTCCTTAGAAAAATTCAAACTCTGCACCCTTTGGATTTGGCAGAATGTTACAGATAGGGAATGGGACTTAATATATATGCATGCAGGCACATACTAATCCTGCAGCCATCTGGATGGTAAGGGACTGTCGATGAAGAGATTAACACAAAATCCCCTTACACAGTCTGGTTATATGGTATGATCTTGCATTGTATTTAAATGCCACAAAGTTGAGAAGTCCTCTGAAACTACATTTAATACTCCATTTTGTGGATGTACAACTGTGTACCATCATACCCAACCCTGTGGCCTAAATCATTTATGAACTACATCATTGCCTATCTAAAAATGATCACAGAAAAACCTCTAGTACAAAATGGCATCCTAACAGAATTGGAAGCAATAGCAAACCAACTGCCATGAAGCAGTGAGGTTTCTAATTTAGAAATATGTAAAAAAATAAATAAATGAACAAATAATTGGAAACGCATAATCCATGATGACCATTGTCTCTGAAAAGGGTCATTACCGCATGAAGGCCTTCTTGCTATGCCCTCTCACAGCTCAGGACATGTTAGTCAGCTATTGTCAGTCCCAAACCTATAGTGCAAGCACACAAGGAAAGTGAGATTTGTTATCTAAACAGGAAGAGAAAATCTGAACGTAAAACTGCTTGCACTCACACACATTTAAGTGTTCAGATATACAGTTTTTCCAAATATAATCGCTGCAGAGATCTAAAGAAGAAAAAGAGGAGTTAAACGTAGCACCTGGAGAGTACGTACAGTTAAACAAAATAAACATAAGAAGCATTTTGAAAAGTAACTCTGTATCCTGGGAAGGTTTTCACAGCAGCATGACAAAAGATGAACTGCTTCCACATATTTAAGAACTGGAGGGAAAAAAAAATCCTGTAGGTTTAAATAGTTCCATATATAAAAATCTGCTTCATCCTACTGAGCTTGACCAGGACTGGTAAGAAACTTAAGCAGCCCGAAGCAGTTTTTCTACATAATGCAAAGCTACTGATAGCAGCCAGGAAAGAAACACTGATTCCAAAAATATATTGGGAGATTTTAAACAACAAGAAATAAACACATCTTGATAACCAGTATCTGCAAGAATTGAAATGTATAAACTAAAAAATGTGCTTTGAATAGTGAACCAGTTAAGACCTGCATAATGCATTGTACTTGTCACTGCTTTACTGTCCTTGGAATTGACTTTGTGGGACCCTGAGAACGAAGCCACCCCAATCCTTCTCATAAATTACAGTCCAGTGTTACAGAGGAGAGTTCATATTAGCTAACCCCACCTGGGAGAGAAGGACATTAGAGTGATTCAAGCAAGAGTCAAATTTGGTTTCATTTTTTGTTAAAAATCTGCTACAGCACGGGTTAACCTGAAATTACCAGCTGTTTCCTTTGCACAGTGTTTTTGATACTTAACATGAAAGAAGCTGTTTAAGATAAATACACTGCATTGCAGTCAGATACAGGTATAACTAACACTATTTTCAATACCAGTATTTGGACATCATTTGCAACTACAACATTTGAAATTTCTTCAAATAGATGCCTACTGTCACAGTGAAGATAGCAAGTGATCCTTCCTGTTCTATTCTTAAATGTAGGATGTAATTTAAAACGTGCTCAATAAATACAAATTGCAGCAGTACGTAGCAGACTGTGTATTCAACTTCATAGCCCAAAAACCTCACCCACCAGCTCCCTACTGTTTCTCCAAACAGTAAATCAGGACTCGGATCCTAAAGGTATTCTCCTATCAGACGGCATAATAATATAGCCTCTCTACTGAATTTCTTCAGTTAGCAACCAACATCTCTTTATCTGCCCCATTAACAAAGACATTTAGGTTCCAGAAATAATGCCACCTTATGCAGTAATCAGGCTTTTTGCTTCTCCTCTGAAAAAATCCTGGGTTTAGTAATTCCAGGACATGAATTATAACCACAGAGATTTTTGGCAGTATTTTCCAAGGTGAATGTTGGTTTCCACCATATAGTTCCCACTTTTTTATGTAAGCATCAATTCCCCCATCCCAGTAATAAACAGATAATACAAATTTAGCACTCTCGTGACTTAGTACACCTTACCTAAAGGTAACTGATTTTAAAAAACAATGAGAAGACACATTCACACAACCTGCTGTCTGCATTCTGGTTCAGTATACTTGTTCCACATGGCTTTGTAAATCTGACACAATAACATCTTAACCAATGAAAAAATCTGTTAGATCTTTGAAATCTAAGAGAAATAACCCAGGTCCCAGCTCAAACCTGTTTCCTGCACTAATTAATGTACATAACGTAGACAAGAACATACCACTGAAACATTCGAACTGTTAAGAACAAACTCTATCAAGAAATGTTTAAACCTAAAGTAGTAATGTGAAAAGAAACAAAAGAAAACAAATTATTACCCTCGCCGACATACCTCTTCATCATCAAGAAAGGATTCAAACCAGTCCCATAGATCTGTAGGTGGCTGTGTGTACCTTTAAGCACAAAAACAATGTAAAATTTTAATACAACTTTCTGCATATCAGATCAGTCATTACTTGATGATATTGATACTTACCTAATATACATAAATCCAAGAGCCCTAATATATGGGGAATCTGTATGAGTGATAAGGCCCATCACTTGCTTACGAGTGAGCTTCAGCGTAAATAATTTGTAGAGCAGACAAAAGGCAGTAGACACAATTCCTCCAGTTCCAACACCACGCACCTTTCAAAAGCAGAAAGTTAGGTGAGGATGCAGGAAGTCATAAAGACATTACCCCAAACCTACAAAAGAATATGAGAACTAACGTAGGATAAAATCTAAATCTACAAACAAAGCTATGTGGAAAAGGTAACACTACTTACATGCACAGCTTTGGAAGCAAGAAGAATATATCTACTCTTCGTAATAAATATTTTATATCTAGAGACTGAGTCAACACAAAAGCATATTTTATCTATGCTTGGGAAAGTTATTTACCAGACAGAAAAATTCAAGAAGGCACGTACTTCTACTTACCCCTCCACACATCCCTGTCTGGCCTGCTGTTTTTCTGCTGCCCTTTTCCCATGGCTCAACATGCGTAACCTGAAAGGGTGAGGAGGGCGACAGGAGGAAAGAAAGAAAATTACAATTACAATCTTCATAATGTTTAGGTGCCTATACAAGCCCGATTTAACAATGGATATCCCTAAACCAATCTTAAAAGACTGTCTTCTAGCAAATTCAAGATCAAGTCTGCTTTGTCACTACTCCACATACTTTCAAATACTTTATGACTAAACCCCATCATTACTGTTTCCTTGGGTGATTAAACAACTGCCTTTATCTAAACCTCCTCCTTACAAGTTTAGTGATAACTGCTGATGACAGCTACAGAAGTCAAAATATACACTCATATTACTAAGTCTCATTTCTGAAGTGAACTTAGCTAGAGATTTCTTTATCACTTACTATTAGGACAAAAGAAAAATGTTTATCAAGAGTAGTATTTTAACATAAAGTCAAGTTTTTTCTTTTAGACTGCAGTGATGCTCTTAGATAAAATGATTCCTAAGTACAAACAAGCAAAATTTGCCCAAGTCAAATCTTGTGAGATACATTTAGGGACGAGTGCACAAACACAGTTAATCAGCACCATTCCTAAAACTTGACAATAAAGAGTCATAAACAAGCTCAGAACAACGTAACTGCCTATGATACATTTGAAATTCTGAAATTCAGAGAAGCAATATCTGGCTCAATAAACAAGTATACTTCCTAAACAGATCAACTTAAAATATATGTAAAAGACAAAAGGATACAATGGTGCTACACTGGATTGGGAATAAGAGTTCATGCTATACAGTACTTCACAAATTAAGATTCTTTAACAACACATGAAATAAAACCAAATATGTACACAATCACATGAAATCAGAGATACACTAAAAGCAGAAGTTGCTGAACTGTTTGTTTGGGTTTTTTACAGTTGCTGTCTTTGCCAAACAGGAAATATGAGAGATGCCAATACTGTAGAATTCAAAATCCACTATGACTTCCTGTACTATTACCATGAGAAGTTCACAAATACTACATATCCTTCTGGTTATATAATATTGCCTCTCAAAGGAAATTGAAAGTATTTTTTAGTCAAAGGATTGAGTATAACACTACCACAAACTTTTAAAATTAGTTACAGTCAATCTGAACATGCTGGTTTTGACAGGTATCAATTAAAACAAGCAAACAACAAAACCCTGAAAACAATATTCATTTCAAAAAGGTATATTTAAAGTTTTGATCCCACAAAGACTGCTGTGTTCGCTTAACTTGTTGGAAATACACAGATAAAATGAAGCTGAAGACATGCACGTGGTGTTAGGGTCAGGGATAAAGAAAGAGGAAGTCCTGCACTTTGTACAGACACAGATACAGAACTGAAACAGGAGCCAGAATTACAAGTGAATTAATTCAAATATCTGGACACAGTCCACATCTTCAAAGATGGTCCTTATCACTAGCTGCCTGTGTGACTTCCAGTCACCTTTCCTGATAATCCAGCGCCCAGCTGGATTCTAAATTTTTCTAAATTCTAAATTCCAAAATTTTCTAGAAGAGCCACTTGTTTCTCAAAGACAGACAAATACATTTGAAAATACAGCTATGATGGGTATCACACTCATTAAAAAAAAACAAAAACAAACAACTAACAAAAAACCCCACAGCCATTATTCAGGAATCTTAAAACACGAAGAGAATTCCAATCTTCTTAATATCAATGATGCAGCTTAACCATCAGGTTATCTTCTCCCTCACAGCCATTACTCATAAGTGAGTAAGGGACTGAGTTTTCTCTTTATTTAGCATCCAGTTTTGAGTCAGTAACTATCAAGTTCAGTAAACAAATCAGATCAATACGCAGATTTTTAATGACATGTCAAAATTCTTCCCAAATTTAAGACTAAACCACTTTTGGAATGGAACAGTAAGACAAGCAAATTAACGACCTGACCTACTGCTGCTGAGCTCTATCAGTACAAAGATGAAGAATCACATAAAATAGTTTTTAGTGCATCTGAAGAGGTTCACTTTAAAAAGAGAGTAAGATCTCAAATTTTCTGAAAATATGTTTCTTTTATAATTTTTTCAGCTCTAAAAATCAATTGCATAAGTAAACTCTGCCACTTTCCATTCAGATGGTCATAAGTCTCTCACACATGCAGCAAGTAGTAAATTAACTGGGAAAATGCTGTCAACAACATATATTATTCTAAGTATTAGGAGAAATAAAGAAACAGCTCCAAATGACAGAGCACAGGCAGAGAAATGCTATCATTAAGTGGAAAAACAGTAGCATAAATAAGTTCAAACTGCCAAAAATCTCAACACACTGTGGTGGAGTTATTTTCCACAATTATAGTGTCTTCAGTAACTTGATTTGGCTTGGAGAAATGAAACAAAAAGGCTACCTTTGCTTTTTAAAAAATTTATTTCAAACACACTGAAACCCACCAGCTGACACAATAACATTATCGAGCAAAATGAATTCACCTGAAAAAAATATGCCAATAACGACCAAAGCACAGGTGACTAACTGAATTATCTAAATTTTGGTCTCGTTATCAGAACAAAGAAAGTGGCTGCGTCGATTAGCATTAATTATGCATACCTCTACCTGGGAGAGTGGCTTGATGGAAGCCTCGGTGCAAAACTGATTCAATCCTGCTAACAAAACAAGAACCGAGACATGGGTGCCCTGGTACAGATCATTCATCTCCCCAGCACATCCTACCTAACGCCAAGAGAAGCACTAAAAGGAACTCGTTAAGCTGTAAGCTGAGTTATGGAGGAGGGAATCCTAACCTGGAACTGCGAATGAAAGCCACACGCAGACACCTACGGTCAGCACCACGGCTTCTGTGCGGGTACACGGCGTGCAGGGGCTCGGTGCTGCGGGGAGGGCTGGTCTCTGGCAGCGGCGGCGGCTCTGCGCCCTCCCCGCTCTCTCCGGCTGAAGGCGCAGCCCTCAGACGGCCATTTCGCCCCCACCGCCCCGGCTCACGCTGCCCTCTTCAAACCTAATTTACAGCTCCGCAGTTCCAAATCCGACGGCGGAACACGCCTCTTTGGTGAGGCAGAGAAGGCAGAGCCTCGGATTCCCCCGGCTAAGCAACACAGCCGATATTTACTCCCATCCCTCACCGCAAGATAAGGGGCGAAAAGGCGCGGGCCGCAACCAAACCGGGCCCGGCGCCAGCGCGGCCCGCGGGCTCACCTTGAAATAGATCTCGTCCACCACTTCGTGGTAGGTCTTGAGCTCGTAGAGCTGCACCTTGAAGTAGGGCGACGAGAGGATGTTGGTGAGGATCATGGGGTTTAGGTTCATGGTCTTTTCGTTGCCCCACAGCGGCAGCACGTTGCCCTGCTTGCCCGAGGCCGCCGGCTTGGGGCCCCCGCTCTGCAGCGGCTGCTGCACGGGCGGGACGGCGCCGGGCGGGTGCTGGACCGCCTGCTGCCCCTGGCAGTTCGCCACCGCGGGGCTGTTGTTGGCCATGGCGGGTCGGCGCTCGGGGCAGGCGGGCCGCGCACACGGAGCGGGGCCGGCGGGCGCTGCCTCAGCCCCGACAAGATGGCGGCCGGGGAAGTGACGGCGGCGCCTTCCGGGGCCGCGTCACCGGCCCGCGGGGAGCGGCGGGGAGAGGCGGGGGCGCTCCGGACCCTCGGCGCGGCTCCTCCCCGCGGCTCCTCCCGCCTTTCCCGCGGCCCTGCCCGCCCCCGCCTCGCCCCACGGCAGCCCGCGGGCCCGGCAGGCGGGACATCGCCGCCAGGGAGGGGGAGGGGACTCTGCGGCCCGAAGGGGGACAGCTGCTGGCACCGCCAGACGGAGCTCGGTACACTGAGCCACCGATACAACAAAGTTGGAAACTGGTGCCCTCGGTCACTTGCCGTTGGTGATGAGGCAGCGGCACAGCTGGTGCTGGCCACTTCTGCCTCCACAGCAGTGGAGAAGCAAAGAAACCATAGAATGACTTGGGTTAGAAAGGGACCTTGAGGATTATGTAGTTCCAACACCCCTTGCCATGACCAGGGACGCATTCCACTAGACCAGGCTGCTCTGAGCCCCATCCAACTTGGCCTTGAAGGGATGGGGCATCCACAGCTTCCCTACTGGGGAAGGGGGAAGGAAGAAATGTTGGACACATTGTGCAGGAGCTCAGGAGGGCAATGATGGCCAGGGCACAGCCCAGCCTGTTCACTTGACACTAATGCTGGGTACGAGGCCCACTCCTATGGCCAGGACCTGGCTGAGCAGCTTCTGAGAACCCTGTCGGACACCCAGCAAACAGTAACTGTCCCCTGCTGCTCAATTCCTGATCAACAGCTCTTTCTGAAACTCGCCATACTACGTACAGACTTAGATTAAAACAAACAGCTAAGAGATAATCACTGCCTACATATAATTGCTAACAGAAAAGAGAAAATCCTCTGATTTTGCCTGCAAAAGCAAAAAACCCCAAACCCAATACTAGTTACATACTTTGGTGTCAGTCTTTACACCTAAAGTACAAAAGGGAGACTGAATGCATGATTGAGAAGAATTGCCAAATTATTCTAAACATCAAATGACTGTGCAAAAATAAACTGAAAGTCCAGTGAAATGACTGCAAGATGGGCATAATGTGGCAAAGTATGTTCAATTGTACACACCGAGAAGGGCTCCCCATTGCTCAGTGCACCAGGAAACAGGTACAGGGAGAAGCTGGTTGTCTTGGGGTGACTCTATGATATGTATCCCCTATCACGGCTCTATGCCAAAAAATTAATTTTGTGCTTTTTTCTGTGCCTTTAAACTGAGCTTGAGAGGGGAAGGGGGAAAAAAAACCCAAACTTTTCAAAGCAGTTCCCAAGGACACAGAGATAGTCATTCCTCTGTGTTCTCCGGTGCAGTAGCACGGAGGGAGTAACCTGCCTGCTTCTTTAGCCAGCTCTTCGGGTTTTTTTTTCCTTTTTTTTTTCTCTTCTGGACTGTTTCAACAACATCAGAACACATCGGGAGAATTTTTCTTCAGAGCTGGGGGTGGGCCTACAGCCTACGGCCACCCCCGACGCCAGCTCCGAGAAGGAGGGACCACACCTATGAGAGGACTCTAATTTCTTCCCAGGTTTTCTTGCTATAGCGAGGGGTTTTACTATTTAGCATTATTATCCTTTTCCTGTGTATCTGTTAATAAATAGGTTTTACCTCTTTCACTTTCCTTTGAGGAAATTTTTTCCCCCCGAACCTGGTGGGGGGAAGGGTGGTTGTAACCTGTTTTTCTCTCAGAAGATATATTGCTAGATTTTGGCCAAACCGGCACACTGGTATGAAATCATCCACGGGAATAGCATCTCTACAGGCTAAAGCTATGCTAGGTTTTTAATTTAGAAAATAGGAGATAAATACTGTTGAAAGTAACATTAAAATACCTTCACTCTTCATTCCACATTGAAACCTTGAGAGACAGTTTATTTTCATTACCCTGGCCCTTCAAGTACATTAGAGCTTGTACTGTAGCAGAAAAGTGTTCTTATCAGGGCCCTGGCAGTTAATGATTTCTCTAAGCTGCCTGTTCTGCTATCGAGGCTTTTCATTCCTCTTTTCTAGAAATAACCACCAGTCTCCTTTTGGCCTCCTCTTCTCATCTTGGCTGATTTCCAAAGACGTTCCCAAAATCTTCATTACTTACATGGCTCTACCGTATTGATGCAGTAAATACCCATTTAACAACCTCATATCAAATCAGAGAACTAAACACAAAAACTAATTCTGAGAAAGTGTCTTTATAACAGTGATCTTGTTCTGGAGGCAGTTAGCAGGAGTAGTAATTTTTCTTTGAACATGAGTGGTTTTGTTATTCTTGCTTAGAGCACGTCCTTAATTTATATTGTATAACCACTTAAAGATAGCCCATACTTCTGTTACGGTTTATATTACCCAAATTGTGTTTTAATGCATGTACGTTTTCTTGTTGGAATACTTAGCCAGTATTTTTTTACTCTCTATAAGATAATGTTTTTATACTTTTTTCACTCTTTGGTGGTGATGCTGAAACCTCTCATATAGTTTCAACCTATAAATCCATTTGCTCCAAATTAGATTTTCTTCCCTCAGGCATCCCAGCTGGTTTTTATGTAGAGTACAGACAAAAAGAAAAACAAAACCAATCCAAGAACCAAACCCAAGAATCTCAAAACAAGGTGGTTTTCACTTACACACTGCAATAAACTGCATATAATTATAAAAGAGTAAGAGGATGGTGAATTATGTGTAAGAGTAGCTTCATTTTTCATTCAAACATATGAATTCTGAATTTTTTCAAATGGACCAAATGTGTTAGTTGAAGCAGAGGAGAAAAAATACTAGTACTTCAGTCACTAAACATCCTCTGAATTAGAGTTGAAAGGACTGGTGGTTAGCTCTTGAATTATAGATTAAGCAGTATTGCTGTATGTATATTTCTGTCAAAGATCAATATGGACTAGTGTCTCCTGGCAGCAGTCCTGCATTAGGTTTCTTCTGCTATCAGATTTAATTATATGCACAGCAACTGTATGGGGAAAGTACTGGAATTGCATACATTTGTCTTTCTCATCCCAGTTACTGAAGGAATTAAGTGTCAGCAGTTTAAGATTCCTTGATTCATGACTTTATACAGTGAGGTGCTTTTATTCCAGTATAGTCAAATCATTTGTTGCTCTGTGTATGGTACAAATGTTACAGGCTTCTCTAAAGAAAAACTGCTTAATTTGTGGCACATTGAACTAACATGATTTGAATATTCAGTTTGAAATTATAGACTGTGATGTGAAAACTACATTCAAACTGAAGTTTCAAAGTAACCTCATTGATTTGGACCTCCTTTAAGTAGGGGGTGCACTAGGTAACCTCTAAAGGTCCCTTCCAACATAAATTATTCTATGATGCCTTGAGACTGTTAAGTAGATGTACCACTGCATAAAGGAAAAAAACAAACAAACAAAAAAAAACCCCAAAACTTTAACCACAACTAGACTAAATCAAAGAAATTTATTTTCAGCAAGAAAATAATTTTAAAAATGTATTTGATTTAATGTGGAAAAATCAGAGGAATTTTTCAATACTTTTTTAAGCAAGTAGGTCAGACACCCTGGAGTCAAAGTAGATTGTCCAGCTTAAAACTTTGAATAGTGCTCACCATTCCTTTCATGTTGCCGGCCTTCCAAAGATTGGCTCTCCAATCCAATGTCATCACCTCATATGGAACAATCAAAAAAGATATCTCTGTGATTATATTGTTCATAGTGGAGAATTATAACAGCTGATAATTTTGAAGGTTTCACTTAGAGTGGTACATTTCGGGGTGAATTCTTATGAACTATTAGGACATTGTGTGAATTTACAATGTGTTATGAATTGAATTTTACTGTAAACTTTCTACTGTTCTTCTCTGTACTTTTTTTGTTCTTAAGAGTCCATTATACTGAATTGTAAGTAGAATTTCACAGGATACCAGAATCCATAGCATTGTAAGCCGGTAAGTGAAAGACTTCTATTAATAAACTTTAGTATATCTCTCTGAGGTAAAAAACCACTGTGCAGAGTTAATAGAATTATCTAGTTGAGACATAGGTACTAAGTGATAGTTCAGGGTTAAACTATTACTCAACAGCCAAAAAGAGTAACTGAGATATTAAAAAAAGAGCATTCAACCTGTCTTTTTTTCTTGCACAAGGTATTCGTACCCTTATTTCAATTACAGTGCATTTTCTTTTCCAGAAAGCAATCTAATTAAAAAGTAAAAATCAAATTACTAGACTAGTCAGAGATATTTAATGGGAATTACTTCCTGTACAAACATAGGTACTGTGCATGGCCAGACTGGGTTATGCAGGTCTCTAAATCTTAATGGGGAGAAATCCTGCAAAAATAATTGAGGGGATGTTAAATATACTTCAAAGTAAATTTTCTCTACAAGTAAAGATGGCTAATATTACAAATTGCCTGTTTATAATCCCAACTGATTGAAATAACTACTCTCAGGCTGTCAAACTTGCACATACTGGTTTTGGTGATTTGCTGTTCTAACAGAAGAAAAACAATCGTAAAGTTGTACAGACAGCTCTCTACTTCCAGCACGCATAAACCAAAATGAATACAAAGAAAAGGTAACTGCTATTGTATTCCAAATCCTGAAAACCAAAGAAGTTCAAACAAAACACAATGCAATAACTTCAGATATCTGAAAGAACCACTTGGATTGCCAGTTTGCAAGCACGCCTGCATGTATTTCCTGTGCTTGGGTGAACAGCACAGCTGACCTGCTCTGAGCTACCTGTGCTCTGTCTAGGCCACGAAACTTAAAATGTTAGCCAAGAGTTGGCAGATACATTTCTCGTATGTTCTGAAATCATAAAGGGCATTGAATTATGGTCTAATTTATCTAACAAATCTTTATCCTCACTGCCACCAGAGTCCTGCCTCCTCCTAGGTCCCAGGCCTACACTATAGACGATCTTTACTAGGAACAGCCCTGCCCTGTGATAAGCGAACGCTTTACCTGCTGCTGACAGGAGAAATGGGACATTTAGAGCCACGCTTTCCTTCCTGCTTTCACCGCGCAGCCATGCAGCTGCCTGCTCTCTGAGAGACAAATATGCCCCGGTGTGGAAAAGACTTAATGAAACCCTGCAAAAGACATCGATTTGGGATTTTTGTGCTCTCTACCTCACTCCCACCAAATAGCGCGTTTCCCCTCTGGGGCGTAGCAAACACGGCTTCAGACACAGCAGCACCGCAAAGGGAGTAGCAAGAGGAGTGGCGAGATTTTTGAAGCTTAGTGTAAAAAAGTAGGGACACCGCTCGCCGCCTCCAATCACCTTTTAATTACCCTGAGGGAGGCTACCACGGGTAGGGATGGGTACAACAAGTGGGGCCTCCGGCGGTCGCTGACGCTGATTTATCCCCTGGCACAAAAGTGCTCCAGGCACCATCCCCCGGCCCTGAGGGCTGTCAGCGAGAGCTCCCAGCACTCCCCGGAGGTGCCGCACCCCCGTGGGGGCGGCCGCTGGTGCCAGGCGGGAGCTCGGCGCGGGAGAGAAGGTGGAGGGGGACGAGCGGGGAGCCTCGGGAAGGGGCAGGGGGTGGCTGGGGCGGGAGGCAGTGGCTATCGGGGGCCGGGGGGATCGGGAGCGGGGGGATCGGGAGCCGGGGGTCGGGGTCAGGCGGTGGGTGCCGCGGGCGGCCCCTCAGGCGGGCACTGCTGAGGGGAGCCCAGCAAGCCCGCTCACCTTAGCTCCTGGCCTGAACACCGAGCTGGCTTTTATGCGTGCATATACACAAATACATACATTTATTTATGCGTGAAAGACCTTGTGGAGCAATCACGTTGTGTGCAGGTTTGGCCCAGCTGCTCTGTTCAGGTGTGCTGGATGGAGAGTGACAGATTGTGAAATTTGCTTTTTTAGATTTGTATATGATTTATAGTTGTTTATGTAAGGTTATTTACATAATTATACATGGAAAGAACAGTCTAATCGTGCTAATCCCAATCTTTTTGTCATTCTTTGAATAGAACTCAGATGAGGTCTACCCTGCTTTAACTGGGACTCAAGCACCTCTGAAAACAGCAAACTCTGTAATTGGATATGTTATGAAGTGCTTCAGAAAATAGGAGTTAACTTTTTATTTTAGAGTTACCAAAATATTATGGATAAGAACTTTCAAGAAGAGTTTACACAAATTATTAGATTTAAACCTCCTTTGTACAAACAACGCCACCAGTTCGTTAAAGATTTAGTGGAGAAATACAAACCTAAGAAGGTTGGTATGTTTCATCTCTTTAGGTTATAAATGTGAAAGTAAGTTGACACTTGGCGTCTCAGGACGACAAAATGCATGAATAACCCGTTGACCTAATTACCAAACAACAGTAGTGGTGGAGCTGTTAAAACTGAATGGTCTTAACAGACACCTCATGATGTGTTGTTTTTCAGGGCTGCATAAAATTAATGTTACTTGATGGGAAGAGGAGACTAAACAAGAGAAATGCCTTAGACTGTTTTTTAAAGTAGTGGGCATTCTGGTTTTAATTTAATGATGCAGAATTTGGTTCAAACTGCTTTCTTCATAGTTGAGTTTTGCTCTCCTGAGCTGTTAGTTCCGTGTAGCCTGTCTGGTTTACCTCATCATTTGCATGCATAGTCTCAGATGAGAAGTGACATGGGGAGTGTGGGATTATGTGAGACTAACTCATCTCCACTTTCTTAAGGTCTTGTGGCCCTCCACCTGTGTTGTCATGTGTGTCCTCCCTAAAATACCAGAACTCTTGTTTCACTGCTCACTGTGAAAAGTTCAATTATTTAAGTAACATTCTGTAGTGTTTGCTCTCTTCTAATGTGTCCTCCCCACTTCCTTCCACAAAAGATCTTCTCAAGTGTGCAGTGTTTAACCCTTAAACTGATGTTAATATCGTAAGGGGCATGCAAGAAACTGATGCACTTGCATTACCTATGTAATCATACTTCCAGTAGCTAATAAAAATCGAATCCAGTCTTTGAGGTCGTGGCATTGTAATCTACTTTCAAATAGAATATATTCACCAATGTTGCATCTGTCTTTAAAGGTTTGAATTTTCTGATTTAGGATATGGAAAGGGTGGGAGGGTGAACTTTCTGTTTACACAGAGGGTAGATAAGCTGGATAGAAACAACTCAGGATTTTCACATGGAGAACAGCAGAGTGCTTCAACCTTGACTGAGCCTGAGAAGGAACAGTGGGGGTTGGTTTACATACTCAACTATCTTTTTAGCTTACAGGAAATAATATCTATTATTTGACTTTGTGGTCTGAATATCCCCAGAGTTCCCCACTTAAACATTAGACTGAGCCTGTAAACTTGTTTTATGCAGATTCTTTGCTAGCTTGGATGCTGGTGAGCCTGTTCACAGTGTTTTGGAGGGAGAACAGCACAGTGAAAAGCAGTGGTGAATGTGAAAATTGCTGCAGCTTTGGTATTTAAAATCATACCTTTCTGTTACTCATGTGGAAGACATTCTCCAGAGTCAGTGGGATGCCCTACTTGTACTTGTTTATAGCTGTAGTGACAAAAGGTTAATTATTTTTTTAAAATCTTGCAGGATCTTCATATACATTTTTTAAAAAGAATTCTCAAATCTACATCTATCCTGATTGCTTCCAGCTGTAAATTTTAGTTATGATTGTGAAATGCTTTATCATTAAAAAGTTATTTTGACATAAGTATGGGATTTTAATTTTATGAAAGTCTCTGAAATGACTTAGAAATGCATAACATTTATACGTTGTTTAATATTGAATTTACAGGTGGCAGATTTAGGATGTGCTGATTGCAGCCTTCTCCGGATGCTGAAATTCTGCAGTTGCATTGAAGTGTTAGCTGGGCTAGATATCTGTGCAAATGTAATGAAAGAGAAAATGTAAGCTCTTTGATTGTTTTGAGGTTTGTGTTTGTCTTGACCTAGTGGTGTGGTGGGTTGACCCTGGTTGGAGGCCAGGAGCTCACCAAAAGCTGCTCTATCACTCCCTTCCTTAGCTGGATAGGGAGAGAAAATACACCAAAATGTTCATGAGTTAAAGGACAGGGAAGGATCACTCACCAGTTACCATCCTGAGCAAACCAGATTTGACTTGGGGAAATTAGTTGAATTTATTATCAAAATCAGAGTAGGAGGATAAGAAGTAAAGGAAATTTTAAAAACACCTTCCCCCTACCCCTCACTCCATTATGGGTTTAACTTTATTGCTTATTCTCTACCTCCTCTCCTGCAGTGTTGGCAGAGATGAGGAGTGGGGATTGCAGTCAGTTCATTACATGTTATTTCTGCTGCTGCTTCCTCCTCAGGGAGAGGAGTCTTTCCTCTGCTCCAGCATGAGTCCTTCCCATGGGCTGCAGTTCTTCATTAGTTGCTCCAGCCTGGGTTCCTTTCCATAGGGTGCAGCCCTTCAGGAGCAGGCTGCTCCAGCATGGGTACCCCATGGGGTCACAAGTCCTGCCAGCCAAGCTGCTCCAGTGTGGGCTCCTTTTTCCAGAGGTTCCTGCCAGGAGCCTGCTCCAGCATGGGCTTCCCCTCGGAGAAGCCTCTCCTATAGCCCCCTGACTACCTTGCAATGCAAACCAAATACAAGTGGCATGTTGCAGCATTTCTTGTAGAGGCTTTCAAAATTAGAGTAACTGCAGAAATAGCAGCTTGGTAAATTAAGAGCTCTCATTGGATCTGTCCCTGGGGGCTCCTGGGCTGCAGGTGCCCGTAACATCACCTCATGTAGCCAAAGGTCTGGGTTGTGGAGATGCCCTCAGGGTGTGCACATCTGAGAAATAACACTGTTTGTAAAGGCACTAATACATGGTGTTGGGAATATCTGCTTCTGCTCCTACTGACCTTACTGTCTTCAGAAAGATCAGTTTTGATCTTTGAAATGTACATGTAACTTTTAGTCACAATGGTGGGGTTTTGAAATAGGAAGGTTAGCTCAGTGTGTGGTGTCTGGTTTAGAAGCCTCTAAAATGAGAGGTTTATGTGATCTTTGAAGCGTTGGTCTGATGGATGAACATAGGTTTCTTGAAAGCAGATTAATACAATTTTAGTGAATATGTAGTATCTAGATGCTGATGTTATCTCTTGCTCTTTCTCAAGAATGAAGAGAAGTAACCTTTTGTGCTTAATATTTATTGTGTGCTTTGTCTAGTGCAGTATTCAAGAATTAAATTTGCAGTGGTACTTTGGTTTCTCAGTGCATTTTACTTGGAAAAAATAGGTAATATGCTTGTCTAAAAAACTCCCCCCAAAACACTGTAAAGCTTCTCTAAACCAGACTTACTGTGTGTCTGGAATTGAGCAATTAGCAGAATTTACAAGTGGCTTTCCAAGTGACTTGAGAGTATAATGGAAATTTTTGTAAAATTAACTTCTGCTCTTTCTGTCCTATTGTACATAGTTACAAAAACTGTTTGTATTGCGTATTGGTTTTTATATCCATGTAAAGTAGTTAACCTTTTTCAGATTTATGAGGTATGTGTACAGGGTGTTAGTTTATTTGCATGCACCATTTATCTTAAAGTCCTTTCTGTAACATCATGTTTTTAATACTTTTGTAGGCATACATTGTCTCCTCTTCCTGTTGATTATTTGCAACCATCTGAAAGATCCCTGACTGTTACCTTGCATCATGGTTCAGTTGCCCATAAAGATCCTTGCATGCTTGGTTTTGACTTGGTGACATGTATTGAACTGTGAGTATTAGGACAATACAAAACGTTTTTTTAAGTCCTGTTAGAGTTCAATTTGGAATTTTGTCCATGCTCCAAAAAGGCTTGATCAAACCTTTCATGCAGAAGAGTAGAATTAGAAAAGTAGAAAGTAGAAGAGTGGCGTCTTCTAACTTGTGTTTAAATTAACCACACTAAGCAATTCAAGTAGTGCTTAAGGTGGGGAAAGGATACTGATGAAAAAGTACAAAACGCAAGAGGAGATTTGCTCGAACAAAAACCTCTGTGCTGCCACTTGGGCACAGTGCCAGTGCTCATATTGCTGAGCTAGGTGTAAAATCACAAGTTACAGACACAGGTTTGGGGTTTTTCTGACTGGTTGTTAAGATTACAGTAGTGTGTTTTTAAACACAGACATCAACTTATTCTTTTCAGAATAGAACACCTGGAAGAACCAGAGCTGAAGAAGTTTCCTGAAGTGGTGTTTGGTTTCATGGCTCCAAGCATAGTTGTGATCAGTACTCCAAATTCCGAATTTAACCCTTTGCTTCCAGGAGTGATGTTATACAGGCATCCAGACCACAAATTTGAGTGGAACCAAGCACAATTTCAAAGCTGGTAAGGTACTGAATATCATACGCTGACAGCTCTGGGTGCCCAGTAGTGCAAGAAATGAATGGCTGTGCATCTTCAGAATGGTTCACTTACATGGTTTGTTGTCAGTGAAGTGTCACCTCCTGTTTGGGTGGTTTCTTTGCTGTTGAGAGTAGTTAAGCATTTTCTGTGAGTTTTGTGTTTTATGGTGGTGGTGAAGTTGGCTTTTACTGTAACTGCTCTGCAAAAAAGATTTAAAAGTTTTACTTACTTTTTGTATATCTTTATTACAATTACTGCAGTTGAAGTGTAAGGTATCAATTAACATTTTTGAATAATACCTTGCTATAGAAATTCTTCGTAAAATCCAAGAAATGTGCTTACTATGTATGGTGTGTAATCAAAGCTCTCAGTTAGAGTATGCAAGCAGATTTATTAAATGACCACAGTAGTGGGGCATGTTGAACACAGGTAAGGATAGTTTAATGGATCGTGGCCCAATGAAGGATTTAATGCAGATCATATGCACATGACAGAGGATTGTATGAGATCTATCTTACCCTTAATATCAGTAATGTAATAAATATAAAATAAAGAAGGAGTGGGATGCTGTGATAACAGTCAACTGTCAAGCAGTTATGGAAGAAAATACATGGTACAGTACAGAATGCCAAACCTCAGTAGCCAACTCTTGGTGTATCTATCTTGGAAGTTTTGCTCCTTAAACTGTGTTGTTTCTGCCATACACTTTAAAATATCCAGTGATTTTTGAGTAAATAGTTTTGCAAAGCTGGAAGCATGTATTTTCCCCTACATAGTGATACTAAAACCTGCCTGTTATTAGCTACTTTAGAATACCTTAGTGTCAATTTCTATGACTTCAAGTATATTTAGATTTTGCTTTTAGATAGATGTGAATTAAAAGTATTGATATCACTGAAGAAATGGGGGGGGAGGGGGTTTGAGCTGTAAACATGAGAAAGCCTTTGTGTTGCGAAATACAAATATTACAATACTCTCTAAAATATATGAGATGTTACTTTAGTTTTCTTCTTTTTCAAGGGGAATGATGCAGGTAGGTAGTGCAGTTTTGGTTCCCTGTCCCATCCCTTTGTTCACACTGGCTGATGTACTACAAGAAAGTTTTCATTTAGATGTTATGTACACTGTTGCAACCTTGATTAGGTAGATTTTAGTCTTTATATATTTACAGCAGACCATGCTTTCTCTATTAACTGGTCTCTTGTTGTTTAGGGGTGTATATATTTTTTATGGGTTCTTCTCAAATAATTTTGTTCTTGAAAATTGGTAGTTTTTAGCTGACTTCCAATTGGTGACTAAGCAACTGTGGGCATTAATATTCTGTGCACATATTTTAGAAGAAACAGTAGTGTTTGGATGGCTAAATTACTGATGCTAAATGATTCACTATGGTGGGCATCTCACAGCTCTGATACAACAAGCTTTGACAGTGCTTATCTTCAGGCATGGGAGTATTGTTACAGAAATTATGTTCAAGCCTTCACAGCCTTAGAGTCTTGCTTCTCCTTAAGAATGCATCTTTATCACATGGGAAGATGAGTATTTCAGGTGATTGGAATAATTTGTCTTTCTTAGGGCTCTAGAGACTGCTAGATGCTATGATTACTCAGTGGAGTTCACTGGTGTAGGGCACCCACCAACAGGAATGGAGAAGGCTGGGTTTTGTACCCAAATAGCTGTGTTTATTAGAAAATATCCTCAAACTGGTGAATCTCTTCAGTCTGAGAAACCCACTGAAGCAGTTTACAAAACAGTAAGTATGATTTTCTTCCTTTAGAGGTACGAATAAAGAGTAAAGTTGTCTATGCCTGTGAGGTGTTGTGACCATGGACTACTGCTACTATCCAGCCCTAGCTCCAATTTTCACCAGAACAAGAGAGTCTCATTCTTTGTGTTTCCAGTTGTACAAAGGCCTTAAACTTTCAGGGTATTTGGCAAATAACACTATGGATAACCATTCTTATCTTAAGATACTCCTATTCTTAGAAAGAATTTTTTTCTTTCTGCCAGCTATTTTTCTTCGAGTCAATAATTTTATTTATTATATGCCTGTTGGCAATGATATGGATTTTTCAGATACATAAAAAATAAAAATAATTTCTAACTAAATGCCATGTGGTATAAATCAAACTTTTTTCAGGATTGACATGAAGTAATAATGCAAAAATAAATATACTGTTGGGGTTTTTTTTCAATTTTATGAGGCCTTAAATTACTTGTTTCAGTGAACATACTCTAATATTTCAGTTCTTTGTGTAAAAATATATAAGTATCTTCAAATGACCTGTGACCTGAACTAAAACATAAAGTGGTGTTATGGTGTTATCTTTCATGGTTTCCAAGCTATAAAAACATTTGTAATTTCTGTATTTGAAATTCCTGTGCATGTGAAATGTCACCTGTCATCTACTGCCATTAATAGAATCATGAAAGTGTTCTTTAATGCTCAACAAACTTGAAAATACCTCCAGGACATGTATTAGGAATTGCTTTCATTATCTGTTACAGGGTCATTTTGGAGACAGTTTTGACATGGGTATCCTTTGAGTTTAAACAAGAGTGTTAATGTTGTGTGTTTGTTATCAAATTTTTATTAGGTAACTGATTTATAGGAATAAACCAACATTTCAAAACATTGTGGCACTGTCCCCAGAACCTCATAATGAGTAATGTGAATTGCAGGGCTTTACCTTGCCTGATCTACAAGTGTAGCTTGCAGGTATAGCCTGTTGGGTTTTGGGGTGTTTTTTTAAGTTCTGTTAACTGCCAGTGTAGTTGTAATACAGAAAATGAGCTCATATTTCCTAGTTTTTCTGTTAAGTGAAAATGTTTAATAAGCAAAATAAGATTGAATAAAAAACTATATTCACATTTTAGAAGCTTTTTTGGACAGCAAATGTTAATATCTGAGCTTGTGATAGTGATAAATATTTTATGTATTCTTGTGTATTGTAAAGGTCTTCAAAGCAGTGTACCCAAGTCTTAAAGATGAGAAGTACTTGCAGAATGCAGTGATCAGTGAAGTTATTTTCACAGCCCAAATCATTAAGCACCATTTAATGTCAAAACATGAGGAGTATGGTAATGATCCTGAGAGAAAATTCAAATTCCAACCTTCAATGGACTGTTTTTCAGACTGTCTTGGAAAACTGGTTGTTGAAAAAAACATGGAACCATTTGTCAGTGGAAATGAGGTTTATGTACCCCTTGCAACAATCTTTTCTTTTCCCAAAGTGAATCGACTTTGTGGTACCTTTGAGAAGTTATGCAAGCTTATTGCTGGCAAGGTCACACTGAGCAGTGACGGTTCTGCTGTGGTGTTCAATATTGAACATGAAGGTGAAGATGATTAGATCACAGATTTCTCATACAAAGTTCAGTTAAAGTAATGAAAGTGGTTCTTTTAGAAGCTGTCAAATGGTATGTTGTGTATGGTAACCAGACCACAAAATCTTTTCTAACCTTCCATCAGTAGTGTTTATCTGTCAGCACCTCTAAGTGAGTGCAGGTGAGTGCTTCTGACAAAGGTAACAGTCACTCATAGGGGTTTCAAGTAGAGTATCAGGGGCTAAAAGGAAATAATTAGTTCTCATTAAGAAAATGAAGTATTTTTGTTTGCTTTCTATTGCCTTATTGGAGCTATCATTACTATATTGTTTTTGGTAGTCTCTTGTTAGCTTCAAGGATAGTTTGTTTTGTCATCTACTGTGCTGAATAATGTGAGTCAGACAAGTTTTAGGGCAAGTTTTTTCTTAATTTCTATAAAATCTATAGATGCCTTTTTCAAGATGAGTATATAGCCTTGATGAAAATCAAATGTTGTTCCAGCTGAATTGAAATAGGAAACTGGCATCTTTGTCATGTTTTTGAAAAAAAAATTTAAAAATTTGAAGAACTGCTGTAATTGTGAATGCTAACCTGGCTCTGGTGTACCTGAAACATTTTTTGTGTTTTCATGTGCAGCTGTTGTTCAAAACTGTAAAATCCAATAGAGTAGATGGAAAAAATTTAACGAGAACAAAACTCCACAACACAACCAGAAAAACCCTCCAACACTACCATCAAGAAAACAGTGCAGTATCCTGAATATAAGGGAAATAAGGTGGATAGCCGTTGTTTGGTTTTGTTCAGAATAGCTGAACAGAATATTTCTGATTAGTGTTACAAATTAAAGATTTTCCTTCCATGTTAGAAAAAGAATGGGATCTAAATGACACATTTTCCTGGTAATATAGATGTCACTGAAACTGTGTGAAAACACAGAAGGAGAAAAAAGCAAAGCATTTAAAAAAGTTGTCCTTAACTGGAAGAGAAACTGAAATGGATTCAAACTGCCAGTTAAGTTTGTCATTTTTTGCATTAAAAAAAGAGACAATTGTTTAGGTACTTACTCCAAGTTGAAGACATGAGTTTATTGAATGTCTGAGAGATTTGTATTTAAATACAGTTTAAAAATTCCATAATCCACCAGCACATCCCAAACAGTTTACAACATGGAAGTCTCCAGTATTCATATAACACAGTTTACAAAAAGGAAAATACAACACCTAAATGTGAAGGTTATGTTCCACGTAAATGATGCACAATTACATAATCACTTCATGAAGAGTTGTAAGTCAAGTCAGAAGAATAAATTACTAGGATACAGTTTTATGAAAAGCTGGGTTTCTATTCCAACTTCCTTACTATTTAAAAGATCTGCTCAGGCAAGAAAATACTGTTTCTAGTAAACAAATTATCTAATCTATGATAATTATCTGTGTTGTTTAACATAAAATGCAATGGGCTATGGAAATTTCCTTGAGAATTACATAAGTAGCTGTACAGTGTATTTTAAAAGTCTGTTTTCCTCAAACTATGTGTAGTTTTCCTAGTAAATGTAAGTAAACTACTATTTAACTTCTACTGGTTTTAATAGATTTGCCAGCAAGTATAGCAGTGCTAAAGAGTACTGAAAGCAGGTATTCAAATTTCTGACATCCTCTGCTTGTAATGGGATTCTTTTGGTATGAATTAGTTACTTAACAGGAAAGGAGACTATAAAGTTCTGAGAGAGAGTTGCATGCCAGCAGTTGAGTAGTTTCTGTTTAAAATTCCTGTGGAGAACAGAAACTGGTAATACCACACACTTCTTTTAAGAGCAGCTAAAATAGAATCTCTGTATTAATTCTTTTACCTAATTAGACACTTCAAAGCGATTATAATTAACAGTAGAAATAAAAGTATGCATGTACCAAAACTGAGAAATAGCTCATATTCATCATATTCAATAACAGTATTCTAGCTTTAAAATCTGAAATTTCCTTAAAAATACAAATAAAAAATTAATAATTCTGCTATGGATTTCTGGAAAACCAAATCTGTTTTTCCTAATTTAACCTATTAAATACGGCCTACTTTTACATCAATAAAAAGGTGTGAAACATCACTCTGAGCAAAATTTGAAGCATTCTGAGCCTTCAAAAGTGGCCACACTATTTTTACTTATTCCAGGCCTTAACTGATAAACAGTACCACTAAATGTAAAAAAAATTAAGTCATTTGTAGTTTACAATTAACTACAGCTATTTGTTACCTAACACATCCCTTTAAAAATGGATTCTTTCATATTCTCAATGAAAATTTAAAGAGCTCTTTCTTGCCTGTCAGGCAAATCACTACTTGTGCAAATTTAAATACAGTACATTGACCTAATGTAACAGTGGACAGATAGCAGAAGAAGAAGTGTTCAACAAAGCTGTTGCACACCAAGACTTTTTCAGTGTGCAGATATGTCTACAATAAAGTGCTTCTCTTAACAAGTTACATTAATAATAGTATAGATGTTTACCTAGTTTTAAAGCTTAAATTCCTTAGTAAATTGTTTCATCTCCCTGTACACCCCCAATCCCGCAAGGCACATTCAAAACACAAGCAAAGCACGACTGTGAAGGATTAAACTACAATAAAAAACATCAAGTGGTAGTAAACTACTGACTAGGTTTGTAAACAGTACCATCCCATTGAATCTCATTTTTCATGCATTATCGAAGTGAGTTTCTGTGGGAGCAGCTGCTTAAACTTCAGATTTAACAACTGAGGCAGCTTTCTTGATAGTACACTACTGTGTCTTAGTGTTTTCGTGTGGAATCCCACTTTTTTCATCACTTGAACAAAAAAAATGTCACATTTGATGCATTTACGTCATTTATAGACGTTTATGTAGATGTCATTTATAGTTAGCACAACTGATTAGTGGCTGCTTTTGATCTGTTTAGTTTTGGGGATTTGTTTTAAATGTATGTGACATTCACCTCTTCTGTTGAACCTTACAATGAAGTTGTGCTCAGTACTCTTAAGAGAAGGTTTTGGTTATGTTAAAACATAGTGGGCCTGTTTTTTGGAGGCCATAACTTTGACCTGATAAAAACTGATAGGAGTTCTCGATATGAGGAATTAGCTTCTGTAAAACTAAAATGGCAAGTAGGAGCAAATTGAGTAATTACTTTTTTCAGGTTCTTTTACAACCAACTTTGAGAAGTTTCTTTAGAAAAGACATTATGAACAAAGTCCATCACCACAAGTGATCTCTTATATAAAATACTGAAATGGAACTTGTTTCATCATGCTTCCACAGATGTTTCACAGAAATTAACTAATTCCACTAACATCAGATAGAGCTTACAGAAACGGTCCAAGTGCTCTCACAAGGTACACACAGCTAAATATTGCCTTCATACCACAGAAGGTGATGCTCTATGAGCAAGAGGCATTCCACTGCTTTTCAGAAAAAGATCACATTGAGTTCATTTTGTCTTTCTCAGCTCTTGCAACAGAGCAAACAATACCAGAAGTATCAACACCAGGGCTCCAAGTTGTCTTCGTTTGACATTCCAGTTTAGCGTTTTATCACCACCTGCTCATATGCTCCAGATCCTACTCTGAAAGTTTGAAAAAAGTTAGTTCAAAGTCAATTTAAATGGAAGCTAAATAGCAAGGATCACGTATCAGCAAGTGTATTGTTTAAACAACCCAACCAACAGCCCTCCCAAAAAAAAATCCCAACAAAACCTCTCCACCCAAACAGCAAATACCAAATCAGCTAAATGTGAAGGGTAGAAAACATTTGTCATTATTACCATGCCATGGAGTCACCTACACTTTAATGCATTAAAGAGATTTTTTTGTACTACAGTCAAAATGAACAAAAACTCATGTTACTGAACAGGAAGTTACTGTTGGACTTCACTAGAATTTCTTAAACATCACCTTTAGGGTACCCCTCCCCACAGCTATATCATATGCAGCTAATACTCTTTATATACCTTTATCCATAAACAGATCAATGTGTCTGAGAAAACCAGAATGTGGTCATCAGCTTACGTTAAAATACAAGAAAAACATCTTCAGTCATTTGTTCACTCTGAATTGTAAACTAAACTCTCTCACCTCCCACGTGACAACCCATACTGGATGGTTTTCCACAGCAAATTGCAGTACTGTGTAAAAAATTATTAGGGCAAACTCTGCCTTAGTATAGCATTGTGCCTGGACTGTTGTGGCAACTGCATGAGGTCAGATCTCTGTGGGCTGCAGGAGTGTGTTCTGTACCCATTCTTGTGCTCCCAGACAGCCATTAGTGTGCCCACTTTGCAGATAACCCAGTGAATCATCTTTTAACCATCAGTATTGCATGCACATATAAAGTGCAATTATGTTATGACTCTCAATATATCAGCAGCTGCCTTTATACCTAAGTTCATAGTAATCACTGAAATACTGAGGATATTCTAATTTCTTGAGCTAAAAACATCAAGTTACACTGGACTGCAGAAACACAGTATTAGAGCATATTTTTGCCTGGTTTTCATGCTTTCTCATCTGAAGATTAACACATTCAGGTCAAGTCATATATCAGGGTATTTGAAGGGGGTTTAGAGAAGAAAAAATGTCTCTGGTTCTAAACAACAAGATAATCTGAAGCAGATTATCAAAAGAAAGAGTTTAGGGCTGCAAATAGTTGAAAGATCAAGACACCATTGAAACAAATGTAACAAATGGAAACAGGATTTGCGAGGAAAAACTAAACTGGAGAAAATTAGGCTTGTTATCAGGAAGATGTAACAGTTTGATACTATAAAGGTAAATGTGTAAAACACTTAAAATTTTCTTCCCACTCCAAGGTAATGTAGTAAGGCTGTAGAGCTCACATCTGAAACTGGTGTCTTGTTTCCTGTGTCCATACTGAAACATTGCTTGCATCTGAAAACTTTGGAACCGAGACTCTTCAGAAGCTCTGAAGGTTACAGTTCTCATGGCTGACACATCAGTTCTGTTTTGGAACCAATCTATGTGTCCTGTTTTAAAAACTGACAATCCAGATCTTTTGGTGCTTTTCAATGATACAGAATAGGAACATACAAATATCAAGAATGTAGATACAGAATAATTGCTGTGTAAGATGCATTTTTATTTAGTATTGCTTATAGATTAGTTGTTCAGGCTACATACCTGTTAGGTAGATGGTGGCTTCCAAAAGAAGTGCTTCCACCAGGGCCCACAAATAATCTTAAACCTTCCTCTAAAAGGCAAATGAATTAAAATATGTTAGCTTTCTTTAATGTTGCCCTAGCTAAATCTAAGTAATTTTAAATCTGCCAGTTCTGTAGCTGATACTTTCAGATGCAAATACTTTAAGTAATGAAGAACCAACTCCTACATGGTGTAGGTTGGAGGAACTACCTTTGTCATAGATTTGCACCTGCTCTTTTAGGCTTAAAGTAATGATCTGGGAAAGCTCCCTAAGACATGTGAGGGTATTTTCAACTTCTGGTAGACAAGATGAAGCAGAAAATTTAGCAATCCACATGCACAGTCCTTATCAATACAAACAACAGGGACTGTGAGGAGAGTGGGTTTTCCCAAGGCCTGTAATGTACATCAATTTTCCCTAAGCTTCCCTATTGATCTCCATACCTTCTGCACTTGAATCTAAACTGAAGTCTTGACTCTGGAGTATTTTTTCAACTATATCATCAGCATCAACTCTGGTAGCATCAACCCTCTTCAGCTGTGACTCCACTGAGTCTTGCTTTACGGGATGTCTGCAAAAATAAATATATGTAGAGCTCTTAGACATGATAAAGTAATTTACTTGTGCTAGATAAGGCTTTCAGATTAAGTGTACCTGCATTGTTTTTCTGATGGTGCATCTTCAGTAGATGTGTCAATATCAGCTTCAGTTACTTTTGGCTCAGTCTCTTCACATGCCTCTAGAATACTTCCAGTTCCTGTTGAGGTACTTCCCACTGAGGTACTCCCCACTGAGGTGTTTCTCCTGTGGCAGAGTTCAGACAGACTGGATGATCTAGAGTGACATGTGCTATAACCTGTTGGGAAAATGCAGGAGAGAGGGGTTAGGTATGTTCTTGACAGGCCAGGGCCATCCTGAAAGCAGAATTTGTGTTTTGTCTTATGAAGGGACTTCAAAAAGCCCTATGAATATATGTGCATATATCAACTAGACAACTGACTTCAGGTTTTGTATTCTAGAACATGCCATTTTCTTTTTGTTCTAAGTAATTCCTGTTTATATCATAACAAGTAGAATGACAAATATCATCCCCTTCAGCTTTTAGAGCTAAATCTTCATTTTTTTACTCATGGAAGAGGTAAAAATCTCATTCAGATATGTTAATTGGAGGGAGCAAAGGCAAAAAGCTGTCTTGCATCTGAAAAGATAATCCAGTGTAATTTTAAGAGGGAAAAAATGTTACCCTTGCCACACCTAAAACTCCTAGGAAAAAGCTTTCAACCCAAACCCTTTTTAAAACATAAAGTCAACTTATTTTCTCCTGTCTAAGCCTGTGAAAGAAAAATAATCCCCAACAACGCATAACAAAATTGTGAACAGCTACCTGACAGTTTTGATTGTTGACTTGCATAGCTTGATGTTCTGGAATGTCCACATGCACCAAGTTCATCTGGGACTGAGGCACTCTTTGATGAGACATCTGCAACATGTGCAAGTCAGACAGTGTTCCTAAAGCCAGCTTTATTGCTACTTTGCCTGTAATACTGATTAGATTCAAAAGTAGTATTTCCCAGAGGGATTACAGACTTGACACTGATTTTCTACAAACCTTTTGAAGATTGAAGAGCTGCAAAAATACCATGTATGTTAATGAATATACATTCTTTAAAAAATAAAAATCATCATATGTATCTGAGCAAAACAGAGGGTACCATTGGGTTAGAAAGATTGGTATGCAATGTAGTTGTAGATTTGTCTGGTGTCAATATTAAAGAGATGACCATGCTTTCTCCAGTATCATAGCAGAATGTTGTGCCAGATGTTTTCTGTCTGAAAAGCTAACCTGCTTAAAACTTCAGCTGTGTTTGAAGCAGAAACTCACAAGCCATGTAAGAAGGTTCTTCTGTGGGCCAACTGTCAGCATCCCTTTCAGATTTGAAGTATTTTGTACATCTCCTTGAAACTGTGAGGCCAGTTACGAAAGCATTGAAAAATGAAGAGCATTATTCTATACCTGCTATGCCCAGATGTGCTACTTTGAAGTTTTCTCCACCTTTCCTGTCTTCGTGCAAAGACTCTGATTCTCCAGCAATTGCTATCGATGTTGCTGTGGAAGGAGGTCTGTAAGAAAAAGGTGGTTAAGATTTGCTGTACTTCTGTTTTAATCCCTCCAAATTGATCAGCACATAGTTTTCATTTCAAATATGTTGGCATAACTCATACTGTGCATCAAGTTAACAGACCTACAATTCTTTTCTGAAAACATGCTGCCTAGTCCCCTGTTGAAGGAAATGAAAAAAAAAAGAAGCTTTTGCTATTGAGCAAAAAATCTGCTCAGCCCTCAGGCTTCTGGAGATCCTGGGAAAGGCTTTTCCTTTTCTGATGATTGGTGGAGTGATATGTCTTTAATTTGAAGTTGTTTCTTATTTTTGTTAAGTGTATGAATCACAGGACAGTTTACATGCTAAGAATATATGTAATTCAGTACTTGATGGAATACACATAAAAGTGGTAGTTAAAAAAATCCCAATATGCACAACAGTTGGCCAAGCTGGCTAGTGTGCTGTGAATACTCCTGTCCTTGTTTCATCCCTGTTACAGGACAGCAAATGATTCTGGGCTGATAACCCTCCCAGCTCCTAACAAAGGGGTCCATGAACCATCTCCATGTACTGCCCTCTAAACTTTACCTCCTACAAAATAAAAAAGCATAATGTATGACATAATTTATATTTTAGTTCAATATTAAAAGGCTTTTAATAACACTTAAATGCTTGTTTGAATTAATACGAAGACCCAAAGGGAGATTTTATCAAATTACTAAACCTCTTAGTTTGTGTTTTGCTAGTGCAAAAGAAACTAATTAGAAAATGACAAAGCACAAGCAATCTCTTGCGAGCAAATACAACCAAAATATATTTCAAGATGTTACTTACAGGGGTTTTTTATGCTTTGTTATTTTCTACTTTGGGAACAGATTGTTGGTCTGCATACAAATGGATATTTGTTGACATTTTTAGATTTGACATATTCAATAAATTAGTCATCGTCTTCATGTAGAGTAACATAGCCCCTCTTAGGTTATGTTTGAAAGTAAATAGAGAAAGAAAGAAGCACTTCTAGAAATACAGTGCCTGTGTGACTTAACTGCATGACACACTTTTGAAAGCAAGAACTGAATGGTTTCAGGGATGTCATCCCAGATCAAACACCAAGGCTTCGAGGCTTCTTCGTAAAATATGTAGTTGATTCCAGATTGTGAAACTGTTTTAAGGTTTATTTTTCCTTCTACAAAGGACATCTGGATTAGATAAATTTTTGTTCTGTTTGTGTTGAAAGTTTATGTTCCAGGAAATGGTTATATCACCAGTTTGTAAGAAAATGCGAAGTCTGAATAATTTGAGTTAGAGATTTTTTTCCCTAGGGATTCAGAAAGCTATTTAGGTACTAATTTCAACTCCTTCAGTACTAGGCAGTAAAAAAGAGAAATACATTGCTTTGTTAGTATCCAAGATTAATGATTTTAGCCTTTGAGGAATTGTTCATCAGTTCCAGTGATGTATTTGTTAGTAGGTCTGACTCTAAATCTACTAAAGTTGTTCTGAAGTAAAAGAGGTGCTAAGTAACTAGGGATACAGAAAGGTTTTGCCCAATCAGACAAATTCAGATAATACCCTCTTGCTATTTATTCAGTAAGCACAAGATGAGATTCTACAGTGTTCAGTGTTCTATTGTTCCCATTAAGGGTTAGTAGAAGAGAAAAGAAAGGACATTTAGTGGTGTAAGGGGACATTGAAGAGTTTTGTGGTGAATCCTAAGCTAGACTGGTACAGAACCACAGCACAACTATTACACTTCCTCAACTACAGATTAAGGGCAACAAGGCCAAAGGATCCTCAGTGTATAGCAGTGAATTTTCCTAGCTACCTGCCCCCTCAGAGGTTACCTCTTGCATCTTTTACTAACTTGCAGAAATGTCTTCGCTAACTAAATATCTGTAAGTGCTTTCTCTTGTACTAAGTTGAATCACACTTCTGTTGTGTTTGTTGGGGTCTTTTTTGCAAATGAATATTTCAAAAACACCCGAGAGTTGTGAATAAAAGGTATAGCAGCATCTTTTCCAGACACAGGTATTAGTCAGATCACGTACCAAGTATATTTATATAAGGTTGCTGCAGGAACAGTTTCCCTGAATTGTTTTTTTTTACATTACAGATGTACAGGCGAGTATTCTGTGCTTGATACTGAGTATCTAACAGCAAGAAGATCTGTGACACTTCTACTGGCAATTTTACCATGTTAGTCATTATTCAGCTACCGTTCCATTTATTTGTGCCTTTTTTTTAAGTACTGTTGCCAGGTTGGAGAGATGTAAAAACACAAATCAGAAGTGTAATTCTCAACATGGAATGTACAATCAAAACACCACCCCACAGAGATTTTTTACAAACTTACGTTTTAAAGCACGGGTCTCCAGACATCAGCTGCATGTTGATCAAAACCTACACACAAAGAAAACAAAATCCACCATAAGGAAAAAAAAAAATTTGTCTGTGACACATACATGGTCATGTAAGTAAGTTATATTTGCCACAAATGTTACATTTAAGGAAAACAAAGTGCCATAATCACACATGAAAATAAACACACTAAGGCAAACAACTACATCTTTTTTCTTAGTAGGCATACAAACAATACAAAATACCATTTAAAGTAAGATAGTTACACATACAAGATTCTGAAAAAGACACATATATCAAGGAGAATCTTAGAATTATTAATAATTAAGATGGCTTGAAGGGAAAAACAGAGCCAAGAAACCTAAAACCTGAATGAGCAAACAGAATATTGTTTAGACCAGTGGGTGCTGGATATGTTCTTTGCTGAGGGTGTTCAGCAAACTGCTGGCTCTCAGGACACGTGCTAACATCAGAGACACAGCAAAACCACACAGGGTAAATAAGCCATAGGACACAATGCATTGAAGGCCTGTTAGGCAGGTCAAAGCCATCAATTACAAGTGTTCTGGACAATCTGTGACTGTCGGAGAGATCAGAAAGTCCATGTATAGATGGTATACTGAATAATGTGGGAAATTAATCCCAGTGTCTCAGTAGGAAAAGAATTTTTTTTTAATTACCTGAAACATTCTTAATGGAATTATTTTCATGTTTATGGAGTTTATTCAGTTTTTTTAGCTCCCTGGACTAATGGAAGAGAACGTCAGAGTAGGTTTCTTTCAAGAATTCTCCTCAACTGTTACAGTGATTACTATCAAATAGAAAACAGGAAAATCCCAGGAGTCATGGAGGTATTGAAGGTGGCTTGTACATAAATAAGCCAATTAATAGATTCACTCTCAGAAAGATGCACAGAAAGTTGCCCAGTCTTGAAGATACCATATATGAACTTGTTCATTTTTCAGCTCCCCTTAGACTAGGAACACCTTTTAAAAGCTTTTCTTTTACAGCTATTCAGCTCCATTTCAAAGTGTAGGACAAATTCTATTTTTGACTGTGTGGATTTTAATGATTGTCTCTAAACAACACTTTTGGTTTTACTTTAAATAGCTTTCCTTCCAGAAAGAGGTTCAGCAAATAAGTTTTAAATCTCATTAAGTGCTTAAAGTGTTCTCTGCTTTATTGCTTTAAGTATGATAAAGGAAAGAAATTACTTTAAGAATGGAGTTGTCTTGTCTTGTATTTTTGGTATCATAACCTTCCAGTAAACAGCGACGAGTGGTATTTCCCGATCCAGCAAACTCTGCTAGATTTAGATCTGCAAATCCCAGCTGTTAAGAGAAAATGACAAAGTTAGTAGTAAGCATTTGACTAAATGAAGGTACTTGATAATGACACATTGAGTACCACTCAGTAGCAGTTTCTTTCAAATATGTATAAGAGGATGCCCATTAAAGGGAATGGACCGAGGCAAAAAGCAGAAGAAAAACCCCGAGTGTAAAATTCAGCATAGTTCCATTTTCAGTTTAAAATTTAAAGTGCAAAGAGAGAAAAAGAATGAAGAGAGTTTTCTTTATTTTTTAATGTAAATGTAAATGTTTACTTTAACTAACCCTTTCTGCATACCAGCTCAAAAGAAAAAAAGTTCTGGTGGTATAACATTGCTATATACTTATTAAACACACTGAAAGTTCCAACAGCCCTGTGTCACTATAATGCACATAATGAAATCATGAGTATTAAGTACTATTCTGGAATTACTTTAAAAGGGCATAAAATGGCAAGAAAGAAAAGCTTATCTGTAGGCAAAATTAGCTACGTCTCAATTTACCTTTGCATATGCCTTTCCTCCTTTTAATTCCTAGGAAAAAAAAAAAAGGAAAAAAGACACACCATTAGGCCATTAAATATACTGACTCAGGATTTTTGTTTGGTTTTGGTTTTGGGTTTTTTTTTTAGGAAAGCAGGTAGTAATCTTTATTTTAAAACATCTCACCACACATTTGCTAGACTATGGTGTTGTCATTTAGACCTTAATATTCATGATGCCTTTGGAGCAGGCCAGCAGGATACTTGTCCTGGAGAGAGGAAGGGCAAGTGCCCGATGCCAGCTGGCATTTGGCTCTTACAAGGTCTGGCCCCAGAGGTAGGACGTGCTGCCTGCAAAATGCTGGCACTTAGCACAGTTCAAGGCTTCTAAGCTGCCTGCTGTTTAATGGAAGTATCAATCAAGGGCTAACTTTATAAACACTGAGGAGTGATTCCTTTGCTGCCGTACTGGAACAAGGGTTTTCTTCAGTAAGAACATAAAACCCCCATGAATTAGTCAAAGTAAAGTAAGTAATAAGATTACTACAAAATTTTGACTAAAGGAATACCTGATGTGATTGCACCTAAAATTTGCTTTATGAATTTTATTCGACATTCAAAAATTAAAGGAAGAAAGAGCAAAAGACGCGAGGAGGGGAAAAAAGCTACTTACCTTCCGTACAGACACCCTGCAAGTGCAAGTATCCAGAATCCCTGTTGTGGCACTGGCACTGATTTTACACATAAAGAAGAACTTTTTCTTCCAGCGGACACAATTTGCCTGTACCACCTCCCTGCAAGTAGAGAGCACATGCTCAGTGTTAGCTGAGGTACGTTCAGAACCTTACACAGCAGTAAGACAGCTCGAGAACAAACACTGGTTCCACTGTTTGTAGAGTGGTCACTTCATGCAAGGCCTGAATAATCTCCCATTCTGCTCTTAACACTGTAGTATGACTAACAACTGTTTCAAACCTTGAACACAGACCTCTAGAAGAATTCAACGGCCGTGTGTTTTTGCAAATGAATGAGAGCATAATTTCTGCAGTTCACCTCAGGAGAGTGAAGTCTTCCAGAACATTAGCTCCCAGGCACTGTCTCCCAAGCTGCTGAGCTTTGCAATGTGCTCAAGATAGTATCTTTGACAAGCAGTTTTTCAGTTCAGAGAAAAGGAGCATCATACAAGCAAAACGACATAAATTTGAAGCCTGGAGAAGTAGAATGGAGATGATGTGCAATAACCAGACACTAATACACTTGGGGCAAATGAGAATTTCAGCTCCATACTGTGAGCTTGCCATTTGAGAGCAAAATAAGCTGTCACATCTGAAGGGATCTGTTTCTCACAGGAGGATAACCATCTGAGAGTGTGATGCAGCTGAGAAAAAGGCAAGATGTAGGATGCTTTCAGTTATTAATATCATTTTATAAGGCTCAGACAGAACACATTCTGTTTGAGTAACTCTGACCAAGAACAGACTCCAAAATGAACAGGTACAGAGAGGACAACTAGAAAACCCCTGTATCTTAAAAGAAAAAACCACATATAATAATAAAAATACACTGGTGATTTAAATACTTGACACACCAAATAACTTTTAAGTCAAATGAGAAATGGTTAAGACCAGAATGAAGCATAATCAATCACCCATTTAAAACTGAAAGTTAGAAGGCCTCAAATTACAGTGCAAGTTTTTAGAACGGCTTTCAAGTAAGAGAAGTAGATGCATAGGAAGTCTTTACTGTATTTTACAACAAGGTTGGCCAGTTTGTCAGTAGCAGGGGACATAAGGACTGTGATTCTGAGGACTTGCATCAATAATCAAAAGTTCTTTTTTAGCCCCATGTTTCTAAATTCACAACTTGGAACTGTGAAGAAACTGATAATTTTTTCTACCACTCTAATCACTGAAGTACAGTCTTCACATATAAAAATATTTCTCCTTTTTCCTCTTCCATTTTTCTAATACATACATTCCTATGTTTTATACTAACTTCTGACAGCAGCTTATTATCAAAGAAGCAGTTTGACATCTTTAGCAGATAGAATTCTGTGGTTGTGCATAAGCTGGAGCCAGAGCTCATCACGTGTACAGAAAAATGAAGAATTGCAGGGTGCTCACAAAAGCTCCTTTTGCTGTGCTGGTGAGACTGCCAGCTCCAGTGCTCACTGGCACTGTGACTTCCTAAGGTGGGAATAAGCCAGACTTCCTAAAAGGAGTCAGTTTAATGACCACAACAGACTAACAGATTCTGATGATATAACACTGAGTCACATTCAAGCATGTGACCTCAAAGGAACACGCTCTGTAAACACCACAATCTACTCTTTATCTGGTATGTTTTACATTGCAAACTTTCCTGTTACTTGGGAAAAAAGAATCCCATCCTGCTGTCATGTGAGTTATTTAAATACTAAAAAAAAGAACCAGAATTCAAAAAAGGCAAATTACAAGTGGTTACATCTCCATTGAAACAGGCTCAGACAAGAAGACATCAAGTAAAATACACCCTTAAAAGGGATAATTGATAACTGCTAACATTTGTGACACACGTAAAACAGTGCCACTAAGCTGAAAGTGTTCACTTGTCATCCATAAAGGTCAGAAGATCCTTTCTCTTTCCATCTGTTTGTTACACAAGTAGGACAGCAGTCATCATCATCCTTCCCACCCTCTCCTTGTCACCCAGGACACCACTGGCTCTACCAATAGCAGCATCACTTCTGCTGCTATTCATCATTCTGCTAAGTTCTTGTAGTATTTTTTACTTCTGTAACATTTCCAGTTAGTAAATAATTATACTTTTTTCCCATTGAAAAAGTGTTTTTGTAAACTCATGAAGTCAAAGTGATGTGCCAAAATCTTTGTACAACTTAGTATTATGGTTCAAGTTGTTTCTGCTTCTCACAACAGCCTTCTGCCTCTACAGCAAAGTCAAAGCAGCTGCACATTCTACACTTACAGAGTGTTCAGACATCACTCACATTGTAGCAAAAGATAATGCAGTGAACATTAAACGTATTTTTGCTTGTAAATGCAAGATAAATGTAAGCAACATCTGCTTGAGAAATGTAAGCGTCCTTAAAACCTTTCAGGATTTTGAATTTATTTGAACATACCAATACTACTATATGGATATCATGGTTCAAGTAAGGAAGATAGCACAAAACCACTCTGCTGTTGATAGATTCAATCCACTCATATCACAGGTCACGATTTGCAAAAAAGAAGTAGAAGTGACAGTAAAAAGGCCTCAGTTGTGGATACTGATGGTCTAATTTTTGTAAAAATAAAATCAAATAAAACCAGGAATACTGCTTTATTCTCAAAAGGATGTCAAAAAAAAGAAGTATCATTAGTTTCTCTCACTGGCATCTAAATCACAAGGTATTTGAAAAATTTGTACACAATTAAAAAAAAAAAAAACCCAACTGCCCCTACTCCCACTAAACATTTATTCTAATTCCACTGTATAAAATAAATAATTGATGTATTTTAATTCAGGTAATTTTTTAGTAAAGGGGAGTACCATCTAGCTATTCCCATCATGCTGAAAAAAAAGAAAAGGTCAAATAATCAGGACATTTCACTTCAACAGTAACATCTAAGTTTATAAGATTCTTAGTTAAGTGCAAGGCGTTCAGAAAATAAACAGCTGTATTGATTGGCTGCTATGGAGATGAACCCAGATAACTTTTGGCAGCTGTGCCGGTGCTGCAGGCAGCTGGGGAGAGCTTTCCGTTCTGAGTCAGTTTCCTATGAGCCTCCCAGTCACTTTACCACATGCAAAGCAAAACCAGTTGTTTTCTTAATCAAAACATATCTTAGTTACCAAGATGCACTGGAATACATACTAGGCTGTAGTGCTTCAGTGTAACTTAGTAAATTCTGCCAGTAATATGTAACCAAGAATAAATTCAATAAACAGATACTGTAAGATAAAGTGACTCCAAAGTGTAGTATAAGTTACCATCACTGTTTTTTCTTTAAAGGGACAATTTCACATTGACTAAACTCCAAATGGAACATTACAGCTGTAAACAAGACCTTATTTGTATATATTTCCTATACTGTACACAACTGCCACTTAAAATTTTGAATAAAAGTATTGGATTTTTCTACTGACCCTCAACAGAGGAAAAAAGTAAACTCAAATAAAAGAAACAATAAACCCTAATCTAGTCACCTCCTCATCATAAATTGTTAACAAGTGATGGACTTTTTTTTTTTTAAGATGTTGTGTTCATTAGATTGTTTGTTCATGGATAAAATCTATGAATAATGGCTTGTTCAGCAAATAGCTACAAATGCAAAAGTAAATCACATTTAAGGACCGTAAGTGTCATAGGAAAGATTCCTTCTTGATAAATGGAAAAGCTTTAGCATGAGAGGCTCTGAAATAAAGAAGCAAAACTCCTTGTGGATATTTACCAAAAGGCTGTGTCCCATTAATCGGAAAAATTAAGAAGTTTTTATCTGAATTCTAAACAGCCAGTTAGAATCTTTAGCCATATGGGGATGATTATGTTAAACTGTTTGTGTTTGTAGTGCAATTATTTTAGATTTATTGGTCACCAAAGAAACAATAAATTGGGATAATTTGTTTTAAGATGCCATTCAGTCTTTATATCAGATTATGTTCACATGAAAATACTTCCAGAACTACTTTTGGATTCAGCTGGGTCAGTACACTTCTTGATGTCAAAGAAAGTGGTGTTTGCTTATGCATCTTACAGCTTGTGGACAGAGCATGAATCATCTTCTCACTGTAAATACCTTGAAAAAATAGCTTTTTCACTGCATGAGGTAAATGTAGTGAATTATTACTCTCTTTTGAAGCTAGTAATTTTATGAGAGAGTCACCTAAGTTTTGCTTGCCAGCCACGGGCACAGGGGGCACACAGGGCCCTGTGACCCACAGTCCCAGGCCAGCCGCGGGCACAGGGGGCACACAGGGCCCTGTGACCCACAGTCCCAGGCCAGCCGCGGGCACAGGGGGCACACAGGGCCCTGTGACCCACAGTCCCAGGCAGCCCACGGGCACAGGGGGCGCCCAGGGCCCTGTGACCCACAGTCCCAGGCAGCCCACGGGCACAGGGGGCACACAGGGCCCTGTGACCCACAGTCCCAGGCCAGCCACGGGCACAGGGGGCACACAGGCTGAAATGTGCTCCCTCTGGCCTCTCCTGTTGCCAGCAGCCCGGCTCCTGTGACACACTCTTGACTCCAGGTGCTGGTACTCAGACATCCCCTGCCCCTCAGGGCACACTGAACAGAGAGCCCTTCTCCTAGGAAAGAGTCACAGTGTAGTTCCACAGGAAGATACAACAGACGGTACTAATTAGAAACGGATTAGACAAACATACCAACCAGCAAACTATTTACCCTTTATCCCCTTAACTCCCTACTTTTCCCCACACTTGTTCCTCCTCAAACTCATCCCTTCCTCCACCTTTCATTCCTCCCCAAATTGTTCCATAAAAAGCTTCTTCCTCTGTATCCCATGATGTGTCCAATCGGCAGCAACTCCCCTCAGTCCAAAATATGCTGTAGTGTTAGTTCAGTATGATGGGTTTCCTGCCTGGACAATGGGGCCAAGGCTCTCCTGGGACAGCCCTGGGAAGCGCCCAGTGTCCACTTGTCCAAGCTCATCATTTCAGTTCACCTGCCTGTGTGTCCCTGGGCTTGTGTAGATGGGCTTTGATGGGCTGATGGTTCCTGTGACAGGACTGGGAATAGCTGGAGCTGGGTATTATTTTAGGCCCTCCACCCTCCCCTGCCTTTGCTTACAGCACTCATTTGTGGATGGGCAAATGGACTTCTATCACCTAAAGCTTCCTTTGATTGACCCCTCTCTGAATAAACTTAATACAGGTAGCTCTGTCCTTCTGATACAAATACAGTATTTAGTAGACTGGAGTTACAGAGTTATTTTTAGTCTAGTAAACAGTTTTTTAAAATTGGAGCAATATCCCATTCATATAGATATTTTATATATATACTTTCTTATGTATCTAACATCTTTCTTCTGCAGAAAGCTGGGACACCTAACAAAGGCCAGTGTCATGATCCTACCTTACAGAGACAGGAATTAAGGCATTAACCTACAATCTAACAGTGTAGCCACACTCAGTGGCTTCAGATTCAGGTACTTTACACTAAGATTCAACCTTTCCTAGGCTATCTTTAGTATTAGTATGGTATTGTTGAATATAGAGTTCTCATATATACTATACCACATAATGGTTGGTTTGGCACGCAAGAGAAGAATACTCTCTTGCACTCCTCCTACCCAAAATCTATTTCCATGTAAAATTCACACACTGTCATAGTTGACAGAAAGATACAGGTACCTGTGCGACAGGGTCCTGGAGCAGTACTAAGCTACGCTTTAAATTGTTATCCAGTAACCAAAATGCTAAATTTAGGCTTCATTCAGAAAATTGCATCACTTGAAGTGCTCAGAGCATGAGCTCCAAAATATATGCTGTAGCAATAAGCTTATGCAAAGCTTTAATGTATTTCTCTATTCAGGAACAAATTCGGTTTACTTTTCCTTTAATATTCTGTTTCCCCCCATGCCTGAGGCATATAAGGTGATACATTTTTTCCAATAAAAACAGTTTTTCCTAAGCATTGCTAAAAAACTGAACAAAACCAGTCATTTACAAACAGAGCTTCAACAACAGTTCACAGATTTCAGGACTAAGCAAACAGCTGGCTCTGCAGGAAGAGCTCCACTTGTTTACAGTGCACAGCTCCCCACTTAATTTGCTGTTAGTACATGCAAAACTCAAACATTTTCTATTCCACATGTTTTTACTCATAATAAAACAGGTTACATTTTTAACTAGCAGCGTTTCATGTCAGCAATTTCTTATAAAATATGTATAAAGTGATTGTGGATGAAAAACTGCTGGTTACAGGCAAATGCAGAGACCTAGAAAGGAATTAGCACTGTGAAGGGCAAACTGCATTAGAAGACTGTAGTCAGCAAGTCAGAGGAAATTGAACATTTGAGACGGTATCTGCAGCACTGTGCTTGGTTTTGGGGCCTTCTTGGCAGAAGACTGATGAACTGAACCAAGTCCAGGGGGTGTGAGATCAGGATCTGGAGTCAGGGATGAATTCTCTGGTGCAGGAGAATTTGGAAACATGGGATTTTTACAGTGTGATGATGAGGTGAAGGAAGATCTAATTGCCATCTGCAGCCATCTCTACTAAGTTAGAAGATGGAGCCAGACATTTCTTAGTGGGGAACAGAGAAAGGAAAAGAGACAATAACAAGGTAAATTCCAGTAAAAGAAGGGAAAAAATGTTCACAATAAAAATGGCAAAGCAGCTGGGCAGGTTGTCTACAAAAAGTGGCATCTCCATTATTATAGATTTTCTAAAGCTGACAGGAGAAAGCTCTGAGCTTCTTGATCTAACTGAAATTAGTCTTGCTTTCAGCAGGCAGCTGGACTATGTGATCTCTAGCGTTACCCTTCATCCTAAATTATTCCATGAACAGAAATAGTCCTTAAAATATTAAGGCAATCAGGTGCTATGGTACTTGCAAATGGCAAGTTTATGGCAGAAAAATACTGTACCCCGTGTACTGTGCTGAGGTCAGGGGAAAAAACAAACCAACAAACCATCACCAGCTCTTTAAACCAAAGTGCCAGTTCTGTACAAGCCAGGTACCTTGAGCATGAAAGCTTTTGCCACCATCTCTCCCTCTTTAGCAGATGTCTGTCATGTATCTCTTCTCAGAAACTTTTTTTGTGACAAGTTAGCTGTTGATGTATCTCCTATCAGTACTTAAAATTACAGTAACAGAAGTCTCACAAGATTGAGCCCTTTTCATATCTGCAATAACCAGTTACACCCCATGCAAAGAGCAGACTGTACAAACATTTTATTTTCCCCTACTGTAGCCCAAAGATGAACCCTTTCAAAACTAATTTTATATTCTTTACTCCTCTGATTCTTTGTTTTTTTCTCATGCATATTCTTTAATTCAGTTGACTAAACACATTTTATTGTAACTATTAATGAAAGGAGAAGTACAAAGAAACTACATGTTGAAAAAAAAGTTCTACTTTGTGTAGAGAACTTCTTACCTTTTTCTCCCTACAGAGGACAGGGTCTGAAAGCTGCATAACCAAGTGTCCCTTCACAACTGAGTAAACATTAGGTGGACATTCGAGAATCTGAAAGAAGCAGCTACAAAATTGCAAGGTAGGATTTTTATCCCACTGCCAATATTCCTCACAGTACTTGAAAACTTAGTTTGTTTCAGGTTAACTGCAAATGCAGTTACAGCTGAAAAAGCTATTAGAAGTAGCATTATCCAGCTCCAAAGACTGTCAGGAGGATTCATACATGATGCAGGAAGATTAGAGTGATAGGGACAGTGATTCCATGTGACAGGCATGTTTTTCTAACAAGTATTGATGTTTAAAAACAGAGAGCTGGTAAAGCTGTGTTACTGTCAGGAGAGTTTCTCCCTTTCAAATGCAATAGCAGCAATCAGGAAAAGAATGGTAAAAAGACAACTTGAAGAATCCAGTGAGGCATAAAACCTACTTGCTGGTGTCACAAAAAATAGATGTCGTTTGATACAGTTGAGAAGGAGGTGGCCATGCATCACTGGAAGTAAGAAGTACTTATCTGGCAGATAAGAAGTCAATTTCTACAGAAAACAATTACATGCTCTAGCCTGTATCTATTAGGAATAAGAATATATTCGTGCATTATCTCCCAAGACTTCCTCTCAGGACTCAAGAGGGTACGTAAAAAAACCCGACATTGATGGAATCTCTTGGAAAATAAAATGTGTTGATGAAAAATTTACAGCTCTTGGCCACCTTGACTCTCTGTCACATACAGAAATCATAATCAGCTTTTTAGTTTAGAATGTTGCTGTGTAAAAGAAAGAAGACAGAAACATCAGCAATCTAAATTGTCAGAAATCAGATCTGAAAGGAAGGGGAATATGACCAAACTGAAGGCTGCAGTCAGAAGAACACACCAACCAAGTCCTTTCCTTGAGTGGGTGCAGCTGGGAACCAAGCTAAAAATGGAACTACCAGGCTTACAGCTACTGTAGCCTCAGTCGATAGAGTACAGCATTAAAAGTACACACTCAGGAAATAAGATCCCTATTTCCAAAATTTCTTGGATTTCCTCATATTCCATCTGTTCATTTACTGCTGATTGAGCAACAGCTCAGCCTATGAGCCTTAGTTATCTACTCTAGGGACCTATCAATTTTTGATTCAGCCTGTTAAAATGAGGGCAGTTGCAGATACTTGCTATATATTTATATCTACATTTAAATGGCCACGAATAAATATGCTTAGTATTTAGTCAGTTCTGTACCTTAAAATAGTATTTTTTTTTCTGTTCAAAATATTCATAGGTGTAATTTCTGCCCTGAAGCAACCTTCTGTCCTTTCATGGTGCTTTAGACATTATGTGCACACTGTTTTATGGCCAGGCAGTATATAGACACAGTATCCTGGAATCTGCACAAGTGGCGTGTATTAATGTATCCAATTTCAAAGAGAGAGATCTATTGTCATTGGCCCAGAGAAAGGTACAAAGATGCCTCGCCACACAGGAAACCAGGCTTAAGGGAGGAAAGTTTCCTAAATGAATATGAGGTTTGTTAGCATAACTGTATACATGCACAGTCTATTGGCTGAAAACCTACCTTTTACTCTAACATCTAGAAACACAATGGTAAAGATCCAGAAGTCATGCTAGAAAGCAATTTCAAAAAGGGGAGCACAGGAATTACACTGTATGGTTGACTGTCAGTTTGCTGAAACAGCCAAACTGAACCTCCCCCTTTCCAAAAACGCCCTTCAAGGTTTTCCCTGTTTTAGAGTCAGAGCTTGTAACACATTAATTCTCTCCAGAACTCCAGGGTTCTGCTCTCACAAAAACTCTCAAGCATTTTTCCCAGTTTAAACACTGCTGCCACTTGGCTGGTCAATGTCATTGGATCAAAATTTTATTTGGCACTACCAGATTACTTTAAAAGTTGAACATTTTGTCAGGTAATTAAACATTTAGTATTATAATACAGAATTTTCTTTTCCTACAGTAAGTATTCACAGATGTTCATAGGGATGTTTCAAATAGAAGTTTTCTAATTGGAGTTCTAAAAAACTATATGCAAACACAAAAATGCAAAGTGATGTGGTTGCTATTTACACACCAGCCAGATCACTGTGTACTGCACTATACAGGCTGGTTTCACCTGGTCACAGAATTTCTGTACACTTCAGGCACACGTCTGTGGGAGCCAGAAAAGTAACAGGGCTGTGGCAAGTCTCCAATAACATGGCCTGTGTCTCCATAACATATTTCTTAGGTAGCTCTTTCTCACCAAAGATCTGGAAAGCGAAAAAAACTATTTTCCAGTAGCTTGAACTTTCATCTGTCTTCTTTTCATCTCACTACAATGATCAGAGGGATGATGAAGGTACCACATTGCTTGCAGGATCAGGACTTTAATCATTCATCCAGCATGATCCATAGAGGGCTGACAAGACAATCACTTGAAACTGTTTTCGTGACACTTGCTACATACATATGGGCCCCTATTCCAAGGCAGCTGCTGCCCTGGGTTTTTATGACATTTTTCTCTGTGAGTAAGCTTTGGAAATAAAATGCTAATAATGTTAGGATGGGTTATAGACTATTGATTGGACTTTTTTTTTTTTTTTTAATACTTTCTAAGGCAAGAAGCAGCAGGGTATTGGTCTGTATGGGTACCAACTTGAGAACATCGTAACTTCTCCCAAAATAATTATAGTTTACTAGACCTCAGTGAGTAACAAAAATAAAGCTATTAAGAAAACAGAGTCAGTTTCTCCCTGTATTATAAAATTTTTGGAATGAGTTTGTCTATTACTTTCTGAAACAATAGAATTCTTTGAATGTCTTTTATAAAGCTAAAAAGATCACTACTTCAGGGATATAACTGCCAGCTCAGAGCAAAACTAACAAATGCATGCAACTAGAAGATGATGGCCATCAGGTTTGCAACTGAGAAGTTTTGAAATACTGCCACTCTGATGTAAACTTAATTTCTTCCTTATTTATTCAGCCCTTTGCTGAATCACCACTCTGAAAATTCATGTTAATTCTTAAGCCAAGAGCAAAGGCACTCCCTAAACTGGCACTGAAGGATCACTGCAGAAGAATTCTTTACCTTCCTATCAGCACACCCAAACACCTCTCAGTCCAGCAGGAATGAGTTCACTTACAGGGACCTTGATATACCAGCATATGTTCCATTGCTGTTATTTTTTAAGCCATACCCCCAGAAAAGAAAATGGAAGAGTTTCTGAACTTCAACTCGGACACCATTTTTTACATCAGTTTCCCTACACATACTCCATCCTACCACACACATTTTACTCTAATAGACCATTCATAAAGATATGAATGTAGGCTTTCAAGCGTTTAATTTTAGCATCATAAATAGGCAAGGCAAAAAAGACTAAGATCACCATAATGTGTCAAAACCATCTGCTCAGCTGAAAGCAAGTCCTTGAAAATAGAGATCCTGTCCAGAAGATGTATGTCAGCCTGTGAAAGTGACTTCAAGGCAATAAGGGCTGGAGTTGGACAGTAATGGCACATTAGTGCCTGAATCATGATTGTCATCATCATCATCTATTACTTATGAAGTCACTCACAAGAAAAACGTTGAGGAAAGACACGAAATGAGAACAGAACACTGATGAGTTGAACAACTTCCAGCCACACAGAAGAAAAATTTATCTTCAATTATACATGCTAGTATAATGGAATGGTTAAATAATGAGGTTCTAGGCCAAAGTTCTATTTTTATTCTCTTCCTTCCCCTTGATGAATTTAATTTACAGAATCAAAACCAGATAATTTAGAAAGCTCTGTAACAACAGTATTTTAATAAGAAAATAACTGGATATTCATGGATTTGTTACTGTCTTCTCCCAGAATTCTACAAGACATTTTCCAGTAAGTTGTTTTTGTAATAATATTAAAGTAAAATAATAACTCATACAGCAATAACAAGTGTAGTGGGAGGGGAGTCTCCTCCTCCCCAGACCTGAAGCCACAGCACACCCATCCTATTGACAGTGTTCTGCCTCTGCCTGGTACTTGGGAAAAATTAACACACTGGCACTCTATTTACCCATCGCTACCAGTGGATCGGGGAGCCACTGTCACAACAGATGACTGCTCTATTGCTGAGGCACAACTAAAGGAAAAAAGAAAGAGGGAAAAAACCATCTGCCTTGCTGCACTTGCACCGCAGAACTGAGCATGAACAAAGTCAGTAACACATGACCTGAACACTTGGAGGAAAAATTGAGGACTTTTCCATGAAACTTGGCTCTCCATGTAAATATTCGCAGAACGAAACACAGCAAACCAATGTCCAGTAATTAAACAACAGGGTGATACAACTCACAGGGGACAGCTCAGACTACAGGCTTGGGGACAAGAAATTCTCTTCCCCTCCAGGCAGCTCCAGGCATTATGGCACAAGCGACCCGTTTCTCTGGGACAACCCTCATCACTCAGGGATTCATTTCCCCTGTTACTCCGTGTTTAGGAGCCTCAGTATTTAATTTACAACGTTACGACTCCAGGCAGCGAGCAGCCACGCAGACGAGGAGCTCCAAGTGCTCCCACATGTGATCTCTCTCCGTTGACGCTGGCAAAGCAGGCGAGACGAGAGGACGGCCAGCCTGCCCGGTGCCCCGCCGTGCCACAGGAGCTTCCCCTTCGACGAGACGAAAGGCGAGCAGCACGGCCACAGCCGCCGGGAGCCCCGGGGCAGCCACCCCTCCCTTCCCCGGGCCCCCGCCCGCCCGCCAGCGCCGAGCGGCGGAGCCCCGAGCCCGCCGAGGGAGCCGAGGAGCGGGCGGAGGGGCTGCGGAGGCGGCCGGGGGACGCGGACTCGAGCGGAGCCCGTGGGACGGGGCGGGCAGCCCGGCAGAGCCCGGCTCGCGAGTCCCGGAGGCACCTACCGGGAGGATTCCCCGCTGAAGCTGCCCCCGTCCAGCAGCCGCACCTTGCAGAAGAGGATGCCGTTGACGAAGGGCACGGAGGAAAGCTCGTCCAGTTCCAGCTCCACGCGGAACTTGAACTTCTTCTTCTTCATCATGATGAAGGCCATGGGGCAGGGGCTTCCCGGGGGCCGCCCCCACGGCAGCTCCGCTCGGCTCCGGCCACCCCGCTCCGCTCCGCTCCCATGCCCGGGGCGAGGGCGGCACCGCGGGACGGGCCGGAGCGGCGGCGGCGGCCGCTCCCAGCTCAGCCCCTGCCGGCCGCGGCGCTCCCGGCCAGCGCTTACATGGCAGCCGGCGCCTCCCTTTCAAACCCGCCCGCCTCCGCTCCGCCCGCTGCCGCCGCCGGCGGCCGGGGCCATTGGCGAGCGCTGCCGCGAAAGGCTCGAACGCCGGCGTGCGGCTTCCCCAAGAAGTTGGGCCGGGCCGGGGCAAGGCTGCTCAATAACGGGACCGCGGCGTGCCGCTCCCCACGCCCCACGCGGTGCCCGCAGCAGTGACGTGGCCCCGGTTGTGCGGCCCGGCCCGGCCCGGCCCGGCAGCTCCCCCGCCGCCCAGGGACCCCGCCGGAGCGGGGGATGCGTCCTAGGAACGGAAACCTCCGGTGCTGCTCACAGCTCTTCATTCAGAGAACATTAACAAAACAAAGCATCGTTCAGGCGTCGACATTGCTCCTCTGAATTTAGGTTCCTTCTACTGTAATTTAAACCTTATGGGGGTCGTGTACAGCCGTTCAACCTGTAATTTACAACCAGCGCCGCTTCTGCTACAAGCAACAGATGCTCACGATCTCGTAGAGAAGGAGGGTGTACACATCTGCGTTTACATTTAAGAACAGCCCCGTGGCAGAGATTATTACAACGACACACATGCGACGCTCTTGTTTAATGTATAGTTCAACACCAGCATGTGCTCTCTAGGGAACAGCTTTGTATGAAAAAAAAACATTTCAGGAGATTTAAACATAAAGCAAGCTCGGAGCAGCCTCCATCAGCAGATCAGTTTCCTCTTTACAGTGTTGCGCAAGTAACACACAGCATGTCTTCCCACAACCAGGCACGTAATCACATGGTAAGAAAAAGAATTCGTAAGATTACGCAGGCAGTGTGATGCTGAGCCCCTGTAATCTTCTTGCAGCTTGTGAAAGTAGTGCTGCCCCTCGTTCAGTATAAATACATAGAAATATACTTTTCATAGAATACATACCTGATGAATACAGATAGTGCAAATAATTCACAGCTAAGTATAGCAGTATGTTCCCAGCTGTCCTCTAGCATAATCCTGGGGGGGGGGAAAAAAAAAAAAAAAAAAAAGGTAGTAGTAAAGAGTGAAAAAACCCACAAACAAACATAAAAATGGAGTGTTTGGAAAAGAAATGCTCTTGGTTTTTTCCTGTCCTAAATCATACATTAAAAAATTATATACAGTTTTCTAGTTAAAAAAACCTACAAGGGTAGTTCTGACTCCAATGTCTATTCTGCATTCCTAACAAAGAATTCCCTACAAAACTCCTAAATGTCAAGAAATAACTGGCCCTGAAATAAGTCTTTTTACTGGAGTAAAAATTAATAAAAAGATATCTTAGAGAGGAGCTCTAGGCATTTAGCCTTAACTTATGGCTTTCCCCTTGAGAACATTTCTTTGGTATGCCCTAAAGTAATCCTTAAAGTCTTTTAACAGACCACAAGAGCCTACAATATTTCATAGAAGGAAATTCTCTGGGTACTGCACTCATCAGCTCTCTGTTCAAAGGAATGGAAGGTGAAAAGCTTTCAGTACCTAAAGGGACTAAATTAGCACTTATATCACTTACATACTTATATACTCCTTTCTTTTCAAGTAAGAGACCCAGTTCTAGAGCTTTTCTTAAAAACTGGTTGATAAAAGAGATTAGCCAATTTAGCTCGAAGCTCCGTTGCATTAAGATGTAGAAAGAAAAATAGGGTTACAGGCCAGATAAATTGTCTGTCAAAGTTCAATAAATACAATCAACCCAGTTATTAACCAGTATTTTAAAGAAAAACTGGATTACTTCACTCAAGGGAAGAAGTAGATCAGTAACCCTCATAAAGTATAAAATCCTATATGCACTTTGAGTATTATCCCATGCAAGCAGCTTCCCCCGTATAACCGAGCTCCTCCTCCGGCAGCTGTAAGAGTTTATGTGCTGAGAGCACCAACAACCCTGACCAGCCTCACCTGGGCCCTCACCCACCCCCTGCTCAGGGACCCATTTAAGCTCAGCCATGAGCCAGCAGTCCTTATTTGAACCTTGTTTGAGCTCTCTTTGTCTGTTGTATCTTTGTTGTGCTGTCTGTGCCTCATTGAGGGGCCCTGACCTGCTGATTTCTTAGCTCCCTTTCAGAGCTTGCTTTTTGTTGTGGGTGTGCCTGGCTGTGGTTGCTGTTGCTGGAGCCTGAGGTGTGTTCCCAGCGCAGCCTCAGGGCTGCCTCTCTGCAGTGCTCCACCCTCTCCCTGCTCCGGTCCAGCCGGGTGGGCTCTGCCTGGGGACCCTGCCCTGCTCTCTGGGCTCTTGCATTCATCCTGCTGCTCCTAGGGAGAGAGCTGGCCCTCGCTCTGCCCTGCCATCCTGCGGGGCTCACTGCTGAAAAAAAGGCAAGGAGAGGTGCTAAATGACTTGAGGAGGTTTGAGTCAAAGGCAACCCTTATCTGAAAAGCCCAGTCTGTTCTGGGGCAATATTTATGTTCTGAACAGGTGACTAGAAAAGACTCTCTATATTCAGTATAACCTGACCAAAAGAGTCAAAGTCAGAAGTGACAGAAGTATAGATTTTAAAATATACTTAGAATCTTTAATAAAAAGATTCTCAGAATAGCAGAAGAGTTTTTAAAAAACAGATGAGCATTGTAGGTAATGTAGCAGTGCTGTGTTGTCATTGATAAAAAACTTCTGTAAGATTAAAGCACTAGAGGTTTTTTTTTTTTAGGAGAAATTCCTAAATCTTTAAAGAAGTTGGATGTTACAGGTACAAACCCTCAAGTATTCAAGAAAAACATGTTTTACAAAATGCCCCAGTTACAGTAGAATAAAACAAATAATTCAAGAGCTGTTTGCTCTCCTGAGGAATGTAAGATTTCAATTACAACATTGCAGGAGTTAATAGGAAATGTCCTTTATGGACAGGTGATTCAGTGGACAGCTGAAGCACAGTTCTCTGGGACTTTTAAATTCTGCAGAGCATTGTCATTGTTAGAGGTTGTGCTAATGTGATCTGTATTCATCCACTTGGCCTGTGTTTTCTGCAGCACCATTTTCCTGCTGGACACTTGATTTCTGACCTGTAGCTCTTTTTCCTGAGAATAGTAGCATCAGAAAAGCATTGAAATGCTTCCTAGGTTTGGCTTAAATGGGTCAGTGCTCTGGCTCTCACCTAAGGTCTGGGCTCCAACCTGTACCCAGATCAGTGCTTCCAGCAGCAGGACATTGTAAGCACTTTGTCTTGGTCGTGGAAGAGTTTCATCTGGATGCCTGAAATGAAATGAAACTAAAAAGCGAGGTTAGTGGGAGCTAAATGCAATGTGTGTATGTGAACTCTGTAATAATGATGTCTCTCATGCTGCTTTAAGAAATATGTGCTGAACTCTCAGTCCTCCAAATGTGTTTGTACCTGTTTAATACAGAGCCCTCGGATTACCCTCTGAAGGATCCCTGCCTTCGTGGGGCTTGGCTGTGTAAAGCTGAGCTGTAAACAAAGCTCAGGTAACAGCCCCAGTCCTGGGCTGTTCTGTGCCCTCCAGAATGGGGACGTGTCCCAGGAAAAGTCACAACCCAGCTGAACCTCCAGTGATGATTTTAAATCGTGATTTCTTAGCTTGTAAATGATATTTACCTGAATTACAGCACCAGTCTGTCTTAATTAAGACATTGTACCTTTTTCATGCTAAACCAGTCCAATGTTGTATGCTAGACAAGAACCAGTAAAGAAAAAACATAGAAATAATAAAATAATCTAAGTTTGCTATAGTTTATTATATGATAGTAAGATTCCACACTAAGTTTTTTTAAGAATTATTTTATGTTAGTTTAAAACTGAGCTACTTACATCTGTATAATGAAGCAAGTATTCCTTTTACCTTAAATAAATTAAAAACACTGAACTTTGTGTGTTGCCTCTTAAATATTTATTGCCTTTGTGTTCTTTAATTATATCCTCCCGTGTGTGACCTGAAGACTGCTCCATCAGGTGGCATAAAACTTCTGGATGTACTTAACAGACCATTTTAGATGTGTAGCAGAACTGGATTTGATGTCATCATTTAAAAATTACTCAACTTCCCTGCAGTCCTTGGAGTTAAGCCAGAAATGATTTCTGTCTCATGCAGTAGATGATTTTCAAAATTTTAGGATTATTATGAAGAGCTTCCTTACTCATGGAAAAAGAGATACAGTGTCTAGAGCAGACACCTAATAATGCAATTCAGCTGCATTATCTTTCAGTCTATTAATAATATATATCAAGTCTGCTTCTAGTCTCTGAGGTTTTGTGATATTTATAGCACTTCATCTAAGTGGATAGTATTGATGTAATTTAAATATTTATTGTATATGTATTGATATAACACTAATTAAAAGTTTTTTTCTAGTAAGCTAAATGCATATATTTTTCTTCTATGTTTTTGCTCTTCTGATACTAATCAGTGTTGATATCAAAAAGCTTTATAATACTGAAACCAATACAAATGTCATAGACTTTAAAAAAAAAACCCAAAAGCAAAAAAAACCCCACCCAAGCAGCAAACATTTAAATTAAGATGTCTTGGGCGAAAGTATTTCTTGGCTCAGATGTCCTTTGCAGCTCTTTTGCAGTTCCTTCAAGCAAGGTAAAAATCAGTGTGCAAAGTCATGGACTATTCAAGACTCCTTTTTAACAAACAGGAACTTTGCAAATGATACAGCTCCAAAACCTGCCAAACAAGGTCATTTGTAGAAGAAATTATACTTGTGGTAGAGCAAGCTTCGAAATAATAGGCAACATTCATTTTCTTGTTGATGTAAATGAGGCAGATCTCTGGATTTGTGTTTGTGGTCACTGTCTCAGATGTCCCTGCAGGAGGTGAACTAGACCTAAGGAGTGTCTGTACCTTCCAAAGAGCAATGGCTTTCTCAGGTGTGTGCCTAATGGTTTATCTATCAAAATGTGTGAAATAACCTGAGACTCTCACGTCTTTGTTAGAATCAGCCAGTCATACTAAAGTCAAAGTGCTTAAGCCTTCTGCACAGCTCTATGCTACTTACTCCATTTTCAGGGAGACCAGTGCAAACCTGAAGAATGAATTTCACTGTTGTGTCTCATGGATAAACAGTTGGATCAATGATACACAGCTGCTACTTCCAACCTCTGCTGTGCATGCAAGTCAAAGCAGAATCTATTTGCACGTGTTCATTGTCGAACCAGCAAGTTATTACCTGCTTTTTCTCTGTGGCCTCCTCTTCCTTCCTACCCAACTCTGAACAGTATGACACACCATATAAATTATACCTATGCAGGATGCATTTATGAAAGCCAAGTCTGCCACAAGTGGCTTTTTTTCTTGTTGCTTCAGAAAGAACAAACTCATCTCTTCCTCAATTACCTTGAATTTCGGACTATTGGCACTAACTTTTCACATGTATTAATGTATGGCCTTAATATACAAATACAGCATTTAGTATGATACTCATGTAAGAAAATAAGTGTAACTCATTGAGACCTCAGACAGCAACATGCTGGATATTATTAGGAACCTATTGGTAGGTAGTGAGAGCTTAAGGTAGCACTGTTTTTCATTCCCATGTATGTCATCTATCCAGGTATTGTATTCAGTAATGAGTACAGATACTACTTGCATATTCTGATTAGGGATAAAAGAGAATGCTTCATTAGATAAAGAAGTAAGGATGATGGTATGAAGAGTAAAATGGAATCAAAGGCTGTACTACTTAGCAGTATTACATCGCTGGGATGCAGTGACCTTCAGCAGTATTTACTTCCCTTATTCCAGATAAGGGTAAAGTATGTTCAGGCTCTGCCTGTTCCAGTATTTTCCAGTATTTCCAACCAACTGTGGAGGACCACCTCGTATGCCTGCCATTCAGAGAAGCTGGAGGAACGGGGTGACAGGGACTTTATGCAATTCAACAGGGACAAACATGAAGTATTGCATATAGGGAGGGATAGTCCCTTGCAACCATAGGGAGCAGCTGTGCTGAGAGGGCATGGGGGTCTTGGCAGAGAGCAATCTGAGCACGGGCCAGCAGCATCCTGGGCTGTATTAACAGGAGATGGAGATTATCCCCTTCTACTCTGCACAAGCTAGACTGTATCTGTACACTAGTCCGGTTCTGGGCTCCCCAATACCTGGAAATCATGGATAAAGTGGAGAGGTCAGTAGATGGCCACCATGGCTGGAGCACTTGCTCTGTGAAGAGGGGCTGAGGAAACTGAACTTGCCAACCAGGAGAAAATAAGACTTTGGAGGGACTTAAAAGGAGGCCTCCACCTTGTACCACCTCTGTAGGTATCTTGCTGGTACCTACAGAGTTTACAAAGGCAATAGGACCAGGCTTCTTGTAGTGGGGTGTGGTGGGATGATAAAAGACAGGAGGCACAAAGTGAAATGAGAACAGCTCAGTGTTTAGAAGGGAAGATCTTCCTCCCTGTGAGGACAGTCAGGCTCTAGGCCAGGCTGCCTGGAGAGATTGTCCAGTTTCCCTCCTTGGAAGTCTTCAAGGCTGAAATAAAGACCTGAGTAACCTGGTCTGAGTTCATGGATGAGCCTGCTTTGAGCAAGAGGTCCCTTCCCACACCACTTACTCTGCGACGCAATGAACCTATAACACAATCCAGCAAGTCCTGGTAGCACCTAGTATTTTTCAAACACTAGTCCATGGTCAGACACTGTAGCACAATGTCTTTATTAACTGCTCTGTGAGCAAGGCTACAAAGTTTCTCCTGTAAGGGTGAAATGCATTTTCCGTGGCTGTGTATTGGCTGAATCTGCACCAGGAAAGCAAGACTCAATTCAGCGGCAGGTGAAATTCCTTTTAACTACAGCTCTCTTGTGGAGAGAGAGACTGGTGACATTTTCTATCCATTTACTCTTAGACCACCTGTGTACTTTTCCATTAACTCCACTGATTTATTTATGAAGCCATTATGAAGCAAAAAACCCTAGACGTTTCCTCTTTTAATGTTTATTCTGTTAGGCCAAGTAGCCAAGCTCTTTCAGACTCCCTTTAGGTTGGGATGCTCTTCATACACCTTCAGCTGAGGCTTCCACCGCTAGACTAGAATGCGGGAACTAGAATGAGCCCAAGTATCTAAACTAGGTCTTTTGCAGCGTTTTTGGTGTTTCTCTGCTTGTGCTGGAAACGCTGAGCTGGTACAAGCGTGTGAGTGCGGGCGGGAGCGCCGTGAGGAGCCCGAGGCGCTGCGGGCCGCGCTCTCCCCTCACGGCACATTTCCCGCCCGGCGCCGGGGGCGGGCGGAGAGAGCCAGGGCGGAGCGAGCCCCGGAGCTCCCCGCCCGCCCTCCCTCTCTCCTGCCGTCCCTCCGGCCCGGCCCTTCCCTTCCCTCGCTTCCCCGCCCCTGGCAGCTGCGGGCGGTGGCAGCATCGCGGGCGGCGTCTCGTCCGTGCCCAGCTGGCGGGACTCGAGGGACGCTGTCCGTGCTGCGCGGCCCCGACATGTTCCAGCTCCTGCGAGGCTTCCTTCTGCCGGCGGCCGCCTGCGACGGGAACAGGGATGGCGACTCCCGCTACGCCAACCTCTTCAGAAAACTGGACCTCAACGAAGACGGGAGGGTGGACATTGCCGAGCTCCAGACGGGCCTCCGGGACATGGGCATCCCGCTGGGGAAGGAGGCGGAGGAGGTAAGCGCGGGCGGTGTCTGCCGGCGCCCCGCGGCCGTGGGCAGGGGAGGGCGAGGCCGCCGCTGAGCCGGAGGGACGGGGCGCGGCCGGGGCTGCGGGGGCTCGGGGCCGCGGCTGGGGCTGCTGCGGGCTCGGGGCCGCTCCTGGATAGATGCAGGCGGCCTCGGGCCTGCCGTTTCCCTTCCCCGGGACGGTGTTCCTGCGCTAGGAGCCGTGTTGTACAGGCACGCCCCGGGTTGTAGGCGAAGGGTCCCAAGCGCGTACGGCTGTCGGTGGTTCCGCTGCCAAGTGGGTTTACTCATCATGTGAGGACTTTTGACATTCTTTAACTCCTTGTTGAATGATACTCGGTAGCAGATTCCTCTTCCAGCATGATACAGGATGGTAATTTACAGCTTTTGTCCACCACTCCACCCATGCATAATCTAGATCAGACTAAATTAAGGTTTGCATTGGGCAGCAGGTAGTGTAAATCTGCATAGCCGTAGGTTGCAATTTCAGAACTAGTTATTTAAGCTAAACACATAGATATGGAAATTACTCTTCTTGGCATGGTCTGTTGTCAGGTACGGAGGCCCTTTGTTAGAAAATGCACACTTGTAACAGTGGCTATCGAACCAGGAAACCGACAGTGCCGTAACTTTGTGGTGTGGCTTCTGCAGTGATCAGTTGGACTATTACATTCCTTTGTCCCTTGTATCAGTGTTGTGACCTCAGAAGTCAGTAAAACTTAAGTCATCAAGCATTCCAGTGTGATGCTGACTTACACTAGCAGATCTGACCTGTGTACCTGGAAGAGAAATTCTCTTTCCTAATTATTTTCAGTAATCCCCAGGGATCAGCATATAAAATAATTTAATGCACAATTCTGTAGGCACAAGTGTTTGTGTGGCAAGTCTGCGCTGACAAGTCACACATAGGTTCATTTAGGCTGAGCAGGTACAGGTGAGGTCTGTGGGGGGAGCTACTCCTGTAACAATTCTGCTTGTTTCCATGGCATTCCAACTAGCTGTTGCATACTTTCTGAAGGAGGTGCAGGAAAAGGAACTTAAATTTCAACTCCAGTGTTAAATGATGCGTTGGGTCAATAATTCAGTGACCTTATGCTGATTGTGTGACAGTTTTTCCCTGTGGTTTCATTTGGTCTCTGTTTTGCCTCCTTCTGTTATATTTAGTTCTCTGTCTCCTATATATAAGAGGAAATATCCAACAGGCCTCTTGAGTTGAATGGTGTTTATGCAAGAGTATAAATGAAAGCACACTTTCACTTCAGTATTGCTGCTGGTCAAAATCATCTTTAAAATGGGCACGTTTTGTGTTCTTAGGTTTTCGTAATTAAAGGAGGTATGCGTTGGCCTTTTTTGTTATCCATGAGAGTTGTCAGTGTTCAGAGCATTCTATCTGTGAACTTCAGTCACACATTATACACACATTGTTGTAAACCTGTTGTACCAGTTTGACTGTAACAGTTTGGGGTTTTTACTTACATTGAACAACGGGCAAACAGGTGACCAGCTGATTTTGTGGTGTTTAACAACGGTGGTCTTCCCACATAACTCACTGAAAGTGCTAGTGTGCTCCTGAAGATCTGACAACTTAGAATTGAAGTTCCAAATTCTTTCTCAGAATCAGTGATCTTCATTAATAATGCACATCTGAGAGGGTGTCAGATTATTTTCAGTAGCTTCAGGATAAACTGAAAGGAATACCCATGGAATAGATAGACAGAAGGTAGACATACCTGGATGTAACAGAGAGCAGGAACTGCTGCCTTAGTTGTTATAGACACACAGAGTAAACAAAATAAGCCATGAGTCATCTTCTCATTTGGGAGGGGTGGAAGAATCATTGGAGTGCAGGGAAACTTCTGTATGCTCACTGTTTTAAATTATGGTGGGCACAGTTTGAACTAGAAGCTAGGCTAGTGCTGTGTACCTGTTAATAACTAGAGTTCTTGTAATACAAGAATCTCAGTAAGACTTGCCATCTGCTTCTTTCCTGTCTTTATGTAGCTACTCTGCTTCCTGTACTTTCCTGCAGCTCAAAGCTGCCTTTGCCCACTTCAAGCTCTAAAGTGATGTTGAATTCATTTTCCTTACTGCTTGGCAAAAAGGTATTTTATTAATGAAGTCAGATATTGAATCATCATATTTGTGTTTTGAAAGGCAGAAGTAGTTTTATAATTGCTAATAACTAATGAGTAAGGAATTGAGACAAGAAAATATTATACAATGGGGCAAAGAACTGCTCAGCCCTGCCAGCATTAGTGGCACCATGGCATGGGCAGAGCTTGGGGTATCCTAGAGCAGAGTAGGCTTTGGTGCCTCATGACAGGATCAGTCTCAAGCCTCATTATGTTGATGCTGGTCTGTGTTAGGTTTCCAGAAATCTCTTTGTGAGACTGGCTTTCACCACATAGGATGAAATCCATGTACCTGGGAGTGCTGGCCATTGTTCTTTTGCGCTGCACAGCTGTTCCTGGCTAACCTGTGGAAAAGGGACTGTTTGAGTGTTCCTGGGTTTCACTGCAAATTCAGTTGGTGGATCCAAAGTTGTACCATCTTCACAGTATAAATTAGTGTTTGTGCTCCTGGTACTACTTTGCTCTTTTGTCTTCAAGTGCAGTTCCTCTCTAGAAGGAATATGCATGTTTTTAAAAGAGACAAAGCTACTATCCATTAGAATAATGGACTACAGGAATGCACCTTCCATCAGTTGTGAGCGTGTGTGCTAAGCTTTGGAGGTAGGTTGCATCTCCCTCTAAGGAAGAATCATTTTTCCCCCATAGCAAGACATCATAGCACAACATGACAGAACCTCCTGTGTTCTACTTGACCTGCCTTCTGGCACTATCTTGACAGACAAAAGTAAATGACTGGAAAATCTGGAATGTGTGCTGCTTGGAGGCTTCCAGGGTAATTCCTGTTTTATATTGTAGTATATTACCTGCCAGGAACGGGTTACTTTGCAAAGCTTTGCAAAAGATTCCTGACATAATGTATCAACATCTATGAAGGAGGAGTTCAGTGTGGTGACTATCAAATGTTACTCTACAAGCAATATTAACAGCTATTGTACGGTGACTTTGATAAGCAGAGACACAAAGTAGATGCTGGGATCAGATCACAAATGATCTCATGCTGTGTCTTCAGAATGCCGTGAGTCTTGTAGGCGGGAGCACCATAAATGGTGTGAGTGGTTGGATGAAGAACTATTTTTGTTCATCCTTTCCTTCTGCTGCAATCAGTCCTTACAGTAAATCCGTGGGAGGTGAACCCCATATTTCAAGCTTCAGTTTGGGACAGGAACAGCCAAGTATTCAAATTCAGGTGCTATTTATACATTGAGTTCTGGAGCTAGCAGTAGGAAGATGTTACTGAAATGAATAACTACATTCTGGAACCAGTCTAATGAACTTATTTGGACTAACTCTCTGTAACATTTTGACATAAGTCTTTGGCTACGTTAAAGCTCTTTTGGATAAAGAAACAGTGTGAAGAGACACGTCTGTGTGGCAGAGACAGGGCCTAATGGGACTAAATTCTCAATAATCACACTATGGTCTGTTCAGAATAATTTACTGTTTCTGAAAATTTGAGTCCAAGTCTAAAAATACTCGGAACACTTGAATTATGTTTCTGCATTTAAACCACGGGAAATTCAGAATTCTGTCAAGTGAGGCAGGCCCCTGTGCTGTGTTCCACTGCAGTCTCTCAGCTTGAGGATGGGTGAGCAGGGGGCCGGGTGTGTATTGTTTCCTTCTGTGCATTTCTCTGGCCTCTAAAAACTGCAGCTAGATAGTGCTTCAGAGCTTGACTTTTCAATAGCAGTTCTTAGTCCAGAAAGCACACACTTGTTTAGTGGCTGAGCTAACTATGGCCTCAAATATTTCTCCACTGCTTTATTAAGATTTTTGCACTTATTTTAATTTTGGTAACTTCCCCTATTTGGAAAGTTAGAAGGGTAGTAGACCAAGTTAACTGAAGACTCCTTCATCATGTTGTAGCTTGGCTAGAAACAGAAGAAACACTGATTACTTTGTCAACTTTGAGGAAGATACACGGGCATCTTATATCACATTGTATCTACTCTTAGAATTTCTCATACCTGATATGAAGATTCACAGTCTTAAAAGCTTCAGCATTTCCCTGTCTCTGGGGCATTCTTTATATGAATTGAAGCTTTCTCTTACCTTAGGAGTTTACCCAAAACCTGGTATTATAGATTTAGAGTAGTCTGGCATCCTCAGATTTTTATCAAAACAGATGTCATGTCATGTGATTGTAGAAAACTGGAACCATTTAGTTCCTTTAAGCTTCCCTTTTCAGGTCATAATAGATGTGATGATTATGACTGCTTATGGAGACTTTATTGTGAAACACTGCAAATATCTTTAGTAATGTATTCAATTTGTAAATTGGAAATTGAATGTATTCAATTTACTTTGCTTCCATTGTAAGCAAACGTAAATCATTATTTCATTTCTACGTGTGCAGCTTCGGAAGCTTTTAACTGATATGTGCTGTAGTCTGCAAGTCTCCATATGAAAGAGCACGATGAATCTTAAGTTTGTTTTCATAACACTTTAAACATCCAAGGAGATAAAATGAATTATTTTTTAAAACTATCTTGATAGGTTTTTTTCCTGAATAGTGACAGGGTATAGTGAACGATTAATTCTTCCTCCTGTTGCTGCAAAGTGCAAGAATGCAAGAATGGCAAGAATTCCCAAATATGGGAAGCCTCACCTCTGAGACATCTCTTAACCGCTGTGTTGAAATGCTTTGCTAAATCCCTGTCTTGAGACAGGAGTGTGCCCCAGGTGAACAAACAAGGTAAACTGTCAAATCTTTTGAGATTATTACAGCTGGAATGCCTCTGTAGCAGAGCAGTTCTGTTTAATGGGCAAACTCAGTATGCTCAAAGTCAAAAATATGAGTGTAACTTGCAAGGAATGCTGAATGCAAGTTCAAGGGATAGTTTGCATCTTCCATGTATGCTGTTTCAGATTCTTGAAATTTAATTCATAGCTATGAGTTGAGAGAGTTTATCCAGGTCCTGAGGAAGCAGCTTCTGTAAGGCATTTTGGGAGAGCATACTCACACTTGCATCTTGTCCTTTTTTGTCTCGTTCTCTAGAGATTCTGTTAGCTGAAATGGACCAGTGAGAAGATCTCTGCTAGTGCTGTCCTGTTGCAGGGAAGGCTGGTGCTTAGGACAGGGAACAGGAAGAGGAAGCTCTGCAGCTGATAGCAACATCTGCTCCTGTCAAGGGTGGAAGTCTGCTGTACTGGAGTGAGGGCCTCCTAATGTATGTCTGTGGCAGGTTTAAGGGGCTTGCTTGGATACTGTTTACATGTTGATAGTACCCTTTGAGAGGCATGGGAGTATATAAGAATGCTGAATTTCAGCAAGATGGGAGGCCTTTGGAGGCAGTGCAAATTCCTATTTTGCTCAGTGTCATGTTGGATTTCTGGAAGTGAAGTGTCAACCTAGTTCATGTGTTAGATGGACTCACTGGGCTCTAATGCTGTGTGAACACATCCTCAGGCCCTTTCCCTTTATGCTGGATTTATCTCCCAGCTGATATAGTTTGACAAGGCTGACTTTAACATCTTTGCTAGTGTTTTTTGGGTTATCATAGTCTGCATAAATTTGTGTAGTCTTAGCAGATACAAATAGGAAGAGGACTATTGTCAGATATGTGTTCAGTAAAGAGAGAAGTGTGTTATACTTCAGCTGTGACTGAATTTGGCTTTCAATAATATTACAATCAAATAACTTAAAATCATAGACTACAGAACTATGTGAATGGCTAAAAAATATTTTAGAGGGAAAGACTTGAAAAAGGGAAAAAAAGGGAAAAGGGGATATCATGATTGGTTTTATATACAGTACTTCTGATTTTAAAAGCAAATGTGAAATGTGGGAATGTCTAAAGACATGATGATGTTCTTACTGTGGTGCTGGAGTTCTTTGCAGGATTTGTGTCTGTGCCCTTTGGAACTCCAGCTGCTCATTGCAGAACACGTAATTGCTACTTGCACCAGTGATGTATCTTGAAGTGCTGCTTTGTGCTTGTGTCTTGTAGATAGCATGATAGGAAATAACTTCTTGATGAATCACTTCCTTTTAAATGTTCTTTACATTATATTAATTAGCTGAAATAACAAGCTAATCCTTTGTACGCAGCAGCCCCACCCTTCATGCACAGTTCATTTTTGTAAATAGAATGTGAAGGCTCATGCCCAATACACATATAATGATATGAAATAATGTAAAACTTAGACTTTGAATTTAAAAGAAAAGTTTACATAAAAACATTGAGATTTCTAGTCTATTGCATTGTTTGTCTTTACATTGTAGCCATGAATGTGTTAAAGTTCATAACTTTGGCATAGCGCAATCTAATAATTCATCAGGACACTTACAGAGGAGGGTAAGGAGTTTTTGATGTGTATATAAAGCCTGTCTGTAATTTTTTTTTTCAACAGACCTGCTGACTTACATTTCCACACCAAATACAGAGGTCTTCTGGAGGAGTAGGAATTCAACACTGCAACATGATTTATATAATGGAGAATTTTTTTTAAAAATACCTTCAGTGTTTCAGTCTACTTGTGGCCTTTCATGTTGGTGTTGCCTGGTTGTGCAGGACTTTGAAAGTGGCTGCATTAACAAAATATGCAACAGAAAAAGAACAGAAGTAGTACAGTTATGAAGAAAAAAAAGAGGAGAAAAGACGAAGGTGACAGTATCATGAACAAATAGTCCAGCATAGGAGCATTTTAGTGTGTCTGTGTGAAGGCCCGGAGCATTAAAAAGAAAGATCACAGAATCATAGCATTGTTTGGATTGATAGTGACTTTTAAAGTGTCTTGTAGTTTAATTCCCCTGCAATAAGCAGGGACATCTTCAACTATATCAGGTTGCTCAGAGCCCCACCCAGTCTCACCTTGAATGTTTCCAGGGGTGGAGCATCTGCTATGCTCCCAGCACCCTGTGCCAGTGTTTTACCACCCTCATTGTAAAAAAAATTCTTCCTTACATGTAATCTAGTTTGACACTCATTACATTTAAAACCATTGCTCCCTGTCCTATTGCTACAGGCCCTGCTAAAAAGTTTGTCTCTTTTATAAGTCCCTTTAAGTACAGAAAGGTCTCCCTGGAGCCTTCTCTCCCTCAGTCTGAAAAACTCCAGCCTTTCCTCATAGGCACCTCATAGTAGAGGTGCTCTTTGATGATCTTTGTGGCCTCCTCAGGACCCACTGCACCAGGTCCATGTCTTTCCTGTGCTGAGGACCCCAGAGCTGGACACAGTACTCCAGGTGGGGTCTCCTAAGGGCAGAGTAGAGTGATGGAAGCTCCCTTGAGCTGCTGGTCATGCTTCTTTTTCTGCAGCCCAGGATATGCTTGGCTTTCTGGGCTGCAAGCACACATCACTAGCTCATGTCATCATCTGAAGTGTCTTCCTGTATCTGTCAGTAATTAACAATTCTTTATGTGGTCACAATTTCATTTTATCCAGTGAATTTTCCTTATTGCTTGTGGTTACAATTTTGAGACAATGAGAAAAGAAATGGCTTGCCTTGAAAAATAAATGTTTGGATCTCGGCCTTTGTAAAGGTGAGGTGATCCCACAGTAAGGCTGGAACAAGAAATGGCAGGTTTTAGGTGGCAAGCATACCAAACATTGTTTCCCAGGACTTCTAAACGAGTGTTGGCACCTTGGTTGGTTCCTGCTCTATTGTTGTAAGCATGCCTATTTTAAAATGCATCCAGTTCTCCTCCATCTGAGAAGCTGGTGACCCAGGCACTGGCAGAGTGACAAGTGGCTGTAATTACACAAAATTTGGTACTATATTAAATGCAGAACAGCAGAGTTGGATTCAATGTTGAACTGAAGTGGGGAGTGATTGAATGATGGAGTGGTTTGCTTGTGGAGGCTGTGGAATCTCCTGCCTTGAAGGTGTCCAAGACTCAATTGGATGTGGTCCCACACAACCTGATCTAATTAGATCTAATTAGACATGCTTTGAGCTGGCGTTGTGTTCAATGGACTCCAGAGGTTCCTTCCAACTTGAATTATTATTTGATGCTGTGAAGGGGCAGTTTGTACCTAGGAGTTCGTGTGCCAGGCTCCCTACAGAATCCAGTAGGTGTCTTCCTGCTGGCTATTCCCATGGAGTATGGAACCCCCCCCGAGGAAGTTTCTGCCCACCAAGTCAAAGACAAGCTTCTTTCAGTGTTCCTGTTAGTTCCACAATCTTGGAAGTTACTGATTTTAATCTGAAACTTTAACACCCACATAATTAGTTCATTTCATGATATTCCCTGACAGCAAGAGCCTTTTGTTTGCATGAGCTTTTGGATTTGTACTGAGAGAAAAACACATGTGCCATATGTTTTTATTCCCGATCATTTCTGTTCTGCTGCACTGAGAGTGGCTGAGACTGGCTTGAAGTCTGGAAAATAACTGTTGAAACAAAAGTAGGAAATGGAGAGTATGTTTGTGCTTACCCTTTTCTCATTGTTGCAATATGAAATCCACTTCTTTGGCAGGTGAACTGAAAGGTGCCCCCCTTCACACACAGAAACTACCAGCTCTCTAAACTTCCTAGCAATTCCTGTTTTCACATCATCCTCAGCAGTGGAGGTTTTACAATTATAATTTAGTTCAAGTTTTGTCATATCTGTGAGTCAGAACAAAACTTTCCTTGTTCTGCATTTTGGTTTGTGTAGTTCAGCTAGCAATAGGGAACAGTAGCAATTTGTGTCGAGTAGAACTCACGCAAAGTGATTACAAGTGCCAGATAAATCACCTCTTCTCAGGAGAGTGTGGGAGCCCAGCAGTACATTCAGACCCTGCAGCATGATGTACCATGTGTGGAGTAGAAGATGGCTTGGGATTGCAGGGTCTTTGAGAGGGAACTCTTCAGACTAGAGTAATTTTTAATGGTGGGGTTTGGTTAGTTTATTTGGAGGGGAGTTTTTTGAATGATGAATCTTTTAGCCTTTCTTAATTGCTTGTTAAAAGGTTGTGATCAGGACTGTATCCATAAATACCCATAAGTGTAACTTTTTTTTGTTATGGGAAATTCTGAACAGCTCTAACTATATTGACAGAGGCATGAACCTGAATTGATGAGTGTATCTATCTGTGTTTACAGGTTATTAATAGAAATTACAATCAAGCTGGACTTATGACTATACTAAGAACACTCTTTTTCAAAGCTGATACCAAATCACAGTTCTCTGAATATGTGGTATCTTGAGTTTTATTTTATTGTGCTAAACTTGCTGTATTACGGGAAGTAAATAATTTGCTAATTTCACTGTGGCGTGTCACATAATCTTCCTCCATTTCATTGAGAAATCCTTGATACAAATTTTGGTTTATTGAGATGAAATTTTTAAGTACATTACTTTTTGTAGGGGGAGATAGGGAAGACAAAGGAGGCAATATAAATGTATTTAGATATCTTCAGTCTTTTTCAGACACCAAATACTAGGTATACTCACCAGTTTTCTGCTTGCTTTGTGTTTAGTTTCTGTAGCCTAACTTGTTGGACTTTGGTCATTTGAGGTCCTCTACTAATTAAAGAGGAGTAAACAATTAAAACCAGATTTTGCAGATTAGAACAGCCATTCAAATCTTGTTGAGAGTTACTTTATTCAGAAACTAGAGTTGCGCAAGGCAGTCTGCTGAATCGAAGATTCTTGGAAGAATTTTTGGCGTGGGCTTTACGCGTAACCTGGAGTGCTCTGAAACTGCAGTTGGTGAGGAGATTGTGCTGTCAGGGTGGTCTGAGTGCTGCCTCCCTACCATTTCACACATTGAGGGACACCACAGGGACCAACGTCCGAAGGAGGGGATAAGACATAATTTTCCCTTCAATCTTGTGTTCTAGAGCAGGGCTCTGGGCTGGTTTTCCCTGCTGGCTTCCTGCAGGTCCTGCCAGAGGAGGCGGCAGTGCTGTGGCAGCGTGAGGAGCGACGGCAGCGGCTGTGGCCGTGCTGTGGCCTTGGCTCTTCTCCGTGTCCAGAGCTGCCCTTGCTGCAGTGTAAAGCCCAAGCTCCTAAACCCTGCAGAGCTTCTCCAGGCTTTGCCTTGAGCACGAGCCTCAGCAGTTACAGGCTGCTGCTTGTGGAGCTGCTGTAATTTCCCTTCTCTAACAGAGATGGTGAGGTTTTCTGGCCCTTTGTTGGTGGAGAAGTGTCTCAGACTTGTTCCCTGCAGTCCTGGCAATTGCATGCCATGCATTCACTGCATCGCTAATTTTACATGTAGGTGTTTCTATGTGGAGGACAGTTCCTAGGAAGCACATGCTAGAAAGGAAGATAAGTGTGTTTGTCTTTGTTACAAGTTTGTTTGAAATTGTAGTCAGGGCTTCAGTTTGAAGCAGAAAGCCGTGTTTTCTCAAACACTGAGGGCTGAAAGTGCTAGTGGGGCAAGATCTTTGTAATTTTCTGGTCAGCATTTAAATAGTTAATTGCTGTTTGTATTTTTTACCTTTATAATTCATAATTGATAGATCACTTGATTAAGATGATAGGGTTCTGCTTTATTTTACTGGCAAATTTCATATACAGGAAACTTGCAGGCTTAAACTTTTTCTCTGTCAGGTTTTTCTCCTATCCCCCACCTCTTCCTCCACAAATTATTTGATACCTGTAGGTATAACTTGCCAGTGCTGGTAAGAAACCTTAAAATTTCTGCGCAGAAAAGTTATGTAAATAACAAATAATGTTTTCTTGAATATATATTTACTGCCAAGTATTTGCTCTCTCTATGAAAATATTGAGTGTGTTAAATTCTGAAAACAGAATGATGCTTTGTGACCTGCTGTAATTCGGACAAATAAAATATTCATTTTTCTCTCAACAGAAAATTTTTAAAGCTGGAGATACTAACCAGGATGGACAGCTGGATTTTGAGGAATTTATGCAGTATCTTAAAGAACATGAGAAAAAGATGAAACTGGCATTTAAGAGCCTGGACAAAAACAATGATGGTATGCCTTGATTTATTTTATTTGTTCAAACATTGTTTGAAGAAACTGTGCATTAAAAGTAGTTTAACTTGTATTCTTTGTCTGAACTGGAACAAAAAATTGTGAATATAAAATCCTTACTTCTTTTCCTTAACAACTGCATGATTAAAGTTTGCTATAGATCGAAAAAATAAATTATTATAGTCTTTATTCTTTCTATTTTCTCTAAGTACACTGAACTGGGGCTCCTTGTTCCCCAGATGGAGAAACTGTAAGGAAATTTCTGACTATTTCTAGCTATTAAAGATAAACCAGTTTTTCATTAACTATGTATTTGCATCCCATTTGCTCCGTCATTGTAGTAGACAATCAGAACACATCATCTGTGTTTAAGTTGATTTTTAAATCATGTTTGCAATTATTCAGCTGTTACAATGAGGTCCAAGGTCCTAAGTTTATTTAGATTAATGTTTTACATATGTATCATCTTTATTTTAATGTTTCAAGGAAAAATTGAAGCCTCAGAAGTTGTCCAGTCCCTCAAGATATTGGGTATAAACATTTCAGAAAAACAAGCAGAAAAGATCCTTCAAAGGTCAGGAATTATCATTTTTTGAAGCAGTTTAATCTTCCTTGTATTGTTATTTTTTATATTTTTCTATTTCAGAGAGGGGGATAAATGGGATTATGACTTGGAAAGGTGTTGGTAGTTACTATTGGAGCATCTGGTTCTGGGAGGAAAATGTTACTTTATTTCTCTGTGAATTGTTGATAGAAAGAAGCCCTGTGTTATGTTTTTAAATGAAATAGGACAGATGCACTTGGGTTAGAGAACCATAGTATTGAAAGGCCATGGCAGATTCAGCCTTGGAGTCACTGTATGGAATTTACAGTCAGTTGTTACTGATGTGATAATACAAGTTAAAAAAAAAAGCTGGGGGGGAAGAAAAAGCAAAAACCCAGAACAAAACCCCACCATTGCTATTTCCTTACATAGTTTTGTTCAATTTCTTTTCAGTATTGATGCTGATGGGACAATGACAGTAGATTGGAATGAGTGGAGAGATCATTTTATGTTTAATCCAGCTACAGACATTGAAGAAATAATTCGGTATTGGAAACATTCCACTGTAAGTTCAACTTCTCTTTTAACCTAGTGCAGCTCTTAAGTTCATCTCTGCTGTATTAATTTGTGATATTGAATATAACAGCCTCACACTTGTTGTATTTCAAGCATATCTCTATTGTTTGTTTTCCTTTTCACTTCATGCTCTCCCATTTACAAGCAGGATTGTGTCATGAGTTTCTTCTGAACAAAGAACTTCAGCTAAACTTTGCAAATAATTATCAGTAATTCTTAGGATAGAATCCTTTTCCTCTTTTGGAGAAATATATATGGAGAAACAGAAGAAAAATAACCACAATATTAAATATTTTTCTTTGCATAATAAAGTATGATTTGATTTGTTGAAACAAATTACATAGACATTTTAACTTGTTTCTTATGTTGAAATTAGTATTTGCAGTTATATATTATATGCAGTTATAATTATCATAAAATCACTGGTGTCACTACCGGTGATTTTCTGTGCATGTCACTCTCTCTTGTGCTGTAGATTTTATTTTAAGAATACAGAATCTACAGCAATAGGCTATCCACTGTACAGAGAAATTTTAAAAGTTTTTATTGAATGGAGTTGTTGACACCTCAGTGACTGATTTTTAAGAACAGTAATGAAGTAAGTAAACAGTAATCCTGTTTGCTAAATATCCTTCCTGTAGATTATTGGAGGAAATAAGGTTAGATACCTTTGAATATAGTGCGACCATTTATATCTCCAGGGATTAGTCAGCATTTCCATAATAAAAAACAGTTTATGAGATCTGAAAGCTTTGAGTGTTTGACACTGTACAACCTCAGTTCAGGAATGCTTGCCAAAAGGGAGTTAGCTCCCTGTTTGCTGAAGAAAGCACTTGAGGCACTGCTATGAGATCAAATAGTCCTAGTCCCAGTTTACTTAGTGGGAAAAACCTTTGCTTTAATAAAATGCTCCTTAATGTTATTAAACATAAGATCTGTATTTTTTTTTTTTTTTTTATGGAATGTCATTAGTTGCTCCCAAGAAACAACTGAGGGAGTCTCCTGTGATCTTAGTGTTGCAGTCAGCTGATGACCCAGTTATCTCAGCAGGCAAAATCCAGCTACACGGTAACACAGCTGGTCTTTCAGATAAGAGCAGATGTGAGACCTCCCAGCCTGGCTGGCACTGACAGACAGCTCCTACAGTTCTGTTTTTATTATAAAATTTTAATTGCTGTCACTCTTCCAAGCAGATAGCTGCACTGGCATAGAATTGGTATGGTAGCTGTGGCCTTTCTGTTACAAACACCCTCAAATTGACCTTTTTTTCCTTAGTTGCATTTAGGTCTCAGTACACACGAGGTTTAAACCCTGGTAGATATGCATAATATCTCTTAGAACATTGAATTTATATTTTGAGAGTTTTGAGGGATCTTTTGATGTTTCCATGTAGTTGAGCAACTGATGACACCTTACTTCGAAACCTCAAATGGGAGAAAGATGAAAGGATTTTCCAATTAACGTGTTCTCTGTTCAATATCCAGAATAGCTGGTGCTTCTCCTTTTTGTCCAGTGGCTATATTTACAGTCTGCATTCTGCAATTTTTGTTCCAAATGACCAGGACAGTATTCTGTCTACTAACAGATAGAGAATGCAGCATAAATTATGGATACAGTGTCTGCAGTTAAAATCAATGATAGTTTAAAAGATTTATCAGTTAACACACTTTCTGGTCAGTACTTATCAGTTACTAATACATTCTTGTTCTTTTTGTACGTTTAATTTATGTGTAATAGCAGATTTGCATTATCTACAGTGTACTTTTTCTCATGTATCATAAGTTACACTTAAGAGCAAAGACTGTTTAAGTGATGTAAGATTTCATAGTGTTATGTTTTAGTTAAGTGTCTTAGTTTTATCATTAAAGCCTATATTAATGTTGTTCTTTGATCAAATCCAATGGCAATGCAAACATGCCTCCCTTAGTGAAATTTCAAACTTTTATAGCTGAAAAGTGTAATTAAATGTGCCTTTCAGTATAACTGATGATAAGAAAATCTACAAAGCATCAGTCAAACTTTTCATTTTGTAGGATAACACACAGCAGTTACCGGAAATAGAATATTCTGGTATATCAACTGTAAAAACCCTGCTTTAAAATGTTGGGGAGGGTGGGGGAAGGAGACATCCCACATATGTGTGAATAAATTACCGTGAGAGAAATCTCTTGTTAGCAACCTTAGGAGATTACCAAACTAATCCCACAAGGCTGTCTGGTGAAAGGTTAGCTGCAACATATAAGCATTCGAGCTTCAGTGCTGACTTTAAAGGACTGCTGATAATGACAGAATGTCTTTGCTTGGGCCATACTCAAGGAGGAAATTTGTCGTAATTTTTAATGATGATGGTGCAGTCTTTGAAATGGTGGGTCTGTGGTGTTATTGCTCAATATCTATGTAGAAGTCACTTAAAGTTGCTTTTCATTGAATAGCAATGCATAGCAAGTTAATTATAGAGTGTAAATTAGAGATTTTTTTATTTGTAACTAGCACTTTATTTGCACATTCTTAGGTAGTGTATTCATTTGGAATTAGAACTGTGGATAAAACTTGTGATGAAATGAGATAGTTATTTGCACTTCTTTGCTTTGGATTCATAAAGGTATTGGATATAGGAGATAGTTTGACTGTTCCAGATGAGTTCACAGAGGAAGAGAAAAAGACTGGGCAGTGGTGGAAGCAGCTGCTGGCAGGAGGAGTGGCTGGTGCTGTCTCTCGAACAGGTACAGCACCCTTAGATCGCCTTAAAGTCATGATGCAGGTAGGTGCAATGTTCAAGAATTTCTTGGTTTCCAGTGTATCACTTCAGTTTTTAAGAGATCTGTTGGGAAAAAATTGAGGGCCAAGGTCAGTATGTGAATTGGTCTTGCTGTGTTTTGACAATTTCCCTATTTTGTATTCATAAGAATTGTATTTTATAGACGTGGGAAAAAATGTAAGCAAAATATTACAGTACTTGTGCCACTAAAATAAGATCTTTTCAGTAGTGCATATGGTTTTGCTAGTTGATATATTTAATCAATTTGATACCGATGAGTTTTATAATCTAATCATAACAGTGTTCTCTACTGTGACTTTGGTTTTGGTTTTTTTAGGTTCATGGTTCAAAGTCAAACAAAATGAATATAGCCAGCGGTTTTAAGCAAATGTTGAAAGAAGGTGGTGTCCGATCACTTTGGAGGGGGAATGGTGTAAATGTTGTGAAAATAGCTCCTGAAACAGCTATTAAGTTCTGGGCTTATGAACAGGTAGGATGATCAATCAGGAATGAAAATAATGGTAAATAAAGTCCTCAATCACTCTCACTGTTCATTATTGGCACTGTTGTTGTATATAGGAGCTCTTGTCATGGTTGGGGATTTTGTCATAGTAAATTGAGTGACTTTCAGATTTAAAATAGTTTATTTTGATAATAGAATACTTACTATTAGGCAGATTTTACTGTTGTTTTATAAGCAGTGCAAATTAATTATATCTATCACATGTTTTAAACTGTCCCTGAGTCTGCATGGCTTTGTATGGAGACCTGCATTAATATGTAGATTGTTGCTTCAGTGTGACAGCAGGCAAAAACTTCGCACATTATGCTAGCTGAACTCACACGGGATTCATTTAAAGTCAAATATCACAGTGCTATGTATGATGCCCTCATCCTGGATTTCAGAGTTATATTTACCTCTGAATCAGCTTTAAGCATCATGTTAAGGCCTAATCCTCCTTTGGAAAATGAACTCCCATTCTGGTGTATTTAAATGAGCTTTATTTTTCCTCTGTGGGGCTTGGGGCTTGCTAGTGCCTCAAGTAAGACTAAATGAGCATACTGCACATCTCTGTACAGTATCTGGGAGATAAAAGCAACAAAATATCAAATAAACTTGGGGGTGTTGCAAGACTGAACAGCAGATTTTGGTGCCACAGAGTAGCCTTGGGCACATTATTCTTTACTCTTGGAATGACACAGTGTGTACAGCTCTCGAAGTGCCTCTGTGAAATTGCTAGTCGACCTTTCAACAACTGGACAACTGGATCCACAAGGGAGTTTGGTTCCTCTTTGTTTTCTGGAATTCTTAGTGTAGGTACCCTTTTGTTGCCTGTTTGCAGAACACCTATGGTACTGTGGGTGACTGAGGTATTTAATCTAAAGAATTCTTGCAGGCTGGAATGTTAATTGTGTTCTGGAGAATCTCTTTGGGTTTGCAGATTTAAGTGTAAATACATGAAAAACTAAGCTTGAAAAGACATTTTGTACTGTACTCTTGCCTTTTATAGTAACTCTTGCCACTCCTAAAAAATACGTGTGTTTATTTCTGTTTTAACTGTACAGTATAAGAAGATACTCACTAGGGAAGATGGCAAGTTAGGCACTGTTGAAAGATTTGTGTCTGGTTCTTTGGCTGGAGCAACAGCACAAACTTCTATTTATCCCATGGAGGTAAGTATCCCATGGAGGTAAGAAAATCTGTTTCCATTGGAGCCTGCAAAATGTTTGGTTTGTTTCCAAAGTAAACCCCATTTTGCTCTTGAAAATATTGTAAAAATTCCTCTCTAGTCTTATATCCTAATTTATTTTTACTTGGGGCTTCCTTTCAGAATTTCAGTGCTGGGCATTTTAGAATCTGTGTTCTAACTGATTCTTGTAATTTTTCCATATATTTCGCTGTATAATATTTTTTAAAACAATATTTAAATAAAACCTAGCTCAGGAAAAAAATCACCCAGGAACATTTAAAGTTCAGTACATATTCAAGCATTTTGTAAATTGGGCATAAATCCTTTTCCTGCTACATGTAAGCAAGGAATGTTCTTGTCTGGACAGAATTGAAGTTCTGTTGTGTTATGATGGGAAGCTATGTCTGATAAGGACAACAGTGTGAAGGAAGGATGTAACAGCTACAGCTCAGGCTGGCTGCATTGGCTGCTCTTCCCCCTGTAGGACATACCTGTAGGTGGTACTACACATTGCAGTTTAACTAGTGTTAATACAATAACTGCTACAGTGTAACAATTACACAACGTTTCACAGAAATAGGATGTACTTTCTTTACAGCTGGTTCTCCAGAAAGTTCATCACTTGTGCAGATCCATGTTGCAATAGGTGTTGCATCTGGGACTAAACCAATACCTACATCAAGTTTGGTAGCAATGGCAAATGTAACCTAAGTAGCTTTTTCATGGTTTGGGATTTCAGTTGGAATAGAACTGTTTTCATTGCTGAAGTGATCATGATCATTGAAGAGCACCCTTGCTGTTCCAGAGGCTGAAATCCCAGCTGACCTGAGTACAGAGATGGGTTAATATGAATAGGGTTAGGGAATAACTGAAACATGATGTAGATTGTCTGGATTACACTGATCAATGGAGACAGGTGAACTATTCTACAATAATATCTTCTGGTCTTCCTCAAAAAGATATGGTAATGTCCTAGAAGTGTTTTCAGGATGCTTCTGAGTAAGAGCAAAAAACCAAGTTCCAGGATGTTCCTGAGAAAGATGCAGTCTTATGAGGCTTTAAAGTAGACCAAATGGTTGCTCAGGAAATTTCCGTTGTGGTTTCTTTTGGATGCTGTTACTAATTTCTTAGTTCTAAGATGCAGTACAGATTTATTTGCATTATTAATCAGATGCTGGGTTTCAGTAGTGTGACACAATCCTTATATTCCTTAACTACCTCTCTAAGTGTCATACTTTTTGAAAGATTATTTTCTTAATATGCTTTAGTGTTCCCAGACCAGAAGTGCCATCTGCTAGCCATGTTAGTGCTCTCACTTGTTCCTTAGCTAATACTTCTATTGAATATTGCCAATACTGTTGGCTTCAAGTTGATCAAATAAGTGCCTGTTTTAATCAACAAAATAAAGCTAAAATGTGATTTTAAAAGGCTAAGAATTTGTAAGCTGATGCTCTACACTAAGGACAGAACTTGAAGAAGCCTGCTGCTAACAATGCCTTACCAGTAATCAAAGGAGATTTGGAGCACCAAACTGCAAAGCAGTTCTAGAGAACTGAATAAGCAGAGATATACTATGTATCTAACATAGATTAAAAGGTATGTATGTAATTAAGGCTATTTTTTTCCTTTTAGGTTTTAAAGACCAGATTGGCGGTGGGTAAAACAGGGCAATATTCTGGGATGTTTGACTGTGCTAAGAAGATTTTAAAAAGAGAAGGTCCAAAGGCCTTCTACAAAGGCTATATTCCTAATATTTTGGGTATAATTCCTTATGCTGGCATTGACCTTGGTGTTTATGAGGTGAGTTTAGATCACTGAATGCATGTAGCTGTCATTAATTTACAAAAAGCTTAAATATTTTTTAGAATTTGTATTATTGTACTATTACAGCTGGTTCAATTTTAAAAAGACAATTGAGACTTTCTGTTACTAGACCCCGGTGTTTCTGTTTGCCCCTCTTGAGGAGTGCCTGGGCAGATGGGCCCTTCCACGCAAGTGTACCAAGTAGGAACTGCACTAAGAGAGGATTATATAGACCGTGGCAGTACAACAGGCTTTCGTACTTGCCTAACCCTGTTAGACTGGAACACACCCATTCTGTAGGAAATATGGGCCTTTAAAAGGATATTCATGTTATGATCCCTATCCTGCATTTATAATAGTTTTTACATTTTTTGCCAGTGGTTGGATTTATGAGTGCATTACATTAACCTGAATTCCTTGTGCGTCTGTGCATGTCACCAGAATTCTTTCTGGCTGACATAGTTTTTCTGAGGAGTTTGAAACACTGCTGTCTTTCCTTTCCAGAGAAACTGGCATGTATTTCACCCACCAGCAATCAAAATCATTTATCTACCTTAGATAATACGTGTTGCTTCAAAGTATGTTAAATAACTCAGATGCATAGGCTAATTTTTTTTCTAGTCTAGACAAATCTTTTTTTGACACTGCATTAGTAATCAACAGAACTGCTTGAACAAACATTTTTTTTTAAAGCTGTATGGAATTTCTTTTCTACAGTTTGCATCCTTGTTTCTGCACAGGATTATGTGCACAGCTGTGTGAGCTTTTGTTGCACCCTGTGGGGTTTCCCTCCTCCTCTCCCCAAAGTATTACAGGTGCATGGGCACTGTTCCTGCTGCTGGATCTTTTAAGGATTTCTCTTTTAGGTACTAACTATTCCTATTATTAGGAACAGTTTTAGGTACTAACTATTCCTAACTATTAGGTAGTCTGGTTAAGTCCTTCCCTGTGTGCTAAGGTGTTTACCTGTGCACTTCAAGCATGTAGGACTGGCCCAGTGAAATTGGTGCTTTTCAGGACTGAGCCCTTAGGATTTGTTATGAATCAAGAAGTATTTGTTTACCTTTTCGAATGCAGATCTCTTGTCTTACTGTTTAATTTTATACCTTGGCAGCTCTTAAAGAGTACATGGCTAGAACACTATGCATCGAGCTCTGCTAACCCAGGTGTTTTTGTATTGTTGGGCTGTGGCACCATTTCCAGCACATGTGGGCAGTTAGCCAGTTACCCTCTCGCTCTCATCAGAACACGCATGCAGGCTCAAGGTGAGTTCTCTTCTTCTGAAAATGCTTCTGTGTGGTCACATTAAAATGGTATCATTTGGGATAGCTCCAGCAGAGGCATAGGAATAAAAATAAAACAACTTGGAAAAACCAAGGACGTATCTGGAAAATTCTTCTTAATGTTGGTCCCTTCTCCCTCTTACCCCCAACACTGTTGTTCTTCATACTCAAATTAAAAAGTAACATTTCAAGCACTGGTGCTTTGTGTATTCTGAGAGCCACATTCCATACAAGACTACCAGACACTGCCCCTGTCACAGTCTGGAATCACTCTTCTAAACTTTGGAACCTTTTCTAAATTTTAGAGATTAAGTGACAGGGCTTGCATTGTCCTGTGAGGGTAGACAGCAATGTTTGCTCTGTAGGATATTTCATAAGGATAGTTTCATAGTTGAGAGTTTTGTTTGATAGGTTTCTGCACAGACTTAAGGATGAGAGCCTAGATTTCCAAAGGAACATAGGTGGATAATGCTTTTCAGTGGCATTTAGACACATGGATATCTCCCAAATGTCTGGGATTAGAAGATCTCTTTTCAGTGGCCCTGTTATAGTAGGCTCACAGTCCAGGTGTTTGATGCTTGCTCAAGACTTTTACCATTACTAGAGCTGTTATATAACGCATTATCTTTTTGTTCTAGCCTCGGTGGAAGGAGCTCCACAGCTGAACATGGTTGGTCTCTTTCAAAGAATTGTTGCTACAGAGGGACTCCGAGGACTTTATAGGGGCATAGCCCCTAATTTTATGAAAGTGCTTCCAGCTGTCAGCATCAGCTATGTTGTATATGAAAAAATGAAACAGAATTTGGGAATAGCATGAAATGAAGGAAAAAGGTGAGATGCTTCTAATGTTGTTGGAAACACCAGAACAATAATGTTTTCTCAAGTAACCTGCTCTCACAGTTGGAGACAGATCTTTATAGAGAGATGCTGCAACTTCCACATTTGCCCTTAAGAGGGAAGAAATTTTCTTAAATTTTAGTTCACCATTTCTAAACAGATACCTATATTGCACTTTAAAATGTCACTGAGTTGAAAAAAAAAATCAAGAAACTGTCTCTAAATCAGCTGTATGTTTTTATTTTTAGGAAATCATGCGTATTTTACTCATTGGGTTTTTTTAAAATTTGTCCTTTCTAAATGTGTATTTGTCTTGGATCAAACCAAAGGTAGGAGAAGTTTAAACTGCCTTGATACTGAATATATGAAAGTGACTTTTTGTTTTGTCACGCTGCCTATACTCAAGCAATTCACAGGTGACATTTTGCATGCCTAGAAGTGAGCACTTTTGTTATTTTTGAAGACTGAATGTTAAGTTTGTAAGAAATAGGATCTTGGATATACACAATGATGGAATAACACATTAAAATGCAGCCCATCACCTTTATCTTCAGGCAAATGCTTTTTGTTTTTCGTTATTTAAAGAGCCTGAGGAACTGCTGTTCTGCGGTATCGCAATACCTCAAATGGATTTACATGGTATTTTTGTAATACAATCAGCAGTTTTGGTAACTTGCTTCACTGGACCTGCTTTTCATTGCACTTGTAAATATCAGCACCATTAGCCATGGCAAAATTTGGGTTACAGCTGCATGTTTTACAGGCTCATAATACAAAGGAACAGAAAAAGCTTGGATTTTAGATCCGTTCTGTACAAGTGCAAGTTGCTAATTTAAAAAAAAGGTGGAAGATCCAGTATTAAGCTGGTAGTAATTGTAGTACAGCCAATAGCAGAGCACTTCATAGCTGTCTTGGGAAGAGGAATGCTTCTCATTTTGGCCTCTCCATTCTTCCCTTATTCAGAGGGCTACAGTGCACTATGTGCTTTCAGCCAGTAGAGGACTGCGTTATTATGTAAAGGTTTTTTACAGGTTTGTCACACGAGATCAGTCTTCCGTGCAGGCTGGCTGTGACTGTGAAATTGGGATAATAAAATACTGAAGTGTTCTGTCCAAGTGACCAAGTGGTAGTGCTGACCTCAGGTGCCCATCAGATCGATGTTAATATAGCAAGCAAAGCATGCACACAGACTTAGTGCTTGAGAAACAGCTTCTCCTCAAAAAATGAAGCAGTGCTTCCTCAATGCAGAAAGTTAGGTATTTCCATGTACAAGTCCTTCCAAAGTGACTTCCTTTTTTTTTTTGGTGTGTGTATGGAGGGGCACACAGTTGCCTTCAGGCCTGAACACTGAAATAGTTTAACAGTTATTACCAAACTCATTTGTTAGGCTTTTTCTGCTTTCTGTAATGTGTAGTGTCTTAATCTTGGTAAATTCGAGATTATACTTTCCTTGACCTTCTAAAAGCAACTGCTCTTAGACCACTTCTTGAAATTGGATTACTGAAGGAAGAACTTTATTCTGTTAAGGTCATTAAGGGTCCGCTTTTTAATTCTTTCCTTTTTTGGGGGGGTGGAAGGGGTGCATGGTTTTTTTTGGTAGTTTTTTTTTTTTAAGTAGACAAATAAGCAAGCAAGCCAAAATTACTGCCTGAATCTCCCTTGTTCTACATAGGCTTTTGGCCATATTTTTCAAACCGCAATTACTAAATTTGTGTTCACTGCTTCCATGGCTGGTGTTTGTTCTCCATAAACTGATACATAATAACTCCATAAAATCTGTATTATAAAATGTTGTTTTATCAGATTTCAGAAAATGGCAGCTCTAGCTGTATTTTAGCCTTCCCTTTAGGGAAACGTTGGACTTCGCACTTTTTAAAAAAAACAAACCCAAAAAGTCATTTTATCCAAATAATGTATATGTATAATGCCTTTCTGATCTGACTGTTTCTTGCTTTTGCCAATATTCTTGTACCTTTGTGGGATTTGTGAGGTCAGTTGCTGATAATTCTGTTTGACTGTGACCAATGAGCAAATGTACTGAGTGCGTGATGTAAAGATGACTTTAGCAGTTTCTCTCTTCTAGACTTGTTCCATTTTGTTTATTGTGTGCAAGTGCCATTATGAGTATTGAAATTATGGTGACCTTTTCAAATGTTGAAAAGATGAGCTGTTTCAGATTTGATTTTTCATTATGTGCCTTGATGATGACTGTGTTCAATTGTGTATTCTTTGTCTCTTAAATGTATGTTTACCTTTCTAGCTCTATAAAACTACCAGTTTCTAATAAATCTTTGTTTCCTTATCTGGCTGGAGTGTGCTGATGTGTTTTTTTCATGGTCTCATAGATGACACTTCTTTATTGCATTATATGTATAATACTCAATATAAAAAAGGAGGCAATTGATCTAAAAACAAGTTTCAGACTAGATTATGCTTTGCTATTACAGTGGTACTTGAAAACATAGTTTGAGATAAGTTGGTTGTCATCCTGTTTAAAACTCTGTCTCATTGCTTAACAGAGCACCACGTTTAGTATTTTTGCTCATTCATTGAACAGTGTTACACAATGATTTGCTTCTGTGTATGTTGCGTGACAGAACTCTTAATAATCCTGAATGAACATACTTGCTTCTGTTACTGCTGATCGTGCTTTGTTGTTAATCTTACTTGTTAGTCAAAGGATCAATATAAAATCTTTTCAAGGTAATTGACTTAATGTACTCTGCATGTGTAGCATGGCTATGCTACCAAATGCTTATTAGCAGCCAGCTCTGACAATTCCTTTTGAGTTTTTCACACAAATCCTTCAAATGTTAAAGATGATTGTAAACAAATTAGGGAAGCTTTTCTTGTCTCTGCTGCAAATAAAGTTATTGTAACGTAAGATTTAGAAGTTTTACGTAATGGAAGAGGTAAATGCACAGTGCATGATTCCTGACTAAGTGAACAATTTGACATTCAATTTGACTTGAGGCAAGAATGCTTTTAACTGGAAATGCTCAGCAAGAAGAACCCAGAAGGGAAAGGGAAAGCTTATTTGTTTTCCCTTCAAGATGTATGTGGGGTGTGACAGCTATTCAGTACCATTAACACTAGGAAACACTGCAGAAATGGCATGAAGTCTGAAATAATTCTGCCAGTGTGTGTCTTTTCCTCTTGACTGTGGTGGGCTTCGTGGCAGGATATGCCTGCTGCAGCAGTGGCATTTCTTACGGTGGCACCAGCCCAGGCCCAAGGTGCCTGGCACACCTGCTAGTGGAAAGGTGAACTCTGTCTGCTGAAAGCCCCTTGGCAGCTTTCCCTTCTGCTACAGAATGCCTGGTGCCCAGGTGAGACTGGGTGTGGGCCTGCCTGGTGCCCAAAGTAGCCTTCAGAGGCCCAGGCTGAGGTGACTTCTGTCCTTTCCTGCCTTGCTTCACACCTCTGACCTGGCTGCACTTGCTGGTGTGTGCAAGATGTATTGGCAGCTTTCTCTTCATGCCTTTCTGATATTTAATGGTTGGATAAGGTACAGCAAGAAGTGTGTTGCAGTATCTGATATTACCACATGTAAATTACTAAAATATCAAGGATCTCTTAACCTGCAGGCTATTTGCTGTATAAGGAAGTGTGGTTTTTAAATGCTTCCCCCTTCTGATGTCAGAGTTGTCTTGGGAACAGCTTTTAGGACTTAAATTAAAGCAAGATCCTTGTCCAAAACTGTGTGTTGTGGAGAACATAATTGATAAGAACAGGATATTTAACACAGAGTGATATTGGAATATTGACAGTCTTGCTGTATAACTTAGTCTAGCTTCTAAGCCCTCTTGGTGTCTGAAAATGTCTAGAAATACTTTTTTTTTTTTTTTGGTCAGGATTTGTCCAGGGTAAAAATTATCTGTGTTTTGGCAACTAAATAAATGCTTGAGTATTGTGCACCTGAACTCTTACACATTGCATCTGCTTTGCTAAAGGGCTAACAAAGAAGTCTGTTTTGTACTGTATAAGTATTAGAAAACAGCCATAGTGTGTGCACACATGTATACACATGCATTTATATATATTTATGTATATACCTTTATAAAACCTCTTCTTCTCTGCACCAAGTTTGTGCATCTCCTTTGTGCAGTAGCTGGAACAGCTTCCAGAATGGCCTTTTACTTGAAGACTCTTGGAGCCCTGAAACTGCTGTCCCTACTGAGCTTTCCCCTGCAAGCTGAAAGTAGGAGATCTCTTAAATAATGTGTCAGTGGTACTCACGCTAAAATCCAGAGCGGTTTGTCCCCTCTAGGCTCATGTGAACTGGAATATCTAGTGCCCATCCCCTTGAAGTAGATGGTGGCAAAAGCCATTCACTTGCAAGGTGGGAGTACAGTAGATGAACTTTTGCACGGGTTCTCCTGCCATTTTAAACTTAAGCCCTTTGTTAACATATTTGACCTGGACTGTAGCTCTTGCTGAGGCTCTGATGTGGAAGCGCTTGCACTCTCCCTAAAGCAAATGCCATGGGTTTTAATTGTTACAAACTTGTGATGCATTAACTCTCTCTTCATCAAGCCTTACCAGCCTCTCTCCTCTGGGCTGTGTTTGCAGGAAACCTGCAGGCTCGGACTGCATTCGAGCAGTGCCATCTACTGTCGTGCTGTAACACCCATTGGTGAGGGGGGAGGCTGTTCAGGCTCCACGTTCGAGGTTATTCCTTGCAGTTATCTTCACAGCAAAGAAAAAGCAGTTTACAACAGTGCAGGATAAGCCCGGCCAAGCCGTGTTTTTATCACAGAACCATGGAATCTGTTGGACGGGAGCTATTGAATTGCTGTTGGCCCTCGCAGTGGGTCTCTGTGATGGCATGTCCCTGCAGCCTTCCCCGTGCCTCGGTACCATGTGTGATGCCGTTTGGTAATGGGGCCATTTTGCTTTCCCTAATTAAACATATTCCTTAACTTTAACTGGCTTGCTGTGTAGATGCAACAGCCTCTGCATCTTCCAGCAGTTCCATTCATTGCATTGATATCACTTTTACTGGGGATTTGTGTATGTTTGCTCTATCTAACCCTACTAGGTTAATATAGCATAGCTTCATGGATTTTTAAGTCCACAGTCTTAGCGCTTCTTTTATGGCCTCCTCTGATAATTGCAGGCCAATTAGCTTCATTAAATTGCTTCAGTCTGTGTCTGTGTCTGTCACAGTCATTCCTTCCAGTGTAAAAAAACCTAAGCAAGCCTTTCAAATAGTTGGGGCCGGGCAATAATTGACTAAAGGAGAAGTTCAGAGGCTGGGGTGTTTTAATAGGACTTGGTTTACAAATAGGATTTCTGAGTAATCTCGGTGGTACAGATTACTGTCTCAATCCTGGCAGTAGCCCTGAAGCCATCCTTCTGAAAATAGATGCATGTGAAAAGTGTCACCTTTGCACAATAAATACTGAAGCTAGCAATTCAGATTCTGTATGTATCTCAAATGTAAAGGTTTTTACTGTCAGCTCAAAGATTGCTTGCAGTATACAGGAAAGAACTACATTTTAGAATTCCTTTCCCAAGTTTGTTGCTTCTTATTTCTCACTAGCTGGACAGATTTGCAAAGGTTTCAGTAGGTAAGAAGGATTGAGGTATAATTGCAAATTTTCGTGGTGATGAGGAAGGATATAAATTCTGACTCATCCATCACCACAGTTATCTTGTTCATAACAGAAGTACTGAAATTACTCTATGGGTTAGGAAAAGGTTGTGCGGTGTGGGCGGAAAACTCCTGGACTCCCCAAAACTCCATGACACGCTCATACAAAGCCTTCTGCCTCTGAGGTGGCAGCAATATGTAACCTATCCTCATTAAGTGTCTGTACTAATGAATGGGTGACAGTGCACACATCTGATCCATCTGCCACATAAATGTTTAATTTTTCTTTTGCCAATCAGCCAGAGTTTGGCAGATGCTGCGCAGCAGGAAAAAAGATGAGAATGTGGTGTTGCATTTCTCCACAGGGAATTGGAGCTGGAGTAGGAGCACTTCTGAATCAGTCGTGACACTGCCATCCCCTTGAAGTTAATTTGGCTTAGACATCAAATATTGCTCACTGGTCCCTTAAGGAGTATCTGATTTTAGTTTGCTTCTCCAGTTTCCTTCTCTACCCCAGAGAAAAAAGGGATAAAGGAAGAGTTTTACTCAGTATTCTCACTTGTTCCTGCAGACTTGTACTCAATGTCCGTATCTTGCTGTGAGGCATTTGCTGGGCTGTAGTCTAATGGCGCTCGTCATTTCCACAGTATGACATTTTGATGGGAAGCAGTGTGATCCTGTAGATAAGTGTCTTGCAGATGGAGATTTTCATCTCAGTTCTACTGCTGATCTTATGTACATCCTTTCTTAGCAACTCTGGTCCTGGTGTTTTCTTGTCTTGTAGGTGTTAAGCTCTCTGGGACTAACATCATGCTGTGACAGTTCAGTGTGGAGCCTTGGGTTGTGCTATGATACAAATAATATTCTGATTAAAAATTAAGCCCTTGGCCTACAGCAGTGCTTGTTAAAGTATCGTGCACCTTATTGGCAGGGATTTTTCTGTTGGTTTGATGATTAAGATAATACCACAATGTGAGAAGAAACCTAATGGAAGCAGGAAAGCAATCATATTCTAAAAAAAGTTGATTGCCAAAGCTGCCTGCTGGGATAAATTCATATTAATCTTACAGATAGTCTTTCATCTCTAGAAAGAAATTTGGCTTCCTGCTTGATTATTGTTTTTAGCCTTTTCTCCTAGTTTATTTTTAATTGCCAGTAGTGTTTCGCACCCTAGTGCAGCAATCTCTAACACTGCCATTAAAGAGTGTATCTCTTTCTCTCAGAGAACACTGAGACCCCACTGAGCTGCAGTGGTAAATTCTGGTTTTAAAGAAGAAGAAAAGTGCCAAACTACAGGGTCCAGTGTTTTAACTGCCTTCTCTCACTGGAAATGCTCTCGGCTCTTGGAGAATACACGTGGATTGAGGGGGTCTTGTGCTCTCTGAACTGCACATAATAATATCCGGGTTTTGCGCAGGGCTTTCCATGCAGGAGCCAGGCAGTGATGGGGCGGGAAGGGCAGCACCGGCAGCAGCCGCTTCTCGGCTCCTTTTCCTCGTTTTTTCCTCGTGTTTTCCTCGTTTTTCCCTCGTTTTTCCCTCGTTTTTCCCTCGTTTTTCCCTCGTTTTTCCCTCGTTTTTCCCTCGTTTTTCCCTCGTTTTTCCCTCGTTTTTCCCTCGTTTTTCCCTCGTTTTTCCCTCGTTTTTCCCTCGTTTTTCCCTCGTTTTTCTCGCCGGTTTTTGCCCTGCCGGCGCCGGCTGGAGGTCCCGCGCGGCCCGGCAGGGGGCGCACGCGCCGCCCCCGTCCGACCCAACGCCCTCATGGAGGGGTCGGGGAGGATGCGGGTGGGAAGCTGGGTGGGAAGCTGATGGTGAGCGATCCGCAGGAAGGATTGGAGTCGCGACATGTCTCACTCTGCGGTTCTCTGCCGTCGTCAGGCTCTGGGCGTGCAGAGGGCTGTACCGCCGAGGTGGGAAGGGGGCATGGGGGGAGAGAGGGAGTGAGGGATCGAAGTGAGCAATGAAATCCGAGTCTGAAGGTCAGCAATTTTTCCCTGACAGTGCAGAAATCTCCCCAAGGGATTCCTATTGCTTGAGACACTAATTAAAAATAGAATAAATCAAATCTATGGCAACATGTATCACAGACAGTCCTTTACTGCTGTAGGTCACTTATGACTGCAATACGCACAAAGACAAAAGGTTTTTGATTGCCTTTTAGCAGTCAGCAGGACAGCCTATTTCATCCTCAGAATCTTGATTCTCTTGCCATTTTTTGCTGGAGTTTGAGCACCTGGGATGCCTGAGGTAAACAGTCTCGGACCTAAGCGAAGAATGTAGGGAAATGCAAAGGCTCAAATAAGCATTCTAGGCTGAAATCTGATGCTCTGTCTGACCACAGTCATTTCTCATGAGAAACTTTTAACAAGTAATTGGATGTTTCATTCTCGCTAGTTGCATTAATCCTCTTTAGTCATTCTGTATGTTCATCTCCTTTAATTTCCCATTGGGCTACAAGAAACAAGTCAAATAGCATCTAAGATCCCCAAACTTGTGAAAGTTTCCCAGATGCCAGAAGTTGACTTTCAGGTGGTTACTCCACGTAAAGACACAAGGGCTGGAGTTCACCATGAAAGCTGGGTGGTGAAAAGCCATGCTCAAAGCATCTATCGCTATCCCCAAACGTTGTTATTCTTCTGTGGGACAACTTGAAACTTGAAATTACAGGCTCTTTATTTAACTTTCAAGAGTATCTTATTCATACTTGAAGTATAAACACAGGAATGCACTTGTTGAGAATGGGCCTTACTTCAAAAATGACCCAAATTCAACAAAAGCCTTTCTGTGGTCCTCTCCATAAGGTGCTTTGCAGAAGGGGGAAGCTACCTCTCATGTCCTCCCTAAGTAAGCATCAGTTTTGAAGTTCTTAGTGACTTGATGGCTTTTAACTGCTTATATGAAAATCGTTCAAGTGCCTCTTTTGGGAGAGGATGTCATGGAAAAAGCATTCCTCCATGCACCAGACTTTCCACAGGAGCACTGTCCCAGAACCTCAGCAGGACATTAGGGTTGGAATAGGTCTAGAACATGAGCTGCTTCCTCACAGTTAGCACTGTTTTCCAGAGGTCGAAGTTCAAGAACCTTCTTAGAGGTTTCAGTAGCCAGTGTGGGTATAAAGGCTATTAACTTGTATTCTTGAAGCACTTTGTCCCCCATTGCAGGATGCTACAATAGGCAGTTACCTACTCTCCCATTTTTTTGAGGCATTTGTGAAGTCACATATATGGGATTGAAGTGTTCTGCATGTATTTGGGTTCTTATCAGAAGGGATTGGTGCTTAATGGACATAGACAGTGATCAATTCAGTACAAAATAACAAAAAACAGTTTGTGAGGGGATTGTGCTTTTTGTCACTTATACCTTTAAAGCTATTGATCTGCCAGAGAGCGTTTTGGAGGTTTTTTCCATTTTTAGGGATTGCGTATTTTGATGCGTCACCAGATGATTATAGAATTAAGACGTAAATGCAGTTCAGCTTTAAGAATTTAAATCAGTAATAAATATTTAATTGTCTTAAACTGTCAAAGTGAGGAAATACACAGTGTTTATAATTAAACTCATAGCTCATGCTGTTGAACCTCAGTTTGCAGTTGTATATCAGTAGCTAAATATAAAGTGTAAGGTCTTAAAGTCCTATTAGAAAACTGTGTGATGGAGACATGAAAAAGAGATGTAAAAATGTGGGGCATTTGCTAACATCTTATTCTTAATTTCTGTTTGGTTCTATAGGCAATCTCCTTTCAAAAGTGCTCATTTTAAGAGACAGAAAATTAACATCTGCCAGCAGATATCAAAGCTGAGGGGATAAAGCAGCCTTTCTCTTGTATCTGTGTACATACAGATATTTCAATGTTTTTATTTAAACTGCTTATCTCCTGAAAATTTCTCACAGCTTATTTTCTAAGAACATGTCAGATGTTTTCCCTTTCTAGTGAAACAGGGAATTTTTTATTCACCTTTTTTTGAAACTTACTAGGGACCTTGGGAAAAGATGTTACGCTAAAGCAGAACGTGTTCAGCAGCTGGTTTGTCCTTCGGTAGGCACTGGCCTCATGAATCAATGTAACCTAAGCCAACTAAAACTCCTTTTCCCTCATTGCCTGCAGTGTGCTCTCTCTGGGGGCGAGTCCAAGGGCTGAAAAGTCCTTTCTTTACAGACTGGCTCTAGTCAGATGGAGTCACTTGGGGAGAGTCTGGATGGCATTTGCATGCAGATTGTTTTTGTGTATGAAAAATGCATGAATATTCCCTCAGGTGTTAATTAATGCAATTTTTAGTTATTGAGAACTGCAAGCAAAAAAATCAGAGTGTTCTCAGACTATTCAAATGTGCTCTTTACACCTAATTATTCGGACACACTCCTTAGGAATGTCTGGCTGACAAACTTCTCCTTCCTTGCTATATTCTTGTGACTACACTGTATCTTTGTAAGAGGGGGAACATTAAGTTTTCATTTTTCCTTACCTGGCTGTAAAGTAGGAGAATTTATTGTCCATTTCTCTTCACAATAATTGAGTTTGTGCATTTTAATTTGTTGCGTTTTATTAGCTGTAGTGTGGAGGTAAAGAGGAGGAGCTTGAACAACCCCCTTTGATCACACTTTAAATACTACATTTGATAATCAGTTAATCAGTAAACAGCAGGAGATTGTGACATTTCTTGGGAATTTTTTCAAATGAGCAAAAATAGCTGGACAAATGATAAAAATAGAACTGTTTCCCTCAGGACAGTACTAATGAGCCTAGAGTTTGAGTGGGATAAAGACACATGCAACAGCTTTGTATGTTCATGCTCTGTGTGGTATATGTGAACCTCTGGAATGAGGATCTGAGGAAAACAAAGTGTCGTTGACAAGGAATTTAATGCATGTGGATGAAAAATATTAATTGCTACTGGCTCTGATTTTCAACTTGACCTCCACAAAAGGAAGGTCCCTGTAACATCTCAAACAGTGTAATGAAAACAACTCTACTCCTTCATTAGTGATGGCAGCTCATACTGCTGCACTGAAATCAGTTCTGAAAGCTAAGTTTCTCTTGTAGTCTCCATGTTGGCTCTTGGAGCTTCTGGGAGCTAAGACAATGCAAATTAACAGCTTGATCCCATTAAGAGCTTCCATAATTTTTTTCTGCACACAGCTGGCTCTTCTGACAAAGATACTACAGGAAAATTATCAAATGGGTGCTGAACCAAACCAGTTTTCACTGGAGGGAGTGACTAGCTTGAAAGCAGTGCTGTTAGTACCAGTTTGGGTGAGAAAGAACTTCATTTTTACATAGTCCATATTTTCAGGCAAACAACAGGAGAGTTTGACTTGCCATTCCAATCACAGCATGAAAGGAGAACAAAAAACTGTGTGCACACTTGACTATTGCTTAGGAAATACTAACCAACAAAACAATGTTGTAACTGTGTTACAATTTCAGAGAAGCAGACCTGAGTAGCTTATTCATAGTTGGAGATGTACCCTAATTGTATCAATGTTTAGTGATGGTAGTGTGGAGCACAAAACCTACTGACCTCCTCCTGCACACCCAGCATACTCACAGTGCAAAGAGTATTTCCAGATAGTTCTGTGCACAGCGGCCTTGCAGGAGCAAAACTTCTGCACAGGATCTCCATGAACAAAACCAGAATAACTATATCTGCAACAGATCTGGAATCATTTCAGTAGAAAGTTGTGAATAATACAAAGCAGCAGAATGTTTTAGATGGCAATTTCACTTTGCTTCTGAGAAATTAAAATGTGAAAAGACACCTGTAATCCAGTGATCAGTAAATTAATTTAATAGGAACTATTTTTAAAACTGAGTGGCAAGTCACAGATAATGGTGATCGATACAGTATTTTTGATGAAAAAAAAATTCCCTGTGATGACATCACTTCTTACAGTGTTATGTAAGAAATGATGATAAGAAATGATAAGAAAAAGAATGTTATGTGTTTTCTCTTCAGGCAGCCACAGACCTGAAGAGAAAAACGTATGATGTAAGGAAAATAAATTATATCTCTAACTTTTTTTTTTACCTCTGTTTCAGACTGAGTTTATTTCAGTCTCTGTGTTCAGATGAGCCACCTGAAATTTGTTTTGTTGAGTCAGGATGAGAACATGAGCTCTGACATTAATTGCAAGTTCCAGTTCAAGGTTGCCTGGTTATTTGCATAAGGTAACATTTTTTTCTTTAATGTCAAGATTGAAGAAATTGATTTACACCTGGTTCACAAAGCAGCTGCCTTCAGCTTTATATCAAATATATAATGTTTGAAGTCTGTCAGTGGAAGCCTCCCTGATGCCTCTATTTGTGGAATTCAAACTTTTTTGAAAAAAATTGTTTCTAAGCTGCAGGAAATATTTTAAAATGTGTCCCGTGTGCCACCTCCTTGTGTGTCATCTTTCCAGCCAGCTTTGCAGGAGAGCAGCATCACAAAGGTCCTGCACACTCTTTGGTTTTGTGTCCAAATCCATGTCATCACTGGGAATTAGGAGTAAAAGGATGTGTACCAATACAGCTGCTCCTTCCTTTGGGCCATGTGAGTTGTGTCACTCAGGTGGACACCTATTACACTGCACTGTGCTGGTGGGGTCTGGAAATACATCTAATTACAATTAAATGAGGCAGACATTGAAAACTTTCAATTGTTTGATGTGGAATATTGATCTGATAGCAGTTGCCTGGGGAGGGATTTACAAGAAATACATATAAACAGCATTGCTGTCTTTATTCTTGAAAATTACTGTAACTATGAAGATGAAGTGGGAGTGAGTTCAAGATGTGCTTTCTTTGGTACTTGCCACATTCCTCCCTCAGGTGCAGAAAAGCAGGTATATTTAAATAGTTACCTCTCTGGGTCTTGGCACTGTAGAGACAATATTCAGAGATAAAGACACTATACACCTGATGAAAATTTTGCTCAGAGAGAACTGAAATGCCACTAAATAATAGCACCATGAAAATAACAATATTTTTAACTCTTACACTGCTTCCTGTTATGCCAAGCCATTCAATTTTCCTAAGCTATTTCCATTAAAGACCAAAATTGTATTGCTGTGTTGTATAGCCGACAGATATTTCGGTGGGTGGAGAAGTTTGATAATTCTCCCAAAGTCACAAGAGAAGTTGGTGACCACCAGGAATAGAAGTCACACATGCTGACAGCCAAGTCTCTGTGAGCCACAAGACCATCCTTCCTCTTGCACACAGAGAAGCACTGGCATGAAAGGGAAGTAATTTCTGTGGGTTTGGAGAGGCCTTTCCGGCGATTCTGGCAGCATCAGCAGAAGGACACACGGTTTTGATGTGAAGGGATGTCTGCATGGCTCAAATTATTTTGTAATGTTGGCTGCTTTCAAACTGGACTCATTTTATGAGGGTTGGCTAAATATTCCCCATAGGGAGAAGGCCAAAGATGAATCTTCCATTTTTGTTGAAGGAGTTAGAGAGTGGGGGGCCAAAAAGAAGCATATAATACCTGTCCATCCTGATATGTGAAGCCCTTTGGTCTGTGCTGTAGCAGGCATGTGTGCAAAGGAAGAGCTTGTAAAACTTGTAAGGAGAATTGTTCTTTAGTGCCAGCTTTTAAATCTAGCTCTGGCATAAATAATGGAAAATACGGATAAATTAGATTCAGCTACCTGTTTTATTAGCCGTTCTCATATACTCTGATATTTTCAATGATTAACACCACTCCCCAGTTTTCAGTAGTCAACTGTCAAGCCATTTTGTCTCCCTCCACTCTTTTTCTTTTCAGGCTGTAATTCCAGCAGGAACCGACAGTGTGAGTACTAACACTATGTAAAGCAAGACCGGAGAGATAGCAATTAACACCCAAGGGCAGTAGTTAGAGAGTCAGCTGCTCACCAGCCTGGCTCACGCTGTGTGGATGCGGCTGAACTCTTTGTGACGGGGAGGGAGCAGGCAGGGAACACAGCCCTTCCTGCTCACACCATGGGATGGGTGCCGCCTTGGGGGGTGGTTATTTGTGGAGAAATATCTTTTCCTTCCTCTGACATTTTGACCCAGAAGAGTGGGTTAGAGCGTAGAAGCATCAGGATGGCTTTCACAGAGCCTGGCCCTGCCCATATGCTAGGTCTTATCAGTATTAAAAATTGTCTAGTCCGTATTTCTGTAATTATTGGAAAGACAACAGTAAAATAGTTTTCTCCAGAAGCCGTTGTTTATCCTCATAAATGTTTTGGAAGATGAAGGAGGTTATTTGCCATCTTGTAGTATATTAAATAAACAGTGTGATTCTGCAGTTACTGTATACGGTCATCTTGAAAAGGGGTGGGGATGATAAAAAGAAGTGATGTTTAGTCATCTGACATTTGACAATTAATATGAATACACTTTTCCATATGCAACAGAAAGCAAAAGGATTTTAAAGTCATTATGTAATGTTAATGCAGCAGTAGTGGCCAAAGACCTTAGATAGATTGGAGGTCCCATAGCTTTAGGTGTTGTGCAAACAGTAAATAAGTATTTCTGCCTTAAAAAGCTTACAAATGCAGACAGCCTTTTTTTAGACAAGACTTTCTGTTAGTGCAGAGGGGGTTCTTGTTCAGTTGTGACTTAGAGCAGTCATCTTGAAATTGTGAAGGAAGCACAAGGTGGAGTAAGTGCAAATGAAAATAAAAGTTGTAGAAACTGAAAGAGAAAATGCATTTGTGGGATAAAAAGCTGCTGAGCATGAAAAAGTGCTGAGCACAACTTGTTTCAGTGGAAATTTATCTTGTGTAGTAGCTGGTAAGATCCAGAGACATTTAGGTTCCCAAATGTACGTCATGCTCTGGTTGGCTGCAACTTCTGATGTGGGAGTCCACCAAGTTTTCCTTGAAATAGGCTGAGCACTAAGGTACATAACTCCCCCCTGAACTCCACTGTGGCTTTATTGCAATGAGAGAAAAGAAACTCTCCTAAGTACTTAGGCCCATATTTTTTGTGTGTTAGATCCCCGAGTCTTAATTCTGCAGTCTTTTAATAGTGAGTTTTCAATATCTTACTACATTTAAAGAAAAAAATGTAGTCAGTGCCTTACTGCATCGAATTGGGTTGATATTTACACACGTTCCCTTCTGGCAGCTTTCCTTCTGTTAATGTCGCTCTGATTAGCTGTAAAAGATTGAGGAGATATTCTTGAAATAGGTTGTTCCTAAGGGCCACTCCGATGTTTATCCTCTTACAGTGTGGCACAGCTGGGAATGGCAATTTGCTGTTGTAACAGGTTGACCAAGGATCAGCTGCAGTATTAAAAGATTAGTACCCGATAATTTCCAGCGAGCTGTTCTGCAATAAACTCAGCCTGCTGATGTGGATTTTCAATGTTTGAATGTCTGTCTCCTTTATGTAACATTTTATTTCAAGTCAAGCAAAAAACCCCCAAAAACAGCCAGCCGAACAAAACGCCCAAAAAACCAACACTGCCACCACCCCATGCCCCATATTCTATGAATTTACGCTCTGATGTTAAGAAATACTTTGATTTTAAACTTGTAATTTATGTAATGATATATATGTTTAGACATCTGGACAACAGCTCTGACAAAGCAGAAAAGCCACTCTTAACTAATAGGTTGCTATGCTGCCAGCCAGAAAAAATGAGAAATATGCAGATTCAGTAAGAAGAAAATGAACCAGTTAATTTGTTTTCAAGGATTATTATCATTGTTGAATCTTACTTATTAAGGACCTCTGTACATACAAAATTGAATACAACTGTTGTAACAGTGTTTGTATTTGTCTAATGACCCTGCTGTAAGCAGCTATCACTGTTGCATTACATATCCACTTAAATCTCATTTTCCAAAGTGCTTAGCTGCTACGTGATGAAACAACGAAATAGTATTAAAATTATTAGTATTTAATTCATTAAGTACAGCAGCACTCTCATTCCTTGTTGCCCTCTTAATTCTTCAGAGTTAGAGATGAGGACTTGTGTGGGTCTCATGCACCATACCACAAATTTTCTGTATGGTAATTGGTAGGCAGGAACTTTGGCAGTCTTGTGTCTTGAATGCTGATGGATCTTTTTCCACTGCCCTGGATACAAGAGTGCTTTGATGTTGCTTTGGATTTTAGCCATGGTAGATGCTACAACTCTCTTTTTCTCCAGATAAAATATGGTGTTCTCTGACCAGTTTTAGTCAGATGTTTAATGTTAACTTTTATAGGTAAAATCAGCTATGCAAGAAAATGGAAAACTGCCTTTGCCCTCAGAGTGACACTGTGTTTCTTTAGCCTGTGAGCAACACAAGTAGGAATTACAGTGTTTGGCTGTTGGCCTTGGGAGCTGTCATAATGTCAACAAGAGTTATGAGATGCTTGTGCTGACTTTGTACTGTGTTCACAGCATCTCTGTGCCCAGGACACTGGAGTGAGCGATTGCAGATCTTCTATGGATGCTGTGGCAGCTTCTTTTGAACTGCAAAAAAGCTGTGCCAGATCTGCTCAAAATAATTTAAAGCGTGCTGGATCTGCTCACTTGAGCTGTGTGTGATGAAGCTGAGTGCATACCTTTGTTGCAAAATGTACAAGATGCGTTAGTAATTTAGCAGGTTTTGAAGCACTGGATGTTGTGCTCACGAGAGCCAATTTTTTTCATCCTTTAAACAGCAGCATCTCTGGTTTACATATGATAAGAGGAGATGCTATTTGTAACAATGTGCATTTGCTTGTTTTGCTATGGGTTGTTTGAAAAAATCTGTTCCTTAAGGGTTGTTTTCCTTGTTTACATGGCTGGCTTGTGAGGGCTTTAGTCGCTTGGTTCAGGTTTGCTGCTGCCCCACTTAGCATCTAAAACGTCTTGGCAAGGAGCATGAAGTGTTTTTCCTCTTCTTCCCGGAGGCTCTGCAGAAGCTTCTGCACTGGCTGAGCCTGCCCCTTCACTGTATGGCTCAAAAAGAAAAAGCAATTTCCCCTGTTGTCAGGCAGCCTGCAAGTAATGTGCCTCCTTGCCTCAAGAAGGATCCCAGCCCCTCTGATGCTCCTTGTGTAAGGAAGAGGGGCTCATAATACTGCAAAATAAAATCCAGGAGGGTGCCATCAGCCTGTGATTGCTTTGGAGGCTGAAAAAGCAGGGAATTTAATGGAAGAAGCTCTGTAAGTCAATAAAAGACTGTGTTTTGCCCTTGCTAGTCTTGGCTTGAGATAAAAGTAACCGCGGATGATGTATTTGATTGGTAGGAATCACATGCAGTGGAAAACACATTAGCATTTCAGATTTATAGTATTTTGAGTCCAACACTATGTGTCAAACAATAATCCGCAATTTCATCAGCAAAAGTAAAACCCATGTGAAAATTGATTAAACAGCAATATGTCCAGAGGGCAAGATATTTTGAGTAAGTAGTTAGCCTTTGTTTTTCCTTAAATGTTTTTAACCTTTCCAGTATTATAAGTGAATTGTAGGTATATTCATAATGTGCATTGGTTTTTGCAGTCAAACAGAAATCTTGAGCTAATGTTAAAACTTAGTAAATAAGATACAGCAAGAGATATGTCACAGTGAATATATTTTTAATATGCAAAATAGACTTTGTTCACTGTATTTTAGAAGGGAAAAATCCCCACATATTGCTCAGATAAATAGATCAAATTCAGGGTTGAGTTACATAAAACTTAACTTCAAATCAATACTGTTTAGTCATGTAAATATCTGAAAACAGAGCTTGAGCATCAAAAGACTGCTAAAATGCTGAGCGTCCTTGACAGTCACCACTACTTTGAGCCTTACACTGAAATGTGAAATTCAACCTCTCTGTTTCCTGCGTTGAGATGCAGTTATTGAAGATATTTACTGTATTTAAGTTTTACAATAACTTCATGTCCCTAATTGTTAATTACATTTTGTCACCCTGCTGTACAAGGCCTTGTAACCGAATGTCAGGCTTCAAGAGCTTTCACTTGGCTCAGCAGAAACTCTTCTCCCAACCAATTTTAGTTGCAGCAGCTGCTTCTCTTCTCACAGAAGTGTTGTTGAGGGGATGGCTTCACAAAGGCATTTCTCCCACCCACCCCAGGAGGAGAGTACCTGGGAGACTGAGCACAAGGTAGGGATTCCCAAAGGACTTAGCACACTGTAATGCAGAAAGAAATCTCATACTGGTGTCAAACCTGTAACTCTGAGAATCACATTGTGCCTCTGAGCTTTGTAATCTGGAAGTGAGAGTAGAGGAATCACCTCCTTCCTCTCAACTGGGTCAAACAAGTGCAGCAGAGCCTGGCTGTGTTGCTTCCTTAATCATCCATCTGTCTGAGAGCTGCTATCTTCAGTCTAAAGGAGTCTGTGGGTATCTTAGGTCATCTTTGCCTCACAATGAATCTTGTGTCTGCCAACAGACATTCATAGCACCAGGGCTTAAGGTGTTTCTGTAACACTCAAAAATAGTTCTGCAAATTTTTGGAGATAACTGGAATCCTTCTCTCTTCTCAGGTTTTTAAACTTCTGTGTCACTCTGTCTCATAATCTTTATTTTGCACAACGATGTTGTGAGATAATAGAAGTTTAAAATTTTGTCCAGGACCAGAACAGTTGTATGAAGACTTACTAAAAAAGAGGTCTATGGAGTGTTTTCTTCTTTCCCTGCTAAAATCATTATGTGTTTACCCATCTCTGCTACGACTGAAGTAATTAAAAAAAGAAAGAACCAAAACTATGTGCACCGGCTCAGGCGGAGAAGTGAGAAAAGAGAGTTGAGAAAATGTTGCCTTGTGCACCTGGAACTACAGTACTGAGAATCATACCAGATAATAAGACAGAAATAAATATTGTTATATACTTGAATTGTAAATTGTTTGCAAATATCAACCAAATGCTTGATTGTAATTGAAATTGAGGAATTCCTGGTCATTTTGTATAAGCAGCAAGTGATTTAGGTCCACAGGTGGAAGCTACTGATGGCTCCTAAGAGCTGCACCTGGCTTCCTCAGTGGAGCTATGTGGACAGCTGCTCTGAGGAAGCATCTTCTGAAGTTATTTTAGTTGCTGTCTCAACTTTCCAGGCTGTGTCTTTACCATCTTTCTTTGCTAGAATTTTAATAGTGGCATAAGGCAGAGGTGCACACTATTCCTGAGCAGCCAGGCCTCACAAACCCCAGGCTGTCCCTTCCTTTGGATCAGGAGATCTGTCTGAATGCAAAACCAGCCTTCTCACTCAGTTGTATCAGAGCTATCTGGATTTCTCACAGAAGTTTGATAGAAATTAATGCCAAGCAAATTAGCTGTGAAATATTAGTATATAAGGCCTGCATGTTGCACTTGATTCTTGCCTGCCTTAAGCTGTGTGCCACTATTTTCACAGGTGCAGAGCAAGATGTAGGAGTGGAAATTGCCACCAACTCACAACCATAATGCTTTGCATATTGGAAATGACTAATCGAGGTGCAAAGCGACAGCTTTCAGAATGTGGTCTTGAGTTATTAATAGAGGTGGGGTTTTGCTAGGTCAGGAATGGCAGAGCTGTTTGGGTGGGGTTTTTATTTTAATTTTTGGGGGGGTTTTTTGTGTTCCAGTGGACCAGTGGAAATAAATTCACTATATTTTTTTAATCCTTCTCATAACCTTGTTAGTTTTCCACTAGCTAGCATGCATCTCAGTGCTGAATCTTGGGCTGTGCTTTGATACAGCTAATGAAAAAACTGTCACTCCTATCTGCATCATTAGCCTAATGTTAGTTAATAATACTTAGTATTTTGCACAATCACTTGTATCTTCAAAGCACTTAACAGTTATTAACTAATTAATCCTCACAACATGCCTGTGAGTTGGAAGGTAAATAAATGTTAACATTCCCCTTTTAGCAAAGGGGTAACCAAATAGGAAGATTAAGTGATTTGCATGGACTTAGCGGCAGAGCTGGCAAGAGAACTCCTGTGCTTTAATGCTTGTGCTTATCCTTCCAGCCACGCTGGCTCAGTGTGAATTAAAGCCTTCACCATTATCCTGTGTAGCCTTTCTGAATACTTTAGTACCTTTTCAGATCCAAAGTTTATGTCTTTGGTTATAACCTATCATACTGAAGGATGGCTGCTGCCCAGGGATGCAGACCTTCCCGTGTCCCATTACACAAGGTGTGGACAATATTAGAAGGGAGGCTACAAGTCCCTTGTGCTTCCCCCCAAAAAGCCATGCCAGGCCTGTATTTAGAATGTTCAGAAGAAAAATACTGAGCTTCTCATCAGGCCTGATTAAAATATATGTAATATCTGGCCATTGCTTTTTGATATTGATAAACAATATTGATTATTTATACTGCTGTTTCACTCAGTGCTGAATCAAAGCTGGAGCACCTGAAAATGAGTCTTTCTGTGGAGACCATGTTGGCAATCACAGTCTTCAAGAAGCATTGTGCAACTATGGGAATTCTGTCTGATATGCTTAAATATAGTGAATATTTTTAAATTATGTAAATTATTTTAAGTAGCATAAATTATTTTTAAGCAAGGCCCCATGCTTTCCTCAAACCTTCTGTGTTCTGTGAGATCATATCCTAAGTGACTCCAGCAGGCTCTGGGTAAGTTTTTGCTTTGACAAAGCCTACAAACAAAAATGTGGTCTAAATACTAGAAAAACATTTATATAAGTGAACACAGAGAATATAATTTTTAACAGATATGTGGGTCAAAGCTCAGCTTCCACCTTGTCAGCCTCCTCTGCTGGAAAAATCATTTCATGCTTCTACTAGAAGGTGGTCACAGTAAGGGGAAATGCCTTGGCAATAGCTTTGGCACCAAAGGTGGAGCATGAGTTAGTACCCTGGGATCCTCTCTGGGAGCTGCAATGGCCTCACATGGCTCAGTTGTAGCCCTTCCTACCCTGAGAATCCTACTCTGCATTCCCTACACTACAGTTTGGAGGTGGGGAAAGCTCAGCCATGGCAGCTCCCAGGCACGCAGGGACACCCTGCTGGGGTAAGGCTGGGGATGGATGCCCTTTGCTGGCAGTGAGCTAACGTGGGTACAGCAAATGAGGAAATGTGGCCCTGCCAACCTCCTACCTTTCACTGCGACCGTGTTTGAGCTTTTCTGTCTACTCTTAGACATATCTTGGGGGCTCTTTCATGGCTGAGAGAATTAATACCTTAATGCTGCTGATCTTCTAAACAGGGAGGCTGCGATATTTGTGTCCTCTCTCCCCGCAGCCTCCCTGTTCGTGCTGGTCTGTAGTGCGTCTGCTGAAATGTTAATAGTTGCCATGATGTAGGAAGACAGCAAGCTGTGGGACAGGGATGTGCCAGGTAGCAGATTCTCATGTCCTCCTGTGTCAGCTTCTCCTGGTCACCACAGCCTGTCTTTATCCAAATTGCGCCTGCTTGGCATTTTGACATCTGTGCGAGGAATGGGCCAGAACTGAGCTCAGTATTTTGTTGAGCTATCCCCTGTTTCAGGGGAGTTGTTGAGTGATCCCTGTTTCATATTTGTTAATTGCCCATTAGAGCTGGGTGATCTGCCAGCAAATAGGTTACAGAAACTGGAAGTGTAAGTAATTTTAACTTTCAGACAGAGACACAAGGTGGAATTAGGATACTTGGAAAATGGTTTCATGTTTTCAAAACACTTTCCCCTTGTAGTTGGCACTGGTGAGGTTGTACTTTGAATCCTGTGTTCAGTTCTGGACCCTCACTATTTTATTATAAAAACCAACAGAAAAGCTGGGTTTTATGAAATCCCAAACTTAAAACTTATTGAACAGCATAGTTGCTTTAACACAAAAGAGTAACTTGGCTATTTTTTCCTGTTGTTCTGATAGTAAGAATATTTCACATTGAATGAGAATGTTTTCAATCTATTTTTGATCCCGGGTTTTTTGGTAGTTCAGTCGCTAGTCCAAAAACTACAGTTTGTACATCCTAGTGTGAGTCAGGTGCTAGGTTCATTATCATGTACATCTGGGTGAGATTATTCCTATTTTTTTTTCTCCTAATGGTTGTGTTGCTGATGGGTTTGTTTTATTCAGAGCAGTAAAGTATCTCTTGCCTGTGCCAGTTTGCTTCTATACAGTGGCTGGCATCTCCTTTCCCTGCTTGTTTGTAGGATCTTGGAGATACCTGCCAAGAGCTGCCTGAGCAGGAGAAGTACGTGGTTCCCTCCTGCTGTTCATGGAAGGACTGGGACATACAGCATGCCTGTAACAGGGTGTACCCACTATCTTCTCCATGGGGTTTCGCTCACTCTCAGAGCTGGCTATAGTCTGATACTGCTCACAGAGCCACTGGGGAAGCTAACAAATCCTAGGAAGGTCACGGGGAAATGGTACCTGTGTTCCTCTGTACAACACAGAGCCATTTAAGAGGGTGTTCACTTCTCACTGTTTAGACCATGGTGTGCATTGTAAAACTGCCCTTCAGTTCCCATGACTCCCGCTGGCATCCTGTGAGCCAGCGAAATGGGCTGTGCTGCCAGAGGCAGAAGGACAGGGTGTGGAGAAAAAAACCCAGCTTTTTTATAAAATGCTCTTCTGATTTCCCACCCACTTAACATCAGAAAAGGCTTTTCTGATTCAAGTACATATTTAATATTCTATACTTAAAAATTCTCCCTGCTCTGTTAAGCCAGTGTCAAATCTCAGTGGAAGCAGCTTTGTGCTGCTTTTTAAGAGTCCGCACAGCTGCACTTAAAAATGACCAATTTTTCATGAGAGTAGGTGCTGCCAGCAGGATCCTCAGAAATTGTGGGCTGAACAGTTGCTTTATTTTCAACTCTTGCTGTAACTAATAAATTGGGTTTTATGGATTTTCAGAGAAGCAAAGTGATCCCAGTTATCTTTCTTAGCAAAAAATAAGCCACAACATCTTCCTTTGCCTTATTGAAGTAGGACAAGTATTTGGCAGGGGCAGCTACAGAGCTGCCAGCAGGCTCCAGGTCAAAGCTGGAGCTGTGGACTGTTGCAACATTGCTTGAGGCAAGTTGAAAAATTTGACTGAAAAGGAATTTTCAAACACAGGCTTTTGTTCTGCAGATTTCTAGGTACAAGGAGGGTGGGAAGGAAGTGAGCCTTGTGACAGATAGGATGGCTGTGGTGTTCAGGTACCCCCTCACTTTCTGGGAAGAAGATTTTTGTGTTTCTTGTGTGTTTTTCAATTTAACATAAAGGTGAAGTCCTGCTTTGGCAGCCTCATCACCAGTCATGGGTAGTACATAATGCAAGCAAATTTAGCAAGTGTGCCATTTTTATTCCACTTGACACAGTGAGTCTTGCATCCTATTTGCTATAGGCATTGCAAAACTGTATTTAAAATGGGAGCTGGAAAAAGCAGGGTTTCCAAATTCTTTTTTACCCTTTTTCTGCTTTGATCTCTGGCTAGCTCTGGAAGGGGGAATGGAAGATGCCCTCAACATGTTGTGTCTTTGTTTCCCAGGTATTGCACCTGAGCACAGCTAATGCTGCCTTACTCTTTTGCTCACCTGAGCAATGGCTGGGACCATGATAGTCTTTCCTTCCCTCTGTCCAAACCCAACAGTTCTCCTTGTGCAGGCACACGCTGCTTAGCCAGTTCTCTGCAGCCACTCATCCAGCTTTCCCCAGTTACTGGTATGTTTTGAACAAACACAGATGAGGGGAAGTATGAGACACCATGTTAAAATGCTTCCTGCACAGTCCTCCAAAGAAAGGTCCTTCTACAAATGTTTGACATACAGATCATATTCGACCTTTGATCATGTGTCATTTTATTGTAAGAAAGCATGCCATCATTTGCCACCGTTTAAAATAGACCCAAAGGAAGTCAGGACTTAATCTTAACCTCAAACACATTGAGCCCTGTATTTCCTATCCAGCCATACACTGTGCTATCTGGTTTCCTACACCTCAGGCCTGCTAAGTTTAGTTCCTCTCAGCCAGCTGCTAAGAAGGAAGGGAAACTCTGTTTGCTGTGGATAAAGCATTTGCTGTCCACAGCTCTCCCAGCCCTATGTACTAAGTGATAGACAGCAATATAGTTTTGAGGTTTCTCAGTTTTTTAAAAAAATGTATTTTGAATTCTTTTCTCTCTTAATTTGTTCTGTGGGTTCATGCATCTAAATCTTCGATGCCATGCTTTCCTGGGCTTCTCTAGGAAGAACTTGCATGCTTAGGAATAATCATTTAGCATTTATGACTATCGTGTGGTTAGACCATTGCTAAATTAAACATTGGAGTGTTATGCATTAATTAATATTCTATCAAACCCAGTGCAGTCACTCAGGTCTTTCATCTTAGAAAGTAGATGAATGAGTGGAATATATAATGTCCTATACAGAAATTGAGATTGCCTCACTAGAAATCTTTATTTATCATAGAAAGTAGCTGCATAAAATAGCTGAGATAAAACTGACCTATTTTTCCTCTATATCAGTATCATTCCTTGTCCATTTGCTTCAGGCAAGCAGATTGGAGGAACTGACTAATTTCCTTCTTGGGAGTATTCTCAGGCCCTGCTATGACAGCCACAGACCTGTTTCAGTAGTGTGTCTTCTGAGGACCTTAAATATTTAATAATTTTATCACTTTCTTTTCCCCCCTAATGTTTAGTAGGATGGTGATAATTTTGACATAACTGTACCTGCTGGGTTATTGGGTCACATCTGGCAGCCACATGCCACAATGCACAGGTGGTTCAGCATCCATGAGCTGGAGCTGGCTTTTTGGGGAGGATTTGGCAAGCCTGTATCCCTGCTGCACAGTGATGTATTTTCCCAGTGGTAGCACACACTTCCTGGCAGAATTTTGGGTTTGGATTATTTCCAAAGCAAAACTCTTAGCAACATTGATATCTCTGTGAAACATATAGGATTGGGAAAACTCATTCTTTGTCCCTCATGATTCTACTAAACCTTGGTTAAATTCCTTCCTCCTATTTTGTCACACATCTTCAGCATTTCAAATCATGAAAGGAGAAAATCCTCCTTATGGAAAGTATTTATACACCATTACAAGAGACAGAAGGCTCTGAGGGCCTTATTTCAGTTTTTGTATAAAGCTGCTGTTTTGCTTTCTTACGGTTGCACAGTTTCATCTGAGTTGTTTTGATGTTTCCCTAGTCTTATATCTTTGCACCCCTGCTTGGTCATTGCTTTTGAGTGGCAGCACTCATAAATTCAATTCTGAATTTGGTATCAGGATCCACTTCCCTTAACAGCAGGGTGAATGAAAACATCCAGTTGGACCTAAAATACAGTAGACTTAGCTAGAATATTGATATATGACAAAAAGAAAGGAAAGGTTAACTTCATCAAGTGTAAAACAGGATAGGAAGTGCTACTCTGCATTTTTATTTTAATACATAGATGTATCTTACTTTTGCCCACCACCCGTCATGTAGTTACAGAATTTTAAAATGGCATAATTTGTGAGCTTCAACATTCTCATGTTCAATTAGAGGCAGATCGGTCCTGATGTCTGCATACATTTTTAAAATTAATTATTTAAATGTGTGAAGGAAAAAGCAAACCACAAAGTTAGTACAGAGAATTGTCCTAAAGACAAGGACATAAAATGCACAGAATGGGGATGTAAAGCAAATGCTTCAGAAAAAATTGTCTGGACCATGTAATTGAATTTATGTAATCCAGCCACAGAGACAGAAGAACCTGTCTGTACTGCTGTATTAGTCTGCTCACAGATGGCTGAAAATATTTTGTGAAAATACTTAGATGCTAATGGCTCCAGAAAACTCCTATAACACATCTTGGACCAGTCAGGACTGGTTAATACAAATTCAAAGCTGAAGGCCAAAGAAGACTTTTGTGATGAGGAAGCTCCTAATACACTGAAAATAACCTTGGCAATTAGTTTCCAAACTTACTGTGATACCAAATAAGAGTGGGGATATATTTTTATAATTATTCTTGCAAGGGTGGGGATTCCTAATCTGCCATCTCTCCTTCAGCTGGTGTGTGTATATAGCTCATCTTGCTGGCTTTAACACAAAGTGCAGGAACACAGCCTCAGTTAGGATGGCTGAGTAACCCAGATCAAGAAGCCTTAATAAATGCTTGCTCCAGGCCCAGCAGTGTTGGTAGAAGCATCTCTCAGAAGCATCTCAGTGATGCTTCTCAGTTACAGATGATTGAGAGAACTATTTATTATACTTATGTAATTATGCAGGTTTCATGCAGTAGGTTTGAAGTAACAATTTTGGTTTATATCGGTAATCTTAACACTTCACCTGCATTTCACTTAATAGATTCGGGAACAGACACCTCAATTCTCTGGAAAAAAAGATCAGCAGGAAAACCTAAACCCATGCTTTTGTTTGTCATGTGTTGAACAAATGGTGCTGACACCAGGAAATGTGCAGCACTTGACACGTGCATTCTGTAAGTGCTTGGATGCAGCTAGCAGGCATTGCGTGCCGTCAGCGCTTCGCAGTGCTGACAGCACCCTGGCAGCTCATCATGGTGGACTGAAAAGAGGATAAACGACTATATAAAGCATATAATTACATTTTTTATGTGCATAAATATGTACATTAGTGAAGACTCCAAAAAATTAGCAGCTATCACAGACTAATGTATTATTTAAGCAACTTTTTGAGGTGTAAATATATTTTAAACTATTTTAAGAGTACAGTATTTTTTTAGGATGATAGTTCAGACTTTGAAGGTACCTGTGGTGGGTCAAAGGAGCTGTGCATGTTGACTGGCAAGTTATTGCCCTTGCAACTGCTATTCCCTTTGTAACAAGAGATGAGCATGGTGTCTCCTGCCTACATACAGAGGGGCAGTTTGGCAAACTGGAGCAGCAAGAGCAAGGAGTTATGTGATTGCCTGGAGAGGTGGGGTAAGGCAAGAGAGTAAAGGAGGGAAGAGGCTGGTGATTCACAGCCCTCTAAGGAGACATACTGATGGCAGACCAAGTCTTGGAGGGAAATGCTTGGAATAGTCATGTAAGATTGCAAGCTTAGCCTTATCCAGCTCAAGTGTGGATGCATAGACAGGCTGCACAGACCCTTGGCTGTCAGAACCAGTCTGCATTTGCACAAGTGCTGTGCTGCTCAGGTTCTCCTGTAGAGAAAATACACACAGAGGCTGTAAATCCCCAGCACAGTGTCCTGCAGCCACCCGTGAGACAGAGCAGCCTGCCCAGCTGGTGACCCCAGTGCTGGCAAAGCACCAGTCTCAGTCTGAAGGAAGGTGACCATTCAGCAAGCTGGTATAACTACAGCCCTGGCTGGCAGGCTCTGGCTGAGAGGACAGACTTCCAAAACAGAGTTTGAGAAAAATCTCTGTGTATAAATCAGTTCCTTCAGGAGTTTTAGGAAAGTGCTGAACATGGGGTTTACAGGGACATTAGCTCCTGCCTCTGCTCTTCTGCTTGTGGCCCAATTCTCGGTCTTCTACCCAGGTCCTTCAGCCATTGCTTAACGGTACGAGGGGAAGAAAATGCCATGTCAAGATGCCTTAACCATCATGCCACTATTTATACCCTCCTTGGAAAATTGCCCTGGTTGTCTAATGCAGATGCAGGCAGGCCACAGCAAGCTGGGGCCTCTGCCCTGTTATGCTCTCTTCCAGTTTTATCTCTTCCTGTGACATTTGTGTTTTGGTTTGGTTGCATCCTGCCTGTAGGTAGGAGTGAGCCAGGGCAGCAGCCAGTTCACTGCCCTGGATGGTGTGAGGATTCACCTCTGGGACTCTGGCACTCAAGGGGGTCCTCACAGAGATCACAAGGAGTGACCCTTAGAGCTGAAAAGAACTTGGTGAAAGGTTTTTGAGACCTTCATATGTAGTGATGCAGAACATTTATATGTGTACAGCGTCTAGCTATCCATTAGGAGAAAAACATGAATGAACTTGGAAGCAGGGAAATATTCCTGACATTACACTGCTGAGTTACTGTGCACATTGCATGACATCTGTGCAGAGCCTTGAGTAACAGATGACTAAGTATCATCTGATTCTCTGTTAATAAAAAGGAGGTGAATATGCATGTTTCACTGAGGAAGGAAATGATGAAACTGGGGCAAAATACTTGGAAAGAACTGCATTTCAAAACCCCCTTTTCCTTCCCAGGGCAAAGCAGATGCTGCTAGCAACTTCAGGTGGGGTTGGGAAAAGCCAAAATTATAAGGAAGCAGTCTTTTGCTTTTAAGTATTTTTGAATTTGATAGTGAGGGATAGAAATTTCATTGTGTATGTTTCCAGTGTAAAGCTACAGAGTGGGCAGATTTCCTTCTGCCTTTAATAAGAATTGGGTAATTCAGACACATGCCCAGCTGTGCTCTGAATTTGGAAATCAAGCATTGCTTTCAGCAATGACTTTTAAAAAAATTTGATTTTCTTAATATAAATCATCTTCTAAGGTGACCTTGAGTGAGGCAAATCAATACTGGACTGCTGAAAGCAGCACTTGCTCTCAGCAGAAATACTGACGCCAGTCAGGCAGCCCCAGCCAACCCCTGCCCCATGGCAGCCCTGCCACACCTGACCCTGGCCTCTCGTCCAGGCCCTGGGGAGCCCCCAGCCCTCTCACATGCAAGAGCAGGTAATGTGGAGGGTGGCTTGAACTCATGGAGGTCCTTGGGTTGTAGCAAAGCAGCAGGCTCTTGGGGAGACACTGCAGATCTTCAGCTTGTTGGGCTGGTCTGTGAGAAGGGCTCACTGAGATCCTCTGAGCAGGATGGTCTTAAACTGCTCTGTATCATCCCTGGGATCCAAGCTGGTGCAGACTGAGCAGCCTGGCTGTGGCAATGCAGTGAGCATGATGCATAGTCATCACTCACTAAAGATTTCTATTATTTTAAAGATATGCAGGGAGAAGTTACTACTCTAATGCTATCACGTACATATATGCAGGCTATCTTCCTTATGGCTTCAAATATTCCTGCACAGGAAATGACAGAAATGCAAAAGAACACAAGAAACTCTATAGCCTGTGCATCACTGTAGTTTCCATTATTTCCTGGATTTGACTAGCTCAGAAATACTGCAGGAAGTGCTTTTTCTTGTGGTGTTTTTGCTTCCTCTCCCAGAAGAGTGGAAGCATTACACAACGACATGTGAAAATGAGAGAGGAATCCGTACTGCCGGTGGGTTGGGCCGTGGGAGCACTGGATTTCTGCTTTCTGTGGCTATTCCCATCTCATCAGTGGAGGGCTGAGGCCTGAGGGCTGGTATGGCAGTGCTCTCCAGCTCTGAGGAGCCAGGAATGCCTGGTCCTCTTTGGGGAGGATGGGCTATGGGCAGGCTCAGAGCTGCCATGAGGGCATTGGGGTCACTTCTCTCCTCATTACTCTATGCTTGCAGAGAAGCTGATCAACCTGAGGTGTTTCTTTGCAGTTTTAGGCCAATTTTTATTCTCAGTGAATCTGCCTAACACTCACATACAGCTTAATAAACACCCAGGAGGTTGAGCCAGTTCCTTGTGTGTACTTCATTGTTTTGACACATTTTGAGATCTCGTTTGGAGATGTGAAATGCCTGCAATGTTCCTCCATCCAGGCTGCACCCCGGCCAGCCAGCATTCACTCTGGTGAGCCAGAGTATATGCATTAAATCCTGCATTAAAACCCTGCTGATAAAATTGTGCTTATTAAATAATACAAACATTTTTCCTGTTTGCCAACCAGTGGGGATCCCTAGTACACACTGGGGAAGCATGAACTATAAAAGCCTCTATTCTTTTTTAATTAGGCCGTATCTAATTAAAATTATTGCCTGCCATTACTAGCATTTATAAAGTATTTTCCAACCCAGCATGACTCATGGGGCTATATGGAGACAGATTGCACCGCAGTCTATTTGGGATGTTTGCCTGTGCTGAGCAATTGTCCTTTATCATCACAGGCAGGCAGGCAGTGTTTGTTCGAATTATTATTCGGTGCGTACTGCCAGCCATCCAGGCCTCCACAGTTCTTTTTATAAATTCACTGATTAGCCTATTTTGAATATGAAAAATGGATTTGAGATCCAGCTTGGGGCTCTGAACAGACAAATAATTTCAAGGAGGACTGTCCCTAGAAGTCGCTGATGGGGAATTTAACAGCTCAAGATGCCAGGCTAGTTCAGGAGTCAGCTATTGCAAGTGATGTGGAAACACCAGCAGTCTTTCTATTAACCCGTGTGGGAATGGGAACCATCACATGTGCTCCGAGCAGCCTGCTCAGGCTCGGCCCATGAGGAGTGACTCTTTTGTAGGGAAGCAAAGACCCTGGCAATGGCATGGCATAGGCTGCCATAGGCAACTCCAGTAAAACCAGGGTTAGGCAGCAACACCCGCTGGAGTACAGCCAGGTGATCCTCTAAAGAGAGAGAGCAACCGAGAGCCTGCACGGAAGGATGGGAAGAAGCTGCGGCAGGCAGAGGTTTTGCCTACATTTGCCTGAAGAACAAAAGCGTGTCTGAAGAGGGCACGGGGTGTGGTTGAGAATGGATGGGGGGAAATGGACTGGGAGGGAACCGCGCCCAGAGGGAACTGGGCCAGCTGGTTTGTGCAGGGCAGGAGCAGTCTGCAGGCTCAGTGGTGAGGGATGGATGTTGTTGTGGGGCAAGGGGACACTCGGGGCTCAGGGAAGTACAGGGAGCTGCCCACAGAGCTGAGAGTGGCTGCTTCAGGCCAGGCAGTAGTGCTTGAAATGATCATGCTGGTTTGGCAGGATCTTGGCTGGAAGCATGCACAGTAATGTGCAACACGTGGAACCCCCAGATTTACAGGCTGAGAGCTGATTCCCAGATATGGAGGACTGTGGGTTTGTAGGCTACACGGTTTAGAGCAGCAGCTCAAAGGGGTCAGACATCCTCTACTCAGGAGGTGTGTCTGCACTGGAAGGATGCAAGGAGCGAAGCAGAGTAAACCCCGAGAGAGCCCATGCTCCTGAGGAGAGGCAGGCGGGAAGCAGTGCTTCTGGTGGGGCATGTGCAGGGCTGCTCTCCTTCCCTGCCCTCCACAGCCCCTGCTTCATGCCCCCCACCGCACCCTCCAGCTCCCTCAGATTGGGTTCGAATGGTGGTGCAAATGTGAGGGGCAAGAAGTGGGCGAGGAGCTGGGAGCAGGGTGCTGAGTGAGAGGACGCAGTGGCAGCCACTGATGGAGCAACTGAAAGTAAAAAGCTCAGCCCCACAATCATAGCATGTATGGGTGAGCTGAAGCCGTTGCTGGGTTAGTGCAAGGTTTACAGTCATATTTCAGCTCTTTTTCACTTTCTGGGGTATGTTTTTCTTCCAAGCGTTATTACAGTGCATGAAACATAGGTGTGATGCTATTATTGTCTTTCCTTTAAGTCAGTTCATCCCAAGGTAAGACATGACAAGACATGGAATTAGGCTAAAATTAAAATCTTACCATATAAATTTAAGTTTTTAGTGTAGGCTTGCCCATCTGAGATTATACCAGCTTTATTCTGAATGCTATACCTAATATAAAATAAGATGTAATACCTGCTCTGTGAGCTGTTAATCTAAAAGGCAGGGCCTTTAAAAAGAGAAGGCAATATTTTTTAGCTTTATTTTGTAGGTGAGGAACTGGGACACACAGACTCAAATTACTCCCATGTCATGCAGACTAGGAATTAACATGTGTTTTGAATTTCCAGTTTCATCTTAACCACAAAACCAAATTTTCTCTTTGAGTAGGGATGGTTTGTTCTGGTTTTTAAAACATTTCTTATATGGAGTGCTAAAATAATTTAAAGATCTTGCTGTGCTATGGTTGCTCCCTTGACACTTGGACAACTGCTTTTATGTCTGCAGCATTTTTATCTCCCACTGTGGATCAAAATATAAATTTTCTTACCTCGTACAAGAAACTCTTTGCTATGAGTACTTATTTTCTTCACTGTACCTTGAAGAACAGTTGCATGCATCAGCCAGTATGAGCTTTGCACTATTTCTGGTGTTAAAAAAACAACAATAAAACCTCCTGGTGCTCTTTCACACAGATAAACAGTGTGGTAATTAATGAGAATACAGTTATTCGTCAACTGTCACTCAATTGGCTTTTATGGGTCATTCTTTTATTTCTCTTTAATTACATGTAGAGAAAGAAGAAGCTAAGGTTGTGCATGGGACAGGGCTGGCTGTTGCCATCTAACAGGGATGAGCTTTGGACTCATGTTTTCCTGCTGTAAGACACAAGAAGAGTCAGTGAGCTAACACCCAGATTAGGTCCTGGCAAGTTGGTTTTCGCCTCTACATTGCTGGTGGAGCGAGCTGACTTTTCTCTGAGCTGCTGCTGTGCTGAAGCTGCTGCTGAGCCATTTGGATTGCCATGATCACGTTTTGCTGGGAGCCTGATTTGCCTTCAGATTTAGGCTTTGCACCTTGAGAATTGGAGGCAGCATCTTGGGTGGATTTTCTTAGGGGCAGCTGTTTTTACCAGCAGAAGGCACTGGGTTAGGCTGCCTGGATCCCAGTGCCCTTCAGCAATTTGTTTTTCATTTCTTAATGCAACAGTATTATTCCAGATGCCTGAACTTCTCACAGGAAAAGCACTGGGAGGAGGATGCTAAAATTAATTTAGGGTTAACAAGTTTATACTTGTTTCTTCTGCTCTCTCCCCTGCATGGCTGTAAGAGGCAGGAAATTAAAGGAGACCAACCTTCAGGCTGGGCTGCAGAGGTCACTTGCCTCTTTACATCCCACAAAACCACGCTCCCTCACACCCCAAGCAGCACTTACCCTCCATCACTCGTCTGTGCGGTGTCTGGGTTTGCTTTCCTTCCTGAGCTGAACATGTGAGTTTGAGAGCCACCCACCAAAGCACAGAAGAATGGGAAACCTGCCTGTTTGGTTTCAGCTGGTTTCACCGGTTTGCAGCCACACACTGAAAAGAATTTTCAGCCTGAAACAGCATCTTATAGCAGAGGAGATGCTTTTCAGTGCCATTGAACACAAAATGGTTGTAGGTCTTTGGAATAACATCTCCTCCAGCTCTGGTCTTCCCTGGCACTACCAGAAAGATGGGCCTGCCTTAGATCACCTGGGCTTTGGCCAAAACGATCTGTGTCTGAAAGGAAATACTGCCAGAGCAGTTAAATTTAGCTTTATTAATTATTCCTGGCAGCTCATGCAGCGACAATTAAACAAGGATTTAATTCCCCAATGATTTTAGCAAAATTTTCACTTTCAATCTGTTTTAAGTCCTAAATATGCAATCTGTCTGTTAGAAGATGGTCACTTCCCAAAATAGTTTAAATTCAGGTTATTTCATTAATGAAAAGAAAGGATTTTTTTACTGTCAGAGATCATTAGTATATGTGCTTTTAACTTGTCTTTTTTATTAGCTGTACCATGCTACTTCTTGTTTGGTTGCTTTTGTTTGCCTACTCTCAGACTCTAGGGATGCATTAACCCTAGATTTCTACTTGTCAGACTTAGCGTAAGAAAAATGTGAGGGGTTTGTGGGGTTTGTTTGTTTTTTAAAGAGTACAACCAGACCACAGGCAGGTATTGTTGTGTAACCACTCATTACAGTGGCACCAGGAGCAGGACAGCAATTTGAATGCCTGTAAGGCAATAGGAGCTTATCCCCAGGCGCAGGGCTGCCCTGGCTGGCCCTGAACCCTCCCAGGAGGTGTGTGGAAAGCAGTGCAGCCATGCAAACCTGCTCAGCAGCAGAGCTGAGTTGTCACCTTGTCCTACCGTGGGCTGCATGGACCTCTGCTGTGTGCCAGCCTCACACCCTGGGCGAGGGCAGGAGCTGCCCCAGCTGTAAGTCCAGGCACAGGGCTTCTCCTGGGGGTGAAAAATGGGTGAGTGGCATTTCTATGGTGGACTTTTCTATTATAGTCCCTGCTGTCCAGGGATCTGCTGGCTGGGATGCCAGGACATGCAAACATGCTCTAGAGACATCAAACATACGGGGTATTACAGACACCCAATACCTTGGTGGTTAAGGAAACTGCTCCTTCCCTGCACTAAGGCTTATATCATAATTGCATTGATAGTTGTAATATCTTGGTGGGTGTAATTGTAGATTGGATGTAAACTTGTGTGTCCTATGAATAGGTAAAGCATGTAGTGTGTGTTGAAAGACAGAAGCAGATGTTTCACATTGCTTAATAAACACATTCCCAAGCTGTCACTTCTTCATCCTCAACATGGGCCACAAAAGAATCAAAGTATAACATCTGTTTGTAAACATGATCAGGTGTGAGTCAGCAAAAGGAAAGAAGTGCAGTATGAAATGATAAATTGCATGTTTATATGCTCATCTATCATAACAGAGTAGGGCCTGGGAAGAATTTTAGCTAAAAAATTAAGCACAGTATCTTAAAAAGGAGCATCAGGTCCCCTCTATTTAGTGCAGGTTCCGAAGTTATTTCTCTGCTGAAAGGATACAAATGTAACACTCATTTCCTTTGTAGTCACACCTGCAGCCCCTTGTTCTTACAGTTTCTGATGGTAACTAACATGAAGTGAGAGCTGCTATCTTCCAAGAAGCTCTTCCTTTAACTTCATCAAGCTTAGTTTAAATATCCAGAAATGCTTGCAATGACAGTAAAAGTAATTATCTCACTAAATTCCGAGTGTTTGAAGCACTCCTTTATCAAAGCAGCTGATTCTCTGCTGATGTGCATTTTGTGTATCTGTCTGTGCTTGTGTGGAGGCTGCATACACCTGCTCTGCTTCGGCAGCCTGTGAGGCGTCCTGCAGTACCAGAGGGATGAGCTTTTAGGGTCAGAAAGGGCAGGGATCACATATCCTGAGAAATTGCAGCTCTTGCTTTGATACATTAACTAACTTTAGCAAGTTAGAATGGACAAAAAGACCCCACTTGTCTTTTCAAACAGCTCTTTAAGACTATGTGAGTTCAATATGGAGAAAGAACAGCTTTTAGCTGTAGGCTCCTTCAGCAGTCCCTAGCACTGTAGCTGAAAGTTTCATGTAAAGCTTGCTGATGTTGTCTGCAATATTTGGTTGGAAGTTATTACCTGAGTTTGTTATTGTTGTTCCTACTGAATTAATGGGCCTTTAGAGCTGGAGACAGCACCAAGAAAAGGCAAAGTGGTCCCCCTTTCACACCCAACATTATACTTGGCAGGGCCAAAAATGCCAGAAATGTACCGAATGCAAAAGATGAGCAAAGGTTGGAAATAGGTTGTCACTCACTCTTCAGGCAGATCGTGTGTCAAAGATGCAGTTGGCTGAAATGCAAAAGGACAAAAGCATCCCTGGCTCCCCTGCAAATTCAGCTGAGGAAAGGTGCTGTCACACACCAGTAAAAGCTGTCTGTGCTGCAACAGATGATGGACAAATCCTTATCTCTGAGCTCATTACCTGGCCTTGAATTTAAATATTTCCAAGTTTCATTTATTTTCTTTTTGTTAGAATAATTATTTTAGTTTTTGACTGTCCAGATGGCATTTTACTTGAATGGCATACACTTGTGTGACACTTCAAAGGCTTCTTCCTCCATTGCCATTTTCAGAGGTTTCTGTGCCTTTTGATTTTTGAGAAGTCCTGGGCTGGTCCTTGCTCTTTCATTTTTAAATAAGTACCTGGTTGTTGTCATCCATTGTGTTTAGAACTCAAGGTCAATGCTGCTAAAGCAAGATCACTGGTCAATGAACACTGATGGCCTTCAAGACAGCGCTCACTTTACTGAGGATCTCATACTAATAGTATTCTTAGGCATGAACCGTGGTCACTGCAAGGATTCAAATAATCTTTATTTTCAATATTAATTTTGTTTCATAAGTAAAGCTCTTTCCTGTGACAACGCCGTAAAGCCAAAGAAGACTTGCTGTGAGCTTGTGTGATAAAAGCCAGGTTTATTGCAGAATCATTCACAAAGTGCAGTGCAGAGGGACCAGGTTAGCTCCCAGTGTAATTCCAGCCTCTGCAGCTTGGTGTGGAGCAAAACTTGGCTTGATCTTGTAACCAGCAAGTTTGTTTATTCCTCGGATGTAGGACCTGGTTGGCCATGCCCATCCCAGGAATGGTACAAGAGCCTCCAGGCAAGGTATGGCAGACATTCTACCTAGGAAAACCTGATGCTTAGAAACGCTGTCTTTAAAAAGAGTTTTACTTCTGTGGACTTGCAGCAGCATTACATTAGCTGATATTCCCTGTTGGAAAGTTGAAGGCAAACAACCTATAAGAAATAGCTCAGTGTTTCTGCAAGACTGATACAGCTGGTTTACAGCAGCATTCTTCAGAGCTGTCTGTGTCAGATGTCTTTTGTTTGCCTGGCTGTGTCTTGCAAGGGGCTGCAGATTGTCAGCTTTGGGATTTCTCTTGAAAGAATTTGCTGTGATCGTAGGGCATCAGGAAACCTCTTTTTTTTTCTGTAGTAATATGAGGGGATTTGGCAAATACTGAATAGCATGATCAAATAATTTACAAGTCTGACTTTGAGTTTGTTTCCTTTCCCTGAGCTATTTATGCAGCACACGTTTGAAGGCAAGCTGTGAGTATTACACAAAGAAATCTGCTAGCATGCAATCTCCAAGAGGAGATTTAAGATTTAATTTCAGGCAGGATCTGGATCACAGGAGCTAATAGGAAGAGCTTTTTACACTACTCTGACAGCCATACTAAAAATTTAGTGTGTTTAATGCTTGTATTTCTGTACTCCATTTCTGCTGTGGTGAAGGGCATTTGCATGCATGGACTGACTGAATGAAATGCCCACTGATGTGAAATCATGTTTTGTCATTAATTGCAGAAGCTAAGGTGAATGTAAGAGGGAACATGGAAACTTCATCTCACCCACCAGTGTTTATTGTCATAAACCACTGATGGGTGTTGTTCTGCTGGTGAGCTCTGGTGAACTGGCTGTTCTCCTGTGGTAGCAATGCCCTCCAGGACTCTGGAGTCTTGCCCCAGAGCTGAGAGGCAGCAGAGAGAGGAGAAAAAGGTCTGGTTTCCATCTGCCCACCCTGCATGAACATGAGTGAATTAACTTCTCTTTCTCTAGTTATAAACCTTTAATGTAGCAAGAGCATGAGCTCAGTGCAGTAATCTGGGCTACACCTCTGAGTTCAGATAGTTCAGCCAACTCACCAGAAATGAACAATTGTGGCTCTTGCCTTCTTTTCTGTTTTTGCACTGTAAATGGTGCCTCCTCTCCAGCTACCACAGCCATCCCTTACTGGTGAGGAAAAGCAGTAATGTCCTGATTTTAAAAAACAATAACTTTACTGAAACACCCCTTAGTTGTAATCTCAACGTGGTAAAGAAATGTAAGCAGTCCACACCACTCCATCAACAGTTTCATCTTTTCCCAGAAAATAGCTAGGTTCCCTGAGATCCTGAGGGCTGTAGCTGACAGGGATGCAAGCCCTGGCAGCGGGGGAGAGCCAGAGGTGGAGATTCAAGGTATTGTAGAGGCTCTGCTGAACTGGCAGCTCCCTGCTCTGTCTGCAGCATGTGGTTCTGAGGGTTTGCCTTCCATCCCTGTGGAGACAGAGGTAACTGCTGGGTCTTAAATCTCCAAGTACACATAGAATTTGACAACTGCTTTGAGTTCCTGTTAGTGCTGGGCTTGCACAAACCCAGCTTGCACAAACCCAGCTTGCACAAACTTTGTGACAAATAGTGCAGCTAAATGCATTCATTAAGAGAAAGTATGAAGTGGCTGCTTTCCCCTTTGCTCATGGTCTGCTTGGGCTGTCACTGCTGTCAGGCATTGACCTGCTGGCTTCAAATGTCCTTTCATGACCTGCCCCACTACTTTGTCCACATCAGTCTTTCAGCTTGTGATAAGTTAGAGCATAATCTCTTGTGCCTTTCTCTCTTGACCACCTCCTTTTCTTCTCATTTTTATCCCTTTTATAGCTCACCTTCTCTCTTTTTTTTTTTTTCCTATCTTCTAGGCTCCCAGATCCTCCTTCTGTTATGAAACCCGTGCAAGAACATAATGACACTAGCTCATGGCAGCTGATATGGTAAGAAACTCTAAATATTATTATACTATCCCTGAAATTAGAACTGGTTGCAGTATCTACTTTTTTAGTTCAGGTGTATTTGAACATTTCCAGTGAATGGAAATACTTGAAAATAGAATTCTTTCTGAGAAAATTACCCTTTGTCCTGGTGTAAACCAGCAGAAGCATACAATTCATTGAAGAGGGAGAACTCAGCATATGGCATGTCTGTGTGGCTCAAGTCAATGTCAAGACTTTAACTGCCTTCAGGGGAGTCCGGATTTCTCTAATAAAGGGAGGCTGCACTGCTAGATTAAACTGCCTTGATTACTGTCACTGGAAGCTCTGCTTGATTAGACACAACAGAATTTGTCCTGTGGAAGAGGTTCAGGAGTGTGAGAAAGCACAATGGAAATCAGCCCTGGAAAAAAATCTGATTGTAAGAGGTGACTTGAGCTCATACACATGAGGCCTTATTAAAAGGAGACTGTTCAGTCCCACAGTTACAATGGCTATAGCAGGGAAGGAGTTTTTCATTAATTATTCAACAGAAGGGAGATCTATATTTTGCATCAAACTGACACCTTTTACCATCTGCTTAAAATATAACTGTCTGCTAACAACTATTATCCACATGGGCTTTTTCTGCTTTTTTAGAGTAATCATTATGCGAAGCTTCCAGATTGTTTAAGGTATCTGAGGTCCAAGTATGAGCATGCTGTTACAAATAGATGATACTTAAAATTGCTATTCTTTTTCATATGTTTGACTGGCAGCTAATTAGTACATTTGTTTTTCTCAGTTGTAGTTGTGATCCAGCAGTGGCCTTGGTCTTGCTAACTGTTATATCTGAGCTTAACTGCAGTCCTGTAATCCCAACAGGCTCATTTTGAAAGGGCATAGTGACTCAAATTCGTGCATACTGTAACTATTGAAATTAGCACTTTTCACCAGGGATGAATTTATCTCAGTATCTACAAGTGCCCTGAACACATACAGACATTTGTTAGCAGCGGGCCCTGAACATGAAATGAGCAACCAGACTCTAACTGCTTGCTTTGAAGGTGTCTTAAACGAGATTTAAACTTAAACGAGATTTTCTGCGTGTCCCCCCCAGGCATCTCACCTCCACTCCTAGGGAAAAAACCCAAACTAAACCCCTCCAAAAAACTACATTTGCTGCCTGGGGTCTTTGAAGGGAAGCAGATTTATGCTAAACTCCATGAACAAAGCATCCTGAAAATAGAAATTCAGATGTTTGCTTTCATGAGTACCTGAATTCCAAAGCAAATATAAACAAACACTTCTTATATGCCAAGAAATATTTTAAAAGTAGTTAATGGTAAATTGAACAGAAATTTGTGGCTCTTGTATGGTGAGTGTTGCAGCAGAGGACTGTAATCTTCTTCAGTCCTGCATTTTTAGAGTGCTGTTGAGAAATGTGCATCCAAAGGGCCACTATGGCTCTGTAGTTGGCTAATCCTTCATCACTCTGAATGCCATCCTACAGTAGGAAACCAAGACAACGTCGAGGCTGTCTGCAGAATAGAATCCTGCACAACCGGAGGATGACCTCTGCTGAGCTCTGTCCCTAGGAGCTTGTGCAGGCTGGCTGGGGACCTGGAGCTGGCAGAGTGGGCAGTGAGGAGCCACGGCCCTGCACGGGCACATGGGCAGGTGGCTGCAGGCTGTGCTGCACAGCTCCCACCCGAGAGTGCTGGAGGACACCTTTGCAAGAAGGAGCAAAAGGTCATGCCAAACATTTCCAGTGTTGTTCTTATCTAGAAGGGGAACCTGCTTAGACCTATACAACTCCATGTTTGCCACACTCTCATTTTGGGGAGAATGGTGGTAAATGGGTCACAGTATTGGAAACATTTATTTAATTTTTTATTTGTAAAGCAAAAGGACACTGTAAGCATATCATTGTGCATATACTTTTAAAATCCATTTTGTATTCTTTCCTCTTACGTAAGTGAATTTGTAAATTCTCTCTCATCCTTGCAGATTGGGCTGGAATTCTGAGCTAAGGGTTGGGACCCCATTATCAGACATTGCCATGCAAGGCAGTGCTTACTTAGCCAGCCAAACAGCAGCTGAATTGCACCTTATCAGCTGGGCTCAAACAGCGCATTTCACCACCCGGGTGGCTGAAACGTGCTTCTTTTCAGATGCCTTTTCAGATTCATGGCAGACTCTTTGCATATGCACCACCTGCAAACAAGGGCTCCCGAGTGACTGCTGTCCACAGTTCTGCTGTCTCCAGCGGCGGGGAATGAATGTCACAGCTGGTGGAGTTAAAGGCATCGATTATCAGTGAAATACCAATCATTCTCCATAATTCTGGATCACTTTGCATTTATTATTATTGCATTTATAATACATAAAGTGTTTGAGGAAAAAAAACCACCCCTTTATTTTCATATGAGGATGACATTGACAAACTAGCAGGGGAGATAAAATTGTACGAAACATGACAATCACAAAACACTCCAAAAACAGCTTTGCAGGCATGTTTAACCTATCTTGTATTTACTTAGCCACCCAACAGGAACCTCCATAAGCCCACATGAATTCTGTTCGAGGAGGTTTGGTTTAGCATAACTGGGTGCCCGCGCAGTTAGGCTCTGGCTGAGACACCTGGGAGCCATTAGTTTCCCGGAGACTAAAGACTGGCTTTTGGGAATGGCTGATGATTTGCCTTGCATCACTTCCTCAGGTGTTCTGCATACCTCCGGGGCTTCTTAGTGGCCAGCCCGGTGCTCGGTCTTCCTGCCTGCTCAGCGTTGTTCCTGCTCCAGGGACTACATGCCAGAACAGCTTCTCTGCTGACGGATCTTTGCCTGGCCCTTGCCCACACTTCATCCGACCTTTGGTACCTCTCTGGGAACAAGAGAAATAAGAGCGAACAAATCAAACTCTGTAATTCCACCTGCATTCATCCTATTTGTAAATGCAGCGAAGGAGGCAATATAACACAGCTAATTGGGAACTGAATGGGTAGGAACAACTCTCCCTTGGAGCAAGGGAAAGTATCTTTTTTGTGATTGCACCATCAAATTCTGCTCCAATTCATGATGAGAGGATTTGCTGGGGATGAATTTGTGCTGGTCATATTTGTGTCTTTCTGTTACTAGCTTGTTTTTATTCCTTTAAAAAGCACACTTTGCATCAGTTTACCTAATTTGGACCTGAAACCTTTTGATGTCATATAAGCATTCATTGCCATTAAAATTGTGCCTGGTGTATCAACATTTTCAGGCTGTTTTGTAAAGTGGCCTTTTTCACAGGGTGGGGGAAGTGCTGTAGTGTGGCACACAGGTAGTTTAATTTCAGCTCTTTTCTTTGGTTGAACCTTGTGTACAATTTGCAGTGATTTAAGAATGGCTGACTACAGGAAGCATGGAAGAATAAAAATGGGAGGCAAGTTAAGTGATGTTTGGACACTGAATTTTCTCTCAGTTCTTCTTTAGCAGACACCTCTGCTATGCCTGTGGGTGGTTAGATCCTTGGCTTATTGGCCTGAAGTCCAAATTGCCCTCACAAGCTCTTTAAGGCAAGCTGTGTTTATTTTCACTGTGCTTTTAATGCAACCTGCATCCTAACAGAGAGTATTGCTTCTTTACTGTTGCATGCCAGAAGTAAATTTTTACTTCTTCAGTGAGATGTTTTCTGGCAATCCCTTACTTTCTTGAGGGTGAGATGGTGGCCTACAGAACACAAAACAAGTTCTCAGATAGGCAAGAGTTAACTGTAGGACTTTTTGCAGGTGGTAATGGACCTCCACTCCTATTTTAGTTCTGGTATAGCTTTTTAAGAAAAATGGAGAGAGGGTGAAATAGTTTAGCAGCTTGGGTTTGTCACATGGACCTCTGACCTCAGCTAATATAAACCTAAGCTGAAAATGCACCTTGCTACTAAGCAATTTCTGTCTTCTCCACAGCAGTTTTATGATCTTATAAGGTATAGTATGCCTGTAAATGAACCCCTGAGAAACATCTCAGTGTGGCTCTTTGTCTTCATTCAGATACTATGAAGTCCACTTTCCACAGCTGCACAGAGGGGCAGCTAATGAGGGACATACTTCTCATATGTGCCACTTGGCACTTTCATGGGATGGGTAAATCTTAAGTGCCTTAAACTGGCACATGTCTACCACTATTTCCAATATAGCAAGAGCAGTGTAATTAATTTCTAACATTCATCTACATAGTAGATCTGAATTGAAATATTATTGTTTCTAAATCATTATTTCGCTCCAATTGTTTTACCTCAAGAGCAGTATTTCTCAACCAGGACTGGGAAAGTTCTGATATCAGCATAGTGGATGGGAGATGATGTCTTAAGATAGAGGATAATTTTTGTCTGTCAGTGTCTTATCAGTTGTTGATTTAGGACACTACTGGTCATATTAACAAGGTGTCTGATTTGGATACACAGCCTTATAACCCAGGTTACTGGTAGCTATAGATACTACTCACTTCAGCTGAAGTCAGGGTTCCAGACAGTAAAATTTAAGATTTAGGATGAGATGTTTGGGGTTTTTTTCACAATAAATGTTCTTGGCACCTGGGGGAGCAGGGTCTCACACCATATCTAAAACTGAGCCTGCAGAAATGAAAGTATACAACTTTAAGAGGACATCTGAGGATTTTTGTCCTGAGCTTGTGACGGTTTATTTTTCTGAACTGAAGATAAACGTTCCGTGGCCCCTATTACTTTCATTTAGCATGGTTGTCCATGCTGCTGCAAATTCAATCCCAATGGCCTGAATAAAGAGCCCCCTTATCTCTTAAATCTCTGCTGATTTGCAGTCTACTGTTGGCCCAGCCTCATTAGACAAACAAAACCCAGGTACACTCACTTATAAAAGGTTAAAAAAAAGTAGGTAGCAGAATGTTCTGAAATATTTATGTTCTTTATTCTTGAGGTGAGACAAGTATGGGTAACTTTAGAGATGAAGCTTCACTGCCAACTGAGTGTTTAGAAATATTTTGCCTGCTGAGTTCTCTAAAAATAAATGTGAATGTTCTGTTGTTAAAAATTATTAATACTTTTGACTCGTAAGCATAAAAGGAAACTTTTATTTACGGAACTTAGATTAGTATGTAAATACAGATTTAACATTGTAAATGGAAAACTGGAACAGTGTCTCAGAGATTCTGTGTGACTGCCCTATTTATTTTAGCAGTTAACACAGCATGAGACTAGAGGCTGCTAGTAAATTGTGCCTTTAGGATATGAAAAATTCAATTGCCTAATAGCAGTAATTTAAAAATAAATATTCTATTAGTAATAGAGTTAGAAACATTATTCCATATATTCTTTCACTGTTTGAGTAGGTATTTAATGAATGGGACTTCTCAGTTTTTCCAAACTTTAGGTAGAGACTTTATATTTTAATGTGAAGTTTTTTTCTTGGTTTTCTATATATTCATACTACATCCAGTGCACAGTGTTTCCCGTAAGTGCCACACGTTCAGCAATTGATCCCTTTTTGCATGCAGAAAAACCTTTCTGGATTCTTGGTCTTGCTACTGAATAATTATGAAAAAACATAAGACCCGTCTTTACCTTGCTTTAGGGCTTACTTGTATCAAGTTCTAGCTTTTCATGTCTTGGTTATATGCACTTGAACACCTTGACTTCTGATAAAAATACCACTTTCTCATCAGCTGAGACCACAATTATTTTTGTCAGCATCCGTTTTCCTTCTGTCTTCAGGGAAGAGGGGAGCTTTTTCTACCCTGTAATCTGATTTGGGTTTGCCTTGAAATCATCATTGGGCTGTTGAAAATGACCTGTGGAAGATGAGAAATGGAGATGAACTGGGGGAAAGGGATAACAAACAGGAGGAAGGTTACTATTTTATTTACTGTTTCAAGTTGCTTGGATTCTTAAGAAGTCAGTCTTTTTGGTATTTTGGTCAAAATACATAAAGTAGTACAGGACAATTTCCTTTCTTTTGCCTGCCCATAAATGTTTTCCTTATCATAAATGCCATTGCTTCCTGCTGCCAGGAGGTGAGTGGCTGCCTGAGTCTGGCTTCCCTTTTTGTTCAGCACAAACAGGTGGCACGTGAACAGCTTTCTCCTTTTGTATGAATGGTTTTTAGAAAGCTGAAACTTGGCCTTCTGGATATCAAACATCCTATTTTAGGAATTCCGCATAGGATTCTGGACAGTAAAATAGGACAAATTTCTGTTAACTTCAATAAAAAGGAGGCTTCTGTCAGGAGAGGTGAGCCCATGCCTTCATCTCTTAAGATGATTATTTGGTAGTTAGTTGTTAGAGATAGGCAGTCTCTTTGACTGCTTTAATGTCTTATTTTCACATTGACTAATCTGGGTGGATTTTCCCTTGCAGCATCACTGATTTCTCAAATACTCAGATGCATTTTATGTATTCAGGTAATTTTTTACTGAAAACAGTGTCTTGGTGTTCATTTGGTGTGTTAGCATTTAGATTTCCTTTCAATTTATAACTACCTATACATTGATATATCAAGTTATTTCTCTGCATCTTCCAGGTTTTTATTGAAAACTAAACTCAGTACTGAGGTCCACACATCCTCCTCCTTTATTTCCTTTGTATAATTTTTGTTTTCAGTGCTTCATTTAAATTTCAGGTCAGTTGTTTATAACTTCTTCCATGCTAATTTGAAACAGTTATTTCAAGTAAAACATAATGCTCTGCTGAAATTCAGGTGGTATTGGAGTACAAGACAATAACACAAACAAATTATTAATAAGAATCAAGTAAAAGTAGCGCCGCTTTTTCACTTTCTGCTGCAAAATTCCCAAAGTAATTCTGAAACTGGAGCCTGTAGCTATAGGGTACAGCCAGATACATCTGGGAGATCTTGATCCATGCTGATATTCATGAGCAGCAGCAGCCAGAAATTACTGAAGAATTCTGGTTGGCCATCTTACCCTCATTTACTTGTACTGTAAGATAAGCAAGCTCTTTATGAAATCCTGGGCTGTGGCCACCTGCCTGCTATTCCCATCCAGCCAAAAGGAAAGAGGCTCCAGGGAGGCTTCTGGCCAGGAGTGGTGGTAGTTCAATGTATATCCAAATGTGAGGAAGATACAAATGGCCAAGACACAAGACTGCGTGTTCTTGCTTGCAGATGATGTGTAACTCAATTTTTATACTGGTACAATTGAGTGGGTCCCACTGGGACATGAGCCCTGAGCATGAGAGCAGGGCTGGCTCAGCCAAGGCTTTCGTGGGCCTTTGGTATCCACGAATGAGGGCAGTTCTCTGCTTGTGCCTGCACCTCGTTCTGCCTGTAGCATTTAAAAATGCACTCGAGCAACCACCAGAAGGCAGGAGAACTTTAAGCACCAGAACTGATGAATCCATTAGTAAAGAAGGGAGGAAGTAGGAAAAGGAAGTGAGGAACAATGCATTTTGGGAAGAGATCTACCATGTTGTTATCTTTGGTACCTCACACAAAGTGGGTTTGTGCCTAGGGCCATGAGCCACTATTTTATCTGCAAGAGTAATGGAAGGAGAGGGAATGTGTGTACATATATTAGTTTATTATTTTCTGTATTTCATTTATTAATTTTCCCCAAGCTGAGCAACGTAAGTAGTTCAAATGCAGCAACTCTAGTGATGCCAGGAAGTAATTATTTCAGGAAGCTTGCAAATGTGCCCTTATTAAACAAATTGAGGTGGTTTGTTTTTGTTTGTTTTAAGTAAAGCAACAAGAAAAGAATTGGAAAGTTGCCACCTTCATAGGATGCAGTACAGGACACAAATAAAGAAAAAAAATTATGATTATGTCCCCAGTAAGGAGACACTTGTCTCCTGCAAGGAGAAAAAAAGCATGCAAAAGCTGGGTTTTTTGTGTGCCTTTTGGGGAACAATTCTCCTTCAGACTTGCTGTTCTTTTAATAGATATTTCTTTTTTTGTTTTTATGTCACTGCTTTGCAGTATTTTGAAGGGGAATGTATGTCTGAAAGATTTTCTTTACAGAAAATACAAAGAAAAAACTGTATCAGCAAATGGTTTATTGATGCCTTAAAAAAAAAAAAAGTATGTATTGTACATTGAACATTGTGAAAATCTCAGCTGAGATCTGTCTGCCAGATCAGCCCTGGTGAAACTGGGGGAAATGGACTGAGGTGACCATAAATTGTCCCCTCTTTAAATCCAGATAGATCTATGGAGTATGGGGAGAAGAACAGGATGGAAATAGGACAAACTTCCAGTGTATCTTCAGCAACTGGTTCATTTAAAGTACTTCATATTTGAGGTATAGATTTTTCTTTTTCTATTTTTTCTCTCTTTTTATTTTTTTTCTATTAATAGTAAAAAAAACCCAACCAAACAAACAAAAAAAACCCAAATCCAAAACAACCCATATAGAAGTAGCTTTTGAACAGAAACAAATTTTAGGATTGAAAGAAAAGTTGAACTCCTTCCAATGAATGAGGACAATGTAGGAGGCTGAAGAAGGTTGTTAAGAGTACTCTGAGAGGAGGAAAGTGAATGTGCAAGTATTTCTGCTTTCTGCTCTAGCAAGACTGTGCTGACCATGAATTTTGGCTTTGAATCCATTTGCCCCTTCCCTTCTCTCAAGCATGTAACTCTTTGTAGGGAACAATTTTTCCGGAATTTGTATGGTTATATGGATTCTTCTCCATTTGAAAGAATGTTGCTCAGTTAATTACATGGAATACAGTAGAGAAACCAGTGTGTTTTCAATGAAATTTGGTTCTAATGTTGTACTATAACATCCTATGACTTAGAAGCAATTTAAAACTGCAGTGTAGGTTTTTCAGATATTTAGAATTTCAACCATCACCTTTAAAGCACATGTATTGTTTGGATGTAAATTTTAGGTTAAGGAATGTTGGATTGCTCCTATTAACCATATAAGAAAGATTAGATCAGTTTGAGCAACCAGCCTGAAGTGTTTTTCTTGCTATTTATGAATCAGAACAGTGCTTGTTTTTCGGTATCTCTGCAAAGGCATCCAAACTGTTTATATTGCTTTCAGGGTGCTGTACCACCAATCCTGGCTGGAGGCAGCTGAAGTGGGGATGGGGATGAGGATAATGTAGTGAAGATGGTTTTCTGTTTCTTTTATCTATTTTGCTTTTCTGCTTTCTGCATTTGCTTCAGTGTTATGGTTGTTTTCAGCCGGAGAGTGGATAGCTTGTGGGCACAATTGAATTCTTTTCATACGTGTCACAGATAAAAATATATTTCTATGACGGAGTGTTTATTGTAGTCTTGATCAAACTGCTCTGTGTTCATTTTGATGGATGATGATATCCAAATGATCACAGTGCAAACTGTTAGTTTCAGTCCCTTTTGATTTAAATTAGGAATGGAACTCTCTAATTCTGCCTGGTTGCAGGCAGTCTGATACTGTGATAGCATGTTTGTGTTGCAACCTGCCCTCTCCTCCTGCTGCTCAGGCATAAAACAATCAAATGTCGGTCTGAGGAGGCAGAGGTACCTGTTACCCAGTGTTTGGGCTGAGGCTGTTAAACAGAGAATTCACTTTTCCTGAGAAATGGGAGCTGCACGGCTGTGACCACCCAGGTAGGGATGGAGCAGGAAGGACCTGCTGGGAAGGAGGCACTACTGAGGCAACTCAACCTAATGTCACCCTCTCCCATGTAAAATTGTTTAAAGAGTTAAAGCTCGGCTGCCCTGCCACCAGTCCTTTAGAATGAGGATCCCTCTTTTGATTCATGCAAAGCTGTTTCTCCTAACTGGAGTTTGCATTCAGTTAAAATGTATTTGTGCTCTGACATGTCCAGCCAGGCTTCCTGAGCTCCCTCTGCACTGACCAGACCCGTGAGCCTCTTTGGTTTGCCAGCCCGGATAACGAGTGCAACTTTGTGCGTCTTTAAGAGTGGAAACAAATGCTGTTCCCAGGTGACCCTGAGCAACACTTGTGCCTTCTAATGAGGTAACAAGTCACACCCGTCTCATCCCTTCACCTGCTGGGCAGTGGCACAGGTGTCAGAGATCATGGAGCTGGATTTTGGGCCGTGATTGTCTTTGTCTTTTTGGGTGCATGCAATGCAAAATGGTGAGCTGTCCTGTGGCTGCTCGGGAAAATGCCTGGAAGAGCAGATATACTGCCTGTTTAAAGAAAGGTCAATATGCTGATTCACTTTTTTTCTTACTGAAACATGCAAGTCACTTGCTAGGCCACAATTTCTGAAATAAATTCCCATAACGTCTGTATTAATTATTTCAGAAATTATTAAAAGGATGGATTTGTGGGATTATTCTGAGCTCAGGCAGCGGTTAAGTGTCAAGCTTTTAACTGAAGATGCGTGGAAACCAGCAATAGTAGACTATCTTGAATAACCATGTTAGTGTTTTGTTCTTGGAAGGCTTTCTCACCCTGGACTGTTTGTTTGGGTTTTTTACTCACATAAATGTTAATAGTATTTTTAAAGGGTTCACTGGTTAAAAAAACTCCATGTTTTTGTATCCTTTTAAGAGAAATATATATATATATATATAATTAAGTGCTGGAAATTAAGCTTCCAGCACTGCTTCAAAAATCAAAAAGAAAGAATAGCTTTTGAGTTTTGGAGGATATTGTCAACTCTGGCGTTTGTGTTGTCTGGTTTTGGAGTCTGTCACACTTAGTAACTTAAAATCACATGTATGTATTTTTTAAGTTGTCTGAATGCTTGTTGGAAGTCATTACATATTTTTAAACATTATTTAAAGTGTAAATAAAATTCAAGTCATTGCAAAGTACTTTAGGAGAGAACAGATGGGAAAACAATGCTATGCCATGATGTGTTCTCTGTCGTTTCTAGAAGTCGTTGAGAGTATTCTGCTTGAACCTCTTCCGAGCACTCAGCTGTTTGCTTAGTGAAAGGACAAAGGACTGACAGTACGGCAGAAAACGCCACTGCGCTGCTATCTACACCTGCCTGTCAGAGCTGCGCCTTGCGTGCCGCAGGTGCTGTGTTTATGCCATCATCGGGCGAGCAGACGAGACGAGAACCCTCACGGCTCTGCCTCGGGAGCTGCTCGGTGAGGGCTGCCAGGGGCTGCCGGCACCCGCAGGTGCGGGCGCTGCGCTGGGCGGGCGCGGGGCGCGGCGAGGGGCGGTGGGAGCGGCCGGAGCCGCCTCCCGGGGCGGGCACGGACACGGGGCGGGGCGGCCGCGGTAGCGGCGGTGGCGGGAGGGAGCAGCAGGGGCCGCCGCGGCCGCAGCACCGCGGCGTGGTGGCGGCGATGGAGCCCTGGAAGCAGTGCGGGCAGTGGCTGATCAGCTGCAAGGTGCTGCCGCCCAACCACCGGGTGACCTGGGACACGGCCCAGGTCTTCGACCTGGCGCAGACGCTGCGCGACGGCGTCCTGCTCTGCCAGCTGCTCAACAACCTCCGCAGCCACTCCATCAACCTCAAGGAGATCAACCTGCGCCCTCAGATGTCCCAGGTGAGGCCGCTCCCCCAGCCCCTGTCCGCTGCCCGGCTCCGCGTGCTTTGCCCTGCGACTTGTGGCGGCGCGGAGCGGGACCCGCGGCGTGCGGGAGCGGGATGCGGCCGCTGCCCGTCTGCAGCCCGGAGCCGCCGCGCCTGCAGGGCGGTGAGCGGGAGTCGGACCGGGGGCAGCCCTCGCCGGGCACCTTCCTGCGCGGTGCGGCCGTGCAGCCCGGGCTCCGCGCGTCCCCTCCTGGGTGCTGGGACAGGGCGCAGCTTCAGCGCCGGGCTAGCGGCTCCCGAAACCTCCGTGAGGACTCGTCGCCCGCAACGGGAGCCGGTTCGGGCGAGAGTCCCCCGGGCCCTTCACGGGGTGGCCGTAAGAAGGAGAAGTTCCCGCAGTCGTCCCAGGGTCAGCAGTTTAACATCTGTGTGCGTTACTGTTTAATGTAAGCAGGTTACAAATCAAGCGACCTCTTGCTTCTAGTTTTTCTGGCTACACGTAGGGACGCGGTGGGGAGGGACGGAGGGCGCCGGGCCGGCGTGGCCGAGGAGCGGCGGAGGCAGAGCAGGGGCTGTGGGATGCGGTGGGTGAAGCCCTGGTAGCCCCAGTCAGCTGCGCTTCCCAGCTTTTTGTGACTTACGGAGTTGAATGCAGAAGACTGATTAGTAATGAGAAATCGTGTTCTTCGTAGTTGGTTGCTTGTGTAGTACTATTTTTTGATTTTTTTTTTATTCAGGCCCTTTTAGCTTTGTAAGTTGATATGTGGAATCATTATTTAATATCTAAGTGTAATTCCTAATTCATCCCTGTTTTAAATGCGGTGTTTAGTTTGGACTAATGCTTTGTTACTGTGACTCATAAAGTTGGTTTCCGATATCGAGATAAGATTATATTAATAATTCAAGAAGAGACTATATATACTTGACTTCCTGTCACTGCTTCATGCACACCTATACCTTGGCAGAGACGGTGGCAGGCAAGCAGATGTTGTCTGGAAGGAAACTAACTTCTGAGCCTGTCATGTATTTTAAAACATTGAGAAACAGATACACTGTAACATTTCACTGTTATGGTTCTCTTTTTGATTTATAGTAATATTGCTGTTCACGTTTAGGACGCTGGCAAAAAAGCAGCAGTAGTGAATTACACTACTTTGTCCATGTCTTTGTCGATGTTTGCTTACAAACCCAGTTATTTTATTTCTTATTAATTCTTTCTTTTAGCAGCTATGTCTTACTAACAAGGCAGCTCAGAGTGCAAAAAGAGAAAATGTAGTTCAGCTGGTCAGAGTCAAAGCTCTGAGGCTCTTGCACTAGATGTGAATGGTATAAAGGCTATCTCAGTGTAATGGAGAGCTCAAGTGCCTGCTTGAATGGCATATACAGAGGCAATATTTCATCTGAGTGATGGAGCTGCACAAAGGGTGGGCTTCTCTGAGTGGAAATCCAGTTCAGTTTTTTCTCTGTACCATTACAACTTGTGAGTTTCAGCTCTTGCTAGACCAGAGCCTTGGTTTATATTTTTGTTTTTTAAATGAACTAGAAAGGTGACGTCATGATATTACACAGTATTTTTGAGATGGCTAACTCATTGCATCAACTTGAATTCTAGATGAATGTTGATTATCTGGACCACTGTTACTTAATTTTATTTTTGATGAATTAAAACCATGGTGGTCTCCTTCTGTCTACTAAAACTAAGTATCAAAATGCTTTGTTGTCTTCTTTGTTAGAGCAGGTTTGGGAATCAAGATTAATATTTATTTCTTTAAGAGTGTTTGAACTATAGATTATAATTGTAGATCTTGGATTATTTACAACAGTTGTCTCCTTGTTTGCTGTATGTCTGAGGTACCTGCACTCCACAGTGCTGCAAACTGCTTTCTCTGGTGGTGGTGCATTTCTCTGCCCTACACTAATTTTACCTTTTAAACAAAAGGAGCTGTTGCTGGATCAAAATCTATAATGGATAACTCCACATAGTGTTAAATTTACTGGGAACGTTACCTTTGTGTTCTGTGAGTTCAAGATTCAGTGATCTTAGTGAGGTTCTATGGGGTTTTTGAAAAGCCTTTGGAGGACACCCTTTCTGCTGGAAATGATCACTCAAGTGAAAGTTTCAAAAATTGTTGAAATTGAAATTTTGCCAGTTGCTTGTAGTTTGTGGCTGAGACTGTAAAGAGCTCGTAGTAATAACTTATGGAGAAATCTCAGTGGCATGAAGATTATTCAGTTGGTGAGATCTGCTTGGAGTTGGGCCCTAAGTTGTGAGTTTTTTCAGAATAGTACTTGTCAGTAAACTAATACTGCATCACAGTAGGTTTGCATCATAAAGTTGTTGTATCATAGGATCTTGGGGTCTTGTAGAAACACAAGCTAGCTCACCTGTTCCTTGTGGGGTACTGAGTTACAGGCACTGGAGGCAGAGCAGAGTTGGCATTGGGATGAAAATCTTGGCCACTGACTGCAGAGTCTGTCTGAAAATGGTGCTGTGTCTGTACTGCCTGGCTGACCTGTTTGAACTTCATATGGCCCTTGTCCCTCATCTTCTAGAATGGAGCTGCAGCTCCTGTATTCCCTGATCTGATGTTGTTTTCTTCCACTAAGTCTTAGAATGGGTCAGGGGATTCTTACTGCACAAGTTTTGATCAATACAGAGACTGAGAAGGGTGGATGAAGGCTTCATGAATGGGCCTCATTAAGGTCAGACTGATTTTGGCTGTGTCTCTTACTGCAGTGGATGTTTCAGGCCTTTCTCTATGAACCAAGTTTTCATGTCTTGGGGGCTAGTTAAAAATGCAGCAGCTCCAAAGAACAGGAAAGTGAGAGGTGGTGCCTCAGGCAGACCTGGGAGTAGGTGTCAGTCCTCTGGCATAAGTATCAAGTCTTCCCATTTTGTTACATACTCATTTTTTCAGAATAAATGTGGCAGATAACACATCAGTGATGCCCATCAGCTCTACTCAGTAGTCCTTGGTAACCCCTTGTAAGCTATATCAAAAGTGCAGAGGGACTGTGACTGATGCTGCAGTGCCAGATGCTGCTTTTTGGTGGAGCCTGATTCAAAGAGGAGCAGTGGGGCAGGAGTAGAAACTGAGATTGATGATGCTCACTGTTGCAACACAAACGTGCTTGACCAAATGGCAATGGGGTGTGTTCTCTTTTATGGGCTGGCTAGCACAGGGAACCACATGCCTTTGTCCCATCACCAGCCATGCACCTTGTGTCACATCTGTTCTCAAGGGTGGGTTGTTTTATGCCTTTGAGGTCTGTGGATTCTGCCCCTGTACCTTTTTGGAGACAATGCCTGTGCAAAAGAAGTGTCTCAGTGGCTTTAGGCTGCAAAACATTGGGGTTTGAACCTTTGTGAATGCTGTCTGTTTTCATCTGCATTACTGTATGTTTATGAACATATGGATATTTGGTTAGTAGAAGTTGTCCTATGAAGAGCAGAAGCTGATTCAGTCAGTTACACTTTACAGAAAGTGAACCTCAGATGTTAAAACTATAAACTTTGCATATATAAAGGCTGAGCAGCACTGAGCCTTCCTCTTCCGGATTGCCAGCTCAGTGCCACCTGGCTCCTGTTTGAGAAGCTGGTGTGTCTTGGTGTGAGGTCCCCTGTGAAAAATTACACATGGACTTCGTATGAGATTGGAGATTTAGGTTCAGGGACATGCATGTCCAGGGGTTTTTTTTTTTCACTTTGAACAGAACAGAAAAATGTCGGCTGTATTAACAGCTCTTGTGTCAAGGCTCAAACTTACTTTGCTGTTTGAACTCCCACGAGCTAACAACTTGAGTTACTTCAACCTGTATGTGTGCCATCAGAAAAGGAAATGTAAGAGGTGGATCAAGTAATACCTTTTGGCCTTTAACTGTAGGGGAGCCTCTCTGATTCAGTTAGTGTTTTGAAAGTGGTCTTACTGCAGGCACCAAACACTTAAACATTATAGCTGCTGGGAATGGAGCTAGAAGAGGGAATGCACTAAATGAATAAGGGAGGTGTGATTGGTGTGCTGGTGTGTTGCAGGGTTTCCCCTGAAGTGGAGCATCAGTCCCTGGTGGCAGTGAGACGGAGCATGGAGCACTGAAGCTCAGTGTCTGTGTCTTCAGAGCTGTTCACTGTAGTCATTCACTTGCCTCAGATGCTGCCTCTTGGCTAATGTAGGCTGGTAAAAGTAATAAAAATAGAAGTGATCCATAACAGAAAGTACTAATCCTAATGTTTAATCATAATCAGACAAGAACTCAAGTAATTTTTCACCAAAAATGTAAAAACTAAACCAATGGATTATGATGGATTTGCAGAAGATGTCATCTGTTTAATGCTTATCTTTATCTTTAATACTTTGCAAACTAGTTTTGAAATGGTTTTTGCAAGGCATTTAGTTAACTTGTGAGAGATTGCTAAACAGGAAAACAGCACTTAATGCAATACTGGCACGGGAGTTTACATAAAGGGGATGTTGACACAGATTAAATATTAAAAATAACTATTTCCTATTATTTTAATAAAAATAAACAAAAGACCTCTCAGTATTAAAAGTTCAAATATTTTCTAATTTTAGGGAGTTACTTTTTTTGGTGTGACCATGTTGCCCAAAGGAAGTTGGTTATCTTTGTCATCCATGTAATATTTTAGTGTGGTGACAGAGCTTTCATACAGGAGTTTATTTTTCTTGGTTACAGTGGTAGCAGGTAGTCTCAGGATGTGGTTGTGCTGAGTGAGACATATCTCTCTGTTTCCTCTGATCCTGCCTTTGGCGTGAAGCTTCCCCATTCCCCCCAGCTGACAACCCTGATTCCTGCCCCAAGTGTGCATCCCCCTCTGTAAGCTCCTCACAGGTGGATATGCTGTGTTTTCTTGTTATGTTGGGTGCTAGGAGGTACCACAAAGATACATTTAGATTAATACAGTTTTTCTGAAACTGTAAAACTTCTTGCGCTTGAACAAGAGTTTAGAAACTGTTTCAGTTTTTGTCAGTGTAGAAACAAGAGATGTATTCAACTGACCCCTCTTCTTCTTGAATTCTTTGAATCTTACTGTATATTCACATACATTTAGAAGAATTCAGTTTTCAGATGTTTTCAGTCTCTTTGCTTACTTGCTGGTACTTTGGTCCACTTAACATCTTTAACACATTTAACTTCATTTCCATGATTCATTTAAATGAAAACTATATTGCCCATAAGATATATTATCCAGAAAAGGCATATTTATCCATGTGTATGTTGTGTATACATATGCATATCTTATATGTGTTGCACTTGGTAAAATATTTTGAACAATTATTTGTTCAGAGCAAAACCTTAATATGACCTCTGTTTTGTTCTAAGAAAAGACTGATGAAAAAGTAGTGACCTGGTTTTTCTAGGTAATTCTCCTACCTTAAGAAGATAAAGAAAATAGCTCTTGAAAACTGATGTAATTGTTTTAATTGACTCACTTTGATTCTTTTTCATTGTAGGGGGAAGGAAAAACTGCAGTTGTAGTCTAGGGTAAAGCTTGCTTTACACATCATATTTATTATATGCATTATTAAATGCAGCATATGCATCTTGCCAAGAGCTGTCTCAAATGTTCCCTCCTGCACAAAATTTTGGTGTGCTGGCAGCTATGTAATGCATTAACAGAAAAAATATTTATGCTGGTTTCTCACAGAGGCTGTAGCACGTGCCAGCAGTGGATAATATAAATTAATGTCTGCGTATGGCATGCTGCTGTGTCATGTGGGAAAAGCCAAGTTTTTTTCTGAGCCTTGTCTGACAAAGGTGGGAGACCTGTGACAGTGGCAAGTTGAAGGACTGCTTATGAAAAGAAAGAAATCAAATGGGTTAAAGGAGAGAGATATATAAGAAGTAGGAGGAAATAACCAAGGGAAACAAAATTAACTAGAGAGAATGGTCAGAAGAAGTTGGGAAGCTGGTTTGAAAAGGATATCAGAAAGCAAGACACTTAAGAATTTTGATATTTATTGCAAGATAAGTACAGAAACTCAATCTTGGATATGCCGTGTGATTCTTTAATGATAATGGGTAGTGGCTTTATCATTGCTGGCGTGCCAGTCTCTGTTATAACGTGCTGCCTTAGGCCTCTGATTTGCGTGAGGTTATTTGCCAGGCTGCAGCACTGCACATCAGGCTGGGTTAGCAAAAAACATCAGTACAGTTTGTGCATTGGGGAGATAGAGGATCTTGGATTTCTCACATGCATCCCTTTCCGCTCTCCTTTGAAGGTCAGACGAGTTGATGAAATCACAGTTGTAAAGAATTAGAGGGTAAGGAGAGAAAGGGCTGCGAGGTGAGAGAGAGGCAAGGCAGCTGCCAGGGGTGAGGGGCAGACCCCCCAGGGAGTGCAGTGGTGCATCCATCTTGGCCATGCCAGGAGGGACCTGGCATTCCTAGCCCTGGCATAGCTGAGCCTGGGTTTCACTGGTGTGGGTGTTGGGGAGGAGGGTTAACTGGGAGCAGCAGCTAGCAGGCTGCTGAGAGGCACAGGCAGGAAGGACTTCAGAGAACAGCTTGGTGTTGGTGAAATAGAGGAGACCCTTCTGAAGTCATGTTGGCTCCCTGACCAGCAGCTGACCCGGAGGGGAATAGGACGAGTGCCTGTGGCTGCAGAGGAAAGCCGCTGGGGTGTGCTCCCCTCTCTGTGCTGCTGCATGCTGGGAGAGAGGGCAGCTTCTGTCCAGACCCGAGTGTGTCACTGCCCGGAGCAGGCAGGGAAGTGCTGGCTTGTGCACTGCATTGTGTGGGTATCTGAGTGCAGAGGAATATGTATTGTTTTATTAGATCACTGACAGTTTTATCTTCTTTAAGTTTGACTTGATATAGAGGTGTTAGTTTTTGAACTTGTTCCCCCAATACTAGAACTGTACCTGTAGTTCTTGAAAGACCAAATTGAACAAAATCCCCCAACAAAAACCTTTGATTTTTTGTTCTTCTTTCTGTTGCTGTTGAACAGCATTGCAGTACTTCCATCTCATTCCATAATACTTCATAGGAATGTTTTGTACTACCTTACATTGTATGATTTCAGTATTTCAAAAGTTCTGTTTCACAGAGAAATATGAATTGATGTACAGTTTATCAAATGGCTATTAATTTCTTCCCTTGCACTTTTTAGCATACTTTGCATCGTCTGAAGCTACCTTTTCTTTCCTCTTATTTTGCTTTGACAAGTCATGTTGAAGACTTGAGGCATTGTGAAATACCAGCTGTTTGCTAAGACTTATGATGTGTAAAATGCAATCTGAACTGACATCTGTATAGTAAGGCTTTGGACTTTTTGTATTTAAGAGAAAGATGTTCTGTCAAAGCTCAATGAATGCTATTGGCTTCAGTTCACCACACCGTCAAGTGAGAACATATCTTTTGGAAAATACTGGTCAATGACGCTTTCTGTCATCCTATACTAAATGTCAATAGTGAATGTTTTGGTAACATGAAACACTGAAGGACTATTAGCAGGATATTTGTTTCTTTGTGTATTCAGAACATGAAACATTAGACACAAATTGCATACTATAGAGGTATTGCAGCAATTTGTATAAAAGCCACTCATGTACTATTTAAAATGCTTTTGCAGACCTACAGATATGGTTCAGTTGTCTTATATTACAATCCAAAATACTTTTGGCCTTTACTTTCTCTCAGAATTTTATTTTATAATTGGTCAATAAGTATTCAGTTAATCTGTCTGTATTTATTTTTTTGCTCATTCTATCCATGAAACTTATTTTGAATCATATAGAGACTACAGTATGATTACTTTGCAGAAGCAAAAAAAAAAAAAAAAAAAAAAAGACCTTGCTATAATCAAATATTTTCTGAAATTGCTCAGGATCTCTGAATAAGTATGTTTGATTCCAGCACAGAGAAGGTTAAAGGTAGATGGAGGACCACGCCTTCCCTGCACTAATATCCCCTCAGATTTTAGGTGTCTCTGGGTGGAAGTATGGTGATGATGTAGTGCTACCATGTGAATTGTAACTTGAAGTGAACACTCATTAATCCTACTTATCCCTGTAGGATTTAGATCAAGTGTTGAATTTCTTTTACCTGGAAAATAAGTAGAGTGTAGGAAAGACCAGAGAGAATGTTCAAACTGTTGCTATTGCCTGAAGCATCTTTCACTCTCAAAACAGAAAAAGTGAGACTCCCTTAAGTGCCCTTGCAGGCTGCTGCCTTTGGGCTTATGGTCAGTTGATATGTGGTTGCTTGAAAAGGGATTTCTGCTAAGGTTTTAAAACCTAACTTACATTGAGGCAGCTGCTTTGAAAACCTCTTCATACTACTTTGTGGCTCAAGTTTTGCATTTCACAGTAGTACCAGTTTTGCTAAATTGTGTGAAGTTGTGTGTGGAAATATTAAGGTTTCACTTTCTCTTAATGGTTTATCCTCCATGTATGTGCACCAAGCGATGCAGGGTATCACGTTGGATCACATACTTTTCTGAATTGGCAAGTGCTTTTTTTTAAATAGTGTTGAAAATTCCTGCTGAACTTTGATTTCCCACTTTCCTTTTCTCTCTTTTTTTTTTTTCTTTCTTTTGTGTGTGTATCTCACTTAGCTCTTTGGATGCTTGATGTGACGTAACAATTTTTGCGCCATACCCCAGAGGGCTTGATTGGGATGTGTATGTATCCTCTTAGCGATGTTTGGTTTGACTGAACTCTTAGAGCATTTTTAAAAGTGCAGAATATGTTAAAATCTTAAGTGGTCTTTAACAGGTGTGTAATGTCCTGAGGTTTAATGGGAATCTTAAGTGGGTTAACTTGAGCCATTTCGTTTTGAGTTCTGCCTGTCCTGATCTTTTTCTCCATCACAAAGAGGGCAGTGCACATTTACCCACCACTGTGCCTTGATGTTAATCACTGCAAGTAGTCATGAGAAAGTTATTCAGGGTCTGTGTTCATTCAGTTTGCATTTGTGGTTGGCAGCACTGAATATGGTGATGCATCTTCTCTGTGGATTGTGCTGAGGCCGCCGGTTTCACTGCAAATATGCCGAACAGATGGCACTCTTTGTAAAAGCTGAGGTTTAACTCCCCAATTGTTCTCAGTGATGCCTTCAAGCAATATTGTTGGTTAGAAGGACTGTGCCTCAGTAAGTGCTGGTAGCTACTGATACATTGTGCTGCTGCAGGTTTTATGGAGCTTTATGGAAGTGACTCCTGTAATCCTATTGGAATGCCTCTATAGTTGTGTCATAGCCCTTTCTGCTGAAGACCTTGGTAAAATGATTAGCTGAGATGAAAGGCTTTCCTGCCCGGGGCATTTGCCTGTTAATGCAGACGGTGATGGGAGAGTGTGGATGTAGGGATAGCTGAGCCATGCTGGGTACAGGGTGGGCTGCACTTCATGAGAAGCTCCTGAGCAGCACACTGGAGCGTATTTCAAATTTGTGTCTTCCCAGCTATAATTGCTTAGATTCACAGACCTCTGGGGAATATGCTTAATTTAAACTATCTGCTTCCTCTTTTCTGAGCACATAGGTTTTTGTAGCTTGGAAGCCCCATAGTGCATCACATTATTTCAAGAGCACAAGCTCTAGCAATATTAATGTAATGTGAATTATTCTCTAGTGTTAAAAATAGCTCCTATGAAGTAAAAAAAAAATACCTAATTTTAAAAAAAGAAATTATAAGTTATTTGCCATGACCAATGAGAGAAACATGAAACAACTAAAAAAGTCCTCAAACAAGAGGGGGAATGTATTATGTAACACTGTCCCTTAGCACACCTCACTAAAGAGGCCTGAGGAGTGGATCCTTCCATCAGTAGTATTAAAGTAATTGTGAGTTCATGAGGCCTCTGCTTGGCAGCGAAGAAAGCCTGAGATGTTATTTTTTGAGGCAAAATTGCTGTCTTGGTGGGGTTTCTTTGTGTAGGTCTTCTAAAGGTAGTTGTCATATTAATTAAGGACTTGTTCTTTCTGGCTCAGAACTTGTGTCTATTTCCATGTGATGGAATGGCTTTTTAAGTCTTAAAAATGTTTGTTCAAATTTGTGGCCCAAAATACATTTTGCTAAACATTTAGGTTTGGAAATATCCTAAGTGATGTATCTTTTAATTCCAGTGAGGAATGAGTGATTTCATCTTAATGTTGTGTCTAATCTAAAATTTGTGGTGAAGGAGTTCAGCAGGAAAATTAGCCCTCAAAAGGTTTTGCAGGAATGCCATTCTTGGGAGATGTTCTTAAAACTATTTGGAAAAGAAATGTGGTAGTATTCAGCTTTTCCTGTTTTGTGCTGAAGAGTATTAGAGTTTGACCTCAAAACCAGTGTTTCAATAAAGTCATGTTAAAGTTTAATGAACTTAAAATACCTTTCATCTTGATTCGAAAGAGCAGCAGAATTTAAAGTGTTAGGGTTTCCTTAGAATATTTCATTTTCCTGACAGGTCTGCTAGTGACAACCTTTTTCCAATCTTCCCTGTTTCTCATATTTTTCTACCTTGACTCACCTAGGTGAGTCTGGATCTCACCTCTCAGAAACCCAGACTGCTCTGTGATTAATAAGAAGTACTGCTGTGACAGGTCTGGGGTTTCTTTTTATTATTATAATTCCCCCCCCCCCCTTGTTTATAATTCTCACTCATTTTGACTCATCTGTTCTGCAGTTTGTTTGTGCTTGTGCTCTCTCAAACTGGTCTGTATTACTTTCACCTTCTGCATTTGCCTTCCCCTCCCACTTGTATTTTCTTCTCCTGCCAGTGCATCTGTTTCCTCTTTCCCTTCTTTCCTGATGCTCTTTCTTCCTTTCAACTGTTTCCACTGCCCTGTTGTCTTCACTGTTCCTGTTGGCTTCATCCCTCTGCAGATTGTCTGAAATCTGTTTCCTACATGGATAAGAGCGCGTCTCCTCCGGAAGCTGCATGGATGAGTGTGTTGGGCATGAAGGCTCCGGTGGAAGTTAAACTTTTAGGACCAGTGGAAATGGGATTCAAGGGACCAGACGACAGTGCTTGACCAGCAATCTCATGTTGGGCTGTTTTAAACTGCTTTTCAGTGACTACTTTTAGTAAATGGGTAAAAGTAAAAACTTTTACCCATTATTCAAAAATTTCTGCCACCTCCCTGTTGCAGTCAGAGGTTTGCAACATATGTGAGAGTGTCCCCAAAACTGTTTTGCTGCTTTGCTCCAGGTGACAGAGCAGATCACTCTGGTGGAGTGATGAGGATAAAAGCTAGTGCTGGCAGCCTGCAGGGTGAATCAGACTGGAAACTTGCTCTTTTCAAAGGCAGCATTACTTGATTCCTGCCGTTGCCACCAACCTCTGGAGGTTTGTGCTGCCATGCCAGTGCTTAAGCAATATTATTCTGTGGCTGTGTCCTGACGGAGCAGGTGGGGCTGGGAATGGTAGTTATTTTTAACCACTTCTCAGATTGATTTTCAATGTTGCTTGCAAGGCAGAAATAGCCAGTCCTACTAGCCAGCATGTTCATCCTGCTTCTCCTTCATGTTGGACATCAGGCTCAGTGGTTTCTGTATCTTTTTCCAGTGAGTTCCACTCCCTTTTCAGAGGCTGATAGACATGATAATTTTATTTCTGCTTCCTAGACTGGAGGTGAGAAGACCATTAACACTCAAAGTGAAACAACCACTACACTGAGTATCTGTATTGTGAGATACAAGCGTTCTCTACACAGTGATGTCCCCGAGGGCTTACCTTGATAGCAAGATTTCTGCAGTTTTGCTTGCTCTCTGTGGGTGGACATAGTCTTCATAGGCCTGGTATAATTTGTAGAAGTTGCAGGCACAGAAGGGGGTGATACCCAGCTGGTTATTCCATGGAAGTGGGTGTGCTGTCAATGAAAGCTCAGGAAGGTCAGGGCATCGGTGGCCAGTGACTGTTCTGTAAATGTGCACCTTTTGTCTTGGTTTGTTCACATTATTTCTCTGCTTGAGGCTGAAGCAGTTCAATATTACCATTTGTCAGTTGTTTTTTTAAAGGTTCTCCTAGGACTAAATGAAAATTTTTTCATGCAGTTTCTCAGTTTAATGGAGAACATGCATCTGAAGAATAATTATTGTGATGCACATCCATTTATGCTAGGTGATGTTACGATTTCATGTTATTTGAAGTACCTAGAGCAGCTTTAAAGTATTTGTTTCATGCTGAGATACTGATGAGAACTTAATCCAGGTCAATGATTTTTTTTTACTTTAGTATTGGATCTTAATCCAGGTCAGTGATTTTTTTACTTTGATATTGGATCTTTCATAACTTGTGAATAATTTGCCTCAGATACCCTTTCAGAACTGAAATATGCTGCTGTGAGGAAGTGGCTATTGCTTAGTTTTCTAGCATGCTTTCCTCATGAAAGTTCTCATTGTAAAGTCTAGCCTGCTCTTTTATGCTTCCTTTAACTATTCACTGTTTATAATTGTGAGAATGATTTGTAACTAGGGAAATTCCTTTTAAAATTTGTTCTACTCTAATTTAGTCATAGTCTTTTCCAACCATTATAATTTCTCAGTGTTTACTTACCAATTATTAGTGTCCCAAGTGGAAAATAAATTAGAGATCTTGAGTGGCCACAGATTTCACTGAAAGGACACATGATGGCCAAATAATGTGTGTGGTGGGTTTTTTCTCCCCCTCAGCTGGCTTTGAAATGGGTATGTTTTTTTTTTTTTTTAATAAAAACTTTTAAGTTTTCATAGCAGTAGTCATTGACAAAAAGAAGTGATTTCCATATTGTTAGGAGGTCCTTGGATTTCCTGTGCATGTTCTTCAGTGTCCTCTATTGCATACAAGAAATGACCACATTTAGCAGACAGTAACTTGACTTGTTTTGACAGATATGGAAATGGGACAATTTACTTTTTGCTAGTTTTCTGCGTCTGTCAAAAAAATTAATCAGAAATACCCCTGAGTGGCAAGGCATACTGATAATGAAAAGGGGATGTCTTTTGAACCAATTTATTGCTCTTCCTGCCATCCTTAAAGAGTAATTTTCTCTGTGAATTACAGAGAGCAGACGTGTACAAACTGCAGGTTGTGTTATTTACTGATGGCAGGTGCACACCTAACAGGCTTTAGCGGATGTGTGGATACCTTGTGTCTCCTCCAGTACCACTGCTGCCCCTTTCTGCCCTGAGGAGACCCTTGAAGCAGGTGGGAAGAGTTGAGCAGAGAGGCTGTGGCAGTTTCCAGGAATTTGTATGGAGGTGTTTGTGCCCTGATAGGGTGGCCTCTTGCTGGTAGCAGATTGACAAAAATCGACAGATTTTGGTAGACCCGTGAGTCATGTTCAGAGGATCAGTTCGGTCAGTTGTATGTGGCACAGCTGTTTTCAACTGCGGAACCATGAGTCACAAACTTGTGAGTTTCCAGTCCTTGCTAAAGAAAATACCCAAATAGCTGCTCTTGTGGTTTCATTTAGAAATAAATGAGCAGTGCAAGAATTAAATAATTAGACTGACTAGGTCATGTACTTACTGTATACTGATTTCTGTTGTTTTTTTTTTTAAATTAGAACATGTTATCGAGAAGTGGCATGTTACTGTCACAAATGGAAAAATGCTTGTTTCTGAAAAAAGTGAACAGGATCTGAATACAAATATTTCCTGAATCATATAGCCAGAAAATTAGTTGGAAGGGTCTATTCTAATTGTTTTGCGTAATTACTCTCCTGCCCTTGTTTCACATAACCTCACTTATTCTGATCTATTAAAAGGCTGTTGCTGAATATTTTTTCTCTCTAGTTGTTCACACTAAGTTATCATCTTTGAACAAATCAAACTAATTTGTCTTCAACATGGACTCCATGCTGCTATTCTGCTTATCTGACTTAAAGGCAAGAATCAGCCTTGCAGTATTGTTGTATCTATTTTTCTGAAAACTACTATTGTTACTTCTCCAGTGCTGAAAACCATCTCCAGAGAGAGGCAGAGGAAGATCGGTCATTGTTATAAATTCCCAGTTACAAATTGCATATATATTGATTTTGTTATTCTGTCTAATCTCATCTCAATAAGATATTATGCCTTTTAGAAATAGTAACTAATCCAGAATCATACTGTGTTTTATTTAGGTTTCATTTTATTTGGCTGAGTAGTATGTAGAACAAAACAATACTAAACAAAACCAGACATAAAACTAGGTTTTCTAGACAAAATTTAGGCTTCCTAGACATTTTTACAGCTTAGCTCGAATGTTTACATTCAATATGTTATTTAAAAAAAAACATTTAAGGAACCATTTGTGTTGAAGTGATGTTCTGTTAGGCAATTAGTAAGCTGATGCTTGTTCAGAGGCCTGGAAGTATGTTACAGCAGCTGCTTGTATTGCTTTTGTATGTGTTCTTTTGTATAATAGATTTAAAAAATATTTGCCTACAGCTCGCAGGCTTTCACGATGCTTTCATGGTCCCTATGTTAGGTTGTATGTTTTCCTTTATGTATGCATCAGTGCCAAAACCAGTTATGGTTACTGCTAATGGTGAAATTTTTAGCTATGACAGGAGTGACTGTTGATTTTTATGTAGATTTGTGTAAATAGCCAGTATCTTGGTGTGATTTTGGCATGCCTTTTTAAACTTCATGTTGTTGATGATACTACTTTTAAGATGTCAGGGATGTATATATACAACCAACTTAAATTCTGTGTTGTGCTATCACACACTGCTGCTAAAATACTAAATATTTAATTAAGTTGTTCTACATGTATGACCACACATGCATGACCACCTTAGATTTTAATAGGATTAATTTTATGAATAAAACAGGATCCAGCTCTCTTCACTAAGTTCAGAAGACCAGCAGAGACTGAATGAGGACTTCTCAAGTTAGTGGTTCTCAGGTCTCCTTGGTAGATGAGTTTTTCTGGCACTGTTGTGTATGTTTCTTTTAAATTTAAGAGATCTGAAAATACGAGCATGAAACTAACAGCAATCATTTACACAGCCCTTCTTTCAGGGTTGAGGAATATATTTTACAGGTGTTTTTAAAGTGCTTCAGTAAACTTGCTTTTCATGAGGTCATCAATATATGTGCAGTGTTGTTCAGAAGTCATTCACCTGTGAGTCAGTATCATAAAGACTGGGATGAGTTCTTCACTTTAAAATGATCCTTAACACAGTTCATCATCTATGAACATTTGGAATAATGTGCCAAAACTCAAAGGACATTGCACTTTAATAATTAGAATTATTATTCTGGTGCAATGGTCTGTAGTTCTTTTCCCAAGGTGATTCCGTAGCAAGAGAGTGGGAACGTCTGGTGGCAAGATACTTGTACTTGACAAGGTATTGGTGGTGGCAGAGTGCCCTGGGTGGTTATTGAAGTGGGGCCCTTGTGTGTGTGTGACATCTCCTCCTGCCCTGTGCTCTGAACTGCTGCTCTTGGGCTCCACCAGCCCCCCATGACTTCTGCAGTCTATATTGCAGGAGCTGCCAGGATACAATGGTGCTTCTGCTAGCATGGCTGGTGGCCTTTTGCACTGCTGAAGGGCTTAGTCATTGTGGGATCTGAGGCTTGAGGCTTGGTGGAGACACTGAGCTTGCTCTGCATGTTGGGCTTTGTGCTGCTCTCTTGTTGAAAAGGCAGCTTTCCTGTGTGGTCTTTTATGGTCTGCCATGGACTTTACCTGCTGAAGACTGAGGAACATATCTTTTAACAATTATGTTGGGTTCTTTACTGAACCTGCCTTCATGTTGCTTATAATGAGCTGCTTGAAAAAACCGTCTATGTTACAGTTACTTTAAAACAGTTTTCTTAATTGGATTGTAGAAAAATATGATATTAGTATCTTAAGACTCAGCACATAGTATGGTTCAGTAATGCAGACTTCTCACTGGTGCTCACTTACTCCATTTAAAATCCTGACTGTACTGCATCAAATTGCTCAGCAGACTAAGAGTCCAGATAATGCTAAATTATACTCTGCTGGTCAGGTTTCAAAGTATTTGGTTTATTCACAATTTGATTATTTTAGGCTATCAATAAATGCTCATGTTCTAGGATTTTAATTTTTTTTCTTTTCATATTTTCATAAATCTCCTTCATTCTCATGAGACCATACTCATGATTGTGTTTTACTTTGTGAGTTGCCAAATTGACAGCCTTTGAAATGAAGTTTTGGACCATTTCTTGGTGTACCTCAGCTATTATTGTGAGGCAAAATATCAGTATGATTTAGCTGTGACATGAAATGGGCCACATAGAAGAGGTGGCAGTTGAATTTCTCTGAGCATCCATGTACTTGCCTCTGCTGAGATGATCACAGCTGTTAATTCATACTAGTGGAAGTAGGTATTTATGCAATTTTGACACATCTCCCACACTAATTTGTGTTGCCTTCAATGATGTGTTTCATTTTGGCAGACAGCTTGGAGTGAATGCAGCCTTTGAGACAGCAAGTGCCTATGATGGTGTACAGCTGGAATGCTTTATGTCAGCTTAACCTTTCTTTCACTCTTTGTCAGCCTTCTTAAGGAAGGAGACTGCAGCTTCACAAAGATTCATCTGATTTTAAGTTGGTGGTGTAAATTAAGGTTCTAAAACTTACCAATTCTTGCATTATACAGATACTTCACTTGAATCCCTTAATTAGGGGAGTTACATGTCGCTGAAGAAATGAAGTGCAGTTTGCCTAACACTGGCTGGATTTCAGAGTGACACGGTGGAAAACAGTTGTGGGTAAAAAGATTGTCTCTACGTTTTTCGATTTGTGTTTTAACTGCCTTTTCTCTGACAATTTTTGGAAGTTGAGAACTCTAAATGTTTTTGTGTCCTATTTATCACAGGAACTGCAGCTGTGGATCAAACCACAGTTTCATCTACTTCACTATCTCATCATCGACTTGAAGACCAGATTCTTCAGAACAGTAATCTGTTCCCATAGATAGCTGTGGAGGATGTAGTACCCAGGGGATTTTGCAAAATGCATGTGCTGAAGCTTGTTTTGTGCCCCAAACTTTCATTATGCTGTTATGTATTATGGCTCATTACGCCATTGCAGTCTGCTGCATAAGCCACAGTACTCCAGTATTCTGTAGTTGTGGTCTCCTGTTTTAAAAAGGATGTAATAAAATGAGAAAAGTTCAGAGAAGGGCAGCAGAGGCTTCTGATGGTATTAAACAAACAGTAGAAAAAGAAGAATTTGTCAGCCTTTCACAAGAGGCAATATAGGGGGAGACTAAGAGGCCTGAGAAAAGAGAAAATTATTTGTTGTCCTTTCCAGTGTAGAAAACAGAGGGGGTGTCCATGTAAGTGCAGCTTTTGAGTTGCCAACTGTATGGTACTCAGTGCAGGAAGGATGACATTTGGTGGCAGGTCAATATATTGAAGCTCCAGAGAAGAAGCTTTTACACGAGGTGTAAAAATGTAGTCAGTACACTATGAAACTGAGTTTTCGCCTCCAATCCTGCAAATTTACTTTTGGAGTTTGTTTTCCATTCATGGCTATTCCCACTGGTTTGTGGTTTGGGCTTCTGGACTTATCTGTTCTACTTATTTGACTTGCAATCCTTGAGAAGTATTCTCTGAATATATTGGAAATCCCTGTCCTTGCCACGGAGAGCATGGTCTAATAAACTGCAAACCTGAAGTGACACACCAGCAAAAATAGAACAGTGGATTTTTAAAATAGGTAACTAGAGGACAGTTAGATTCATGTTGGGCAATTTGTAGAGAGCTGTAATTGCATCCTTAAAGTATTGCTAGGAATTTATTCCATGACTGAAAGAGTTTGGAAAAGAATACATGTATGCAATTCCAGAAAACATTAGAAGTATTTAATGAATCATACCTGTTAACACTAATGACTGTTTATGAGAATGTTGTTCCTTCCTCTTGGAAATCAAAGACCTAGTACATGATCTGTATCTGCTGGTAAGAAATGGAAAAACATAGGAGTTATTTGGGTTAGGCTCACCTTTAACAGGAATTGACAACCTTGTGTAGGTCATTAGTGCCCCCTCCGCTCCCCAGGTGTGTTGAATTTCCATTCAGGATTCAGTGCTGACAGCTTTTGAAACTTTTTAAGTGCTTAGAAAAGAACAAGTTAGTACATGCTAACTGAAAAATGTTCTTGCACCCACACTGTAGGTGTTTGTAAAGGGATTACAGTTGAGGCCTGGATCTGGCTTGTAGGGCCTGTGTTCAGGGCACTACAGCCACAAGTTATTTACAAAGGAGATGCAGTTCAGATGGTGAATTCAATGGTGCTTCTTTTAGGTGTGGGGTAGAAATAAGTGAAAAAGGGAGTGTGTTTCTGAAATGGAGCTGAAGTCAGGTGTGGATCCCTCAGGAGAAATCTTTGCCTTTAGCCTATGTGGCAGCCTTTTGTCACACATTCAGAGGGCTCCTTACACCCCCAAATTAATTTCCCTTGCACAGGTATAGGGAAAGTAAGAGGTCTCCTCATGTTATTGCACTAACATTAGAGACTTGGTAAAAACCAAGCACGGTCATGAATAAAAGATACCAAGATACAATGGAAGCAGCTTTTTAGTGTGCCAAGCTAACAATATGGAACAGATGTGCTGGGTGTTCTCTTCTGCACAGATGTGAAGATCTGTGCTTTATACTGTTGCTGTAAGGTTTTTCATGGTTTCAGTGTGGATATAATTTTTGTTTTCTGTCTGTAAAAGCGTTGAGAGCTGATTAGTTTGAGGCTTTCCATTCCTTCTGCTGTTTAAATGTATCAGTTCATCTGGAGACTTTAGGGTTCCCCCCTGCCCTACAATAAGTTTAAATACTTTAGGTGGGTATAGGTTTTGAGGTTTCTGACAACTGCTAATACTTCCTCAACTAAGTTGAAATGTAAGTGACTAGAAAGCTTGTGTTGGGAGCAATGACAATGCATCCAAGTAGGAAATCAGTATCCTTTAGAGTTTGCCATTTACAGAAGCAGTTTTCCATGTCACAATTGTAAATACACCTTATGGCAGGCACAGTGACTACTGTCTTACTTTAAATGGCAGTTTCACAAACAGATTAGCCTGGAGCATTCTAACACCAATATTTTAACACATTATTTTCTTGTGTTTGGCTTTTATTTCATGTCTCACACAATGTAATCATTAGTGAGTCAAGCATTTTATTATTTCAGTGCTCTTTGCCCTTGGATCTCTCTTTCTTTTAGTCTGTTTTGATTTTCTTTTTTAAACTTCTGTTTTAGTGTGTCTGTCCCTTTCCTGTTCCTTTTCCTGGGGTCCTCTTTTCATTTCCGTGTTGCTGTCTTCCTCCTATTCATGTTCTTCTTAGGACTATTTTCCATGTTCCCTTTGTCTTCCTTCTTTTTGCATTCGCTTGTGAAACAGTGAGATCTTTAGAGCAAGACATTTTAGAGATGCTGCCTTGGGATATAAGACAGGGCTAGTTATTTGAAAAGGTAGCTAAGCACAGGAACTCCCTAGCTAATCTCTTTGTGCTTTGCATGCTTAATACTGTGTTCCAGTTGCTGTTCTTTTGACAAGGTACTGCAGAATAAATTTAGTTAAGTTTTGCTAGTGGGGAGCAATGGGCTGCTCTGAAAACTGCCCTTTACAACAGGATGCTGTCCTGAGTTCTCCCACTCCTTGGGGGTGGCAGTCTCTTGCCAATTATGCTTAGGGAATTCCTGTAGTCAGGGCTTAATGGCCTAAGTATTCCCATGTGTTGCCAGTTTCATGGCTTGTGGGAGCACTTGACTTCAGGGACCCAAAGAATTTCAATGCTTCTTTGCCCTCACTTGCTCAACCAATGCTGTAATGCCAAGGAGAGAGTCAGTAATGCATAACAAATCCTGAAGTTTTTCCCTGCCCTCTATTCACTCTGTATCACTATTAATAGAAGTGGAGCATCCTTTGTGCTTCCTCAGCTTTTTTTTTCAAGTTTCAATTTCCATTTTCTTTCTTTGAAGCACAGAGAAGAGCAAATGTACATAAACAAAGCTTCATACTCAAGCCAAAATGCAATAGACACAATTGAATAGTAGTCAGTTAGGAATTTTAAGAGCTTTCCTATGAATATTTAATTACTACATTAACTGAGCAAATAAAGAACATGCTGTTAATATTCATACAGTGTTAGCAGTGGTTCAGAGGAATTTAATACGTTTTATAGTTCATACAGCATCTTGTGTTGTGTAGGCCTTCAAAGAATGCCCACGTCTAGAAAGGTAATAACACTTCAGGTCTCCCTAGCTGTTCCTTAATCCTATGAATTAAGGAGTGTCTGTTGTTCTTTGCACGGCACATTTCCTAGTAAAACTCTTCAGTTATGTAATGGTACCAGCACCTTAAGCAACTGTACAAAGAGCTCAGTGTGGTGTCTCCTCCATATTTACTAGCTTACCTTCTTTGTGGCTTTTTGAGAGCAAAGTTTAGGAGGTTTTTAACATTTACCTGGTTTGCTTCTGCTTAGAGCTTTAGAAATATTGATCTTCTGAATGACTGAGGTGGTTTGCAGAACAAGAGGTCAAATGCAGAATGTAAAACTGAATTCCTTTGATGTGAGTGACGTGTTCTTCCTGTGTGTGTTAGTTTCTTTTTAAAATGTAATGTGCAAGTTAATAAATTTTATCTGAGAGTGAGAAAAAGAATAATGCTTACTTGCCTGGTAGCTTCCATTTGCTTATTGAAAATAGGAGCACTCATCCTCTTGTGTTGACTTGGTCTTTAAATTCCTTATGGCCCTTTTGCCTTCACTTAGTAAGACTCCGGCTTTAAAGATTTTTCCAAGAAAACTGCACACATATGAACAAGAAAAATGTTACAAATGCCATTCCTTAGTCTGATATTGCCCTTTTCTCTCTTGCTGGCTTATGAAAAGACATTAATAGATGTTGAATTAAGACTTCATCTGTGGATCCATTCTTCATTCACTTACAAATCCTTACAGCTCTTTTTTAGAGCATATAATGATAATTACTCCTTTTGGCAGAGCAGAACTAATCTAATGTACTTTGGCTGCTGAAATCTGTGAAGGAGCCAGGAATGATTTCTGTGTTGGATTGTTAACCCTGACTGTACAATTCTGTCAGTACCACAATGGGGCTTTGTCTGATTATCTAGTAATCTGGCGTTAATTAACATACAGATAGTAAAAAAACCCATAAAAAAATATTGTGACATTTACTAAAAGTATAATGTGCTCCTATTTTGGTAACCCTCCTTTTGGGACCATTCTGTCAAAGATGGCATGTGTTGGGGAAGTGTCCAACCTCGCTTATGGAAAGGAGGTTGTGATAAATGAGCAGCTGTATCTCTAAGTACCTAATTCTCGCCTTTTATTGGATGTGGCTGAAAGAATTTTAAGGAAGCTGGAAGTTTCCTGAGCACACACACTGTGTAGGAGCCAAGGAAACCCATGGGTCTGTATCTCTAGTTACTGTTGCTCTTTTATGTGTGTAGGTTCAAGTACAATTTTGGTCTTGCTGGTGTGTACCTTTGCTATGGTCACAGGATCTTTACTTGGTGACTGGAGGTGATGGAGCTGTTTGCTCACAGTAGCTGGTTCTGGGATCTCTCTCAAATTTGGACCCAGCAGGATTTGAACAGCATTGCTATGAAATTTATGCTGTTCCTGTCAACACAGTTGTTGCAACAAATACCGAAACAAGTGAGAAGACAAAATCTGCAGCCCTCAGGGCATTAATCAGCTTTGTGAAGGAAATTTTGAGGAGACAAGTTCTTTTGTTTTGGTGCTTTCTTTCACTGAAATCTCTTGCACTTATCAGTCTTGGTGACAGAATGTACAAAAGCAATTCTTCCAGTTAAATCTATTATGGAAATTTTCATAATTCTCCTCTTGCTTAACAGGTATAAGTTCAGTATGTTCAATTTTGCATACGTTCCCAGGAACAGAGTGGAAATAAAAATGAGAGCTTCCCAGCTAATCTGTTCTCATCAGCATTCCAGGAACGGATAGGGAAGGTCAGGAGCTCATGTTTTGCAGTAAGCACTGAGGGTGTAGAAAGAGCATGTAAGTGTTATGGCAATGGTCTGCTCTTCTAGTCTTCTGACTTCTGTTCTTGTATAATTCTGCTTTTCTGAAACCACAAATAACCAATGGAAAAATCTCACATATTCACAAACCTGTATATGCTTCCTTGCATATAACATCAGTATTTCACAAATTAAAAAAACGAAGCTATTGTACCTTCTGAGATGTGGGAAGTGAAGCCAAATTTGCTCCTCTCATTGCTTCTTTTGTATACTTGTTTTGAAAGTCTGGCCTTTCCTCAACTATTTTTTGCCATGACATGATTGCTGTAATGTAAAATTAGACTTGCATGTAAGACTCTTTAAAGACAAGGCAAAGGCAAATAGCTGCAGCTGTGTAGTTTATGAAGTGGTGCCATTTAGAGGGGGAATAGGTGGGGAAAATTTCAGGACTTTCAGATTGACATGCCTTATTTCTTCCACAGGAGATAAAGTGGGCAGTGGGCTAAGTAGAGTCATTTTTCTATGTTTTTACTCTTTTATCACAGCTTCTGCATGATGGTGTGTAGGAGCAACGGCCTCAGTCCTCATGCAGTTATTGGGAGCCTCCTGAAGTCTGTGTGGGACTGGGAACACAAAATGCAAAAAAGCCAGTGAAGGGCAGTGATGAAGGGATGGGTATTGCCCACTGAGTGACAGGGATCCAGTTTGGTTTTCATACCCCTTATAGTCTAGCATCTATTTAGATAACTCAGGCTTCAGTGTGTTCCTAGTTTGTCTGAATGCAGTATGGATGTCTGATCCATACACAGGGGAACTGCCAGCTTCCCAGGCTTGTGACTAAATATCCATGCTCGTGACTCAATCATCATAATAAAAAGGAGGTGGAAGTTGAAATAAATACAAATAGCTTTTTTCCCTTCCTGCTATTGGTAATTAAAATAATAAGTGAATTAGAACTCTCTTTCCTGAATACTTGTCATTTCTTGGCCTTTCAGTTTTCACTCGCCTGACTGGTGTTTCTATGTTGGAATTTCATTAAATGTCTTGTGGCACAATTTGATCTTCAGAGCTCTTTGTGTTGGTTTCTGAACGCCTGTAGAAGTGCTTTTAGTACAAAGGACACATCTAGATACTGAATATTATGGTCTGTACCAAACAGACCTTATTCCATTGAAGTACTTCAGTGTCAAAATATCTTTTTTGAGAAATATATCTTAGATTATGTGAATAGAGGTTTTATGGTTTTTTTTCTTTTGCGTTTCATCTTTCACTTCATTAAAGGTCTGGTTAGAGAAATCCTTCTTCCCTGTGGGCAGCTTCAGCCCTGCCTGTGCTTTTAGTATCTAATTAGTCATGTCTATTCGGTACCCTTTGTGAAATATTTCTATGCATTTGTCAGTGCACGTAACCAAGTCTTGTGTGGAAAAAGCCTCAAATGAATGTTTTTGTGTGAAGTGGCAAATATTGTGGTAGAAAACTGCATACTATTTCTGTGGAACCTGGTATGATTTGACTTGCCCACTGTCTTGTGTTTAAAGTTCAGACAAATACAGCCCCAGTTATATAAAGCACACCTGCTTTTTTAAGGTGGTTGACATACTTTTTTTTCAAACTTGCTTGTCATTTCAATAAATGTTGTGTTAGTGCCTCTTGCAAAATTAAATTCAGTGCAGAATGGACCAGAGGCCACTAGAATTCTAATCTGTTCCATAAAAACACAGTGGTTTATCACAGGAGTTATACCATTTCAGCAGCCCTGACAATGGCTACATTATGGATTTGTAGCAGTGTGACTACTTGTGCTGCGAAACATTAGGATGCTTTAGAAATGTCTTCATAATCTATAGCTGTTAACATTGAAAACTGTTTTCGGGCTCCTGAGCTGCAGTCACAGAACCACAGAATGGGGATGGGTTGTGATTTCTGTCCATCTGTCTCTGGAGCTGGATGTAAACTCCTTTCATGGTATGAGCACATGAGCGAGAGAAGTTGTATTTTTCACTAGTGTTAACTTTTTTGGGCTCCTGGCTTATACTACCTACTGCAACGTTTTACTGATCTGTGTACTGAGAATTCTGGATTGCTGTCTCCTGATATAACCATGTAGTTAAAAAAGGAGTGAAAAAATGCATCATTAACTATTCCAAGGGAATGTTTTTAAGTTATGTTATTTTTTTTTAATTAAGAGAAATCAGTTCCTGTACTGAGCGACAATGCTTCCTGTGGAGGAGAGACTTTGAGCAAGGTTTAGCCCTCCTTGCATCCTCTGAAAACTGAGTACCCAGCTGCTCTAATGATCTCCCTTGCGGTGTGCCGAGCTATAATGTTTTCTTTTGAAAAAGAAACACAATAATGCAGTAGGTTTCCAAATATCCTGAGGACTGTACTTACTATTGAGAGACTGCAGACTGTTGGTGCCTTTTTCTTACTGCCAGCGAGGAGGGTTGTCTTTTATAGAACTTCCTAGATTTTAGCAGTATGCTTTTTTTTAATTTGGAGGCTTCTCTTACTAATTTGTACTTCTTCATGCAATAACCACAGCGATAAAAATCTTTGTTTTCAATGAGGGAAACTGTTCCTTTAGAAGACTGCAGTATAAAGTTTTGGAGATAATTCTGAAAGTTTTCTGGGTAATATCATCAAATAACTTTTCTGAAACATGAGTAGCATATAACAAGGGTTTCGTAACTTTTTTTTTTCCTCATGTACTGTACTGAAAAATGAATTCATTTAAATATGAACATGCTTTTGGTTTTAGTAGTTTCACAGTTTTATCCTTGTTGCTGCTGTGGTTAGCTTAATAGTTAGCAATAAGAATTTAATTTTCATTTTCCAACAGCAAACTGATGGATACTGAATCATTATATGGCCAACTAAAACTCACTGAGCAGTCTCTGAACTCGCAGGGGGTTAGACTAATGTCAGGATACTTGTTCTGCTGAAGGCACTGCCTGGCACACACTCAGTGATGATGTGGTCCCATCTCAAGCACAGGTGGATTTGACAAACGCTTACCATATGGTTTCTAGAGCCTACAAGACATGTCATGTGTTATATGGTTACTTTATATTAGATTATAATTAGGCCAAACCTGTTTAACATAATGATACATGTTGAATTAATGAATTGGTATGTAAAAAAACAAAGGGGCAGGGGAAGAGAGGGGGATTAGATTCTTCTTTGGTCTTACTGTTAGAATATTCCAAAGAATTTAATTCACTACTTAGCATGTAGGTGCTTTAATGTTTGCTTTAAAACACATGGGCTTGTAATTTCTTGTAATATGCTTTCTAATCTGCTCAGATATAATTCATAGTAATGATAATTTAAACAAAAGGCTGATGTCAGAAAATTGCCTCCAAATTTAAAGAAGTTTGAAGTAACCAATAAATCCTGTTGGAAAAATGCTGCCATCTTTATCTTTGACTGTAGGAGATGTCTGTTAAGAATAGTTGGAGAGATTTTGCAGAAGGGAGAGGACATCTTGTTTGTGAATAACTGCTGATCCATTAAACTGTTCTTTTAGCTATATTAAGAAGCTAAATGCAACTTGCTAAAATGTTATTTAGGAAATCTAGGTCAGATTTTAGGCCCATGACAGCTCCTGTCTCTTCCTTAACTTCTTGCTCTCTTTAGAGGTAAACAATTTAATGCAGCTGTAAGCTTTCTTTGCACTGTCAGACTTCAGCACTAACTAATGTAAACTCAAAACTTAGGTTTCATAAAGGAAGCTGAATTTTTCCAGTGAGAATCACATCCATCAGTGGTTTTGAGAGTAAGAAAATAGATGGGTATTCAAGTTAAATCAGTATTGTGCACTGGAACAAACCTCTACTGGCCGTTGATAGCTTTTAAGAAAAATAATAAAAAATCTGGTGAAAAATATAGCCGAAAACAATAACTTTGTGTGTGCCATCTTGTTTTTAAAGCTTGTTTTAAAGAGCAGCTCATTTTCTGATTCTTTCTGCCAATGTGATGGAGGAAGAAGCACATATGTAGAACATCCGTTGGCCTTCTAACCTTGCAATTTTGACTTCAAAATTATAATCTTTGCAAAACTAGATAAGCTCAGCACATTGACTAAGCAAGCTAGACTAATTCTTAAAATCCCACTAGACATAAAAGCAGTCTGGCATAAATGCAGTGTTGTCCTTGAGCAGCTCAGTGCGTAGCCCAGGGATGAGTGTCCCATGTGAGCTGGGAGGCACATGCTGAGGAGGCTCTTTGGAAGGGGGGAAAAGGGTGGAGGCTGCAGGTCCACCTGGTACAGCTGGGAAACCCTACTACTGATGAGGCTGTGGTCAGTCACAGGTGCTTTCCTGGGAGCTTTGGGTTGCACAGGGATGGCTTTTGTGATGCTCTGTGGTGAGTTGTTGGCTGTTCTGGTGTCCACAACCATCTGCTGGAGCTGTCTGCTTTTGTAGTATCTCTCGTTGAATCAGTGCTTTCATATGTGTGCCCTTGCTGTAAATCTGGTCTGTCTGGTGCTCTGCTTTTTCTGTGCCTCACTGGTTAGCTCTGTGTAAGACATGAAGTAGGGCTGCCTGTTGAATTGATTATGGCTGTGGCACCCAATATTGAAAATACTGCTTTGATCAAAACAGGAAGTTGTAACATATAGCAATTCTATAATCCATCCTAATATGAGTGATCCTCGTGAATCCACTAAAACATGGAGAACTCTGTTGTAATATTAAGTTGCTGTGTCAGTACTTTTAAAATGCATATTCAAAGCACGGTGTTGGGTCCTTTGAAATACTGCTGCTTATAAATATTGTATTTGCTTTTGAACTGTGGCTCAAAAGACTGCAATGGCATCTTTGTGAGGCTGATGTCATCACAAGGTGCTAGCACCTAACAGTGCTAATCATTATCAAGAAGCATATTGCCCTTTTTAGCTATCCCTCTGAAGTTAGCAGTGCTCTTGATAGTTACTGCCTTTTGGCATGGTAAGGTCTGGCAAACAAAATAATCCACAGGAAAATGCATTAAAAGCCTTTTAAGGAGGTAATTGTGGCAGAGGCTTTATTCTTTTTCAGACTCAGATGATCACTGATGCATGTGGATAACTTAAAAGGAAATAGCCTTTGAAATCAAGGTGGTCTGAGGATCTTAAATCTCTGTTAGGTAAATTTAAATGACTTTACTGCAAGCTTCATCTGCTCCTGTACAGCAGATGGAGAATATGTATTCATAAAGTCTTTAGTGTGTGAAAACAGTGCACATGCATTCATTAAACATTCAAACTAGAATTTAACAGATGAAATGCTTGATTTATACATGAATAATAACTTTCACATATTAATACCATTTTTATTAAGGTAACTTACCTGTTTTGTTCTGTGCTGTCTGTAGGGAGCTGAAAAGTAAGTCTGTATTTAGACTATTATGTACTTAGTAGCATATTGTCATGTCTGTTTTTTTATGTAAAAAGAGAGAAAATAGTTTCTGTTCACAAAGTGTCTACTCAGAATTTGGTTAATGCTTTTGAGTCTGAAGAGAACTTTTATGGCTGAATTAGGACCAGTGGAGGATCACAGCATAGTAAAAGTGTTGATTTACAAATAATTGTATTGGTGAATTATATGGTGTTTGTGACCAAGTGAGCACATGTATTGCTAATTTACACACTTGACACTTAGCATGTCTGTCCTCTTTCCCCTAGTTTCTCTGCTTGAAGAATATAAGGACTTTTCTTTCGGCCTGTTGTGAAATATTTGGAATGAAGAAAAGTGAACTTTTTGAAGCATTTGATTTGTTTGATGTGAGAGATTTTGGAAAGGTAAGGATCATCTTGATTATATCCCGAGTAATACCTGTGTTCTGCTGCTTGAGTACAGAATACTTTTCTGGTAGCTGTGGTATAGAAGTTGTGACTAATGGATGAGCATTCATTATGAAAAAGTAGTGGGGAAGAATTAAGAAAGCAGAAAAATTATGTTTGTATTGGAGGGGCTAATAAAGGGCAGAGAAGAATACTTGGCAAGAAAATTCCAAGCATGTGAAAAGCCAAGATAAATGGTTTGAAAGATGCTGAGTTAAAGGTAAATGATATGGAAGAAGATAACAAACTGTGGGTGAGTGCTGTCAGGTGAAATCACTTTGGCATAAGTTGTGTAGATTCGGACCTGTACTTTGTGAGACCATGTGGCACAGAACATGTTTCTTCAGTCTCAGGTGCTTGAAATTCACCCAGATAATTTGCCCTTGTAAAATTTGTTTTTGACAGTTAGTTGTTTTTTTCCTAAACTGCTGTAAAGTTCAGACACAGCTATAATAGGTTAATTTGACTATTCTAATTTGCACAGTATATTTACAGTATATTCTGTAAGTCTGACTACTTATTCTATATGTAAAGCTTTTTCCAGTCTGTTGTTCAGCCTCCTACATATGTTTGATCTGTCATAGCCAACCTGTGTTCAGTTTCTGCTTTTGAGTCATAGTATCATTACCCTGATTTCACAGGAAAATCTCTAAAAATTACCTAAGGAGCACTAAAAATAGTTATTTATTCAAATTTAGTATATCTTAAGCATTATTGGTTTTTTTAGAGATCATAATTTTACTATCTAATTTTTATGCACTGCTCTTTTTATAAGTAGGCATAGAGGTAAAGATGATGTAAGAGTGCAAGAATGAATCAGGGCTGCAGTATGATTGTTTGAAATGGCTCAGTGATTATCACTAACCAAAATGTCTAATTATTTTTCTCAATCTTTTGTCTGGTTTTAAGTCCTTTGAGCATTAAATTAGATAACCTGGTAATTCCACCTGTTCCTCAGTTTTGCTGAACATCTTGTCCTCATAAATCATATTTGAGACAACGGTTTTGTTAAAATGTGGTCCTTTTATACATATTTGGCTCACTAAAAACGAGATTTGTTTTTGTCTTGATTGTGCAAGTAGTGGAGGAATTTAAAATTGTTGGGTTTTATTTTTTGTGTGCACTAGCATTGTCTTATTTAAGGTACTTAAGTCAGATATCTCAGTGCTTGATTCAAATCTTCTATTTCTTTGCCTAATTCACAGAAATTTTTTCATATTGTGTGTTCTAATTACTTGCAGAAAGTTTCTTATTTTGTGCCATGTAAAAATATCCTGTTTTTAACACAGTCTAGTTTTGAAGAAAGATTTCTGCAGTGCAAATTATTATTCCTGCACCACTGAATACCCAGTAAACAAGTTCTGAATTAATGGTGAATTTAACCCAAAAATGTGTTTCTGGTACTCTTGATATGTAATTTTAACAGAATTTATTTTGGAATATTATTTTATATAAGTAGAATAACTGGTTAAAAAAAACCTGTATTCCATCCATGATAATTAGTATTTAATTTATCTTTCCAAAGTCAATTTGGATGTGGAGATGTGGATTTTTTTTACTGTTTGCTGCCACAGTATAGCACAAATAGACTAATTATCCCTGGCACTGGTTTTCCTGTTTTAGTGCATACAAGCAATGACTTCTCTAGTCTAGGTCACCTTTCTTGGAAAGCTATGAGGTGAAAATGCAATGACAAATTCGTGAGGCACTGCTGTGTGGGATTATCTCATGAGTTGGACTCTCTGCGTGGGAGCAGCTGCTTGTGCAGAGCTGGAGATGCTGAATTGAACAAGGCTGTGCAGTCCCTGCAATAACTGTGTTGGGCAGCTCTTAGGTGCCTGATGGCTCTGCTGTTCAGCTGCTTCCATTGGGTGCTTGTGTGGAAACTTGCTGTGCACAAGTGGAGCTTGGAATAGGCTGTATTCAGAAGGGCTGGGCTATATGTTTTATAGACTGTGCAAATGAGCACGTAGTGAGCTTCTGAAAGGGGCTGTGAACTTCAGGCCGTCCATGGAGGTGGAAGGAAAAATGGCAACTGTATTAAAATTAATAAAATTGCAAGTAAAGAAAAGGTACGCTAAGTTACTTGTGTGCCTTTAAGTGTATAGTTTGTACAGTTAGCAGAAAATATCTAAAAGTGGCATGAGATTTCAATTGCATATCTGATAATGTACTTACTACTTCAAAAATTCTGATCGTTAGTTACAGTGGTGAGAATAGGAAAGTGTATCTTTTTCAAGTTGTTCTTTGCTTTTCAACTTTCCCCTTCATTATCTTTTCCTGTGAATAATAACTGCAATACAGCTGTACATCTCCAGCTTCCTTGAACAGAAGTTGTATGTATTCAAAAGGCCAAAAAAATCGTGCTGCAGATTTTTCCTGCTACTGCAACCAAGTCATCCTGCCATTTCTAAAATAATTCTTTGAACTGCTCTCTCTAAATGTGTACAAAATATGAATGATCTTAAAATGATCACAGGTGCAAACAGAAAGGGGAATATGCTTTAAAAGCATTGTTTCCCAAACTGTTGCTCAAATAGGTGATGTGGTGAGTGTGGTCATTACCTACAACCTTTTACACATTTGAATGTACTGAAAGCTGTGTTCAGATGTCAGAAGCTGGCGAGTCCTTATTAGTGGTGAGATATAAATAAACTGTTGCTGAGGTGGCTCCATAAACCTTTAAATGTTTCAGTGTAAGTTATAAAGAAATTACTATTGAATTTGTCACTTTAAGATGGAATGTTTTGTTTAGTATGACAGAGTTCAGTGACTATTTAAGCGTGCTGGTGGAGGGAATAGGAGAAATGTGTCAGCTGTAAAGGAGCAATATGCCTTCAAGGAAGTAAGGTTAAGGGGGAGGAATAAGGTGAGAGACCTGGTGAGGGCAAATATATTTCTTTTTTTAATATTCTGATATTTTTCAACTCTCTAAAGAAAATGGCAGACAAACCCAGAGCACTGTAGAAATAGCAGCTGTATCCTGCCAATATAGTCATGAGACTTTTAAGAACCTTGTGAAATACTGGTTACAAAATGTTTGTTGTAATGGTGAAACTTGCACTAAATAGTTAGAGGTAAATGAGCTGTTTCCAGATGCTTAGACATAACGTATGAAAATCTGACTTGAACTTTGTGCTCCACTTTGCAGAGACTTTGATCTCTCAATGATTAGAGAAAAAGAAGGGTGTATGTGGAGTGGATGGGAATCAGAGGTGAAGCTGAAATAACAACATGTAAATAGCTAAAGAATAGGTTAAGAAATGGAAGCAGGTAACCTCATGAATGTGTTTAATGTGTACATTTTGTATGAATATTGATATTAGCTGTTACAAGATAGGAGTTTTCTCTGTTTCACATAAAACAGCAGAGAGTTTCTTATTTTTAGACTGACTGTGGTTGAAAAAATGAGGGGCTACATTACACAGAAATAGGGAGGTTCTTTGAATCATGCTTTTTAAAACTATATATAGCTTGATTTTCTTGGAGTTCTGTGGTATTCACCAATTCCCACTCATTCACCTTTCTATCAGTAAATTTCATTGTTGCTGCGTTAAGTTCCTGACAGAGCATGAAATGCTCTCCCACGCACTGGAGGTGCCAGACAATGTTTTCATTATGGATTCCATGCTGGAGAGTCATTTTTCACTACCGCAGGGTTGTCAGGTTCTTCCTTTCTACCTGTGTGCCAGAATAAGCAAATACTGTTGGTACTTGTTCTTTCAGCTCTGAGCCCTGCACACTCCAACAGCAGCCTTTGCTGCTTGGTGCGCCACAACAAATGGTTGCTATCCCTGTTCTCTGAAGGAAGCTTGTAACTAATGTGTTGCAGAAATGGGAATCTGAGAATTAGTTCTGGTATCTGTTGATGTCAACAGATGCTCCCTGGCCTCAGAGAGCTGTGTTTGGGGTCCTGTGGGGGCAAAATGGTGTCCAGATAGCATCAGAAAAACACCTTTTGTGTACTCTGCTTTTAAATTTTCTAAAGAATGTGTAACTGAGCATGGGGTGTTTTTGTGACACACAGCTGATCTAATATGAACATAGCAATAGACCCCCCCCCACCCCCCTGCAGGGATCCTGCATTAGATGTCTAGAAATAATGTACAATATTAAATTGTGATTTATAAAGAAAAGGAGATCAAATATCAAGTGCCACCAATGAAATAAGTACTTAATTGTTTAAAAGCATATAACAATGTCTGGTGTAGCTCACTCTCTGGTGACACTTAAAAGGCTGGTTTATGTAAAAGCAAGCAACTGCTGTAAAAATATTGAGTTGCATATACTCAAGTCACATAGTTTGTGAACAATTTAGTCACTCCCTTACTGCAACGGAAATTTGGGCAATGATGCAGGAGAAAGTCATGTTGAAGTTGAAAATCCTGGTGTGTTAGTATTCCCTCAGGTTTAATGGATTCCAGGAAGATTGGACAGATGTGCATGAGATACACACACCAAAATCAACACAACAAAAAGCAACAGTTATAAAAAATTATATAACCTTCCAGGAAAAGAGAGTAGGAAAAGTGTCTAAAAAATCTTAAATAAAACTGAAACAGTTGGGATTATCTGCAGTTGTTTCATGTTTTATTAGCTGAATTTACTCACTAGGATAATAGAGCAAAATATGATCACTTTTCACTCATAAAGTCATATAAAAACTACAGAACATGGGGGAACATGCCAAAATATTATAGTATATTTCTGTCAAGATATTAAAATGAAAAAAGAGATTGAACTGATAAAAACAAGCCTATCATTAAAAGCAGAGCTCTGTATCTTCATTGGCTGAGCTCTTTTAGTTGTAAAATAAACTAAAAAAAAGAGCTTAAAGGTTTACTCAAGAAACTAGCTGTACAATTGTTTTTGGGAGTAGCATTTCAGTGGGATGGACTGGTTTGGGATGAATGACACTTGAACTTTCCCAAGGTGTACTTGTGCATGTGGAAGAGTGAAGAAACAGAAGATATGGACAGGTTTCAGCTTTCTTCTCCGTGGAGATGCTTTGGACAAAATGAGCAAGAAAATACTATCCTGTTGCAAAACTGCTGAAATGCTTGGCATGTAGGGACTTTGTTTGTTAGTTATTACTGCTGTTTGTATAGAATTACATAGAAGTCAAACAATTAGTAGCCTTCCTAAAAGCATCCCTTAAATGGTAAAAAAATCACTTCAGCTCCAAAAAACATAAATCATAGTTTTGGGCAAAGCAGTGAGGTGGGTGAAGAAGTGGGGTGAGTAATGGTACAGCTCATGAACCACCTTTTTGGGAAGTCCCTGGAAACCTGCGGGAATGGTTTGCCATGGTGACCAGGGAAACCATTACCAGTGCTAGACAAATTTAGTGTCCTTAATTGTAACACTATGTTGCAAAGGTCATTGTGAAGTAGTCTACAAATTTCTGGGCATATAACTTCAATAAACCTAAAACCATTAGCAAGAGCTTATAGCTTCTGCACGAGCATATGGCCTGAATATTTCAGGATTATGGTCTTGAATGTTCTAGTGAGAGAATACTAGTGAGAATACATCTCACTAGTCTTTCAAAATGGATTTTTATTAATTTCTTAGAGGTCTGTCATAACTTTTCAAGTTGTAATGTTTGCTTCCAGTTGATTAAAAGGGTTACAATAATGTTTGGGTTTGACCACATAACAAAGTGTTGAACACAACACATGTTAGATCATCAATGAAAAATTCTCATCCAAGGGAGTGCTTGCAATATTTCTGTTCTTCTGTTATTGTAGTTCTGTTCAGTTTTTCCACAAATGTTATCAGTTAGAAAGCCAAGGTTAACAAGAAACTGTTAACATAAGAAAATAAAGCTGAGTTTCTGTACTTGTTTCTTTGTTCTTAAGATGATCTTGTCCAAATGTTATCTGTATCTGATTGACCTATCCTGGGGACACTGAAATCATAACATTGATTTCTGGTAGTGTACATTTCCTTTTGAGGTGAAAGAAGTTTTTGTGGAAGAGAAAAGTTGAAGCATGAGTAGCTTTAACAGGGTTTAGGACTTAGTCTTCTCACACATTTGTTTATACAAATGTTTTTAAACCTTATTAGTTCCCTGCAGTGCTTGTAATACAAGCATTTCAGTAACCAAAAGGTGATGGTGAAACTAACATCTAAACCCAGACTTCCCGAATTTGCAAATATTGGTCTAAATAATAATAATATAAACTACAAATAAAACCAAAAAATAATAAATTAGTGACTTGCAGAGGAAGTTCATATCCACTTTGAAGAGGTTTGTGTGTGTGTATTTTTTTCTGTGACAGTGAAATTGTTCACTGCCAGAGAATGGCAGGAAACATTTTTTGTCTGTCTTGAAATAAGGAGGTCATGTTCAAGATACAGTAGGATGCTTATTCAAAAGTAGTAGTAAAGTGGGCACCCCATTTGAAATGAGAAATGATTTTGTGCAGGACCTAAATAAAAGGTGTTCAGTTTATAATTGGTTTATCCTTGGAGGGTTTTGATTACATCAAGCTTAGCTTAATTACTATGGAGTACTGGTAAACTGTTCTTTCCTAACATTCATTGTGGTTCCTCTGCACCTGGCCTTTTGTCTGAGCAAGAGGCTGACCCAAGCAGCACTATGAATTACCTAGAATACAGTTTTGCACTCTTACCTGCTTTTCTTATTGTTTCCTGCAGTTCACTTTGAACCTTAGCTGACTATATCTTGATAAAAATCAAAGATAAGGAGGCAAAGAAGCGCAAACAAATGAAAATGGTATTAAGAACCGAGCAGCTTGAAATATTTCAGTCCCCATGTTGCTTGCCAAATGTCTTTTGTTGTATGCATTAATGATGACAACAGCAGTTCAATTGGCTTGACCTATTATTATGCATAGTTACAAAATAATAAATTTTACTACTTTGATTGCTCCATTCTAGTAGGAAAAAGAGAATTACTAAGTACACTTGCTAAGTTTGGTTTTTGCTTCCTTTTTTTTTTTTCCGTTGGAATGATTTGAAGTACTGAAAGATGCCTCCTAACTCTCCCCTCGACCTTTCTTCCCCCTATCTCTTCTGTATAATGAGTTTAAAACGTGATTGAAGGGTGTCGGTGCTAAACCTCCACCAGAGTGATTAGGCTACTCTTGAACTCTGCTTCAGAGGCACAAATTGCCAGCTCGGGAGATGTGGTTTCAACCATCACCTAGGCAGTGTTGCGATTTCCTCTGAAGAATTAGGTGTGTGAGAGCCTTCTCCAAGAGGAGCTGCTAATGACATGCTGGGCCACACCTGGGAGCTGTTCCTATGCTGGGGAAAGCCAGGCAGGCCATGATTTTTCCTGTCAGTCTGTAGAGATCCCCCTCTTTCTGCAGGCAAGGGGGAGACTGCCTTCAGCTCTGGATGGCTGGGAGTTCCATGGAAAGCAGGAGCATACTTGAGTGAAAAATTCAGTACTTGCTGCTTGTTTCTTTTTAAGTGTCAAAAGCTCAGGGTTTGTTTAACCTGAGGAATACTGTGGTAGTTAGATTGATTGTAAATTAGTTCACTGCTTTTTCTCTCCAATTTCAGTAGAAAGTGAAAGCTGCAGTGAATGGTTTGCAGCAGGAAACACTGAGTATTTCATAAAAAGGAAACAGTAACAATTAATGAGAAATGTTTGCAAACTGTGTTAGAGGTGGTGACAAGGATAGAGAAGGGTTTGCTAATCAAGAATTATGTTCTCTGGTTCTTAATTCTGAGACAATAATTGTGTTACAAATAAATGTCTGCTCTGCACATGCCTTTAGAAAGCATGGATACTCTAATAGATGGGTAGTAGAAAAATATGTCAGAAGAGTTTATTCCAGTGTATTTGTCTACAAATTTGAAAAGCTTATGTTTTATTTGATTCGATCGCAAAGACTGTGTTGCTAGAAAAATCAATGCATCTTTCTCTGCAAACACTGAGCATATTTGAGGACTTTTTCTTCTCATCAAAATATGTTATAGCAGAAATGTGGGATTTTAGGTTTTGGGTCTTAAATGTTAACTTTGCATGAAATGAGATTTATTTGGAAAAGTTCTATTAAACAGGTTGTTTGCATTTGCATGGCTTTCTTAATGAGATTTTGAAGGTGAAACATTGGTAGTTGAACATTGAGGATTTAGTTTTCATACCAACCATTCAGTAACTAAATCATTCAGTGTAAAATTTTATGATGAATCTATTAGCTGATAAACTTGGCGATGTGTTCAGAAACAGTTGTAAATAATGATAACTGCTAAGTAGAAAGTAGTATTGCAGAAGAAATGGAAGTATTGGCAAATAAAATTATTAGCAAAAGTGAAGTTAAATGGCAGACTTTAGCTACTGCTAACCTGTACAAGTAAATAAGACCTGAGGTTTCACCCAGTTAGAGTTTAAAACTGTGATATGCCAGCATGGGTCTCTAGACCAGCCTGTGAAGAGCCTTAGGGAATAGTTGTACTGTATGATGCAGTAATGCAGCACGATGCTGAAGGGGCTGACAAAAGGATATTGTTTGAAATTTCTGGAGTGTACTATTCTGAGCATATTTTCATACACGAATTTAAACCATAATATGATAAAATTGCCAAATTAGAGTTGCATATAGGTTCGACTAGGTTGCATTTAGGTCTTCAACTGGATCCCATTTTGTTCTGTGAACATATAAGGAGCACTTCACAGAATTATTTCAGAAAAACCGACAGAGGACTAGTTCACATAAGTATAGTTCATTGCCCAAGTCAACTTTAAGTTGCTGGAATGTTTAAGGTGTTTCTAAAGTAGAACTAATTTGAGCAAAAATCCATCAGTGACATTGTGGAAGCACATGATGTGTGTTTCTTGCAGTGGCTGATTGATACTAGCTGCGTAATTCAGTGTACTATGTAGTCCATTTTTTAACCAAAATATGTGGATTACTTGAGGGAGGGTTTACTGCTTGTTCCCTTGAAGGAGAGTAGAGCAAAAAATTGAATGCAGGTCACCAGTGGGTTGAGGAGTTCTGCAGTAATTCTGATTCAGCCTTCACTGTTGTCCAAAACTCATAGCACAGTTTAAAGAGATGCTGTTGATTGCACAGTGACTCAGTAGGGCATAATGTAGCTTTTTCCTCCCCCAGTGCTAGACAAAAATAGAATGATCTTCCTGAGTGGTATGAGGCATAGCCCCAGCTGTGTGCCCTCTGACTGCTGTACCTGAATATACCTTGGGAATTGTATCTGGGCTCGGGGGGATAACTAGGGGGTGACAGCAGCTTTGGAGAATAAAACATGGCATGAGGAAGGGACACAATGCTAAGCTTGTGGCAGCTCTGTCCAAACAGTTGACTTAGCTTGACTTAACTTGTCTAAATATAATCACTATCAATGTCCTGGTAAGAGATTGCAGTTGCCATGCAGTGGAATGATCCCATGTGGTGTATTCATGCCTTCAAAAGCAGCGGAACAGGAAGTAAGACCTAATTTCTAAATTTTTTTTTTTTTACCTTCAAATTTTCTTTTAAATGCTTTCCTCACTTAGATAATAAATAATAAATTAATAGCTGTTTGAAACAAGTGGCTAGCCAAGAATAGCTCTGCACATTTTTAAGATTATTTACTTGGCTGTTGCAATTTCTTATGATTTTATCATATCTTTTGGTCACCACCAGTTTGTTTGAAAAGTACTATATACATATATATATATACACATACATATATAAGCACGTAAACATGGCAGCTTCTCGTAGCACTTATTTGCTCTACTAAATATTGTTGGGTGATATAGTTCTGGGTTTATTTTGAGACTGAGTTTCAGTGTTTTGATTTGGGGAAGACCCTCCCTTAGAGTTTTCCAGCTAACTGAAAGGAAAGTTGAGACCAGCTGAGTACCTTAAGTAGTGGTTGGACACAGCCTGTGATCTGTGAGAAACAATCTGGGTGTTGGTAAACAAACTTCATTAGGAATCTTGAAGTTCAATTAACTCAGTGAAGTTTAATGAAAGTTCTTAAACCACCTGATTAGAAATGTCATCATACCATTCCCAAAGTGGTGAGGTCTACATTTTTGTATATGCTAACTTGGAGGCTGGATATAGGCTAGATATAAGATGGTTTTTCTCAGTTGCGTATTTTGTGGCAAAAAAATGTTTGTTAAAGGCATGATCATACCTTATTAGAAAACAAACAGGTTTTTCCTGGCTAAATTAGGCTGCTTTAAATTAGGATAAATATTTTTATTTATATTAATGTTACTAACATTTTAGCATGTTTTGTCAGGGGAAAAGTGGATTCTAGACCAGACATCTGATAAAAAATTCTGAATACTCTCTCTCTCTTTCTATTGACATTTCCTTATAAAATTAAACAAATTGGAATATGAATTCATCTCTTTTTCAGACCAGAGGAAGGAGAGTAGTTTTCTTATATCTAGCAAGCATCTAGCCAAAATTTAGTGAAAACTTGAATACTAGGAACTTAAGTATAATATGTATTTTGATTTTTAAACTTCTACCAAGTAATTGACATTTACATTTTCAGTTTTTTTGATGAAGATTTGCCACCCACAACTGGATGGCATGAATTTGGAATCTGTAGGAGTCACAACCAAACTGATTTTAAATCTTGCCCTTGTGTGTATTATTAATTAGATTAACCATACTGATGGTGGATACGGAGTTAAATGGGAGTGCATGAGAATATTTCTATTCAAATTGTGGGGCTTTTAGGTAATTCTTTATGTCTGGTTCTCCTTGTGGAAGTGACTAATCTGCCTGTGTCTTGAACAGCCTGCTAAATACTAGGAAAAGGTGCCACTTTCAGACTTCAGGTTAACAAAGCAACAACCATAGCAAGTAGCAGAGTGCTCTGACCACAGGCTCTGGGCAGCAGAACTGCTGCTTTCCTTCCTCCACGCTTGCCTCTTGGTGCTGCCCTGTCTTCACCCTTGCCTTACACACAAAGACTGTAATCTGTCTGATCATTCCTACTTAGCCTTTCATCACTTAATGTTTAAACTAATTTTCTGTGGTTAGTTACTATTTACTCTTCATCACTGCCTTGTCTCCTTTGCTGCCTGCATTCTTTGCCTTTCTCACCACTCTGCCCTGCAGTCTGGTGTACGTCCCCATCCCTACAGTGCTTCTTGGCCCTTTTCCATTTAGGCATTTCAGGTTTGTTTCTGGAGGTTTGTTTTGTGTCTTGGTTTTTGCTAGAAGACTGGTCCTGTTATTCCTATGCTTATTTAAATCATCTTCAGATTTTTCTGCATAGCAGATAAGTACTCCCTACTCATCAGAGGAGAACTATGGCTCTATTGAAATTCCTGCAATTCTCTAGAACTAGAATATGAGGGTCTCTTCCTTATTTTTTCTCCTCTGAAGAAAAAATATTCAATCTAGTTTCAATGGCTTCCTCTTGCATCTTATTCAGAGTATATTTTTGTATGTTTAATAGTACAGTGAGAACAGTCTTTGATGTTGTCTTGTACCACCAAAACTCAGAAAAGGAAAAAAGAATTCTTAGCACTGATATTCTGGGAAAGTTTTATTTCCTTTGTCTAAGCAGGAAAAAAACCCCACTACTCTAGAGATGAAGTTCTGAGAAGGAACTTAGCATTTTGACACAAATTGTTCAATAAAATTATTTTAGGATTTACAAGGTATAAGGTACTGTCATTTATTTGGAAATTGTCAAAAGGAAGTTTTAACTAAGCTGTGTATACATATATAAATATAGATATTTTATTTAGAACCATATTTTCTTGAAGAAAGTTGATATTAAGCAGTAGTCAGTTTGTTATGCAATAGACAAGTGTTTAGGCAAGATTATTAATGAAACTGTCTGTACTTAATGTAGTCCTCTGTGATGTGTATTGATCAATATATGCATATATGAACTGCTGTGATGTCTCAAGAAATCAGAAATGTGGACCTCTACCAGATTTACTTTTCCTGAATTTCTCAGAGTTCACGTATCAAATTCCAAGATGAAGTTAACTGATTCCTTATTTAAAAATGAACTAAAGAACATTGAATCTGAGAGGAGGGTTTAGCTTTCTATTTCTTACCAAATCAGTACTCACAAAAGTGACTAAAAAGTACTCGGAGTGTTTGAATAGAGAACAAGGCTTGTGTCATAGGAAAAAACAAGGCAGTAAAAAATACTTGAGCAACAGCACTTTTTAGGAGCCTGGACTGCGAGCTCCAGAAGCTGATCAAGGTCTTTGCAGATAAAATGCTACATAGAAAACAACGTGAGTCTTGTGCCAATGCACAGCTCTGGGCTGACCTGAAAAATACCATGCAAGGCAGGGAGTGCAGTGTGGTCTGTCGTGTGTTTGTGCTTTTATAGGGCATTTCTGCTTGTGTGCAGAAGCAGAGGCTCAGAGTAGTGCTGGCAGTCTGAGCTGTCTGAGGCATAAAAAGGTCTAAAAGACAGGTTCTTCATCTCCTGCTGTTGATGCAGATGGAGTATGTGCAAGTAAACCAACAGGGAATGTTGTCAGAATGTTTCTGGTTATGACTAATGAAAAGATGTGTCTCTGTTAGGAGACTGAGTATGAGTTAGTGAGCATAGACATTTTTCCTCCTTGGATACATTTTTCTGGAGTCATGAAAGATGCCTTATAGCATTAGTCTATTGGGAATGAAAACCTGAAAAGCTGAGTTATTTTCCAAGTGATTGCCCAGAAATGGAAAATGAAGGTGAATACAGGTGCTGGTTTATAGGCAGTTGTTTTCATAAGCATTTGAAAATATTTTTTTTTTTTGCCAAGTAAAAATGGTGTAGGCCCAGAATTGAGCTGCTTTCTATACTAATTCCTGAGATTATTTGGAAAAAAACCCCAGTCCTCTAATACAATGAAAAATATGAAGCTAATAATCTGAATTTACTAACGTTAAGTTAACTCTTGTTCTGCTCTTTGTGTGCATGTTCAAAACAGTTTGCTCAGGCAGTGAAATGGGTAACTTTGGTAGGTATGGTACCAGAGGAACGACTGCTTCCTTGCTTGTTTGCAAGTGTAGAACTCCGGCTGTGAAGGGGAATTCAGTTATAAATTTGTTGGATAGCGTAAGGTAAAATGTTAAAAGCAAAGTCAGCGTTCTCAAGGATGTGTTGTGACTGTGTAGCACTGTTTCAAATCTGTTTGGCTGGTAGGAAAGAATCCATCTGACAGGGTGCCTCAGACCTTATGATGGCTTTAAATTGATCCATGTTAGTTCACTTGGCAGACTAAAGTCTTAAGGAAAAAAAGCTTCCTTTCTGTGAAGCTTCTCATAGACACAGGATCCCTGAACTAGCAGGGCAGAGAATCCTGTCAGCAGCCATTTTCCTTGCCTGCTCTGTTGGATCTTAATGAGTTGTAGTAGTTGTTCTGAAGATGGGGACCATGTGGTGCATATTCTGAGTGTCACAGACAGTGGGAAATATAAGTACATCAGTAATCAAAAATCCACTGAAAACTTGAACTTCTACTGCAATAGCTTGGCCTGTTTGTTATGTATGCAACACTTAATTTTGACCAACAACTAGACCTTCATCTTAATATAAAATCAATCATTATAGTATTTGTTGTATGCAGTCTTAAGGGCTTTTCTCCAAAGGCTACAGTGCAAAAGTATTGGATAAGAGTGGTTTTAATGGCTGTATTATCTTTGAAGAGCAGTGATTAAAAGTTTCCAGAAGCTATATCTAAATCTAAACTATGCCTTGTCCTGATCTTATCCACATACCTCATAAAATCTCTACGATGTGCTCTGCATGCTGTAGGTACCTCAGCTAGAGCAACAAGCTAACAGCTTTAATGCAGCTAATGTAGTTTATATGTTGATATTTTTGTTCCTTTCTGTGGAAAACATGGATCATCTTTTTTTTTTTTTTTTAAAACAAATTACCATGGAGAGAACTCTTACTTTCTTTGTTCTCATTTTATGTTTCATTTGCTTTACAGGTTTGTTTTCATTTTTCTTATCTTGTTTTCTACTTTTTGAGGAGATGGTTTTGTAGTCTCAAACCCCTTCAGAAACTGACTATATTAATTCTTTTGAATGAGCTTTTCCCCCTTCTGCTACTGTCTCATTCTCCTTCCTTCAACTTTCTCACATCTTTCTTCTGTTGACATCTCTCATATTTCCCAAAACTTCTGTCTCTCCAAATGCTCTGGCTTTGCTCTTGTCTGAAGATTACATTTCATGCATCTGCCTCAGTTAAACTGGTTTTGATACTGTTTCATTGCTACTATTTTTGGTATGAGTGCAGCAAGGGAATTTCTGTGCTGTTGGAAATACCTGTAAGCAGTAAAATTAGTGCCAAGTAAAAAGGGAGGAACACAATTTTAAGAAACATTACAGGTAGTGTGGGATAAAATAGTGTGTAATGCTGAATAGCTTTTAAAAAATTTCAGCATTGAGGCTGTTTCACTCAATTTAATGTTTATCAACTTGTATATATTTTGATCTTGGTTTTGGATTTGAAGTTTGATGTAAAAAAATGAAGAAGGTAGAGGTGTAACTCAGATTGCTGCTGCATATGAATTGCAACTTTCAATTTGGAATCTCCCCCTGCAACATCTGACCCATAAAATTTTAACACTCTAGCACAAATATTGCCTTTCATTGAGACCATAATATCTATGACAAAATGCTAGGAGAATATTGGTATCAGATAAACTTTATCTTTCATGTTGTATGTTTGATAAAACCACTTACGCAGCATTGGTTAATTGCAATATATTTTTCCCAGTTTTATCTCCCCAAAATGACTTTGTGCATTGACTACAAAAGATGTGGGAGCCTGTTTTTCACAAAGTATGGCCTTTTCTGGTGTGTTTTCTAGGTGCCTTTGCTTGCCTGCAGTTGCTGTTGCATTTGCTCACTGTAGGCTGCTGCTGAGATTGACTAGAGCAGGATTAAATGCTTGGGATACTGGGTTTGGTTTGATCTCACTGTATTGAACTGAAATGCACAACTAAATTCATGTCAAGAGTTTCATTGAACTCATACGTACTACTGGTGTTTTTATCATAAAGAGTCCTTAGATGAAGTTTTATGACTTGTTACCAATTTGGGATGTGTTCAGTCCTGTGCCCTTTCACAAGTGTTTTTAAGCACAATTCCTCAACAAATATTTGGAAATGCCTATAAACTTTGTAGAGTAAAACTGAGGTGCAGTCCTGTGTGCTGTAAGAGGCAATATTAATGTCAGAAATTACTGCCTCTGCCATGGCAGAATGCCTCTGGATGTGGCAGAGCTGGGGAATACGCAGTGGGCCGCACCTGCCCTTCAGAATAACATTCTAAGAAATCTGTCCCTTCCCTCTCTCTCTGCATATCAGTTCTCAAATGTAGTTTATGACATGACCATAGAGTTGGGTTAGAACAGTGAGTGAAGAGCATAAAAGAGAGGACAAATATTTCTGAAGTCAGTAGAGCTGGTGAAATTCTGAAAGACATCTTAGCAGTAAATACAACTGCAAGGTTAGTGATAGGTATTTCTGGTTTGCTCTTATCACAGTAGCTCCATCTTAAATATATAGTATGATCCCCATCACAGACTTTTAAGAACTCAAAATGTTCTTTTCAACCTCCAGACAAATGAAAGCTACAGAACAACATTTTAAAAAAAGAGTGGAATCAATCCGACTTTCTCTTTAGTTCTGCAGTTCTGCAGTGGCATTTTGGAAGTGTAGCACACAGATAATACAACCTGCAAGCTGCTGCGTGTTCAAGGTAGTGACACCATAATTAAGCAGTTAAAAATAAGAATAGCAAGTTAGTTTCTCTTGTTCATTTTGTAATTCAGTATAAGGATCCAGCTCAAGGACAACTGGGTACAAACATGATGGGAATGTATTTTTCTTCACATTTTCTTTCACTACTGTAAGTGTAGTTATTTTTTTTTTTTAAACTGAATGAACAGATGATTAGGGAGAAAACCAAACCACTGCTCTCTTACCAGGTTTCTATAATAGAAGCTGATAATGCCACTTCCGTTGCAGAATGTCTTCTCAAGTTTAGGTTTTTTTTAATCCTGTGTCAAAGCTGATGATTTTTAAAACGAGTGGAAGACAGTGAAATGTCAGTTATGCCATCCTTTTTACTGTGTATCTTTGTAGTGTTCGAGGCAGGTGCTTTTCTGTTGGACTGATCTGATCCCTTGTCTCTTCTGGCAGAGTAGAGAGATCTCCTAAGAGTGTGAGGCCTGAAAGGTTGCTGTGGGCTTTTGTGAGCCACTGTGAGTGAGTTGGAGGGCAATTGCAGCGAGGAGAACAGCTCACTTCCCTTTGCACTGCAGCAGGAAATTTTTTTTTTCTTGCAGAGAATAAGGGGATATACAGTGTGTGATTATGCATAATAAATATTCCTATTTTCATTTATTGTGTATGGGAGTAAATTCAGTTCATGGTTCAGGAGTGATTTGGTACCGTTAAGCAAAGCCACACACTAGTTAGATTGGTACAGTCAATGGTTAAAGTAAACTCAGAAAAGGAAGAAGTGTGGCAGTGACTGGTTCACCCCAGACAGGAAGAAAAACTCTTCCTCTGCTTTTAGCAGAAGAGAGGAAGAAAACTCCATTGCACAGCCTCCTCTGAGTATTTTTCTTACTAGGATCAAAATTGACAAAAATCTGTTTAAATATTAAAGTGAAATAACACAGTGGGAGTGAGGAAACCACATGTCACTTAAACTGCAGGATGCATACCTAAAACAGTATTGGAGGTGCAATCAATAATGAATATGAAAGCACCAATTTCCTTCTAAAATATTTGTATGCTGATTTTAAACATCCAAGGTCAAGAACACCCAAAATGCATCTTACATAGTGTACAAACTGGTGGTTGCAGTTTAGAGAATTTGCTTGTTCTTTTTGAAACATGTCAAAATAGTCTTCTGAAGTCTGTGAAAAGGCAGGGACAAAAGAAATGTAACTTTGGAAAACACAGAGCATTGATTTACGTTCATTGCTATTTAAAAAACCCCACACGTTCAGTCTGAACACCTTTTGTAATCTCTCTGTTTGGTCATTAGGGATTTTAAAAGGAATGCTTACATTTTGGTAAAAAAAATGGTTGTATTAAAATACCCTGTTTAAAATGCAGGAAAAAGGCATTTCTTTCATGATTGATTACTGTTATGACCCATATAAAAAATGGTAACAAAATATGGTATCATCAATACGAGTGTTCCAAAAGCAGTGAAAACAAGCACTTGATCAAAGCTGAATGCAGCACGAAGATGCTGTTTCTAAGTATAGGTTATCCTTGTAATGTTTATTCTGAAGGGAACTGGAATGACTTCACAGCAAATAGGTTTTGCAGTACTGTCCTAGGAATATCCTTTTGTATTCTTTTGCCCTCCATGCAAAACCTGAATTGTAGTAAATGCAGCAGAAAAGACAAACTTCTATTCCATGCTCAGAAGAACCGTATGCTCTGAGGCAGTCTGCACTCATGCTATTAGTTGCAGTGTTCATAACACAGCAATGCTTGAAGTAAGGTTGCCATTCTTTAAGCAAGATCTTAAGAAGAAAAAAAAAAAAAAAACACCACCGAAAACCAGCTCCAAACTTAACACCCCAGAAGGCTTGGTGAGGGCTGGAAGGTATTCAAAGAATCAAAACCACGAGCTGCAGACAGGAAGCAGCTGCTAGAGCTCCATATTTGTGTTAGGGTGTCTCTTGGCCTTGTGGACAAAATGAACCAAGAAATGAGCAGGACTGTGCTGCTTGTGCAATTGGAACTTTTTCATTTCCTTGTAAGAACAGAGCCGTCTAGGGAACCTTTCATGCTTTTGGACTAGCAACTATAGCCTCGTCAGAGACCTAAAATTTAAAAAATGGGGTTTTAAGCACAATTTTTTTTAGTGTACATACATTTGTGTCCATTGTTGGATACTGATTAGTCAAGACTTGCTCATTATAGTCCTAATAACATGGTATTGAGTTTTACAGATTCCCAGAGCACGTTTGGTTTTATTTCTCCTTCATTAATGTTTAGGATTCATGTGTGCAGTTCTGTCAGCCAGTCCCACTGTTCTAGTTCCAGAGTTTGCATTGTCAGAGTTATCACTTCTGATAAAAGGAGTAAAATGTTGCAAATGTTCAGCCTGCAAAGGGGGAGGAGGTGTTTGGTCAGTGAGGGGTCCAACCTGCTCTTTGTTATTGTTAGAAACAACATTTATGCTTTTAACTACTGTCTTAGAGAAAAACACTATAGATACTTTACATTTGTAATGTAAACATAAGACATCGAGTGTTGCTTGGTGTAAGTTGGAGATGTGAAAAGAAAACAACAGAACTCTTCTTTTGGATATTTCTAACTTAATGTCAGGTGTTCCATTTTTATTACAAAGGGTAAATATTCTGGGCCTCAACCTGTCCTTTTGGACATCAGGTCATCTGTCCTCATGTCTTTCTGAGTGGTTTGTAAAAATTACGTTCTACAAGCTCTGCCTGCCTTCCTGGTGCCTGATTGCCCATCTCACCTCTCCTTCTTACAGGGCTTTGGAGAAAAGGTTGCATCTTCTGTAGCTGTTGATTCCCCGTGCCTTTTGAAGTCCCCGTGGTTTGCATCTCTGTATTTAGCTTATCTCTGAACAGAGCGGCAACACCCAGGAGGTTTTTTGTCTTGGCTATTTTTTCATCTTTTGATTGATTTATTATTTTTACTCTAGAGAAACTTTCCTGCCACTTCATTGTGGAGACACTAGAGAAAGTGCATATGAGATGAGACTTTCCTAGGGCAATGCGTGTAGGGTATGAAGGTCTGCATGCCCAGAGCCAGCCAGGCTTCTCCCTGCAGCACAGCAGCCCCCCTGAGCTCTTCTCTCGCAGCTGGAGCTGAGGCTCAGTGCTCAGAGGAAATGTGCATGACTGCCAAAAGCAGCTTTTATAGCAGTCATACCCTTGCTGCCTCTGCATGAAAGCGTTTGGCACCTGGTTTCAAACCTTTTTTCACAGTTGCTGGCAGGCTTCTGTCTGTCACAAAGCCTTGGCTCGGGGTTGTGAATTTCTCTGCCATGGTTCCCTGGGACAGTCAGTCTTTTTTCCTTACTGCCACTATGCCAGTGCTAAGCCTTGATGGGAAAGAGGGATGAAGTAGTCCTCAGATGTGTTTCCTTAGGATGGAGTTCAGTGGAAGTGGAAAAATGGACATGGACAACGAGAGCCAGAATAGGATGGCAGAAGGTGATGTCAGTGAGAAAACAGGCAGCATCCTGCAGTAGAAAGTAAATTTGTGGCTTTCCTTTGTATTGCACCTGTCAGTGCTCTATACCTAAAGCCTGGATTTCATTATCTGAATGAGGTGAAAATTGGGATACAGCTATATGTGAAGCTGTGTGTAATGAAACCCAGGCAATTACATTTCTACCTGCTGGTGGTTTGTCCTGTTCCTAAGGAGGTGTTGGTGCAGGTGCCAAGGCTGTAAATTCTTTCAAATCTTTGTGTCTGTATGGCTTTGACACTTCAGTGCATGCCACAACAGTATTTAGTAGAGGCATATTTGCATAGCTGGCATTTAAAATTTGGTTTTTGTTTTTAAGGGTGTGTTACAGGTGCCAGTATGTGAAACAAAGGTTTGCTTTTAGGTCATGTTTTTCTTCTCTCTCTCTGTTTTCCCCCCCCCCCGCCCCCCAACCCTCCCCTTCTTTCCTTTCATTTTAACGAGTTTTCATTCATTTTGCCTTTTCGAAAAGTCCTCATCCTTTCTCCTTCCCTAGAGGCTTGTGGTTTGATTAAAACTAACTTGAACCAACACAGACTACTAACATGGTACTTGAACAAGGCAGATGGAGAGAAAATGTTCAATTTAACTTAAGAACACGCTTTACTTGGAATAATATACTCATTAGATCAGCAGCTGTGTAATCACCCTGGAGTTGTCTGGCTGCATGTCTTTTTTTTCATTTATTAACCAAGTGAAATGGAACTATAGCAGTTCCTAGAGGTCTTTTGGTTCAAAGGTTAATGATGGATTAGTGTACAACATTAATACATATTAATCAATATATGTTTTAACCGCCCCCCATCCCTTTCTGTGCCAAATGAAGTATTGATCTAAGGTTGTCCAGAGCCTGGTAAACTCTACAGTAGCAAATGATAAACCTTCTTCTTAATATAAGTCATTTGAGAATATATTTATGTATAGCAATTTCATCTTATCTCTGGGTGACAGAGACACAAAATGATGTTTCTCTTTCCCCTGCTCCTCACCAGTGTGGTGTATGAGTGAAAGCAGCTCCATGAGAGCTCACTCAGCTTGTGGGCATGACTAGCAGTTCTGGCTTTAAAGTGTCCTGGATATGTGGCACTTAAAATTGGCCTCATAAGAGCCTCACCCCATGATGCAGAGAATGTATGACTTTGTGTTCTCTAGGAACGTTGGATTTCTGTATGCATTGGCTTTTTGTTTTTCATGATCTGCCCAGAGCTGACTTTTAGTGTGTCTTAGGAAAACATATCCTGATTTAAGTGCCTGCATGGAAGCGACTGCTTTGATGATCTAACCATAAGTGAGTCTTTCTAGGTTTTATTGGCATAAGCTAAGAAACTGTTGCCATCAACATTTGTTGATCACTTAATATTTTCAGTTTAGGTAAACATCAGAAATATAAATATGGGCGTAGTCCTTACAGCAGCAGTCAGTGGCACGGAATTGCTTGTTTGGGGAGACAGTGAGTTGCAAAATGATTCACTTCTGTTTCTTTTAAAAGTGGAAAAGTACTTTTAAAATATACTTAATATGTTCTTTAATTGAATGATTTCCAAGTTCTTTTTAAAGAAACAAGATTAAAAAGAGACTACTTCAGAAAAGGACTTTTAAAACTCAGACACACTACTGCAATGGAAAGAAGTAAAATAGTCCCTCTAGTGTACTGCTGCTGTAAGCAGGCATGGGAATATCTGATGTGATTAACTGAAGAGTATGGCTGCAGGAAATTACAAAATAATGTTTTGGCAAGGCATATTAAAGTTCTTACGTAAACTGGAGAGTTTGACCTACACCTGTAAGTCAAGTGAAGCCATAATAAATACCAAGCAAAAAAAATGCTGTTAGAGTTATTAATGAAGTAAAGAGTTAATGTGTACAGTGTGAGACCATTGTTCTTGCCAGTAGTGCCTGAAACATGAATGAGGAGCTGAGCACCAGGGTGTGGGCTGAGATGTGCTTCCTCTTCCAGGGCTGTAGATTTGAATTTTGTGTCATATTTTGCATAAACTGGCTATGTACTGAAAAACAAACGTGGATGTTCATGTCTTCTTGAAGGGAGTGTGACTTTGATGTGACTTCTAAAGAGCTGCTTAACCTCTGTCTGATGGTGTTAGACTGTGCAAAGGAGCTGGGCTGGGGTGGGTGCAGTGAGGCTTCCTTTTCTGCCTGGAAGCCTCTTGATAATACCTCCCAGTGTCAGGTTCCCTGCAGGAGAATCATGGAGTTACTGTGTTTTTCAGTGTGAAAGAATGCAGTCATTGTGGGATGTTTTGGAGTATAATTTTTTTTTTTTTGGTGTGTCATTGCTGGGTAGAATGTCAATTAGGAATCTTTACTCAGTATCTGTTTTTTTGCTGACTGTGCTAGTAGCAGTGTGTGTGTTCAAAGCTCTGCAGCCCTTACTACATTTGTTGGTTGCAGAGCAGCACCAGGCATGGATTCCCTGTTGTTCTGCACTTTGGACAAGCAAGGAGTGCTATTTTTGCACTTAAACTAAGATCCATTTAAGCCTCATTCAAAGTACGGGGGCATTTGTCAGAGTCCTTGCTTTGGAAGAGAGTTCGACAATAATTTAGGGTTAAATGCATAAAAGGGATTAAAGCTCTGCTGGAAGAAAGAGAGCAAAGCAAAAAAAAAAAAGGCACATGAAAAGTGCAAAATTGAATGTTAGGGACTTTAATGTGTATGGTACATTGTAATTTTGGAGTCCAGATTTGCACTATATTATAGGTTCACTCACATCAACTGTAAAGGACTTCAAACTAGCACTGTTCTGAAAAACTCCTGGGTCTTTCTTTGTCAGTTGTTGAATATCAGACATTTTGCTGTGTTTGATTTTGTTTCAATGAATGACTGTTGAAATTCTGTTTGTTTATCAGGCAACTCAGCCCATAACTACGTAACGGCAATTATCTCCATGAACTTTGAAGTTTGGGAACTCTTAGTTGTTCCTTCAGTGTCTCAGAACCAAAGAAATGAAATTTGATGTGGAAGGAGAATCTTGCTTTGCCCTACTTTTTGCTGGAGCAAATACATGTACCTGTATATGATTTGAAATAGTGTGTTGACCAGAAGTGGTAATTTCATGTATGCTTACTGGTCTAAGTATTCCTGATATTTTCTCAGAATTCTTTAGGGAAGCCACAACTGCAGGAAAAATACTCCTCAGTAGACATGATTCTGTTTCTTGACAGCACTGTTTTAAGCTGTGGTTTAATAGGAGTGGTTCAGTGGGTAAGCATTATCTTTTATTCTGTGGCAGTTGTATCTGTGTTTTAATCATAACTAGAGATTGGAGTGCTTAATGGTCTCTGTTCTAAGAGCAGGGAAGATTCTTGTAGTCTTCTGTTGTTTCTAGTCATACAGTTCCTTTCTCTGTCCTCTTCTCTGTGTGCATTTTCTTGTGAATGCTTCTCTGGCTTCCTCAGTGTGTGTGGTATCATCGTGTCTCTGTGCCCGCCCCTTCCAAGTTTTCACGTCAGTTCCTGAAAAAGTTTTTCTATTCCTCTTATTTGTAAATCTTGCTTTTGTTTGTGTTCATAATGATAACTCTAAAATGTAATTTGGCAGTACACTTTGGGAATAATATTTGCTAGTTACTACCTAAAATTTGTAATTTTGTTTGTATGGCCTTTTTTTTTTTTTTTTTTTTTTGTGTTATCTTTAAGCAACTGTAATTAGCTGTGAAGAGTAAGCCATGTGTCTACTGGGTTTGATTAAGCTAGATAAGTGAGAATCCCTCTAAGGAAAAGGGTCTGTGTGGGTGGAATAGTTTGCAAAAGATTTTTTTGTGTGCTGGAAAATATCATGTTGAAACAAGTAAGGGATATTCAGTTCACCAGACTTGCCCCTCTTTGTTTCGAGAACCATTTAACCTCCTGTGATTTTGCCAATCAGTGCCACCCATGTGTCAGGACAGATCATTTTGCCATTGAATCCCACAGAGTCTTGTCTTGTGTGGCTCAGTGTCCTTGCAGCCCTGCGCTGGGATTCTTGCAGGTGTGCAGAGGCAGGTTCTGGTCTGCTACAGAAACCAGAACTCCCCTGCAACAGCAAGACTTGTTAAAGGAGTCTTTTTCCCTTTTGACCTTTTGATTAATGTGAAATAGTTTTTAATTAATTTTGTCATCTATTCAATCAACTTCTATTCACAATTTCTAAAGCTTATTCTAGGCCATATTGCATTTCTTCTGTTCATGGGGGAAATATGTGCCCCCACCTTTGATTATGTTAATGGCATATTTATTTGTTTTTATTGTTCTTTGTCTTTGCTGTAAGGCAAAATGAATTTTTTTGTGGCATTAATTTTCACAGCAGCTTAAATGAACTCCAGATACTCCTTGCACAGGATTAATCTAATGTTAATTCTTGATTTTGCTCGTCTGCCTATGAAATATGATTCACTGTGGAGGCTTTGTAACTTCAGTTTAAGCTTTGTTGTTTGTGAGATTTCTCTGTGGTTTTTACTTTGTCATTCTCCTGTGTAAACATGTAATTTTCCTTCCTTTGAGAGATGCACTTTTAACTCTCTTTTATGGTCAGGGTAGTCTTGTAATTAGAACTTCAAAAATAAACAACTGAAATTGTAGAGATCATTCCCAAATGCCCGTGAAATGTAGAATTGCTGTACTGAATTCTGATACTGCTGATAAAAACCTTGTTTGGAGTTTTCTCTTCAGCTTAATATGGATTTTGATTTGAAAAGATACAGGCTGAAACTTCTGAGGAGTTCAGGGGGAAACCTGGTCATCGGAAGTATGGAAATTCAGGCAGGGTATAATTTTGGGTCATTTTCTCTCTCTAGCAAATAAGACTTGCATATCTGAGTATAAGAGTAAATATTTGTGACGGGGAGGACATGCCAGGCAGCGTCAAAGTAGGTCTTGAATTAATTCAATTGCCAACAAAACAACTCCATGCATGTGACCGTGTGTGTATTCCACCCTTCCTAATGCTCTCCCTCGCTATTTGTGTGACCTCAGCGGTTACAGGAGTATTCTCTCAGAATGAGATCTTCCAGACGGCTGCGGTGTTCCCAAGGTGGAGAAGGGTCCAGGGCTCCTTTGTGCAGATGGGAGCGGGCTCGGCTTTGGCCGCGGGTCGCTCCCTCCGCCTCCAGCCTGTTCCCCGCGGCCTGCGCTGCCTCGGCCTTTGGCTCCCTCTGCTGCCCGCCGTGCGCCAAAGCTCCGAACCGTTCTCCTGCAGCTGCAGCAGAAACCCAGCTATTCCGAGCAGTCTGTAGCATAAAACTTGATCACAAGCTATCCAGGTCCAATTGCAAACTGTGTTTGGCACAGCCAGATTTTCTCTCTTTATATAATTTGATTTGAAATGGTGCTGCTGATAATGAAACAATGAGAACAAAGTGTTTTATTGCTTCTGTTCTACAACTTATCATAATTTCTTTCTTCTGCAGGTGATAGAAACACTTTCAAAGCTTTCCCGTACTCCTATTGCATTAGGCACAGGAATAAGGTATGTTACTGCCATAGGGAATGGTGGGAGTAGTGCCTCTTGGTGTGATGCTCCTTGGAAAAGTTGTTACAGGCAGAACAGGTGGTGTCCCCCACTAAGAACTTCTCTAGCTGAAAGCCACATTGCCAGGTGGGCAGCTAACCAAGGCTCTGGTCCTCTGAGGAGTTACAAAAGGTATCTGCTACCTCTAGTGTACTTACTGAAGGGCCTGAGCTGTGTGTACTGCTCATGGTGAAACAGGAGATGAACAGAGGAGCAGTACTGCAGAACTTGTGTGATAATCGTGACACATGGATCATAAGTCAAGCTGATGCAGTGCTGATTTATGTAAAGACAAATGGGGTTTCTCTTCTTTCTTGCTTCTAAAAAATCAGCAAAATTGGCCAAGTTTGTGGGATTCTTGTTTTTAGAAAGAAACCAAAAAACCCTGAACCAAACCTGAAAGTTTTGATGATTTTTTCCAGTTGAAAAATGACAATGATGTGTATTAGTGGTGATTTATAACAACTGCATCCAGTAGAGTTTTTATTATATTAAGTGTCAATCCACGTAACAAAGTGTAAATACACATATACTGTTCATCAGAAAAAGGGGGGAATGTATAAACACATTAGTATACAATAATGTGTGTGAAAATTTTGGAAACCAAACAGAAGTCCACTGTATGACTAGGCTAGTGCTATCAGTAATTAATGTAATTTTTCATTTTACAGGCCCTTCCCTACAGAAGAAAGCATTGATGATGAAGATATCTACAAGGGTCTTCCTGATTTAATAGAGTACGTTGTAAATATATTAATTAAAGATTTTGTCTTTCAGTTGCATGCTATTTTTTGTGTTCTGTTGTGGAACATATAGTTTTAATGAGAATGGGATATTTATTTCATTTATAAATATTCTGTCATTATGCTGACCAGGAAGAATTAATTATGAAAAATTTTTTAAATTACTATGATACATTTGTGTATATAAAGCAGCATGTTTCATAGAGGCTGCTGGTAGCAAAGTAAATAAAGAATGCATTTCTAAGTTACCTGTTTATACTATAAGAATGCTTTCAGAAGATTGCAAGATCACTTGTGAGGGACTCAAGGAAATTGTCTTGAACTTGGAAAGAAAATGCATGTTTGGATCATAATTCAAGTGGATCATTTCCCTAAGATCAATGAAATTCTTCATTTGAGTGCATTTACCTCTTCTGGGTAAGTGTTTGCAGGATTGTCAGGATGCTCTTATATCCTATGGCTAGGATCTCTCAAGATCCATGAGGAATCATGTTGGACAAGGGCTAGATCAGAGCTCACTATTCCAAGGCTCAAAGTTCACCAGCACTCAGTGCATGTCACATGCTGCAATGTGGGAAAGAAGCTGCTGTTCACACCAGGGATTTTTTTCTTCAGTGCCTCTAAAGAAGGGGAACCTTACCATGATTGGCATTGCTCAATTTATCACTTTCCCTGCAGAGCTTGTCCTCGTCCCTGCAGCTGACTGACTGTCTCATAGATAATTGTTTCACTCTGTGTAGCCAAGCGTGCAGAAGGTAGAGTTGCAGTCTCCTCTGAGACCCAAGTGGGCAGGAGGTGATGTCCTTATCTCTTAGATGTGGTGGTGTTATAACAGTTTGAAAATAATATTTCCACCAGTTCTTAAATGGGTATATAAATTCAGCACGGGGAGACAGTCTTTCATTAAAAAAAAAAGCTAACAAAGCATACCAGAGAAATTGATTCGTGACTCTTCTTGTGCAACAAATTATGAATATTATTAACTGAAATTTAATAGTTGCACGCTGTCTCAATTGTGGAGAAAGCAATTCAAGAATAAGAAACAAATGTGCCATTGAATGATGCAAATGGCCCACATTTTTTAGTTTCCATCAATTATTAGTGAGCTTACTTGAAATGAATTTAATTGTCCCTGAATTTAAATGGGGTCTGAAGAATTTAAAATTAATTTAAGTCTTTTTGTCAGAAAGAGCTGTAGTAGTTAAATGTTTCTATCCTTAGTCTTGCCTTTCTGCTAGCTTTTTTTTCCCTGGAGCAGAGGTGGTAGAATGGAGTGTGTCTGCTGCATCTGACATCTGCCAGTGTTTAATGTGAAGTGCTAGCACACCACCACTGCTGGTGGGAATGAAAACCTGTTGGTTTTTACTCTAAAGGATTTCAGTGTTGTCTTCAGCAGGAAAAATCTCAAAATTGTCAGGATATCTGATCCAGTTTCTATATTATTATTGTGACACAACTGCTTTCAATATCTTTTAGAGTTCTTTTGTAGACATACCCTAAGAAATATGAGTGAAAGATATTATGGGCTTGATACAGTGCTAGCACAAAGTTGGTAACACTCTTGCAGGGCTGATTGTAATGAAACTGAATTAGCTGAGGGTAGAGTTGAGCATTGACTTTCTGCTTTATTTCTGCAGTCTGGGTAATTGGAGGACATCACCTGTGCATACTCAGTTTCATTGGACTGTCTGATTTTCAGTTTTATTGGTTCCTTTTTTCATTTTTGTGTAGCTGAAGGTTGCATGAGATGATCCAGATCCTGGTTTATGGTGTGGAGGTACAGTACCTCAGTGCTGGCTCTGCAGACTTTGGTGTATTTTACCCCAGTCCTTTCTTCAGGCAGGCAGAAGAGCTTTAACAGTGTCTCATATCCCAGTGTAGTGGGATGCCAGGCATTAAGGAGAGGCAGCTCCTCTTCACTGGATGTGGTGGGAAAAGAGAAGAGGGCAACTGAATTGTGTCTTGTGACAAAACTGTCCTGATGTATTGCTTTTGCTCTCTAGTTTAGTTCCCATGTGGTTCTAAATTCATGTAGTGTTCAGTATTGTGTTGATTTTGTACAATTTTATTTTAAATTAATTGAGAAAAGAAAATTAATGGACTTAATTTCCCTTAATGAGTTATTTCATTAGGTACTATATTAATTAATCTGTTTGTTTACTGTAGAAACTTCTCCTGTGAGTAGTCCTTTGTAGAGCTGATGGTACTTTGTCTGTGCTGCACAGCTTTTTTTCTTGTCTTTTCAGTGAAACTGGTGTTGAGGAAGATGAGGAGTTGTATGATTGTGTCTATGGAGAAGATGAAGGTGGGGAAGTTTATGAAGACCTGATGAAAGATGAAGCAGCACAGCAACCTGTATGTTTTCCAATTCCCAGCTGCTTTGGAACAATAGCAGTTAACTTTTTGAAAGTTGAAATGATGTCTGTATAGATAGTTTCAGTGACACTCCTGCTCAGCTGCATCCGGAGTTGTCATGTGCAGAGTGTTATCTCCTGTGTAAGACTTTGCAGGCTGTTTGGGTAAACAAACTGTAGGAGGTTTAAAAAAAAAGTAATCTTTAAATGAGGTACGTAATTGTTTTGTTTGATAGTTTTGACTAGTAAAATTTACCAGCTATTTTAAGAGCAGTTAATTGAATTCTTACTTGAAAGTGTCCTACCTCCAAAATTGTTACAATTTTGGGAAATTATTGTGTATAATATTGTTTCAGCCATTGTTTGGACAACTAGCCTAACAAGGACAACTGAGAATTGTTTCGAACTAATTAATTTCTCGCTTTTTCAATCATATAGTTTTTGTTGATCGTTCGGTTGTCATTATGTTGCAAAGTAAACTGTTCCAGTAAGTTTTTTCTAGGAGTAGCTGAACTTCAAAGGCAGCTTTTCTTACCTGTGGTGGTATTACACATTATTACTTATTCCTTCTTTCCTTTTGTTTATTGCCCTCAAACTCTAGATGTTTGTGGTACAGATATGTTAATTTCTCCTGAAAGTGTCTGTGTTAGTGATTTCTTTGGGTTAGGTGAGTGCAAAACTGAAGCAATGGTTTTAAGTGGAATCCCAGGATTTGTTTGCATTGCTCTTGTGAGTGTTGGTGGACAACAACCCCCCAAATTTTGCAAATGTATATGAACTAATGAGTACAGCAACTTCTGTATTGGGACAAAAACTGCAAACATCTTGAACAGTATTGAGCTAAAGGTAAAAAATAGCTGCAAGTCTAAATAATGTCAAATTCTAATACTTTATAGAGATTAATTAATTACAGTTAACAGTTACAATGTCTCCTTACTCCTACAAAAGAATTTGGGAATAAATGATAGATTTGAGATGAGGGTGACCATCAGATGATGATGCTCACAAAGTACAGTTCTTCTGATAAGGCTGTATTTTTTTGCAAAATGGTTACTTGTGTCTGCATCTGATAAAGATGGAACCTTAATGTTCATTGTGGGAAAATGAAGACCTGCACAAATTGGGTTTTCAAGAGTAATTTCTGAAATTGCTGCACTTGGTGGGTGAGTGAGAAGTCATGCTCTGCTTGCAGGAGCTGGTTGTAGAGTCACATAGAGATGAAGAGAGAAGGGTAAAGGAGATCAGCCAAAGCAGTGGCCAAGCTTTGTGTACCTATGTGTTTGCAACTTGGCACCTTGTTGAGGTGGTAGGAGTACATTTCCCACTCTAAGGTGGCCAAGCTGTGTAGGAGCTATATGTGGCTCATGGACAGTGTAAGTGTGGCTTGCTCCTTGCTGTGCTGTGCTTAGCAGGTGTATGAGGGGGAGTGGAAGGAGTCTAACTCTTGAACATACCAGGAGCTAAATATTCAAATTTCAATCTAGAAATTTTGCTATTCCTAGAAGATAAAAGTCTTTTGTTCAAAAGCTGAAAGTGTTTTTTCTGAATGGAAAGAACTGTAGTGCTAAATTTCTACTCCTGACTCCCCCCTGTATTTGAATAACATCTAGTCATCGGGTCTATGTGCAGCACAGGGATTCTCTACTACTGGATGAAAATAGGTAAGATACAACCAGGGATATGCTGAAGGATGTTTCAAACTGATAAATAGGCTTCAGAAAGGATGTGATAATCCTGCTGCTTAGAAAGATAATGCTTATTGTTGTTGGAGAAAACATTCTGGATCAGCTGCTGCTTCTAACTGCAAGAGCCTGTCCAGTTACTGTGTCAAACTTGCACGCTGACCTCTGTATCTCCAGATCTTCTGTGCCTTGCTTGACATGAATGGTTCCATATCATCTTCCAGTTATTTACTCTTTTATTTGAAATTGGATTTTATTGAAGCTGTAATGCTGTAAACCCTATCTTGGGTAAGAGAGCTTGTAAACCATTTTTATAGAGTCCTGTAATTACTGATAATTACTTCCATGTCCTATGAATCTGCTGATTTACATGGAAAAATCCCAGGGTCTTTTTGGAGACACACACATACATATGCAAGAGTTGAACTTTGAGGTCACTGCACTTCCTGATCTGAGGACATGCTCCTCTTGGACCTGAAGAGAAAGCTCCCCTTGAGAAATGAAAGGGGAAAACTGTAAATAAGTACAAGGATTAGACTGAATCCAATATTTATGGCAATGGAAAGTTGCTTACATGATTTAGCCCCATTAAGTTTAATGAAATTATTAATTGCTGAGTATTTTAAATAAGATTTCTCAGTCTGGATGTAAATTAAATATGATCTTGTCTTTCAGCTTCCACAGTACATGCTGATACTTCAGTGTTTTATGTCTAAACATTAACTTTTCATAATATTACTTTGATTTTTGTTTTGCTAAAATCATCAGCTAATTGAACTTTAAAATATTCTTGGTTGTTGCTGTCATCTTTGGAGGCTGCAGTACTCAGAGAATGTCAGGAAGCAGTTACCCTAATTGCGTAATTCTAGACAAATAAAACCATTTGTTATCCATTAGGTGCCTGTTAATGATTTAAACTTGACTCCATTGTAATTGCAGAAATGTCCTGAAAATGACATAAGAAGCTGTTGTCTTGCTGAAATAAAGCAAACTGAAGAGAAGTACACTGAAACTCTGGAATCGATTGAGAAAGTAAGATGCTGCTTACAGACTTGTAACATGCATTTTTTAGCACTCTAGAAGATGGAATTACAATAGTCAATGTATATTTTTTTTTCTTGCAGTTTTTCATGGTGCCATTGAAAAGGTTTCTGTCAGCATCAGAGTTTGATACTGTTTTCATCAACATTCCTGTGAGTAATTGCATATTTAATGAACAGATATAAGGTTCGTAGTTGATTGTGATACATTCGTGTTACTGCACAAAATGATTATTTGAAATACAATGCACAGGGTGTTTGTGGATATTTTTTGATTAAAAAGGATGGGCACTACCAGTTTTTTTTTCTGCTTGAGGGAATAAGGTAAGATAAATAGTATTAGTGTGTAAGATAGTGAATTGTTATAAACTGGAGTATTTTTCATCCTTAAAAGCTAATAATTTCTAGAAGTGAATCTTTGAATAAATGCTGATATTTTAATGATGGCACAAAGTTGTGACTGCTAAGTTACCTATCACTGTATACTGTCTATTAATATCTGCTTTGCACATCCTTGTAACTGCCCTGGCTCTTACATCGTTGGTCACACTTGAAAGTTAATGTAACTCACAGTTTTGCATTTGGAATCTGGTACTGGAAGGGATAAGGAAATCCTCTGTGAACTGTCTAGGAAACCTTGTATTTGACTGAAACAATAATGGTTTCTGTGATTGCTACTTTGTGCCATTTATTTTTGGCTTAATCTAAACAGTCTGACAATTTAGAAATATTTTTAGTTGATAAGTGTTCAGCATGTCTTTACTCTGTTTGACTGTAAAGGAAGACATTAGAAGTGGTCTGAAGCCTCTCTCAACACAGACAAATGAAAGCAATGGTTTTTTATGAGGCCTTTGTAAAGCAAGCGTCCCCAGAGTGTAGCCCGTGGGCCACATCAAACTCTTATTGCTTGTAAAATGTCACCTCTGTTTTGGCCATCCCTGGCATGTCCAACAGGCTCTCAGGTTGTAGGAGGAGGTGTTGGGGATTTTGTTTTATTCTGTGAGAACCTGGCCTGTCTGTAAAATTGTTTTGATTGCTGTTCCAGCATCATCCTGGTAGAAGGTAAGTTCTGACAGTTATTATACTGATGATACCTGATCCCTTGCCATATTTGTCCCTCAGTTAAGTTTTCACTCTGCCTCTTAATTGCTGTCATGTCCTTCACTTCGAATATTAGTCCAAAACACTGTCACAGAGATCAGTAACTAACTTGTCTTCTTGAATTACATCAGCTGCCCATAGAGATCCCTTTGCTTTTGGATTTGTGTTTTAAATGTATATTCTGTCCTGCATTGGTATTTCTTACTCATTGCAAATAAAGCCATGGTGTGCCCTGCCGAAGTTACTGTAAACCTCTTTCCTAAGGCTCTGTGTGCCCAGGTGTATTGACTTATGTTTTGTGAAAGACCTAATTCCAGTCAATGGAAACACTGCACAAGGGTACAAAAAGGGCTTGAATGCTGTAAGCACAAACAGGAAGGTCAGCCCACTCACTACTCATTAAAGCTGTGTAAGGGGATCACATAAGAGTAAAAAGAACAGAACCTGTTTATTTTAAACTAGGGAGACACATAGTAAATAAATGGTTACGTTTGGGTTGTTTTATTTTGCTTATTGTTGTCAGCGTTCAGTATTCTGCTGTTAGAAGATGCTGCTTGTTTCCAGCTCCAGGAGCATTTCCTAGGCATCCAATAACCTTAAAAAAATACAGGACTTGGCTTAACCAAAAATATTTGCAAACGCTTTGTCTGCTCAGACCTTGTCTATGTGGCAGTTCCTCAGCAGGAAGGCTGGAGGGCAGTGGAAGCTTGTTTTAAACTAAAAATAGCTGTTATAAAGAGCTCTGCAGCAGAGTGAGATGTGAAGAGCAAGTGCTGTGTTCTCAGAACAGGATGGATTTTCCTGTGTTAAGGGGTTTTGATGAAGGATTGTTTCCTTTGAGTGATGTTATATTCCTTAAATAGACTCTAAAAGATGCTTGCTGGATCAACTGATATCAAAATACTTTATTTTGAAGAAAAAGCCTCCAAACCAATTACCCCAAATTACTCACCAGTCCAAAGAGAGTGCCTTTCATTGGCACTCATATTTCTAAGTTGTGTTCTTTAAAGTGACTGTATGGTTCTATATTTGTGTATGGCTCTATATTTGTGTGTGTGTATGTGTCTGTCTGTATTAGGTATAAATCCCTTTATATGTACATCTGTGTGCATCCTTATGTTGATGCACTTACACGTGCACAGTGCATGCCTTTGGCATATATATATGGACATACAGAGAGAAAGAGAGATGAAAGTATGTGTAACAGATACTGAAGTGTAGGAAAGTTCATTAACTTCAAATGATGTTAACATCAGTTTAGTTTAAAACCTGACTTTGAATTAGAGATAGAAACCTAGAAAGACCCATTGTTCCTTAGCATTAAGCTGTTTTTCAGGTGTATTGCTTAGTTGAGTCCCTATGTGCTCCTTAGAAAATGTGCTCCTGTTCCCAATACATTAATGAGGAAGCATTTCTGTAATAGTGTCTGTCTACTGCAACTTAAAATTCTGAGGATAAGGCCATACAGTTGCTAGCAACTGAATTTGATCTGTTTAAAGATTCTGCACCCTCATCAGTGATGTGGTTGACCTTGTATGTACTGTTAGTTTTCATCAGTGTGAAGGGAAATGTTTTAACTTAGTTCTCAACTCAATATTGAATATTATTTTTGTAGTATATAATTGCTTGCATTAAATCATCTTCAGTGGCTTGCTCTTTTAAACAGTCCTCTCTTTCTCATTTCAGTGGTCTGTGTACTACTTACAGTTATCCAGATTTCAAAACTTCTTAACCTGTTTTGACTTGATTTATTGTGAATTCTCTGACAGTGTCCATACAGTGTTAAGGCTGATGCAATCTCCTGTAGAGTTTAGGTGTAACAGTGTATAAGCAAGGAGAGTTGCAACAACAATCAAAGAGCAAATCTTTCTACAATATTCTTTTCTTTCTCTCAGACATTAGTTGCGCGCTGTATTGGGAAACTCATTATGATTGCAGTTAATTTAGCATTAGGACATCACTAATTGACCAATGTAATGTACAAAACTAATTTTTCACAGCTCAGGGACATGAATCATTACTTCATCTTGTCACTAAAGCATTTACTTGACTTGCTTAATTTTAAAATTATCATTATAAATTGAAGGTGAATTAACAGTGCACATTCCAAGCTAGAATAAATTAGTCTCTAATAGGTAGTTCTTGGAGTTTAGTTTTTCTTGTTGCACTATACAGAAGATGTGCCAAACCTTGAAATTAGATTCTACTCTCAAATGATCTGTTTTCCAATGTATTGAAATTAATGGGTCTAACATGAAATAATTTATTTTTATATTCAAAGCTTTAAGCCATTCTGTTTTTACAAGCTTTTCTCCTCCCCATTACTGTTTTTAAGGATTTGGTGAAAATTCACAGGAGTCTTACACAGGACATCAATGATTCCATTGTTAACAAAAATGATCAGAACCTGTATCAAATTTTTATTAACTACAAGGAAAGGTAAGATTTAAGCACTCTTACGAATTGTACGAATACGTGCTCAGTTTGGTATTTTGCTGTATTTTTGTTTGATGAATATTACTGAAACAGGGTTAAATTCAATGTAAGTGTCCTTATCAAGCTAGTTTTGGTGGTTTGAGCCTGAAAGTCAAAATGCAACCTATTGTTTTATGAGCCCTCCCTCTTAGCCCAGTTTTGGCAATATTTTACTTAGGTAACATGTGTCTTTTTAAGGAAACTTAAATATCTTATTTTGCACAGCATTTTTTTTCATGCACATAATCCCAGATATTTTATAGCATGTATTAGTATTGTTTAACAGATTAAAAAAGGATATTTATTAGGGATATTTCAGATTAAAGAAGACAGAAGAAGTCATAACTGGAAAGACGAGAAAGCAGAAGAGAAAAGCGACTATGGTCTTGCTTTACCCTGAGTCAAAGGTGTGACAGTAAAGACCCTTTGCCTTCAAGATTTGAAAAGCAGCCAAGCTGATAACAGGATAGCTGTGGCAACATGCCATACCCTGTGGGCTAATTGCCAATTTTTTTTACTTACCTTTTCATACTATTCCTTCTGCTAGCACTGAACAGCTGTTGGACTATATAGATGAATTTATATGCTTATGGTACTTGGCTGAAAAGCACTTCTACTGTTGGCTGCATTGCTGACCTATCTTAAAGTAACCCTTGGGTTTTGGTTAAAAATTAGGTCCTTCTGGGAGCAGAGTGGGAAAGACTTAGGGAAGCTAATTGGATTTGCTTCAGGGTGATGCATGAAGGAGGATTATTGCAGTAATAATTGGTGTGTGAGAAATTGGACAGCAGCATCCAAAGAATGTTAGATGGGACAATTTTCCAAGGGAGGAGGGTGTCCCAGACTGCCCATAAACAGTCCTGCCTTCAGAGACCCTCTGTCTCAGCTTCTAGTTTGGAGCAGGGCACAGTTATTTCCCAGGCTGTCAGACTTTCTGCTGCTGTGGGAGGGAATCAGGGGACATGGAGTTGTTCTGGAAAATGCTTATCTTTCAAAAGTTGTTCTGAAATGTGTGCTAAAAGAGGAACAAAGGACACTGAGAAGAAATACCAAGTTTATACTATAAAAAAAAAAAGGCAACAGAGGTTGATGCAGTGTCTGAACCATACAGTGATTAAAAGTAATCAGAAATGATAAATTCTAAATCAGTGTCATCACCTTATTGTGAAAAAAAGATTTAAATAAAAGGGTAACAGTCAGGTGAGAGAAAAATAAATTTAAGAGACCTCAATGGAAGGCTCATGGGAACCCACCAAAAAGGGTTTGAAGCATACAGAAGAAATCACCTCAAGAAATTGATGAAAAGGTGAAAGAAGAGCGCACTCTTGGCACTGGGACTAGCAGAAAGAAGCACTCCACACAGAGGCAAGAAACTCACCAGGCTCCTTCAGAAAGCTTGCTTCACTTGACATCTATTGAAAATTTCTTGAGATTTTATAGACAGTTATTTTGATCTGAGAGCTCACACCTGATAGAAACTGTTGGAGACAGATCAGTTTGGATAACCTACAAGTTCTTTAAAGGATGGCTGTAATTAATCCTAGTAAGCCTGTGCTCCAGAATTTATTCATTACAACTTTGGAAGTCTACATTGCTGTAGACACCACAGACTGTTCTGTTCAACAGAAACTGTGCTTCTTTTTAATGAATCCTGTAATGATCAGAATATATATATATGTGGCTATTAAAGGAAATGCAATTATTTTGGGCCTTTTTGAAAGTAGAGCAAAACTGTTCTCCTGAATAGTCTTCATTCAATTATGCTGCCCATTGAACACGTGGCTAAATTCTATGCTTGCTTATTTATGCACTGCTCCTTTTGAAAGAAGGATTGTGAAAAAATGATCAAGGGTTGTTCTTAAATAAACAAATGTTCTTTTTATTCTTCCTTCTTGCTTTGATTTAGGTTGGTTATTTATGGACAGTACTGCAGTCAAGTGGAGATAGCGATATCGTGCTTAGACAATATCTCTAAGACAAAAGAAGATGTTAAATTGAAGTTAGAGGTATCAGTATTTTTTAACATAAATATAGATGTACACACACTCCACCATGTGTTTCTCTGAGTATGTCCTGCTTTCACTGAAGTCAAAACCTTTATGATGACAAAACTAGCTGGAATGATAAGTGAATGTGTTTCTCTTCATTCTTTTGGAACCTCTGATCAAATGAAGATGTGCTGCATGTACAAGAGTGCACAGCCTGGTCTTGAAGTGAAGGGAGTTTTGCCACTGACATTAGCAGAGTTAGGGTTTTCTTTCAGGAAGTGATCATCAGTGATACGCTTCCAATTATCAGGGTATCTCAGCTAGAACACAGAATTGCAGAACCACACAGGTTGGGAGCGACCTCTGGCTGAACAAGCCCTTGTCCCATAGCCTCAGGGTTGTCTGCCATGACCTCTGGGTCCTTTCTGCAGAGCTGCTCCCCACCTGCTCAGCCCTCAGGGTTAGCCTGTCCCTGGCTAGTGCCTACCCGGTGAAGGACTTTGCCTTTGCCGTGTTGCCTTCATGTGAGGTTTGTGCTGGACGTGCCCTGAAAGGTGTCAGCTGCCCCTCTGAGCTGTGCTGTGTGCAGACCTGCTGTGGGTGTCCTGTGTCCTTTGCTGCAGATCAGTGCCAGTGGCATTAAACGGGAGCAGGCCTTGGACAAAGCCCTGAAGAGCTCTGTTTGCAGCTGTCCCTCAGGTAGTGCAGGGAACATTAGTCACTGCACTTCTTGAGCCCCATAATCCAGTCAGTTTTTTATAGACCTGGAGCATAACATCCCAACCTGGATATTACTCTGCTCTGAGAGATGAAGCCTTGGAAAAGTCGAGCTAGACTCTCCCCACCCATTCACAGATTTAGCCATTTCATTGTGGAAAGCAGTAAAGTAGGTCAAGCATTGATTTACCTGTGGTAAATCCATGCTGGATTTTCCCATTTTTCTTCTCCATGTGTCCAGATACTGCTTCCAAGAGGACTTGCTCCACAATTTTTGCAGTGAAGTGCTGAAGTGAGAATGACTGGCCTGTAGTTTCCATGATTACCTTTTGCCTTTGTTTTTCCTCCCCATAGGTGTATATATGTATTTTTTTAGCTGTATGGAGTGCCTAATTTCTGTTGCCTTTGTTCTACTCTCTTATGCATGTTGAAACATCTAAGAACAAGTGACTAGATGCAGGCTTTTTTTAGTATTGCCATATCAACTGTTTTTCTTCACTTTGTTGATATTATTTATCGCAAGCTTAATATAGTTGCTTATATGTCACTGAATTTTCATATATATCACTTAAATAATTTTAATTTCTAGCTCTATTTTTTTACTTTCTCTTCTGCTTTGAACTAGGAATGTTCCAAGAGGGCCAATAATGGGAAATTTACATTGCGGGATCTCTTAGTGGTTCCAATGCAAAGAGTGCTGAAATATCACCTACTGCTCCAGGTATTTTATTTTTGAAATTTAAGGGGGCTGAGAGAAAAACTGTGATTGTTTATCATCAGTGGGTTGTAAAACTGAAAGCTAAATGTCTTTATCAAAGGAAGGTGATTGACGCTTCCCTAGATATGTTAGGAAATAAAATTCAGTCAAGTGCAGGGTTTCTCCCAGAGATCATTTCTTAGAGCTGAAGCATGTCTGGGGAAAATCAAATAAAATATGATTGTTTCCTCCGTATCTGGACCTTTCATTGTTGGTGTGTTTAAAATGGTTAGTAGTACCAAACCCTAATCATGGTACTTGGAAATGTGAACCATTACCCCCCAGAAGAGGCAGCTGGGCCATACATACAGCATACATTTAAGATACTTCTTTGCTGTCATAAATTGCAATTAAGCCATATTTATTTTGAAATGCTTCTTGTTATAACCCACAAAGCATTAGCTTTTGCAGTTAGTCCTGTAATAAGGGTGGAGAGTCTTATAAATTTAATTTGATAGCTGTGCCAGGAGACTCATTAGTTCAGCTGCAAAGAAACGTATTACTATATTAGACTGTCAACCCTGCTGATGCTTGTAAAATGTCATTTTAAAAAGATCTACTACTTATATATGGAGTATAATTTTGAGTCTGCAGAACAACATACATTTTGTAATATTAAATTTTTGAAATACTTCTATAAATGAGTCATCAATATGTTGATCAATGCAAAATTGGAAAAAGTAAAATGAATGGTATGACTTCTTTTAAAAAAACCCATGGGATCTGACTCATGATTTTATAATCAACATGCATATTGTGGAAAGATGATATACAATGTCACTATACTCTGTGTAACACTATATGTTGTACAAGAAACATATTTTACAGACTTGGAAAGAAAATAACGAGTAAATTATTAGAATTTTACTGCAAGTATAAGTATGAATTATTTATTATTAATTGTAACATGAGTGTAAAAATACTACTTAATTTCTTATGATTTTACTAAGTTATGTGAGCTGAAATGTATTATTGCCTCAAATTATAAAGAAGAAATGACCTGTTTCCCCAAGAGGTTACACTTCTGCTTCATAAAGCCCAAAAAACCCTCTGTATTTTCCATATGGGAAGTGGCTAAAAGCATTCTTTGAACATGTAAATTTGTATGTTTCCTGAGTCAGCTTCCTCTTAGGTATAATGAGATAGTGACTTCTAAGCTGTGCATGCTTCAGCTGAGGTTTTACTGCCAGCATGGATCCCTGTCTGTGGACAAGTGCATGCTTTGGACTAGGATGAAATACCATGTAGCAATGTGTAAATGAACTCTAGTGTTATTTACCTGGGATTCCTGCATGCACATACAGTAATGATCTGATTTGGCAAGTTTTAAGTGCTAGACAGACCAAATTCACTTCTCGTGATGGTTCATTAGCAACTAAATTCTGTGTTTAGGCTGTACAGCAACCATTCCTAAACACTTGCCAATTAACTGTTTGCAATAGGCCCCACTCACTGATAGGCTGCTCACTGTGGGGATGAAAATGCCTATTCTTGGGCTGTATTTCCTGCTTTATTTTTTGGGGGGGTGGGGATGAGCAATGCTGATTTCAATTTATAAAGTGACAGACACTGGGTGGAAAGTTTCAACTGCTCTGTCCACAGGAGCTGGTAAAGCACACTACTGATCCCATGGAGAAGGCAAATCTAAAACTGGCACTTGATGCAATGAAGGTGAGTATTTATGGCAGTGAAGTATTTATGTCTGCTGGCAGTTAGAATGGTAGCTCAGAACTGTATTTCCTGGAGGAGATCATGTTCTTCACAACATTTCAAACATGTTTTCACAGGTTCCTGCGAGCTTTGTATGTCATGGCAAGTATAAGTTGAGGGTTTTGCTTAAGTCTGGGAAACAAGTTCAGTAGTTTTCTGAAGCAGAGGGTTTGGGAAATGGAACTTCCCCATTTTGGTTTACTTTTGTTTTTGCTGAAAAACAGGTGTTTCAATCATGTTGGTCTTGCTTCTGAAATTTAGAAATATTTCTAGTACTGTAAGCCAATTTGACTCAAGGTCAGTAATTTCCCAGTGAGATGGAGAGCTATCTTTGTTTACAAGACCTTTTTCTGTCATCCTAATATGATCTCTGTGGCTTTACCTTTGAAAGCAGTAGCATCTTTCTGGAGGTAGGGTACCTGTCACTGTACATTCACCTGCAAGTGGTACAAACAAATGCTTTATAGGATAGCTGTGCTGCCTTGTGCATAAGGTAATATATTATGTGTTCCTCTGCACAGCTTCAGAAAGAAAGCACAGGTCTGATTCACTTGGCTTCATGGCATGAATGGTGACATTCATGTGCTGGAATTGGGAAGTTTTTTCCAGTCTTTGTGGGGAAAGGAGCCAACATGACATAAATTATATCTCCTCTTGTGATCTGTATGGTCCACAGTAGATGCTGAAGTCAGACTAAGTTAGTTTTGGGTCACACAGCTGTCTCATATTTTGTGACTGCCTTGAATGCCTGGAATACAAACCAGCTCACAAATGAGATTTTTAGTTCCCTATTTTATTATCCATTTTTGTGCAGTGAGTGTAGAGGGATGGGACACCATGATAATTTCTCTCAGAGAGGTGCCTGAAAAGAGATGGCATAGTGTTTCATCCATCTAGTAGCAAGCCATGCATCCTGGTTGCTGCTAATTGGCTAGGAAAATAACTGTTTTGTATTTACTCCTGCTTTTTCATTCCCATTTGCTGGCTTTCTTCATTGTTGGTGTCTGTTGGACTGAAAAATCAAAGAAACCTCTTGCCAGAGTGGCAGATAAAGTGCTGGCTGGCAGGATGTAACCAAACAAAGTATCACAAAACCCCACCCTCTCCAAACGCACAAACCCCCTGAGGTATGAGCGTGTCTCCTTAAGGTTGCAGCATTGTTCCCATTCTGATTTACTGTAGTCCCTGCCACTGTAGTAGAAAAACAGTGTAGCATTGGTGTTTTGCTCCTAAAAACCCTGGTGTCTCTGCTCAAAAAGAAAATGTCTTTGGAAAAACTGGTAGTGAAGTGGTACTGCCCCCAGGAAAGAAAAATCTTGGAAGGGTTATGCTGTTGGATTTCTTCTAGCAGCAAGAAAGGAGGTTATTTAATTTCCAAGCTAAGTCTTTAAGACTGATGTGAATGTATCCTGCACAGATCCATTTGGGAAACTAGCATAATGACTGCAGCTATTCACAGATTCTGATTAAAAACATCTTAGCAAGAAGATGTATTTTCCTCCCACCCTCCGAATTTGTGACCATATTGAAGGGATACTGTAAGAGCAAGTTAGGAAGATGAGAATGCCTTTTCCAGCTGCTGCTCTCAGCATCCCTGACCTTACCAATTACCTTTTCTGCTCACTCCTCATCTCTAGCCATAAACAGAGAAGCCCCAGCAAATTGTCACTATTACTCAAGCATGTTCAGAGCATATTAAAGGCTTTAGTGAAATGTGTACAGTACATGTTCTGGTAAAGGGCACAATAATGATCTCACTCTGTGACTTCAGGTAGTATATCCCTTCAAAAGCCCCTTCTAAAATCTGCTGTGTAATGGCTTCTCTCTTAGTGTCTCTGCTGTGTGACACTAAGAGCAAAATCCCACTACTGGGGCCACAACTTTTTCTCTTCTAATAAGCACCCAGGTTTATGATTAGTTTACACCTTACATTCTGCTTTTGAGTTGCCTTAAATATGTTTTCTACTATATTCTCTATTTATTTCCTATTTACCTCAGATACGGGATGTTGACTGCTTTTTCAGTAGTGTGCTGCATAAATTACATTTCCATCTTTAATCTTGAAAATAAGACGCTAAAGAAATCCAGACAAAATCGGCTCTTTTTTAGCATTTATTACTTGTTTCCCTCTTTCTTGATACTAAATTCATGTTCCAATAGGTACCATGAAGTGTGTTGTAAACATTATTGAAGATATGCAGGCACTTTTTTCCTTCTTTATTTAGGCTTACATATTGGTAATTATTGAATGATAAAGACAATTTCAAAAGAAATTACTAAAAATGTACTTAATTCAAAGATAAAATTAGAAGTAAACTTGTCAAAATAATGTATTAAAGCAGTAAAATAATGTATTAAAAATGTATTTTTGTTATAATTTTTTTCCTCCCTTTTGCTGTTGATACTCTAGGACTTGGCTCAATATGTAAATGAAGTAAAGAGAGATAATGAAACACTTCGTGAAATTAGACAGTTTCAACTATCAATAGAGAATTTGGTATGCGATGTTTTTAATTTACATACAATTTTTAAATCACTTTTGATCAAAAATATTGATGTATTTTTTCCTCATTTCAAATGAGCTTATAATATTCTTGGTAATATTAAAGGATAAGTATGTTTTGCTTGGTTTAGAATGACATGGCTGTTAGAGTACATAAATTTCTGCTATTCTGGGTGTCAGTAGTTAAATATATTTGCATAATGGTTTGTATGTGTACAGTTGTTGACTCTCAGGTGTTTTTGTAATGGGAAATCCTTTCCCGATTGAAGATAAAAATAGAGTGGACTCATTCTTTATAGTATGTAGTTTAGATGGTAGTGAGGAAAGTATGTTGTTTCCTGGTCTGAAAAGTCCTTTTTTGGGGTAAAAGAAGTGAGTGGTCTAACATTTGAATATGTTGTTATGTTCGCACTTTTGCTGTATGGAATCACACATTCTACTTCTGTTCCAGAACCATTCCCTGTTACAGTACGGGAGACCTCAAGGTGATGGGGAAATAAGGATAACAACATTGGACAAGCGTGCAAGGCAAGACAGGTGATGGCATAACTTGTGGTGTTAGCTGCTGAAAACCTGTGAAGTAACTCTTTGTAGCTTTGAAGCCAGCCCACTGCTTCCTGGGGGCTTTCCATGCCACTGGGCATTCACAGAGCCTGTCTACCATTTGCCTAGTGAATGTGCAAAGTGATGAATGGAAAATTAGTTATTACATTGTTACCTAAGATCACTGAGTCCCTTACAAAGAGTCGGTCTTAAGCAGAAGTACTTTCAGTGTTGGTTGTTTTATTAGCCAGTAGTTTAGCTCTTCGCCTTCAAAATTTTAAGTGCCACTGGCAAAAGTGTGTAGAATAAGACTTTTTGGTGTTGGCTTTCTGGAGTGTTTTTAACCATCTCTGTATTGTGTTTTCATAGGCATATCTTCTTGTTTGATCTAGCTGTCATTGTTTGCAAACGGAGGGGTGATAATTACGAAATGAAGGAAATAATAGATCTTCAGAAATACAAAATTACAAATAACCCCACTACTGATAAAGAAAATAAGAAGGTAAATATATATTGCAAATTCACATAAAATGTTTATTTTTAGCAAGAATTTGAAGCATTTTGCAGGAGTTTAAAATGTAAATACAATTTCTTTGTGAATATTTAGAAATTTCAACTTTGTTTATTTTGATGTAATTAAAATGTTGAGTAAGTCATTCTAAGGGAACACAATAATGTGTCTTTCTGTTCCCAAAATTAATGAATTAAAGAATATACAAATGCACTGTTATTTTTTAGGGTTTTTTTTCCCCTTTCCTTTCTTCATAACTATGACCTTTGTATTACCAATCTTCTTATGCAGTGGTCTTATGGCTTCTACCTCATTCATAACCAAGGTGAAAATGGTTTAGAAGTTTATTGCAAAACTAAAGACTTGAAGAAAAAATGGCTTGAACAATTTCAGATGGCTCTGTAAGTATATTTTTATTAGGGTAGAATTGTATTCATCACTCATGTAAGGATTTTGCTTAAATTATGATGAACTTTTGCCATGTTTTAATACAGCCTAGTTATCTATTTTATTTGACATTCTGGGAAAAAGCTGGTTGACATCTTCATCAACAGTATTTCCCTGAAATTCTTCGTGGAAAAGCAAGAGGGCACTCTAGGCTATGTAGTACTTCACAGCTTTGCTGCTAAAACTGTTGTAGTTATGCTGTCTTAAGCAACCATGGGGAAATATTAATTATTTTAACAATAAATATCTATCATAATAGAGACATTTTTCCCATCCCATTTTAATTTTGACTAACTGAAGTTTTTGAAAGGTTATGCTGGTGGTTTGAGGGGGGATCCTGGCATCGTTTCTAGTGGCTTTTATCTAATATGTTCGTTAGTATCTGAATCAAGTTGCTTGGTATTTAGTTTTAAAGCACTGGATTCCTTTATATGTTTTTAAGTTAAATGAGGTTGCTTTAGACTCCTTGAAAAGTAAGTTGTTGAATTGCTGCAGCACTGCAGATTACATTATTGTTATGCAGCATGAACTTTATTTCCATTTCTGATTCTTGTCAGAAAGACAAACATGATTATTGACACCTTGGGTATTGTGATTAAATTTAAAACATTCACAAGGGAATTGGATGACAGGGTGATGCTTGCTTTCTGGAAAGAAAAATAGTAAGGGGGAGTGAGAGGCTCCCAGTGTGGTCCTAAATGTGTGTGGATTCAGGAAAAAAGGCTATTGTGAGCTGATTTGAGTGAAACTTCCTCATAAACTATGCATATTTTTTAAAAACCTCAGTATGATGAGTGTTTATGATTTAAAAGGAAATATAAGGAAGGAGAGCCTGGGCTGGACTGATACAAGAAAGCCTCTTTACTATGTTTCCCGTCTTGCTGATTTTTACTGAAGGCAAAAATGACATGTTTTGGCAAAAATTTCTGGGTGGCATAATTGGGGATGGAAAGAGGTGTTTATTGGCACGTGTGGCTCTTTCTGTCCCTCTGCTCTCCCTGCTGTACTTCGTGTAATACCACAATTATATTTACTTAACACACATACAAGAAGTGAGGAACTCAGCATTATCAACTTCAGCATTGCAAATCTTCATCACTCTTCAGGAGTCCTGGCCCAGTGCCCCAAGAAACCAAACCAAGCAAACCAGAAGTCAGGCAAGGAGCTAAGGAGAGCGGGGAGAGCACTATGAGTTTTTTTCCCACTTCTTTCCAGCCATTTTTATGGTTGTGTGCAGGACTGTTCTCCTCTGCCCCTCCTCGTGTTGCTGCATTAGTGCAGCTCTGCCCCTCATGCAGTTCTAGGCATGAACCAGCACTGCTCAGCTGCCTCTGTGCCTCTGTGAACAGGGGCTAGTGCTGCTGCTTGCCTGTGTGAACAGAGTAAGCAGCACATCAGTGGTTGTCGAGTCCATGTGCCACTGTTTCCCCTCTGGCAGATGGACTTGGTCTTTGAAAATGGGTGGTGGTGCCTTGCATGGATGTTTGTCCTTGTAAAGCCATACTTCTGGTTTAGCCTCTTTCTGTGTGGTTAAAGCACCGGGGCTGGAGCAGCAGGATCAGGGCTGAGGTGCAACATGATGCAGTGGCATTATTGCTTTATCCTTTCTGAAGTTTTTCTTGCTTATCCCCAACTCCATTACGTGGGTTTGACTTCATTGCATGTTTCCCTCAGCATCTCTCCCAAAACATACCTTGGTGCGTGTAGCAATAATTGTATTCTAATGCATGTTAAGATAGAAGAGTTTGTATTTGGGAATAAACTAAGCCAGGCATGTTGAATGGCTGTTGGTTGGTTTGATTTATTGTTTTCAGGGTTCTCCTTGTCTACTGTGTACATTAATTCTTCTGCTCTGAAAGGTAGCCATGGTTGAAATTATGCTCTTATTCATCACATGCAATTATAAGTGCTGCTTCTATGGACAAAGTTCTTCTCATTACTTAAAAATTCTACGAGACTGCAAAACCAGCACAGTTGAAGGGGTGAATGACACTGGGTTTTGATTATCAGAAGTGATGTTGTTTACTGAGTTCCGGACAGAAATTTCAATGCCTTTGGGATAGCAGTGTGTTGAAGTCAGGTTTGTGCAAGTGTTAATCTAAGAACATAATAAGAGAACAAACTAGGATCTCTCTTGTTATTTTTTAAAGTAAGAATTAACCTTGTTGCCACTAGAACTGTCTTAGAGGCATAATTATTTTAACTAGGGTGTAATTTCTGGTTTTTTGAGGGGAGGAACTTAGATGCTTGCACTGGCATATGAAACAGCGATGATAGTTTATTTGCTGAAAAAGCACCTACTGTTGAGATGCTGGTGTTGTTCAGACGAGAATTTGTCTCCAGTTATGGGAAGTTTATGTTATTGATGAAGTATGAAATAGAGGAGAACACTGCCTTGCCAGCTGGACTTGATTTAGGTGCAGAGGGCAGGAATACATTGGGCATACTTGGTATGGAAAATCCCTAAAGGAAGGACAGATGAAACCCCAGTGCAATTTCCAGAGTGTTGCTTTTCAGACTAGTAAGTTTCTGTTAGAAAGCAAATTTCACAAACCTGTGAAAATATTCTACCTTTTAGCCAGATCTCTTACTGTAGTGTGTGGTGAGTTTTGTTTTGAGGGAGGTTGGAAATGCTGGGTTCCTGGTCATAGGAAACTGAGTAAATTGTTTTTATTTATGTGGCAGCTCTGTTCCTACAGTATGTGTTTGCTGTCTTCCTGAGACTGTTGCTTTATTTAGAAAATATATAATACCAAACACCACCATTTCTATTTCTCCTAAGAATTTCATGGGTGTTCTAGAAGTCTCTTCCTACAGTCCATCCTCATACAACAATGATACTGTGGCCTGGCTGCATTGAGTTTGATGCTGTTGACCTATACACAGTAATAGCCACAGCTGAAGCTGCTCATTTACCCATAACCCCCCCCCCCAAAAAAAAAAAGTTTACTGTGTACAACCCAAAATTGTTGATTCTTCTGGACTACTGGATTTTCTAGATCACAATAAAATGAAGCAGGACGCTGGGGCAGCATAGTTTTGCAGTCAAGCTCTTAAAGTCTAAACTTTGGTTGGTGTGTTTGATAAGTTTTTGTAACGCGGTCTGGCAGAGACCAGAGGAGGAGTTTTAAGAGGAGCCGTCATGGGAAGCGCCTGAGTTCTGTCTTGATGTGCCTCTTCTCGCTGGTGTGAATGGAAGCTGTGCATGCAGAGGGGGAGCATAACCTGCCTATTGCCTTGGGAGAGATGTGGTACTTAACTGTGCCAGTGGCCAGTTTGAACAGTTGCTGTTTAGTTCTTGGAGCTCTGTTCATAGCAGTGGGTGAGCCTTTAGCTGCAAGGGTAAATAAGCATCTTTTCCAAGATAGTGCTGCAAAGACTTTACTGTACTAGACATGGAATGTTTAAATTTGGTCTAGCGTGTCAGATAGCTTTGGTTAAAATGCAAAGTCATTCCATATCCAAGATAATAGTGATAGAAGTGTACAGCCAAATTACTGTTCCCATTCAGCCAAATTAGAGGCATCATGTAGTAAATGAAAGTTTGTCAGCAATGTGATGAAGTGCGTAGTTTATTTGCCATTACTAGGCAATTTAAAACCTCCAAAACTTACTTCGTGAGATACAAATCTTTTATAATTTCTAGTAGCACATCCTGTCTAATTTCTTCCTCTATTAAAAACACCAGAAGAATCAGAACAAATGTCTCATATTATACCATTTTATATACAATATAAAATATTCTATACTTTCATGTTATTCAGCTTATGCTAAAAGGTAGGAGTGTTGATTGGTATTTTTTTCCCTAGACAGCTCTTCTACACATGCTTTTTTGGTTTTAAAAATGCTTATTTTTAAAAATAGTTGACTAATATTTGTGTCAATGAATTTATGCTAACCATTCGTTATAAAAAGAAAAAAAACTCCTTGAAAGTTGAAGTGTCCTTCCTCTATTGTATGCATATGTACATATTCTATGCATGTACCTCAGTTATATTACTACTTAGCTAATTACAAGGCTTAATTTCTTATTAGAGAACAACTGCTTTTCTCATCATTGTTGGGAAGAATTTAATCCTTCAATTTTCTCATGAGATGACAGAATAAATACTGAAAGAAAATCTGTTGATCATTGCTTCATGTGTCTCATGCTGACACTTAACATTTGCTTCTATCCACTAAATACTTCTTTGTGTGTAGTTTGTTTCTTGATCACAGTAGAGCATGAAGCAGGTGTGTGTTCTCATCATCACAGCAGCAGAGATCTTTCCCATGAAAGGCTGCAGATTATATTTTCCTACTGAGAATATTTGAACCCATTAGTGTAATATGACATGCAATGTCTTACGCTGGTTCGTGCTGAATTTATTTTGTCATCATGTTGTCCAGTTTCCTAATTTAATTAAGCCTTTCTCAACTGGGCTTTGTAATCCACTCTAAAAATGATAGTCAGCAAACTTGAGTGTAGAAATGTCTTACACATAATGCCATTTAAAGGAGAATTTAGGTTGGAAGAGGTGTGTGGAGATTTTCAGCTTCAGTCTTCTGCAGGGCTTAGGTTGCTCAGGGCTGTGTCAGCTTGAGTTTAGTCCTGCTGGATTTCAAGACACACAGAACCAATATTGTGAAGTCTCTTGCAACAGTGGTGTAACACACCTTTTAATTAAGCTTTACTCAACTAATGCCTTTCACAAACTGAGAAATTTATGAAAACATCTTGCAGGCAGAGGAACAGTTAAAATTTCACCTTCTGAAGTACTATGATTGTAGTTTCTGCCTAGATGCTGTAGCTGAAATAACAATATTAATGTCATGTCTAATTAGTAATGCCTGAAAATTCAGTGGGAAACAGGTTCATTATAGTGATTAGGGTATGGAGTTAATGAATCTGATTTTTCTTTTACATACCTAAATAAAATACTTCAGACATGAAAGCTGTACAGCCCTCAAAAAAGAGTGGTTTTAGTTTTAATTACACTGTACTTTGTTTTGGGTCACTAGAGAGTTTGTGCAGCAGCTCAGGTAGAGTCTAACATGTTTTTGAAAAATTGCTGCTTCAGTTTGACGTAATTCACACCTTGCAACTCAAGGGGGACAGATCATCTGATAGTGAGGAAATAACCCTGAGATTCATTGATTATCAAACCTGGTAGGTGTGTGCACAACAATTTAGATTAGGGAAACTACATCAATTGTAACTAGAGCTCATTAGTTTTCTAAATTTTAAAGAAAACTAGTACAAGACACAAGGTAGGTGAAGTGTGTTCTCTTACCTATTATCCTTTGTATTTCCAAATTGGCTTTGCACTCTGTGACTGATGACATTGGTCAGATTGCGCTCAAATAGATCTGTTCCCTCAGACAGTGCATTAATAATGCATGCGCATTAAGCTTTCTTCTGAGAGAATATTTGAGCTCTGACATATTGAACACTGACATATTAAATTAAAGCCTTCTTATCAGAGCACCTTAAAAGCCTTAGATGTCTGCTGCATTTTTCAAATAACCTGCAGAGGTGTTTCACTTGTACCAACCTCACATAGGTTACCAAAGCAATAAACAAACATGTCTGCCTGGGGTTTTTTCATCAGTATAAATACTGCAATACTGCAAAAAAGAATGCCAAGTTCATGTCTGTTAAAGAAGAATGGTTGCCTGTTCTTTGCTGTGACTCCAGTTGGTTTTGATCAGATGTTTTTCAGGGTTGTAAGCAATCATTCACAACATATTTATAGTTATAAAATTTCTTTAGATTATTCCAGACACAGCAAGAACGGTGTGAAGATGCTATATATGATGAAGAGCACAGTGTAAGGACAGTGTAAAATGTGAAAGCAAACCAGAATTTATGAAAACAGTGGGTAAACACCTGAAAATGATAAATACACTTTAATATTATGTCTTCCAGTTCACAAAAATCAAAGATATCCCAATCTTTATGTTTTTATAACTTACCTTACAATGTGTGAGGTATATTACTATGAAAATTAGTGCTTCTTAAAATTCAGTGAAATAAATTTGTAGTGACACTACATCATAAAAATAAAGTACCACCATCTTAATATTGGCTTTTTTTGTGCAAGGAGTTTTTTTTCAGTGTTAAAACATGGAATGCTGTGTTGTGTTTGTCTTGATACTCTGGTTATATGAATAGATGTCCTAGCTTCTCCCTGCAAGCCAATACCTCTTTTCTTTGCAGCTATAGGTATTTCTCAAATAATTTACAAGTGAATGGCTGTATAAATCCTGTACTTTCACAGTTTTTGACTCCAAAACATAGACTTGTCTTCAGTTAAGTGTAAAATATATTCAGCTGAGTGTAAAATATATATGATAAAGTATTTAAAGCTTATCAGTGCAAGCAACTTGGTAAATTTGGATTTGTAAGACTTAAAACTTTTACAAGTAAGACTCAGCTGGTGAATATTAAAGTATTTAAAGTACTGGTGGTTTTGATTTATAAATACTGATGTGTGACAGGGCTTTGTTCCTATCAGGTAGTGTTCAAAAATGTTATACAGGAATAGATTAGCTCAAAGCAGTTCATCTCCCATGCTTTTTGGGAAAGTAGACTGATAAAGAAAAAGGAAAGGCATTATCTTGTTTGAAACAATGCAGTATGTTCCTAAAAACTTAACAAGATACTTTCCTTGATCTCAAAAAAACCACTCATCATATGATCAAATAAGCAAATTTCCTAGCAAATTCTTAGAAGTTGCGTGTTCTTGATCAAAAGCACAATTTACTTGTGATATGGTTAATTTAATTTTGTAACATGTCTTCTTGATGAAGACTCTTTGATGTGACAAACCAGAGTGTTTGAGTATTAGCATATGGAGAACTGATTGATTGATTACTTCAGTAAATAGCATTTTAAAAGATGATTCTGAAATACAACAGCCTAGCTGGAACAGAGAAAATGAATTAGCTGTAAGTAATCAGCATTGCTCCTGAGAAGAGAAGGTAAAAAAGAAGCTGAAAATCATCCTTTATGAAATGACATTGCTCACCTCTAGTGAGGATATCCCTGAGGAATGCCTTTTTTTTTTTTTTGGTAAATAATAAAATCCTTGTAAAGATTCAGAAAGGAATACTTACTTGTATTTTACTTATTTGTAAATTACTTATTTGTGTCTTTCTCTCTGCTCTCTTACTTTGTTATTCCACAAATGCCTTTCTATTAGATGACAGCATGTTGTGCGATCAGTTGAAATGGTGATGGTGCACAGAGCTGAAATACTTTGAGTGGAAAGTAAGCAGAGTGCAGATGTAAGGCTGGTTCTGTTTGTAGGGACTGGGATCCTCGGGGTAAGTCTGCTGCATGTCGCAGCAGGGAGTGAGGCTGTATGTGTCTTGAGACCAGCTTTGAAATCCTTCACATGAGGTTTGGCTGTGATATTTTAGTTGTGTTTGACAGTAACATACGTGGCTTTCTGTTGTGGGGGTGTTGTTGTGTGGTTTTTTTTTTTTACTGTCTAGGTAGCATTTGAGTATGTGACAATAGCTATATTTTATTGCTGGAAAAGTTTTCCAGAATTCTCTGAGATGCTTAGTACCAATTGTCATGGCTAAATTTTAAGGTGCGTAGAATTTTGAAAGGAGGTCACTTTGGCACAAACCATGAAATTTTTAGGTTGTCTTCGTAAGTAATTTCTGTTAGCAACTAATATCTTAGAAATACTTATGTTAGATCTGGGTTTACCAATGCATTTTCTGCAGTGATGCCAATTATTTATACAATAAGTAAATCTGGAATGAAAATTTTTAGTATCCAGAGGTATTAATTAACCTGTGCCGTTTTCTTTTATAAACTATACTGCATGAGCACAGCATCAGATTTCATGTCACATACACTTGAAAATGATCTTCAGCAGTTTGTGCTCAGGGTGTCCATAATTCTGAACAGTTCTGTACGGAGCATTTTAAATTATAAGCATAACATGGAGTACAGAATAATATCAGCTCTGGAATGCAAAGGTCTAACTTGAGGTTGAGAGTTGAGGAGAGTTCAAGGTACAGAGTTTTATCTGAGCTCCCTGTAGTATTTCTTCTTTTAATACTTAAAACAATTGCAATTCACTGCAGACTCCTTACCTGATGCTTCATGCATCCACTTATTTGTTATGCCTCTGGGCTCACAGGTGGGCATACATGCATTAACTATTCTCTAAAGCCAAGTTTTAATCAAGTGAAATGGCTATTCAGTTTCAAATATAGTGCACTTTCAAAATGACGGACATTTTTCAAGCACGTACATACAACTGAACTCCGCATAATTTCTTGTGACACGATTGCATTTCTTGAAGAGACTGAGATGGGAAAATGATTTTCGAGACCTGACCTAAATAACATTTCTGTGAAAAGAAGTCAAACCCAAAAATAAGAAGTATCATTAGAACTTCCTAGGATGTTTTTTCACTTTTGCGGAGAACTGTCAACCCCAAAGAAAGGGCAGCTGTCTCACTGTACTGTTATGCACAACCCGTGACTGCTCGACAGCCTGTTCCCAACCCAAGAAATTGCTGCTGTTTCATGTTACTCAGAAAAACTATTGTGGGATTGCTGCCGGGGGAAGAGAAGGTTCCTCTTCTCTCCAGGATACCTGTGCTGCTGAGCTATGGCAGACTGGAGGAACATCGCTGGGCCTAAATGATTCCTGAGAGGTTTATCCATCAGTCCTCTAACAATGACTTGATTCAGTCAATGTTTACAAGGCCTTTGCTTTCTCTGTATTTAACAGCAGTGATCGACCCAACAGTATCTGGCTCAGCAACTACTCTTGCTGATACTATCTTGTTTTGCATCCAGTTCACTTTTGAAAGGAACTTTCTTGATCCGTTTGCAAAGGGTTACTTTTGCATTTCTCTTTGTGTGAAATGTTCATTCTTTCTTTTCCTATACATGCTGTGATTAAGCATGGATGTGCGTCTCCTCTGGAAATCTCTGAGGAATATCAAACTTTTAAAGAGTTTTTTCCCTTCCTGTAATACATTTTCTCTTCCAGATTAAGAAAAAAAAAAAATACTTGAAGTTTGGGAAAGAGAAGTTGAGTTTTTAATTAAGTACTCCAGAGTAGCAATTTTTCAACATTAATTGAATTGTTTGTAGTGGGTTTAAGCAACACCTTTTCAGTGGCCTAGACCCAGGGAGGGGGGAAATCTGTAGAGGTCTTAATTGCTGAAGTCAAGCTGGTATTGAAAAGCTGCCAGGGAAGCAGTTAAAAGAAATGGCCCTCAAAATACAGTGAGAAAGAGAGAACTGGTCACTAGTGGAGGACAGCACTGGACCTTGCAGGTTGTTTATGCCACGGTTCTAATTAGTAGCTTTAAATGCAATGGTGAATAGATTTATAATAAAAGAGAATTTTTCCTTGTGCTGTGTTCTGCAGTCTCCTTCCTTTAACTCCTTGCTGGAGGTGAAGCCATAAGATGGTAGATTTGCAGTGCTCTCTGCTGCTGAGTAGCTTCTTGTTGCTTGTTTTGTGCTATGAGATTGACATTTCTAACCAGGAGCCAAAGACAGCACGTTCTATTTGTTTCTACTCTTTGCATTTTCATAATGCCCCTTTTTCTCTTTTGTGCACTCCTTTTCAATAAAGGAAAAAACCATGTGGTTTGCATTTTATTAATTTCCTATTTAATATTTAAACGTGGTGTAAGGATTTAATTAATCTAACAAACGTAATGCTTTATTTTATCCCTTGATAATATTTCTGGTAGATGTGTTGGCAGCCAGTAAGCTTTCAGTAATATGTCCATGCAAGACAAACTTGAGACAATAGTTCTTGGTCTCCAAGGCTAGTACTGAAATATCTGAAGTGCTAAACATCCAAGGAAAGATGTACTCAGTATTGAAAAATTTATATAATAAGATTTTTTCCATTTTTTTATATAATTAGAAATATGTCCTTTCTGGAAATGAAGACTTAATGGGATTTTAGTATATTTATTTTCCACCTGGGAAGACAGGAGGAAGGAGCTACATAACAAGCTATCTCTCAGCCTTTTATTTATTCTCTTGGGATACATCTATAGTAATTACATATTTAGTAGAAAAGATTGAGTTTTGTGGCTGCATGTTTAGTAGTATTCCTGGTGCATTTTATTTTGTAAGCCCTACCTGTGCAGAGGTAGTTTACCTGACAGTAAAAGAAAGTATATTTGTGCCTACCCACTGGAAGATGATGTAATTTGTTTGTTTATTCCAGCCTGTTGCGAAAGGTACTCTGTATAGCTTTTCTTGTAGGAAGCAAACATGAATGTAAGAATGCTGATAAACCCCTAAGTTGTTGCTATAAGGGAGCCAAATGCCTGTGGTATTCTACTGCTCCTCAGACACATTCTAATTTAAATGTTTTATCATCAGAATATGGTTTTGATTAAGTCAGGAAATTGCAACAACTTATCTAAGTTGCTTGATACTAATGACATACACTTCATTGCATGTACACCTTGGCAACACTTCAGATCAAAGATAATCAAAGTTCAGGTTTGTAAAATGGGATATAGAACTTACACAGTTGGATGTGTCAAGATTGCCAAGGTTAATTGCTTTTTTTTTGACTTAAGTGTTAGTCTTTTGATTGTGACATGTTGGTGTTTTGAGGGTTAAGCATGAGTTTTAAGTCTTTGATGTGTTATCCCAGCTGCTAGTGGGAGAAAATTGTAGTTTAAATGGTTTAATTTTTTTATATGCATGATTATTTTTGGTATTTTGAAGTAAGATGGTCAAAAGAATTTATTCCTTATTCTGTCGGCATAAGAATAAGCACCTAGACATCTGGTCTGACAAGACAATTTTGGGCTATCTGTATCATTGCTCTGTGGTCAGCTGTGCCATTAATCTAGGCATAGATGATTACTAGAATGGATTTTGTCTGCAGAGGCTTGTGGGGGACGGTTGATAACATGACACTTCCTGACACCATTTATGAAGGTGCTGCATTATGTGGGTGGGATGAGATTGGCCTATGACCAATTTACTCTTCTGAAGAGAACAAGTCAGTAGAGAGAAGTGTCACTGCAAATGTGGAGAGAATATTTTTAGAAGGAGAGTATTTCATATGCACAAGGAGTGCTCCAAAGTCTGATGATATGAAAGGCAATTGAAAGATACCTGTGTGGCTGTTTTCTACACTGAACTTTCAAAACTTTAAAGACAAAGGGACTGTTTAGAGATGGAGGGTGGACTGAAGACGATGGTCATTCATTGTGCCCCTGGAACAGTGGCTCCCATGGCTCGTGCAGGGACAGGAATTGCACGTCCAAGTGGCAGAGACTTGCGAGATACGCACCTGCAGGTCTCTGGGTTGGTGGTGTAGCAGTGAATTGGTCCCTGTGGGACTAATATTCTGTAAGTAAATTGGAAAGAGAAAGATTTGTGCTGAAGGCTCAGGGGCAGCCCAAGGACACTGCAGCAGTGACTGGAGAAAATCTGGTTGTGGGGTTCCAGCACTATGCAGGAGGGGGCACTTGTGGTTGTCCCTTATAAAACCTCTGGTGCTGAATTGAGGAGAGAATTGGAAAAATTGTACTAATAACAGATTCACATTGACATTTTGTCTCTGCTAGAGTGGAGAAGTTAAAACTGCCTGGGGAAGAAGTAGAAGAGACAAAGGGAAACTACTTTTCCCTCCCCACATTGCTGTTGCTTGTAAAAATAAGAGAGTTTTACAATAAAATGAGGAATGTGTTCTCTGTCACAATTTACTTCAGATTAAGTATTTCTGGTGCATGAGTGACTTCCTTGTCTGGCCACCCATTAAGATTGTTTGACAGCAGAAATAGAAAATACATTTCTTTTGCTGCCTGGGGCACCCCACAGTAGTAGTAGTTGTGGTAGGAAGGACCGAGGAGTCTGCAGGAGGGCTTGGCTGTCCCACTGTGATGGCAAAGGAACCCAATTTAAGACTCAAAATAAATTTTATTAATTGCTTCAACACATTTGAATTTTGCTAAGAATCATGTCTAGATTTCTTTTGTCTCCATCAAGAAATCCTTCTTCTAAAGAGGAAAATAGTATGATTCTCAAAAATTAGTATTAACATAAATATTTAGGTTTTTTTGTCTTGCGATATGCCTAAAGGTTGGGAAGTAAAAGAGAAAAGAAGATTTGAGAACGACGAAATGCTCTGTTTACTGTGTTGTGAGAGCTCTGCTCTGTGTTCTGAGGGTGTCAGTGTAAGGCTTCCATACTATAACTAAAAGAGCTTCTTTATGGTTGGACATGGCTATAAAAAGTTGTATGCTATGTCATGACTATTTCACATTATCAGCTTTGTTTGCTGTTTAAACCCTAGTGTGCAATGTGATAGTTGAAAAGATTTTGTGGAAAAAATTTCCTGTGGTCCTTGTAATATTTGGTCTTAGTCACAGATGAGTTGTGCTTAATCTCTAATTGGAAACTTCCATCTATTAGTCAGGTTTGGTTATTTTTGTGTTAGTTTTGATTTTGGAAAATAAATATATTGAAAACTAAAATGCCAAACCCCTAGATTCAATAAGTTTCAGACTTTACATTACAAGGCTTGCTGCTCCATACATGCTGCTATAGTGCATCATCTCAGACTTGTCTGATGTGATGTGTGATGGGGCTACAGAACTGGATTTGTCATAATGCAGAATTACTGATCAGGTAGCAGAATGTGTAAGTGTTTTCCTGTCCACAGTTAGCATTGCACTATGTGTTCTTCTACAAAGCTTTCCTTATTCCACCTCTACATTTGCAGTAGACAGTACACCTTGATTTCATTTTTCTGGATTTTGTTGCATCACTAAATATCTTTCCATATTGTTCTTCACTTTACAGCACTCTGTCTCCAGAGTAAGCATACAATTTCTTATTTTGCACTGTTCCTTTCAAATATTGTTTTTAATATAAAGAAGAATGAATACAGTGTATCATCTTTGTTCTGTTAATAGGAGGTATATTTTGAGTAGTTCATGCATTTCAATCTTTGTGGAAGATAGCCTGAGAGAAGAATGAAAGAGAATTTTATATATGGAAGAAAGTTGTATAGTTATATGCATGTGTTAAACTACTGTCTGTACGAGGTTGTAATTTTTTTTCTTTTGACCCACTTATGCTTATTGTTTTTGAAGATTGATCCTTTTCTAATTAAATGAATGAAATTTTTTCTATGGCTTGTTCTTGAAAAATGGTCAGGTTGTTAGGTTTAATTTGATATGCTTTCAATCTCATGAGTCTTGCACTTTTGGCTTATACTTTGAACATAGTTCTGCAAGATGTCCTGGTCTGAACCAAATGGTCAATAAAAATGAGCTTTTGTTGGGAATGAAATACTGTAACTTATTCTAGGGGTTTTTCAGGATTGCTTGGAGTATAGCCTAAGAAGTTTTGGCAACCCTCTGGCAGACATGTTATGAAATACAGGCTATACCAAGTTAAGAGCCCAAAAATAATAAATCTTTTTCTCCTGGTTTAAAAAGTTTTTTACTTTTTTGAGATTAATTTTTTCCTGCTACCGTACCTTCCTGCTGTGGATGGGTCGTGTGCACACCTGTTTCAGTTAGCAGGAACTGTGGTATTGACATCTTGCATGAAGACACGTGAGGTAGTTAGAAACAGTACTGATTGTAAGCTTATTCTCAGGCATGAAAACAAAATTCCTTTTGCTTTTTGAGTACAGTTTCATTTTCAGTGTGTTCATTTTCAGCAGGTGGATTTGAAGATTGACCTTTCTGACACTGGGTACTTAAACAGATTCTTCGAATGGTTTTTTTGCAAGCCTTTTAATTCCGTCCAAGAGAGATTGATGTTGGTGTGGTTATCTATGTTTCATTGCAGTTTGTGGCTGGTCTGTGTTTTAGTCTGGAAGCTACTCTTATAAGTTTCATTCTTATGTGTTATAAATATCTCCAGTTTGAATGGAAGAATATGTAATTTTCTATGTCCGAAAAGCTTCTGGTTTTTCCTTTGAGTACTGTAGATTCTTGCATTCCTTCCCTCAGGATTTTTTTTCCTATTTTAATTCCTATGCATCATGCCTTGCTATGTTTTTTGATTAAAAAAATATCAGAACTTTATGGAGTCTTAAACATTCTAATATAAATAATAGTAAAAAATACATTAATTCTTACTATATATATTTTCTTGTCTAATACAGTCTAGATTAATATTAAATTATGTACCTAGCATTTCATCATTACTGATTTTGACAGTGTTAAGCTAGTTTGGGGATCTTACTGAATTAAAAAAAAAAAGAAATCCATTGAAAATGCCTGTTCTCTCATTCAGTCTTGGAAATGGGACAGATGACAGAAAAAAATTGAATAGATTACTTAATAAAATTCAAATAAATTTGAAAACAGTCACTGGTGCAACAAATGATGAGTGGGTCATATTTAAATTATACACTCCATTTTAAAAGTGATCAGTAGGGAGGGTAAACAAAACACATGTACAGTAATGGACCAGTGCTTTGTACATAAATCTGATCTTTGAAAATAAGTCTGCTAATAATGTGTTGGTATCTTGGCAGTGTGAATAGTGATCTTTCATTTTGTCGGATTTACTGTGTGCAGCTACAGCTGTGGGCACTGTGCAACACATTTAAATAAAACTAACCAAACCCTGGTGAATATTTTCTAATTGTTTTGAAAGCACTCAGGTTATGCAGTATATTGCTGCAGAGGTATGACCTAACTGTCCTAAATTGCTGCCTATGTTTTCAGATATGGTACTTCTCAGGCTGTGAGCTGCTTTTCCTCATGCATTCACATAATAAAATGTTATTGAGAATGATCCTGTTTACTCAAACAAGAATAAAACCCAGTTGTTTAGTTTTCTATTTCTTGTGACACCTAAGGTAGTTATAGGGTGTATTTAAGAACTAGGTCTGCATAATATCATAATTCAGATTTCATTTCAAGGTGTGTGGTAAAGTCCGTACTTCTGGTTCTTGTCAATGAAAAACATTAAAGTGTAAATAAAACCATTTATTTGTGGATTAAGATTTCCTGCTGTGAATGTTGCCTTGTGTTCTAGATTTCATTTAATGCATATTTTCAAATTTCATTTTTAGGTCAAATATCCGGCCAGACTATGCAGATACAAGCTTTCATGAGTTCAAAATGCATACCTTCAGTCGGGTGACATCTTGCAAAGTCTGCCAAATGCTTCTGAGGTATTGTAAAGGTTCTTTTGGGTTGTGGTCTCTCCCCTCCCTGGCCCTGCAAGAAGTTGTGGATGCCCCATCCCTGGAAGTGTTCAAGGCGGGGCTGGATGGGGCTTTGAGCATCCCTGCCTAGTGAAGGTGTCCTCATCCATGGCAGAGGGTTTGGATAATCTTTACGGTCCCGTCCAACCCAAACCATTCTGTGATTGTATGTTGCATATTGTTGAGATTCTGAAAAATGAAGGCACAGCATTTTAGCAAGGGCATTTGAGTGTGGGTAGTGCCTTTGTTAAGCACAGGCATGGAATAAATTAACTTCAGGTATGTTCCTCCCTGTCATAGATTTTTGGTTTTTCTTTAGCAACGCTTTTCCTGTATAGTCAGACTGACCTGGAGTTTCAGAGAATTTGTCTTTTTTCAAGATTTTTTTTTTTTCCCCTCAATGCAATAAGGTCTAAGTGACTATGAAAAATGGTGCACCCTTCTAAAGTTAAAGTCAAGAGGGCTAATTCCTGACTTTGGAGCAGTGTAGTTGAGTTACTGTGTCTGTTGCTGCAAACTGCTGTTGCTGAGGAGCAGCTGTTGTTGATTCAGGACACAACTCCCGGATCCTGCGTTGTTTTCCGTGGGCCACCAGCTGGGTATTCCCAAGTGCCTCCTTTTGGTGTAGAGACACTTAGAGGAATTAGCAGCTCTGAAGATGAACTGAGGTGTCCATGATATTAGTTTTTTAAAAAATGAACAAATTTAAAGTCAAGAATATTTGCAATATAGCCTATAAACTACTTAATGTTTAAATATATGTTCAAAATTTCAACTCTCTTGAACTGAATCCTATTCTTCATGGTGCCTAGGGAAATTCCAACTGAGATGAAGTGCAGTGTAGATCTATAGTAGGATAGATGCATAATGGTACAATTTCAAATGTACTGTTCCAAAGGAACTTTGGGTTACATTTGAAATGGAAGTTATTATTCTACCAGTAGTCCGAAAGAACTGTCTGGTTGTGATTTTTAAATGGCTAGTAGTGACAGAAAGTAGATGAGCTGCTTGTTTGTGAGCTGTCACTTTTTCTGAAGCCTTTAAGGACTATCATTATGCAGAACAACAAATGACTTCTAATACCTTCTGCCATGTCTCTTATGTCCTTTATGTGTGGAATTTGTCACCTCTAATGTATCACTACCTAATTCTATTTTACAGGGGAACATTTTATCAAGGCTATTTATGTTCTAAGTGTGGAGCTGGAGCACACAAAGAGTGTTTAGGAAGACTAGACAATTGTGGCAGGGCTAATTTAGGTGGTAAGTCATTTTTATTGTTAGAATACCATTTTTAATTAGGACATAAAACTTGCTAGATATAATTAAGGTTTAATTTACCTCTAATTTGTGTTTATTGTAACATGCATACTTGTAAAACTACCATTTATAAGCACAATTAGAATTGCATTTAGGATTCATAGGGATTTTTATTGCTACTAAATTGAAATGTTCCAAAGCAGGAGAGAACTGTTTCAGGTCAAACCCAATTTCTTCGTCAATGTCGTATACAACAAGGAATTGCTCTAGTTGCAATTGTGGACTGCTCATATGTAACACCTACAGTACAGCACATCATCTATCATCCTTGTGCTTCTCCCTTTATGTCTATGTCAATTTTCATATTTTCCTCTCAGTTCCTAAAGCTGTTTGTATTGCCTCAGCTTCCTCTTTCATCTCTCTGGTTTCCATGGTTTCTGTCCACTCACAATATTCACAAAAAGGTGATTGATGGCTCTCTACTTCCCACACCGAAGAATTATTTTTTTTTCTTCTTTTAATCAATTGCTCTGTGAATTTCTTCCCTGGCCATTGTCACTTTGCACTTCCCCTGTTGTTCTGCTCTTTTGGACCTTAAGGAATCTTTTGATTTCAGCTGGCGTTTGGCCTCCCACAAATAACTTCAAAAATTTGACATCTTCCTGCTCTGCTCAGTATTATACCTGTAAATCTCTTTCTGATGTCTTCTGGATCTCCCACTGCTAATGCTCAGTGTTAGCCCCCATCACTGGCCACCCTTCCCTTCACTGTACCTACTCTGCTGGTGGCAGTGAGTTTGTTACACTATTGCCACAGTCATGTAATCCTGGTGCCATCTTTGACTCTTCCCTCTGTCCAGCTTCTCAACTGTACTTTTCTAGAGTCTCAACTGTTCTTTTTTCTAGAGATGATTTTGAATTGCTGTTGTGTTTAAAAGAGCAAAGCTGCTGGGAACACATGATGATTTCTGGAAAGTGGTGTTTTACATGTTGGGGATGTTTCCAGTTATGTATCATTCTCACTTCCTTAAAATCTGTGCATTCCTTTTCAGAATTATTTCATAATAATTTGTGAAGTTTCTCATGTCTCACCTACTTCACATAAGCTACTGCAACCTCTTACCCTCAGTTATTTTCTTTTTGACATTAGTATTTAAAATCTTTATAAAATACTGCTACAGAGATGCTCTCTCTCTCTCACTTTTGAATTACATGATGACTTCATCCGCTGCTCTTTACTAAGCTGCTGTTTCCCAATTTTGACTCTAGCTTTCCTTTCATCACTGTATAAGCTTGTTTCTGCCTTTGTCCCTGTTTGCATTACTTCTGATTTCTACTTGGCTTTTGGCTCTCTGTGCTAATTACTTGTGCCATTCTTTCATGAAATCAACAGGATGGCAGGTACTGACTTTTGCTGTAGTCAGTAAACTTCTTTTTCTCAGCTGCTTTTCTGTACTGGAGATCTTCCATGCTATCCTCCAAATTTGAACTCTTTACAAAAAATCTTTTGTAGATCTGAAAACCATATAAGGAATCACAGTATTTGTGAGTGAAACCCTTTTTGGAGCACAGGTTTTCACAGAACCTCCTGCAGATATGCTAAGGAAAACAAATATTTAAAATTATCTTAAAAATTGAATGTTTTAAAGCAATTACATATAAATTAATAGAGTGGAAAAACAAACATACTGTTCTTCACAAGAGAACTGTCTTCTGTGGTATAAACCACCCTTACTACTACTTTTTTGCTTCGTCTTGCTCCTTTTCTTTTAATCACTTCTGTAGTTTTTATTTTAATTGGATAGCTGGCACCCCAGGAGGCAGGAGCTTGTCTTTCTGTTCCTCTGTAAATATCTGTAGACACATATGGTGCAACATGCATCAGTAAGAATGACCATAAATGCCTGGATAACAAAAGGTCTGATTTCTTGCAATTTTCCTGCTTACTTAAGCAATGCTGTACACTTGCTAGAGAGAACAAAATAACAGCAACAACAAATCACATTCCTCCTTCTTTGTAAGTGGAATGAATTATAATTTTAAAAATTCAAAGAAGCAGAATGGTATTCTGGATTTTACTTCAAATCATCTTACTAATATTTGTAGAATTTTTCTGTACTGAAACTGCAAGCAACTGGATTGCTAAGATCCTTTTTTGTGCTACGTTTTGGTTACATCCAGGTGTTCAGCACTCTGCCATCTCTTCAGACTTCACTTTCTCTTCTCAGTCTGTTTTTTCTTCTCTGCAAAGACTCCCTGATTGCTGTAGCTCTCATACAAGACAGGAGAGTTGTGTCCTCTACCTGCTCTTGAGGCAGAAGGACAGGAGGTGCTAAGCTGTGTCTTTCCTTACAGTCTGCTCTGAGATCATAGCTGCAAAAACCAGCTCTAAACTGCAGCTCTTGCCATATTTCCCTTTGCTTTATCAAACAATGAGGATGGAAAGGACAAGGGGTTTTGCTTACTTAGCTGAAAATGTGTCATCCCTCCACCTGATAAAGGGACTTCGGCCAATGGCAGGAGGGGAAATCCTTTTTCTCTACTGTTTTCCACTTTCACTCTTTATTTGACTTTTTAAAGAAAAAAGGGTTGATTGAGCAGTGCTGGCCATTCATAATGTGCACAGACCAAGGAAAGGTTTAAGGAGGAGTTTAACCAGTACCTGCTTCCCTGTATGGGCCAGAAAGGGATGAGACAACTCAGACTCTCTGAAACACTTGTTTGTGCAACTTGAGTATGAATTATTTTCTGGAGCTGTCCTTTAAATATTCCAGAGCTATGCTGAGAAGTGAGGTCTCCCATAAGTTATCTGCCATGCCTGCTAAGCTGTGAAATGTTATTAAAGGCATGCAGACATAAAGATAAAATGTAAAATTCAACATTGCACTGCACTTTGTGGAAGAAGTACACTCTATATGCACAAAATTCCAACATGGTTTTAATTTTGAATATTTTTCATCTGAAATATTTAGAGAAATTAATTTATGATAATTATAATTTTTTTTTTAGCAGTGTTATTTGCTGCTCCTGTGGGAAATAAGCAAAGGCTTGTACAGCAGCAAAATGCCTGGAACATGTATTGCTGTGCTTGGTGGGTTTTGTTTTGTTGGCTTGGTTTTTTTTCTCCCCACGTTTTTTCTAGGGGAGTATTACAGTCTTGTTCACAGGGTATAATGTATATGAAACTGAATCATCCTTTTGGGAAACTGGACATTATTATTCCCCAGTCATGTGGTATTAGTTATGGCCACAGACATGGAATATCTGTCTATATATGTGTAGATAGGTGTGTTTTCTGTTTAATCTGGTGTTCCGGCATTCTGCCAGTGCCATTCCAGATGCTTCACAGCAAAGTGCAAATCCTGTGTGTGGTAGCCAGTGTCCAGGAATGATGCTCTTTGCTTGATCTTGTTAAATTTTCTTTCTTTTTTTTTTTTTTTTTTTTTTTTTTGGTGTTTTAAGAGTTTTTACATCTTGTTAATGCTTTTGCATGGCTTCCCTATTTGGAAATCTAACTGCATTTCAGAGTGTTAGAACAGTGAGTTCTCTGTGAACATGTGACTTCAAGCTTTTGTGTGAAATCTTGACTGACTGCTTCTCTATGATAAATTATTTTGACCTCTTAATAGTATATTCTCTAAATGGAATAGTTTCAATATTTTGATTATCTTTTTATAAGTGTAATTTTTTTCTAGGTTTCAGATAATTTTCATTCCTATTCTGTAGACCTCTTGTACTTCTAGAGGCCTATTTGAAAAAAAAGGTGATCGGAGTTCAAAGTGCTGCAGTGGGAATATGCCATTAGGTTTCTCAAAGGCATTTGAATTTTCCTCAGCATTTTCTGGTTTTGTAAAGTTTAAGATTCTGTTTTCTTTATAGATTGTGAGCATATGTTTCTGCTAGCCTTTTTGAAATGATGCTTAGAACTTTACTGAGTGGATTAAATCTTTTTAAATTTCATTCCAAGTTGCACTTTGTGAAAATTCAAAAGACAGACATCCAAAGACAGATGAAACCTTTTGAATGACAAAATTATTAAGTGTCAGATTTAGATGATACACTTATGAGAGAAACATTGACAAGATCTGAAGAGAAATTGCTGTGTTCTCATGCTATGCCTTATACACAAACATATGCCAGTTCTTCAGATGTTTTGCTTCAAAGAAGGCCAGTTCAGCAGATTGTAGAAATTTTAGTGATAAAAGATGCAGAGTTAATCAGTTGGATTAATAAACAGAACAAAATGTTTGCATTTAGCCCTTGGGTTTTCTTGGTTGCTATTCCTGCCCTTGCTGCTGTAAATCAGCAGTGCTGGTTGAAGTCTTCTGTGCTAGTTTCTGTCATTATTGATTTAACAGGTTTTTTTCCCCCTTAAATGCTGTCCTGTTCATCCTCAAGTAGTTCTCTACATTTTCATTTATTTTACTTCTCTGCCCTATCACTTAATCTTTCTGCGATTTGGAATCCTTGCTAATGTTTTGATGAACTCCTTTGAGTCTGATTGCACAGACTTAAACACAAGACTGTATGAAATCTTTAAACACAAGGATTAGAAAATAGATGCACATATTTCTGTGACAGGCCATTTATAAGGACATATGTGGTGTTCCTTTCTCTGGTGGCTATTAGGGCATCTCCTCGCCCTTGTTACATCTTCTGGCCTCTCAGCTGCATTCCTATGTCTTATTTCATGGCACAGAGCAATTTCACTCATCTGGTGATGCTCTCCCACTAGCTGGAAGTGTTTGTGTCTGGGAGTGCCTAAGAATGGGGCCTTGGGTAAGCAAGCATGAGTAAGACACACCTTTAGCAGCCAAAGGGAAAACCTGCAGCCCTTATTGTTCCTGCTTTTATTGTACAGACTGCTCTGTGTCCCTTGCAATTTCTTCAGAGGCCTCAGAAGATTGATAAAACAGTATCACTCTGCCCACAGTATACTGAAGAACTCCAGTCTGTTTCATAGTCTAAACCAGCAGAATTAACAATTCACTTTTATTTCCAGACTGGAATTTTTCCAAGTCCATCAAATTATGTTGAATTAAGTATTCTCAGGCAAATGCTTGCTGGTTCTACTGACTATTGAATATTTCAATTAGAGAAACCTCCAATAATGATTCTAGAATCTGAAAGTGTTTTGAATATTTTAAATATACTGCCAAACCCACAGAATTTTCTTCTTTATATTGCTTTTCCCAGGGAATGTTAAAGGCGTGTCTCATCAGGTCACAAATAGATTAGAAAAACATTAGCTGGTCATTTTTATAGTAAATCTTAGTTAATTTATGCATGATTTCTTTCTCATTTGGATAATTGCATTTGAAAAGATACTATATTTTTTTAGATGGAAAAGAAGTTTCTTCAGCTGTGAGATGAACTTAAAAGAAAATGTTGCCATTTGAATGGGCTAAGTTTAGAATTGCTTTCATACAGTAATGTGCATGCCCAATAATGCAGTCCATACTGTTCATGTCCTAATTGCTTGCTGCAGCACATTAGAGATTATTCACGAAAAGCCTGTCGTCTTGACATCTAAAAAGAAACCAGCAGTTTCCCTATTTACGTTTTTGCTGACTTAATCAATAGTTGCAAAGTTGCTGGCTCTCTTCCAAACCTCCCATGTCAACTGAATTGACAAGTAAATGCTCAAATCCCGCAGAGTTCATTGGAGTTATACTTACCACTTTTTAAAAAACTGCATCAGAGGTTGAGCTGTATTGTTTAACTAATGATTCTTGCTCAACCTGAACAAAAGCCGGTTAGGGCGCTTGATATTTTTTAGGGTCCAGCATTGTGGTACATCTGGGTCGCATTTCTAATTTTGTTCTGCTTGAGCCATGACTAAATGACTGGAAAGGAACATGTAGTCCCACAGCTCCTTCCAAGGGAATTAGTTTATAGTTCCTGCATTTTAAATATTTTCAGTTTTGTTTTAAGATAGAAAGGTGAGTAGCTTATTACATATACTTTTTATTTACTCTCCATTTAATTAGCATGTAAATCGAGCTGCTCTGTTGCATCCTTGAAGAGCAGCTTATTCCTATTTTCTGAGCTGTGTTCCCTCACTTACCGAGGCCAGCTGCTGCTCCTCTTGCTTCTGTAGTAAAATATAATTATCAAAATGTGACCCAATGGTAACATGACCTCAGTGAATGAACAAAAAAACCCCCAAAACTGTGCTGAACTATGGCATTAATTAAGTGGCTGTCAGAACTGAGGGCTCACTTGATGATTTTATTGGCACGCTGGTGATGAGCAGGACCTTGAATTAAAGTTGTCATGTGTAAAATATCTACTAGTGGGTATCCTCAGACATTACTTTTTTTTTTTGTTCCCCTAAAAATAGAAATGAGGGTTTTCTTGGTCTTGTACTTGTGTAACGTTTGGAAAACAGGTCTTTCATGAGGAAATTATACAAATAATCCAATACTGAATGTTCTGAAATACAGAATGTTTAAACTGTAATGAAATAACAGTTTAAATAAGACAAGTCTTATCTTTTGAATAGGCTTTTATGTGGAAATACAGATACTGGCTTTTTTTTTTCCATTCCCAAAGTGTTAATAGTGAGGCCACAATTGGCATTGTGGTTCATCAGTGTTGGTTTTCTTTTTAATCCAAATCCCTCGCCTTCCTTTTAATAAAATCTGTTTTATGTGAATGATCAGGAATATTTATTATCTTCCTGTGTAGTGATTTCTTGAATCCAGTTATTCAGTTATTGAAAATTAATCAATTTCCTAATTATTTATTATAAAAAGCTTTGGGATGCTGTGATCACTAGATGGAACTCATTCATCTAGTTGGATTTGAGATATTTTCTAGAGGTAAAAATAATATTCAACAGCAACGTTTAAAAATCAGATTCATTAATTGCCATTGGAGGATAGGACAACATGTCCATTTCAACTTTTTGATAAATGATCTGCTGAAATAAATATAAGTCTTTAGAATATAGAGTCTGGATGTGTATATATAAGTCTGGATAAGTGTTGGCCTCCTTTGCAACTTACATGATTTTCCTTCATTTGAAATCATACATAATGCTGAGATCAAACATTCAAAAAAAGGAGATTTTCTTCAGATTTTGGCAAAAATTCTGAAAGGCATATCAAATTGTGAAATACCAAAATTATACCGAATTTCAGCAGCACTTGGGCAACTAATTCCCTCAGGCTGCTTAGAAAACCTCAGCAGGCTACCTGCATCTCTCCCTTGGGGTGAGCTGATGCTTCTTTTCTCTGCTGACTGCACAAACGCAGACTGTAATCCTTCGGGGAGGGTTGTGGTGCCAGGAGCGGTTCCGTGGCTGGCGAGGTGAGGTGAGGTGTGCTGGCTGTGGGCACCGAGGCCGTGCGTGAGCCGAGCCGTGCCAGCGCTGCAGGAGCCGTGCCCAGCCCGGCCCGGCCCGGCCCGGCCCAGTGCGTGCAGCTGCGGGCTCGGCCCCGGCACGCCTCAGCGCCGCGGAGCCAGCGCCTCTGTTTTCCCACACTCGCTGTTCCATGGAGCCTTTCTTCGTGCAACAACAGGGACTTGCAGTTAATTATTTGTTTAACCGTGTGTATGCCTTCCTGTTTAGAAGGTATTACAGTAAAAGTTTTCAAATGTCCTGAAGTACGCAGAGGCCGGGCATGTGCAGCTTGTGCTGTGCCTCAGCAGCGTGTGTAGTGCGAGAGAGCACCCACGGGCAAATACAGCTCTGTGTGCTTTGATAAGGCACCGACCCAAAATCGAGACTGCACCCAAATACCTGCTATCAGATTAAATATTCAAAGGACGTGTGAAACAGATATCTTCTTTTGTGCCTTTTGTGATGTGTGGTGGTGTGTGTGCACTGAAGCGTTACTGGCTTTATGCAGTCTTTCTGATCACTCAGAGGAATTTTTTTTCTAATTTTTAAGTAGTAACACAGAATTCATAGTAAAGGCAAATAAACCAGCAGTGGCTTCCGTCTCTGGTGTACTAATGCAATGCTGAATTGAACATGAAATGTAGAACACTTTAAAGCTAAAGGTATACATTTTACCTTGATACACTGTCACACTGTGAAAAGACAGAGACAAGAAAAAGTGTGAACTCGACTTGCAATGAACTGTAGCCTTGAGTTCCAAACGAGCTCGTATTTATCGAGCATTTTTGCAATGTTCTCAGGGTTTGTCAGGTGTGGTGTCCCGGCCTGCCGTGCTGCTGCCGGTGCGTGCAGGTGCCCTGCAGCCGGAGCCAGCCCCGGCCATGGGCGCAGCCCGGCGGGGCCAATGAGCACCGGGAGCAGCAGCGTTTGCACAACAGCGCCCGGCGCGCCCTGGGCTCTGGGGCGCCTGCACGGATCAGGTGGCAAAAGGAGGCAGAAAGGTTTTCTCTAGCACCGCGCAGCACAGGCTGAGATTGCTCTATAAAAGGTGTACAATTTGCAATCACCAATAATGCCAATTTTTACTTATGTTTCAGAACATGGAAACGTGAAACATGAGGTAAGCATTTGTGTTCTTTTGCATGTGATGTTTGTTTTGTTGGTGACCTAAGAGCCCTTATTACTTTGTGCACATGCTGATGGAAAAGGTAGGTTTTTCTTCTGGGTTTGCAAACATTTATTTAGAGTGCTGTAGAAGTTATCTAAGCAACCAGGTATTTGTGATTAAATATTAATGTCTTCTGCTCAAAATGTGAGTTAAACTTGCTGCAATATGACAGTGCTGAGAGCACTGGAAGGGGTGGAGATTTTTTTTTTAAGCTACAGGTAAGAAAACATACATTGCTTCACTACTGGTGGTTAGATCCTTACTGTTCCTAGACAAAAGGTGGCTGTAGAGTTAAAAGTAGTCTCTTTTTTCTCTGCCACACCAGGAAACTGTGGGGTGGTGAAGGATTGACAGGGCAGAGTTTGCCTCTTCATGTGAAAAGACAATAGTTGCGAAGGTATCCTGTGGTATGGAGTTTGCATAATCTGGAGAGAATGTTAGAATAGGACCTGAACAGAGGATCTGCTGTGATGCACAAGTGTAACTTGCTGTCAGCCCAAGAAGGCTGCAAGCCACTCTGGGTTATTTTCTGGTCAGCTCCTGGGGCCTCTCCACTGTTGTACAGGAGGGCATGGAAGCTGGGTTTTGACTGCTCCTTCTGACAAAGAGAGGCAGCACTTCAGACCTAGAGCATAATAGTTTCTAGCACCTATTTTAGATCAGAAGTTTATGGTAATTGCTTAAATGACATGTCAGTTATGAACAGCATGTGAGTATACATGTTGCTGCTCTCCATAAGCATGGCTGTGTTTGATGCTGTTGCTAATCTGGGTAATGGGAGGGTGTTATTGCTGACAGGGCTGGTGCAGGGATAGTTGTGTGCAGGGCTGACCACGTCTGTGCTCTCTGATGTTTGAGCTGTTTGGGTGTCACTGTAACCCCAGATGGCAGTGGGACTGGATGAGGGCAGCCCTGCACCCTCTGGTGAGCTCCTGGGATGTGGGCCCTAGCTGGGCTCCAGCTCCGGGGGACCTGCAGGGGAATTGTGTGGTGATGGGGGAGCTCTGGTGGAGGAGACGGGTGTGCTGCCTATGCCCAGCCCCTGCCTGTGCCCAGCCCCTGCTGTGCCCAGCCCCTGCCTGCTCTCCTCACTGCATCCTCAGCTGTGCCTCTGGCCAGGTGCTGCCCAGCCTTTTGTGTCTCTGCCTTGACAGATATACTAAGTAAGGATACTCTAAACTGTGGGAATCACAGCATGGTCCATTTGCCTGGTGCCTTTCCAGTCCTGCAGCTGGCAGGCATGGCTGGAGAGCTGTGAACAGGTTGTCTGCTGGGCTTAGTGGACAAGGCTGCCAGGCTTCCTAAATTTAGCTAACTGTGGTGAACATACTGTGTCTGGATGAAAAAATACGTATACTGTTTTTCCTTGTTAGGAAAATAAAGGTCTCCTTTCTGGAGCTGTTGAATTGCTGTTGCCTGTTGAGTTGATCCAAAACATCAGGATTGCATTCATTTTTACCAAGACTCTTGTTTAAGTGCCTGCTTTAATTCTCTCTGTGCAGAGAAGACTTGAGCATGGATGAGGAACTGTCATTTTGGAAAACATGGATTTAGGTTTCATACCAGTAAAGTAAAGAATCTACTGGTATGTTTAAGGATATTGAACATGTTTTCATATAGCTCAAGAACTATTTCCTTAAACCTGTTTTCCAGCCAGTCCTTTGGTGTATATGACTTTGAGTTGTCACAGCCCCTCTGCTATTTTTATTAAGCATTTCTGTCTCCCTTTGTACTTTTCTGAGTCCTGCCCCTTTCCCTCTCTTGTGCAAATCTGTGGTTGCTCACCAAGCTGCATCAATCTGTATTAGCGACATGGCTTCCATCTATAAAAAACAGTATAGGATATAATTGAGCATTTTGCTTTTATCCAGTACTATTATCTTCATTGTGGCAGCAGCTTTAAATTTTTATTCTATCCACTACAGAGGAAGCAAAACTTGTATCCTGTCTTTAATTAGACTTGTTGGGGTACAGAGAGAATATGTCCAAGGACTCAAGAGTTTGAAAGCTGTTTTCAAACCAAGCTTTTGATTTTGCTTGCTTGCTACAGGGCTTGGTAATTTGGTTATGCCTCAGGTTACTGCTTTCTGGCTTGCCTTGGTGTGTGTCCTGCATCACCTTGTATCAGCGGCGAGTAAATCAGAGCAACCTAATTGTTCCCTTTGTTATGCAACACGGTTTTCTCTGCTTGCTTTGATTAAAAAATAAATAAATGCATGAACTGTCATGCAAGTTACCAGATAAAACAAGTTTGCAAAAGCAGATGAGTAGTTCATAGATATGCATTATTTCACATTGAAATTTCCAGGGATCCATAGTAAGTGTCTTAGTGTATAAAATATAGAAAAGAAATTGAAATAGTCTGAGTCTTGTCAGAGTTTCTGATTTCACACAGCTCTGGTTCCTCCAGTTTTAGAGAGATAGGCAAGTTACTAAATATATTTAAATACTTGCCCAGAAAATAAGAAAATTAAGCATTCCATAGGGAATTGTAGCTAGCTTCAGTATAAAGTAGAAGTAGGGAAAGTTTCTAACATATCAAAGCAATGCAAGTGGCTTCGACTTTTGTGTTGGTGGACGTTATCTGGGGCAGATAATGCCAGACTGCATGTTTTTCTCATATCCTATCCATAAATGATTAAAAAATACATTTGTCCTTAGTATAAAAAAATGTTGATGTATGAAAAAACTTCTATGGGCTGAGACTCTTTCAGCCGAGTCTCAGAAAAAATGGGATATATAAAAAAAAGTCAACATTACTAAGAATATTTTTCAAAGTGTGATCTTTCTACAAGATAAAGATAATTGTGTTGGTGGTTGGGGGAAATAACTTAAGAAAACCAGCTTTGCCTAGTAGATTGTGGGAATGAAAGGATCGCAGTGTGCCTCCATGAAAACATGTTTATTCATATCCCTGATTCTCATTTTTGCTCTGCAGAAACGAACAAATGGAATTAGAAGAAGCTCTAGACATGTGGACCCAGGTTTGTGTCATGACTTTTTAATACTTAAACATTAAATAAAAAGAGTGAGAAAGCTGTAACTTGCTTTGTTAAGTTGCATTGTGAATGGTATTGCCATACACACAATGCTGAGAACTTGACTGCTGAAGTCATTGAAGGTGTAAAGCGATTGCTCTGTTTGTGATTTCAAAGATAAGGTCAGCTGGTTGAACTCCTAATGTTTTTTTCCTTGTTTTTTCTTTAAGCAGAGCTCTGGTTCTATTTGAACAACAAAATGCCTCTGGGCTTTCAGTTAATATGACCCACCCTACTGTACTCCGTAGTTTTAAATAACTAAGGCATGAATAGCAGACAGTTGCTTATAAAGCTCAGGTTCTAATTTTCAAGTTGTGGGCATTCTCAGCTCTTAACTGTAGTGGTGCTCAGTGCTTAACTGTATGAATTGCTTTTCTGAAAGGCATAAACCAGTTGAAGTTTTATATTGAATTTCAAAGTGATTTTATTTTTCCTGTTAGTTTATAGTAGATACTTTTGTGGAATCATGGCAGCAGCAGCCCTTAAGAAAATTAAATGCTTGGTTATATGTTGTGTACTCAAGTGGGTGAATATTTCCTCTGGAGACCCATTATGTGTCTGAATAAAATATTCAATGTTTTTCAGTGTAACTGTGGTATTTTTAGTGTCATTTTTTACAGTAATTACATTTCTGTCCTTTATGTTTCTTGTATAGTTTAATTACAGGAGATTTGTTATGCAGATATTATTTGAAATAAAAGTAAGCTGTGGATTATTAAATATTTCTAGATGTGGACATCTGAGAATAGTTGGAGTTAAACATTAAACAGGATGGCAATTCTGTACACCACATTACAGCCTGGCAGAGCTAAGCACTTTTCAAAAAGCAGGAATGCTGGTTGTGCCACTAGCATTGCAGCTGCCTTGGCTTGGAAAGTCTAAATGTTGTAACTAGCTGAAGCAGACCACACCTTTCTTACTCACGTACCTTTGACATGTTTTGGAACACGTATCGTCACTTTGTTCCCTCTAGCAAAATAAACCTGCTTCATGATTCTAGAAATTGTTCAGTGTGTCGTGACGACTGCAGTCATAAAAGAAAAAAATGAGCACCCTGTAACTCTGAAAATGAATACAGTCAGAGGGGAAAACATCAAGGGCAGGAATTAAATAATGCAGAAGAAGATGATTTCTTCCAAGTGTTTGTTAACAAGTCTGAGTTCTTCCCATTCCTTGGTACATGTTGCAGTGAAGAGTAATAGTGTGCTTGCAGAATGGTCCTTACAGGTTCAGTACCTTTAAACACAGCTGTCTCATCTAGAGTCATAGAAGGTCAAGTAATTTAGCTTTGAGAACCTTTTGAGTATACTGGTGATTTTACTTGCTGTTGAAGTCTGATAAAAGTATTTACAGGATCTTTTTATGCAAGGATACTTTAAAAGTAATTTTTATTGAAGACTAAGTACCATTGAAATCATCAAAAGTAGTTGAATTAAGTAGGTGTTTAAAACTTGTGTGTAGCAAGTGCCTGAAATACACTTCTGCTCACACCCCCACCATGTCCATTTACCTACACAGAAGAATTCTTTGAGTTGTTGGGATAATCTCTTGTTATAGAGTGAAGTTCTTGGTCCTCATAATATTTTTGAAAGCCAGTAGAAATGCAGAATGTCTACATAAACCTTTAGGTCCCTTTATTAGAGACATTGCTGCAGAAGACTTCTTACAGAATTGCTTCTGACATTTTAAAGGTTTTAAATAAATAATAATGAGAAACATGTTACATACCAGTGCGCTCTCTATGTATGCTGTCAGTTTTCAAGTGAAATGAGCTTTTTGTTTTGCATTTTGTCAGGATAGGCATTCTGTGTCCTCCTGTAACTTGGTGGGTATAACTCTTAAAGACATAAATGTCTTTGGTAGACTCTTGGCGTCTATTTTGCATAATTTAAGTATTACTGTTCATCAGATTGCACATTGCCTTGAGAGACAGATGCTACCCAGAGGTCAGCACTTGTGAGAGATCAGTTATGTCAGGCATACATTACTGCATTGATCCTCAGAGCTTTTCAAGAGCACTGGCATGTAAAGTTCTGAAGAATCTGAGCACCAGGAGGCTGTTTTTGCTGAGAGAGGTAGCCAAAAGATGGACTGCCCGGACTGCTTTGCCTTTAGAAGGTTTGGTCTGCTGCTGCTGCCAGTGATGCGTGTGATGGTGCTGAAGCACGGGTGCTAGGTTAGGAAGCAGACGTTTGCTGTGAATCAATAACCAGCACCTGCAGTGACTGAATATTGATGGAGTTTGATATCACCAGTAAAAACAAGTATTTTGGGTTGCAGCTTGTCCAGATTGTTCTGTTATGTCTGTCTTTGGCTATTTTATTAAAGAATAATGAATAGCATGGTCAAGTTAATGCATCGTGCTTCTCTTTTTATGCCTAGAGTCAAATTCAACATTTACTGACACAGCTTAGCCCAGAATGAAAAATCATTTAAATTTGATGAGAAGTAGTGCAAGTTGAAGGATGGTCTAAACAAAACAGTGGAAGGATACTGGATTAAAATATCTTGTCTCCTGCTGGTAAAGCTCATAAGGAACTTATCTAGCAGAAGTACACAAAAAGCAATAAGTTGGTTTATGCCTTTTTCATTTGTTTATCTTTGAAGTTGGGTTAAAAGTTTTGACAGTGACAGTTTTCTCCTCAAGATTTGCTTTGTGTTGAATAAGAAAGAAGGGTAGAAGGAAAAATGATTAATGGATAATGAGGCAGCGAAATCCCCATGAATTGAAAGCAGTCGTGAGAAAAATGTGTACAAAAAGAAATGTGTGCAGAAACTGTACAAGTGAAGAAAAAACTGGAAATCATAAAAGATGTGGCTTTTTCTTTATGCTATGCACTAGGCCTTCAGCCTGCAGTCCATTTGCAGAGAGCCTTCTTAATTGCTTCATCTACTGAGGTTTAGTGGGACGGGTTTTAAATAACCTTTCTTTGGATTAAGCAGGAGATAATGAAAGCCATTGACAGAATGAACCAGTGAATACACCTGCAGCAATAAATCCAGGGAAGATTTGGTCTACAGCTTGCATGTGACTGTAGAACAACATGATTCTGCTTAAATACATTTAAGAAGTGATCAGACTGGTGTCAGTTTTTGCATAGGATAGGCATGTGAAGTGATAATTATATGACATTTTATTCTTGTGTAGGGAATATGTTTAAGCATGGGATTTGCACTATTGGCTTAAATGACAAATTATGTATATTCATAAGCACAAATTCTTATAGTGTGAATTCCTGAAAAGGATGATGCAGTCTGACTAATGTTTTTAATGGAAATAATTTTGTATGTATTTTAATATGAGTAAAAATTACTGTCTTTCTCAGCTGTTGAAATAGTACAGTGTATATTTGCTGTCTTTTTTTACAGAATAAAGAGTGTAAATGTGATAGATTCACAGCTTAGTGTTTTTGAAACTGGTTTTACCCTAAACATTTCTGCTAATACAAACATCGAAATTATAATCTCTAGAAGTGTGAAAGTATATTTCATATCAGAAGGATAAACTTGGTAAAAATAGAACACTAGAAGCCTTACAGTCAAGATTCATTGTAGATTAAACTCAAAATCTGACCTGTGAAAGATCACTGCTGAGCATGTTCTGACTTCTTAAATAGCTGATTTCTTGACAAGCAAGGATTAAAGATTAGAAATCCTCCGTTCTGAACCGAGGCCCAGAACCAATATGTCTTTTCCCTTCACAGAAAGTAAAATATTGTCTGGCTTTTTAGGGATGGAAGGACACAATACCAGTAAGTAGTGTATACAATGCAATAGCTTGGGCAAATGTATTTTTCAGCCCAGAAATTCAAAGTTCAAATAATAATTTTAAAAAGAGGTATTTGTATTTCTGGTTGGTGTCTGGTCCAAACTTGCTTTGTGAATCCTCTAATATTGGTTTTACACAGATTATAAAAATAGCCCCAGGATCTGAAGAGAGTCACTGGTTTTGTGGCTTGAAGTATATGCGTTAAACAAGCAGCAACAACAATCTGTGTAGGGAGAAGTACAGTACTGGAGATATGTTTATTTCATTAGCTATAGTGGAAAATAAGCTGCTTTTGTGCTTCATATTTTGTTGAAATTGGATTTTGGAATCTTTTAACTAGGTTGTGTCATTGCTACATGTGTGTGATTACTAAACAGTGAAACAATATTCAGATGTTTGTGTAGTGTTTGCATCTTGTCTTTGGAGTAAAAATTAGGGGATTGTATCATATTGGCGGTTCAAATTTTCTTTTCAGTTAAGAGTGAAGCATACTAGACTGTGAGATATTTCAACAAATTCTGTCACAGTGTGCTCTATAATATGCAAGTCTAACTCTGATTTCCATTTTAGTGCCACTCCAACTGTATGCCCAGCCAAAAGCAAAACCTGGCTCAAACTCAAATGCTGGGATATCCCAACCAGCAAATATTTCTTTGCCAAGTTGTTACAGATAAAACTACTCTTTAAATAAGCATTGAAGCATTGTCACTCATTTTCTTGTTTTATTGACCTATTCAGGCACATCCTTAGTAGTCCTGATTGACTGTTGTCTTTCTCATTCAGCCCAGTATAGAGAATATCCAATTTCATGGATGAGAAAAGATAACCTCCTGCAGCATGAAGCCCAGCGCTGAAAACAGGCATTCAGGAATTTATTTCTCCACTTCAACAGTGACAGCAGCTACTGGGGATTCTGGCTGCCCAGTACTAACTGGCTGTCAGTGTCAGTGTTGAGAACAAGCATTTATCTTGGTTTTAAGCCACAGTAAAAGGTCTACAAAAAACAAAAGCATTAAACAAGCCCCCAGTATTTAGTGAGGAGTTGATGTCATTGATAGTATCTCCTTATGAGGATTGTCTTCATCAAGATGGATTAGACCAAGTAGCATCTTTTTTGTTTTGGTAAAGGAATTCCTGTGTATAGAATCAAGAAATACATTGATAGGTGTTTTTCTGATGCATTTAATACTGGTATTTAATTATATTTCCTGTAAATAAAATGTAGGAGTAAATACAATCCCTCAAGTACTAGAATATACGCATGACATTCTTTTCAGCTTTAGATACTGTTAACGTGGAACATAACAGTGTGTTTTAATGGCTGGCCAAAATGAGTGTGTACATGGAGGAGCAGCTGATTGTAAATTAAATTGAGGAAAGCTGGAAGGAATACTGGAGCAAAGAGAAATGTTTCATAAAACTTCCTCTAGTGAAGAAACAGTTATTCGAAAAGGTTTGAGATCTTTTGTAATGTTTGTGGAGCATTAGATTTGCTAAGCAGCTTAAGACTTCTCTCCATGGTAGTGTTTTGAGCAAGCTGCAGAACCGAAAATGAGCTTTGATTTTGCATATATGTGACACTTGTTTAACTTTTGGCTGGGTTTTATTCAGCTATGGATACTTCTTCCTTTTCTACGCAGCATCTGAGCACTTTGCTCAAGGTACCTGTGACGTACCCAGTCCATGTCTCTTGGAATCTTTGTGGAGCAGAGGAGTTGCAGGTCAGAATGGGTTTAAGAGGGCAGCTGGGAGCACGCTCGCTGCAAAGAGAACACTCCTTGGCAGGATAGATGTGGTGCTGCTTTACGTGGTGTGTAATCCTGAGGGTTTTGAAGTCCTTGGAAGGACTTTGATTGCAACTCTAACCTGACCATCTCTTGGTATTGATAGACATGTTTGAACATGTTTTACATCAGGTGGCTGGGATGGGGTTGGTGTTTGAGACCAGAGTCAGTGAATTTCTTTGTGGTCTCACGTCATGGGACAACTTCTCTCAGCTGGGCCTCAACAGCAGTGAATTCACAAATGCACTGAATTGTGTGACCTAATTTGTGAGATCAAATTAATTTATCTCACGTATTTATTAAAAATGCATATTACATTCAAGATCTTTGCCTTCCCCCCCCCCCCTCTACAGTGCTTCACAAAATAATGAATTCATCTTTGTTGTGTTACAAGAAAAGACATGTCTAATGTTTTGCACCAAGAAGTTTTCCACTAATGTGGTTCTGGAAGGCGAAGCAGAGTTTTGTCTTCCAATGAAGCATTTCAAATGCAGTTTAATGATTTTTATTTGGGTTGTTTTATTTTAAATTAAAATTATTTTTACATTTCTGCTGGGGAGAGGTATTTGAAAGGTGCCTGTCCCCTTGGCATCTCAGCAGTAAGCTAACATTCAGAGAAGAATATAGCCTTTAGCCTTTTCTTTTAATTAAACATCAGAAGACCCAGATGCCAAAGGGTGAAATGTATTTATTTTGTCAAACTCTTTCATCCTTGTCTGGTTGGATTGCAAGATTAATTTGTAGTTGAGTAATTTAAACTCTTTTGTCTTACTGGATGTGTTTTTGGGACTGTCTCTATATCTTAAGCAATTAACATTTTATTTTTTCTTAGAGAAATAATGGTGTTCAATACATGCTTAGCCACATATTGACATAATTTTTAAGCTGAGGTGGGTTAAAAGACCTTTGGTATCTTTCTCTTTTTCTGCATAAAGCACCCAGCATCAACTCTTTAAGCAAAACATCATTGTTTAGAGATTACTGCCAGGAAGTTGTCAGGCAGAAAAAAGGGAAAGGTCAGGTAGAAGTGGGCAAAATGGGCATACAAGTATGATCAATAAAACAAAAAAATTCACTGTTTTGTGTTTTAACCACACACAAAAATAGTACAGCACTGTTTTAAAAAAGAAAGATGTGCCAGCAGCTATATGGCCCCAAGTTGCCTTTACTTACCATGGCAAGTGGAAGGAGTTGCTTGGTATTTTGCTCAAGTTTATTGGGACCTAAAAATCTCTTTTTCATCTTCAAGAGGAATACTGCATTTACCCATCTATTTTCATATCTGATTTTAATCTTCAGGGTACTTTAATTCTCAGAAGGCAAAACAAAGATAATAAGGCAATGAATGATTAAAAATAGTCAAAAGTAACTGAATTTTAACAGTACTCTAAAGCATATGGTTTCTTTTTTTGTGGCTCACTCATTTAACTAAATCAGTATTTGATCACTACTTCAAAGTAATTCTCACACAAAGAATTTGGGAAACATTGTAAAATTGAAAGCAGCCATCCCATGGGAGAAAAAAGACTGCTGAAAATTCACACAAGAGAAGCTCCCAGAGCTGCCTCTGCCTTTTGCCTGAGGAAGGTTTTAAAGCTTGGTAGAAGAGGCCAGAGGCAAGAGCCTGAGAAACTGATGCTGCTTTTGGAGAGTTTTTAATCTGCTCACCACTCTGAGATTCCCAGAGAAGAGAACAATGAGGCTAAGTCAGGCTGCAAGCCAAGCCAGCCCAGGATCCCTCCAAGAGTAGCCAATTAAATGGATGCTGAAGGATAGGATTTGGAGTAAGGTGTCGTGGTACTTCCCGCCGTACCTTGTGGTTTCATTTCTTGGCTCCTAATTTTCTGTCCATGTATTTTCATTTTCACTTTTTAAACCAGTCTAAAATCTTCACAACATCCTTTAACTGTCACTCTCATAATTAGTTGTGTGAATAAAGCACATCTTTTTGTTTGCTTTTAACTTGCTACCTATTACTTTGATGCCTATATTTTTTTGGATAAAGAAAATGAATAATAAATAAGGAAATAATGAGTACTTTTTCTCTGGTCACTGTTATGCCACTCATGAGTTGTCTCTGTCATATCCCCTTGGGTCATGTCTCCTCTAGCGTGAAGAGCTATTATCTATTTAATCCTTCTGATACAGGAGCTCTTCTTTATGTCTGATCATCCTTTTTGCTTGTTGGCATGCTTCTAGGTCCAAGAGTAGTCAGTCTTTCTAGTTTTGTGTGTGCTACAAGAGATGTCTTAGTGTTGGTACAGAGCAGAATTAGATGGTAATATTAAAGGACTGATTGTAAAAAATACTTAGCAATTCCTCTGAGACCTGCTGTCTCCATGATGATAGCTGTTTCACACTTCATCATTGTCTGTAAGTATTCAATCCATATGTTACTTTAAGTCTTTCATGAAGGTATGACCCAATGGCCTCCAAAGAGCCTTCCAGCCAGAGTTAGTCTCTGATTTTGAATCCTATTGTTCGTGCAATCTTCCTTCAGTCCTTTGCAAGTAGTGTTCTTTTTAAAGAAATGCTTTTGCACCTTCTGCAAGACTGAATCCACTCTTACTCCCATTTTAATAATCCTTATTAATTTTTGGAACAAGGAAGGGCCAAGCACAGGTTCCTGTGGTTGACCTTTTGGACACCACCTTCTATTTGAAAAAGATACTGTTGTTCCAACCTTTTATTTCCTGTCTTTCTGTTGTTTGTTTATCGAGGGCAGGGGGAAACCTTTCCTCTTATATCATGTAAGCTGGAAGAGAGCCTCATTGTCAGTGCTGTTAAAATTATTTTGCTAATCCACATTAATATACAATCTTGCTTCTTCATTGTTACTTTAAAGAACTCTAAACAATGTCCCTGACTTGTTCTTAGAAAGTATTTGTAGTCTTTCTACTATATTTATCCATATACTTTTAAATTCTGTTTCTGTAGTAGGCTTTACCAGTTTGCCTTGTACAGTTGTCTGATATTTGTGTTGAGATGTCTACTTACTACAACTTCACTTATAACTACCCATTTCTGTGGTACTCAATTGTTTTAGGAAATATCTTGCAGATCATAATTAACAGCTCAGCGATGTAATGTTTGAATTTATTTGGTACTTAGTATTTTCAAGTAGTGACATTATAAAATCTGATCTGATGGATTTTTCAGTAGAATCAATTTATTCAGTTGTCACCCTTAGATGTGCTTTATCCAGGAGAAAAGGTAAAGTACTTTTCTGAGGTATTAAGTGAAAGAGCTTGGAGTTCAGCCCTCATTGCTGCTCTTGCTGACCTGCAAATAAATAGAAGACATGTTCAGTCTTGCACTTCTCATAACTTGCGTTTCTTAAGCTTCAGTGTGCAACAGGGAATTAAAAAGTAACTTCATTATCTGATACCTTGAGAAGGTGCCTCAGTCCGTTAACCTTAGAGGTTATTCTTTAACCAGCCTGTTTGGAATAGGGCATGTGGGAGAGGGGAGAGCATGAGGCACTGTCTTTTATTTCAGACAATAAAGCATGATGTTTACTCTTCTTGGAATTTTTCCTTAATTGGATTTGACAGCAATAAATAGCATGAAATATGATACAACAAAAGCTGCATGTGTGGATCACAGCTTTCCTTCCAGAACAATGTCACGCTCCTGGCGGTAGCAGTCTTCTTGTGACTGGCAGGGATCATTGTAGTACACTGGAATTCACTTAATGCTGGTATATCTTCTGCAACCTTTAAAAAAAAATCTTCTTTACAGAAGACCCTACAGGTTGCCTTGTAATTTTCACCCTCCCCCTGTTTGCTTTATCATGGGAACAAGAAAGGCTGAAAAGGAAGAGTATGAGGCTTAATGACAGGGACTTAAAGCTCCAACTGCTCCTGTGCATTGTGTTCTGGTTTTGTTATTTGTCCATTTCTGGTGGTATTGATTTAAACCCTGTAATTGTGTGTTGCTCTGCACAAGGCTCAGACACCTGAGAAACACTGAACGATCAACTAAGCTCAAAGAGCTGATGCTGGATTCAAGAGCCTAAGGTGTATTCTTTGTCAGGGTGGTGTTTTGGGAGAAAGTCTGGGTGTTCTGCTGGTGTCAGTTTGATCTCTGGGTGATTCTTTGATGTAACTACAGGCTGTTGCCACAAGGTGTGGTGCTTTTTCCCACTAAGGTGCTCCCTTACTGCCTGCCTTTTGAATCTGTGGGTCACCCGGTCACAGGCTAAGGAACTTCAGTGAGATGATGGCAGACTGGTCATAGGAGGCAGCGGTGGCAGCTGCAATGAGGAGATAGTGAGATAAGTCATCCAGAATTAAATGGCATATCAAGCCATTGCTTTCAGGTATGGTTTCTGTCTTAACAAATCTCACGCTTTGCTGGAGTATATAATCCACATTCAGACTGGAAACAGAAAGTAGAAGGAGAACCTTCACTATTGTGCAGGTGAATATATGAGAGTTTCCTTGATGGGGAGGGAAGGAAGCAAAAGTATGTAAGATGGAGCGTGATGATTATGGCAGCATTGACATCTTGATGGGGACTAAACTTGATTCCCATCTTTATTGCCTGTGATAATTTACCAATAGTGTCTTGATTTTGCAACAAGGATTAAGTGATGGATTATTTTATTGTATGTTTTCATTTTTGCCTTAAAAGGAAGACCCTTGACAGCTTATTATTTATTCATCATGTAAGCAATCTTCAAGTTAAGGACTTATTTATATGTAGACATAGAAAAATAATCTACTTAAATTTGTAAACTATTTTGAAAATTTTTACAAAAAATTGAAAATACTTTTCTTTGATAAAAAGGGAGTATGGAGAAACAGTGTATCAGAATATATATGTATATAATTTTTTCATATACGAGTTGTGCTAGAAAAGAAAGGCTAATGTAAATGAAGACAGTAAAAACTTATGTAAGATATATATATTTATACTCTGGATTTTTGTAGTCTGAATGCGTTTGTCTAGGTATATCAGCTGATTGAGGCTGGGGATTCTACAAATTTGTGGGAAAGCTAGCGGTACCACAAAATGATGCATTTTTGATTTTCTAGAATTTATTTTCATAGATTGCCAATACTTCAGATATGCAAAGTGTGCAGCATAAAAACAATATCCCAAGTATATACTATTTAGGGATAAACAATTTTAACTGCATTGTGGTGTTAACAGGGAAATATCTATTCATCCTTTTTGACTTCTATAGCACAAACGCTTTGTAATGAAAACAAGTTTTGTTCTCTTTTCTTGAAGAAAATAATTTATTTGCTGCAGCCTATACAGACCAGAAATAAGTAGGCATGTTTTTTGAGAACAGGTTTGTTTTAGCCAAAACAACGATGTCTTTTCATTGCTTTAATATAATGCCGTAATTCTTGGCAACTTCTGTCTACTGATGCTTGCATGCAAAGAAGGTCTGTAAGGCCTGAAATTTTTTTGTGTGTGTACTAAGAACTATCTGTTTAGAAGTAAAAGAGGTTTCTGCTGTAATCAGGGTAGAGGCCACAGAGAAGAAAACAGAGAAGAAAAATTACTTGAAGAAGTAAGATCATAAGAGTGTTTAACTTGAAAAGCTGAAGGATTATGTAGCATTATGCAGAGGGTGCGTGCAGGCGAAATTATTTGTCATGTGCTGGGACCTGCCTTCTTTGCCAGGCATCAGCCACTTCCCTCTCACATTATGTAATAATTTAAAATGCTTCTCTTGCCGGAGAATTTAATTCTTGTGAGTAACAGAAATGGAGACTAAGGCCTTTCATCTTAGAGGCAGATGCTATTAGTCAATACTGAACACAAAAGAAATTGCATGAAAGATAATTGAGTTTTTATTTTTGCAATTCTTGATGAATAAAATGTCAGCACATTTTCAGCAATGCGTGTTTTTAAATTTGATACCTGCGAAAGATTCTAGGTGGCATAGGTATGTATTTCCATGGCTTGTATGTTGTCTTTAAACTTACTCCATCTGTGAGTTCTCTACACTAGAAAAAATGCCTAGGTCGTTTACAAGATTCATGACATTTTGCAGTATTAAATTCCATTTCCAAAGTGGGATTCCCGTTTTCAAGCCTTTTTCCTCTTACTGCTTGCTGCAGAATTATTCCTGGGCATGGGGAAGTTAGCATTTAAAGTACAGCTCAAAATAATTACTTCTGTGGAATAATGGACTTCTGTATTGCAAGATTTGTCCCTTTTTTTCAGAGGCTTTTGCTGCACGTAATCTACTGTCTGGATACACCTTCATAGCTCATCTGTAGTATCTGCCCAGTGCAAGTTGTTGGCTCCTCAGGGCAGGTACATGTTGGAACAAATACGTGAATTAGAATGCCATGCCTGTCTATGGCATCACATTAAAAGATGCGATAATTAACACTGGTTAATCTTCATACCATGGGCTTTTATAAAAAGCAGCACCACATGTACCACACTTTTTAATTCATATGCCAAAACTCCGTTTCGCTTAATTAAAAAAAAAAAAAAAAAAAAAATTAAGCTTCTTACATTTGAGGCAACATGATTTTTCAAGTTTATATTCCTAATTCACCTCTTAGACTGCATTGAAATGCTGAAATTTCATTATTTTGTCAAAAATAAAATAAAAACTGTGTTTTTGAACCTGATTATTCCTTGTTTATTGCCATGAAACATTTAGCACTCAGCCATTTCTAATGCTTGTTCGAAGAGACTTTTCAATCCAGACAATTCCAAAATTCCTTACTCTCACAAGGGATAGCTGCCTGTGTCACTCCAAGTAAGGAGTAGTTGCCTTAATAAACATTTGAAGTTAAAACTGTACAGAACACAAGAGCTTGTCCTTAACACTTGTTTGGAGGAGAACCTGCTGTGAAAGGGAAACCAGGGTCTGTCAGCGAAAGAAAAATAGTTTTCACTCTTAATTAATCACAAAAAGTATGTGGCAATGACGATTAGGAAGTCAGTGACTTTGTTAGCTCTCTGCTTTCTTTCAGTGTAGTCATGGAGAGGGTCTTCCTTCTCTTTTGAGCAATTACCCGAGTTTGAGTATAAAAACTAAGACATGATTTTGGAATTGCACAAGAAATTTCTGTGATTTTAGACATACTTTCTTGCATTTGCAATCCGCAGTTATCAATCTAGGGCACATTCAGGTTTTCTGAATTGGTGTGGATCTACAAAGACAAATGTATGTGTTATAGGGGAAGACTAAAAGATGCCTAGGATAGCTTGCTTGTGAAAATGCTTGCTGTGCAAATGGGATTCGGTTGGCATTTATAGTTTCAGCAGTGTACTTGACTAATTTTTGTATTTCTTTTATGTTGGAACATTTTGTCACCTGACTTCCCAAAATCTTTACATTTTCTTTTCCTTCTGTTTTGAGGCACAAAAGTAAATTTAAACCTCAGGAGTGAATCTGTGAGAGTTATGAGCGGCACTACCACTTAAGGGCATGAGAGACAAATGGTCATTGGTCATCTAAATAAGAATAGAGTCATTCCTTTCCCAAAAGAGCCCTTGTGACTTTCTCTTCTGAATTTTAAAAACATGGCTCTTCAGAAGAATTTTTGTAGTGCCGTTTTTTTTTTCTTGCACAGAGGTGAGCTTCCAGGCTCCTTAAAATGAGTGTCACGATGTGCCAAATGTCCCTGTTTAAGGGTGAAGTAAGAAAATGCTTCCTGTTGGAGTTATTTTTCTAAATTAAAAAAAAAAATTAATTCTGAAATTTAGTTAGGATTCTGGATTTTCTTGGCTAAATTTCCTATTTCTGGTCAAAATTAAGTACTTTATTTGTAGGGGCACTAAGCTGACCTTGCCTTGGAAGACCTGAAAACTTGAAGCTCCTACTGAGAGGGGTCTGTTCACCTCAGTGAATGTCCATGTTACCATGCTGCTAATTTTATTAATGCTGCTCATATTGTCACTAAGCATAGTTATCCTCAAAAAATCTTTGCTGACAAAAGCTTTTGGATGAAGCCACATGCTGATGTTCTGAGCAGGGGAAGATGCCTAATTTGTCTATGCGCTGGTCTTTAAGCAGCAAAACTGCTGTAATATAAAAACAAATAAATGTGTAGAAATATATCAGAACTCATACAGTTTCAAAAATGCAACCTTGTAAATTGAATAACATTGCTAGACTTGTTTGTTTTCCTTGTAATGAACTCCTGCTATGATCTGAAACGTAGTTCCAAGTTTTGTCTGGATATTAACTGGAAAGTGGAGATACAGCCACTTATCTGGGGGCTTTTTGCTAATGATCAGATCTACAAAACCCGAGGAAGCACAAGGACTTCCTGAGTTGCGGTGTTTTGCTGTTTCTCATAACAAGTTGTTGATCAGACTGTTAGCAGACAGATTTTTTCCTCCCACACATCTTCATTTTGGTTAATGGTTGACCATTTTTGCAGAGGTCTCTGCCAAGAATACAGTTTATCTATGCAGCATTAAGGAGAAATGGTAGTAAAATGGAATCTTTGAAAAATGATAGATTTGACAGGCAATAAAAGACTGAGGGAACCCCAAATCCTGTTTCAGTAAGATTTTTGAGAAGGAAACAGTTGTTGGAAGAGAGGGAGGACAGTGACAGAAAGCAGGGCTAGGACTGTGAAAAAAAAAATTTTTTTCCCAGTTGTATGTGTTCTGGAGGATGACAGTCTTTAAGTCTTCCATTCTGATGGAAGAGAAATATGACTGTTTATTAGATGTGGTTTGGAGTGCATTACATATTTGTCATCTGAATTTTGAGATAGTGAATATTATTTTGCACCTTGCCGTATCCTTCCCCCCATATTGCCCCACTGCTTGTGAGTTCTCTGTTTATGGAAAAAAGGACTGCTTTACTTCTCTAAGAAAAAAATTAACAGTTGAGTTAAGGCTCATGGTAGCTGATAAACATTTTAGTAATCAGCCTTGTGTAGTTCTTTGACTTCAAAATTGAGTCAAGTGGCAGACTCCAGAGTTGTGGTTAAACGTATGACAGATAGTGAGACTGAATTGAACAGTACTCAAAGGCAGAGCAGTTAAAGAGAAGACAAGTGGAACATTCCTGAGTCTCAGGCACTGTCAGCGTTTCAGCCACCTTACCTTTAAATTGAAAGGGGGGAAGGTGTAGTTAGGAAGCAGCTCTCCACTGTGAGGGTAGGGAGGCACTGGCACAGGGTGCCCAGAGAAGCTGTGGGTGCCCCATCCCTGGAAGTGTTCAAGGCCGGGTTGGACGGGGCTTTGAGCAATGTGGTACAATGGAAAGTGTCTCTGCCCATGGCAGGAATGTTGGAATGAGATGATCATTAAAGTTCCTTCCACCTCAGCCCATTCTATGATTTTATGAATGTAAGGCTTAAAAGCAATATCTAAAATTAGAACTTCTAATTAGAATGGCATACAAAAATAATGACTTAAGACTGGGAGAATTAAAAGTTCAGTTACAATATCTTCTTTGAGGTATGTCTGTGTACTTACTAATTGTGTTAATTTCGTGCAATAGTAATTATTTAAATCATTGCCACTCTGAAGAGTGCACTTAATAGACTGTGCTGGTATCTTCCACGTATGTGAGTTCTGTAATTTGTGTTATAAGTACTTGGCCTAAAAGTTAAAAACCCCACCCCAACCTAGTCTCTTTTGAGGCATTAAAAGACAGCCTCAGAAACAGAATGTAAGTGGGGTTTTTTAAGTGATTAGTAGTGTTGCTTTTCTCAAGTTTTCTCACCAGCTGAGAAAGCCTTCTAGACAAATTTTGCCTTGTAACTGTACAAAGTTACTGTACTTTGTACAGTAACTGTACAAAGCCATTGACTTCCACTGGTTTTGGAGATAGGTGATGCTGATAAGGAATTGGGAAGCTGCTCTCCTGATAAATGCAAGAGAGAAGAACCAAGTTAGCAGTTAATTCTGCAACAAAATGATTATGAACAGGGATTTTAAGCAATTAAGCTAGCAGAGCTGATTGGAATAACATACGGAGACTGCCGACGGACCTCGTTTCTATATAGCCCATGCTCAGATTAGAGCTTTTCTTTAACTAGCTTTTAATATTAGTGTTGGACCTAAATGATGCCAAAAAATGTGTCAAAGCTGGTGATTTTGTGTCATGGATGCTCAGATTGTGGGTATAACAGTTCCACCTGTTCTTCACGCTGCTTTTCTTATCTACCCATCTGCTTTTCTCTTTTTGTCCCAACTCCTTGTTACTTTATTATTTGCAGTTATCCTTCCTGATCTGAAACCGTCGCAGTCTAATTTTACTTACCATGGTGCAAATACTGATTTTTTATTTTAGTATGAGTTCCCCTTTGCCTGTGTCTCTTTAGTTTCTGCTGTTAAAATTATCCATGACAGTGTGGGCCACTGTTCAGACATTTAACCCCATGAGACACTGCCATAAGTTCCTTAGCCCTCAATTCCTGGTTGGAGGGTGAAGATGTATGGAGGTGTACCTACTCAGAGATTTCACATGGAATATTCCTCCTGGTCTTTGCTATGGAAGGCTTATCAATCACTAAATTTCAGCTTGTTTCTCAGCAGAACTGCATTCCTTAATTTTGTAGCTGCAAAGATATAAACCAGAACGGGTTAAAGCAAGTGCAGAGGTTCCAGACAGGCACCCAAAATGCTCTTTTGGTGAAAGAAAGGACAGAATTAGTGAGCCTTTTATGTCATTTCCTATACAAAAGGCAATGTTATTTTCTTGAGATTATGGAAACATCAGGATGTGGCCTTGTCAGATAGTCTAAAATTCTGTTTCGGATTCAAAGCCTCATGAAGTCAGCTGGCTTTATTCCATTGCATTACAGTTTTGGTGGATTTTTTGGTCATGTTATGAATATTTGGTGACTATGCTATATTTTTCCTAGAGAAAAAGAAAGGGATTTCATTAACTGGGAAGGGATGTATAATGCAGACAAAGTTGTTTCACGTCTTAGTGCTAACAGTATAAAGCATATCCACAAATTTGCCTTTGAACCCCGCTCTCCTATATGCTGTGTCATTGTTCTGTATGTTAGAATGATCCCTGCCCAAAGCATAAGCCACATTTTGCGTTGCTTGGAAATAACAGATGCTAGAATCAATTTTGACAGATAGAGGTCATAATAGGGCATGCATTATGCATGTTGTTAGCAAAAACTAACATTTTTGAATCTGTGCATGATTCTGAGGGTCATTCAGTGTTGTTTAGAAATGCAGAGCTCCTGTAAAGAATACAAGCATTTAAGAAATATATTTTTTGTTGGTTGCATATATAATGGGTATTCTACCTTATTATGTATGTAATATGTTAATATATATGTTATATATTATGTTAACATAATTGTATGTTAATTCCAAATTGTAGCCTCCTTCCTTGACTTGTAATTATGAGATGAAATACTCAAATGAATGGTATGGTTTATGAAAGGTTTTATTTTTCTGTAATGTAACTTAATTGGTACTTTATAAATCTTGACTCTATCATGCTTTCTGTTTTTCTCGTGAGCTACAATTTAGATCATCAATTTATGTTAGTTCCGTGACCCAGGGCTTGGCTGTGAAGACTTTTCTAGGAATCTGGTCTTTTTTCCTGGTTTTCAAGTGCAGTAAATTTTAGCTATTTATTGGTGTCATAACTGGATAAGTTTGCTTTTTTGATTTCAGTGTTGGAAACTACCAGGCTCTTTTGTATCTTTAAATTAGAAAGTTTCCTGATAACAAATTTTGTCATATGGAAATCTGACTCAGTGGAAGCCAATGGGATTTTTAGCATGTTAATGAGTAACATTTTTGTGCCAGATATGTTTCCACAAGTTTTCTGCAATTGTCAGATACTGTTAGTAGTGCAGCTATGTGCATTGCAATGGCAGTATCTCTAAATGCTTAACGTATGTCACATTTTAGTCGTTAATGCATAGAGGTTCTACACTGTTTCTGTCACAAATAATCTGTAATTGTACTCTAAAGCATTTCAGGTTTCTGTAACATACCACTTTTTCTTGTCTGCATTATTGAATTACAGCAAATCCGCAGGATTCTTAATGAGTGTGTTTGTTATGAATCTATGTGCCAATTAAAAATGAAATGTCAAGACAGACAAGGAAAGTATTCTAGATCTTGCCTGTCTGAACTTCTGGAAAGCAGCTGGTGTACTGCCTCAGAGGAATTGGTCTCTTATGAGAGGAAGCTAAAAGAACTGGCTCGTTTAGCCTAGCAAAATGAAGGTTAATAGGGGTAGGATTGCTCTCTTTAACTGTAGTATGAAAATAAATGCAGACAAGGAAAAGAACTATGCAGGCTGCTGTTTCTAGATGGATGTAAGTTGGCCATGAACTAATTTACCCTGAAAAGTAGAAGATTCTTGTTGTGGTTTAACCCCAGCCAGGAGCAAAACACGAAGGTGAGAAAACTTGTGGGTTGAGATAAAGACAGTGTAACAGCTAAAGCAAAAGCTGCACACACAAGTAGAGCAAAAGATGGAATTCATTCACCACTTTGCTGGGCCAGTCAGGTGTTCAGCTATCCCAAGGAAAGCAAGATTCCATCGTTTATAACAGTGACTTGGGGGAGACAAAGCCATCACTCCAAACTCCTTCCTCCTCCTTCACCCCACTTTATATCCTGAGCATAATGCCATTTGGAATGGCTTATCCCTTTGTCAGTTGGGGCCAGCTGTCCCAGCCGTGCCCCTCCAGCTTCTCGTGCACCCCCAGCCTCTTGGCAGGGTGGTACAAGAAGCAGAAAAGGCCTCGACATTGTGCAAGCAACCCTGTTTGCAGCACAAATTCAAACCATAGGTAGCCTCATACTGCCTTCTGTGAAGAAAACCACCCCAGCCAAAGCCGGCACAATCCTAAATGCTTAGAGAACAGAATTCTAAAATGAACAGTAGGAATAAACAGATTTGTTTTAGGATAAGCTTACTAAAAAACTCAGAGATTGTTTGAGATGGTTGGTGCGTTAATGATGGATAGGTCTTGATCCGTCACACCCCAGTGTCCTTTGTATATGTTTGGAGGTGAAGGGTGACCAATTTCTGTCCAATTAAATGTACATCAGCTCAATGTTAATCTGCTAAACTCCTTCTGAGCGACTGTAATCAAATCTGTAATTGCATGGAGAAAACGAAGTTGAGCGTTCTGTTTGGAACTTTTTGACTGTTTACCTCAATATATTAACTTTTCTGTACCACATTTATTTTTTCCATGCTTAATGGTGATATAAGGGAAGTTCTATGAGAAGAAAGCTTGCCCGTGAAAATTTAGCTATTCCAAAATAATAGCTACTTGTTTTTGATTGATTGATTCAAAGATTTCATTTAGTCTTTTGTTCCTGGAAAAACTGATTTAAAAAAATGTTTAAAATCATACAACAGGTATAGGTCCTCTTGTTATTTTCATAGAACTAGTAAAACATATTAGTTGTGCATTCACTGCTTTTATATCTTTGACTGATACAGGCTGTGTATGCATCTGTGGTGTTATTGTTACTGAAATGAATATGGCCCTCAGTAACTTAGACAGTCCTGTTGTTAGAGTGAATTTATCTTCAGTTGTTTTACTTTGATGTGTAAGGTGTATTTCAGAATCTGAGTCAAATCTAAGATGTGCTAAAATAATCAGCAGCAAAATATAATTTCCCTTGTTTGTGCATGCATTTTTGATCCATGGCCTTGAAGCTAGCACACAGTATCATTACGTAAGCGTCTGAGTGAAAGTAGTACAGAACAACATTGCAGCATCATTGATTACTGTATGTTGTTCCAGTATACTGGAATCCTAGCCATGGATCCCTGTTATTCCAGGTGCTGGTTTATGTGAGTCTGGTGATGGTGCACTTACATTGTGCTAGGCAGTGTGTATTCATAGCAATGACAACGCTGAGCACAAAAGAGCTCCTAAGTAGGCCAAAGACAGCAATTGGATAAAATAGGTAGTAAAATTAAATTAGAAAAATAAGATTTGTTGGTCACCATAGTAGAGACCAGCTGTAGCATGCAAATGAGCAGTTTTTGTTGGCATTACAACAAACAAGTTTTAAGAAAGGATCTGAAGCAAGATAATAAATTCCATTAAGGCTGTAACCCAGAAGCCTGTTTAAATGGTAGGATTATTTCTCATGATGTCAAGAGGTGTTAGTTCAGATCTTCCAATATTGTATCTGCCAAGGTAACTTTATAATCAAAATTACTGTAGGATTTTACAGAATCATGCATACTGAATTATACACAAGTATTCTAGACATGATGCATTTTAACAGGATTAATTCTGTGTTACCTTTTGAACAATTCTGCTAGTTTACACAGCACAATTTTTCCTTTTTTCCATAGTTCTCTTGCCCTGGCTTTCAGAGATGCAAGTAATCATAATCACCAGTGGAATAGAAACAAAAAGTGCTCTTATTCCTCTTTATGATTAATAATTTAAGCACTACAGTATCTTAAAAAACCAACAGGATTTTCATTGAAAAGTACATGATTATTTCTTGAGCATATTCTGATGAGATCAATCCAAGGGTGGGATTTTAAGTATATTATATCTGCACACTAAAAATGTGATAAACTGAATCACCCAATACAAGGTTTTATAATGTGAATAATTTTTTGTGCATTTGTTTTGACTTCCAAGTATGTCCCTAAGATGAGTACATGCTTAGTTTGTTCATCACATATGCAGAACTAGAATTCGTATTCTGATGAGGGGTTTCCTTGCATTAGGACAAAGTTGTCAGCTTTCAGTAGACACTTGCATGCAGCATTACTTCTCTTTGCTGTGCAGTGCATGGAGCATTTGTTGATGCTGAATCAGTATTTGGAAGCATCAAAGCCTTCAAGTTAAGAAACAAAGTAACGTCTAGTATTTGCCTGAGTGGAATAATGGCATACTAATAATTAGGTGCTCATTTTAAGTATGCCAGATAAATTGCAGAAACAGTAAAACTTAAGGTGTCATTTGGGTTGGGTAATGTAACAGCTGGTATTACTTTGCTTAATGTTTCATCAGCACTTTGGATTAGTATATTTTCATTAATACAGAGAGTAGTAATTATTGAAGATGATCTCTTTCATGTTTCATACAATTTAGAGGAGATAATGGATATTTGTGTTTATTGCCACCTAAATTACAGTAGTGATCTTGCAACAGAAATAAGTCTTTTGTGGGCCTGCTGGTCCTTTGTTGTTAGAATGAAGTTAATCATGACCTTCCAGCAAGGAACGTGTTAAATATGGCAGCCCAGCAACCTTGACTTTGCAGCCTTTCACTCTTACCCATATTTATTAATATACATTCTTAAAAAACTCTTAACCAATTTTTTTCTGGTTAAGATTTTAAATTGATATTCTCACTTAATGGTTTTGAAAATCCCATGGTTAGTTAAAACCAGGAAAATTATGATATAATTTTTTTTAAAAGATAGAGGGAGAGTAGTTAAAAATAGATCTTGTTCTGATGAAATTCTTTCCTTGGCGGTAAGTGAAGTGCGAAAATCCTTTTCTAAAAGCCCCAAAATCTCTAATATATTGGTTATGGAGCGGGTGGTGCTTCACTTGATTTCAAATACTCTTACAATATCAGAGCACACTCTTTAAGTGCAATACACTAGCTGTCCATAATGCTTAAAATGTTGTGGTTTTTTTAAAAAATACCACTGAAGTTATAAGAACATGGGTTTACAGTATCCACAGTTTTATCTTCTGACTGAAGTCCTCTGCCCCCCCCATTTGATACATGTCTGTGAAGAGTTCTTGAACTGTAGTTGTAAACAGTGCCTTAGTTCTTTGTGCAAGCAGACAGACTCATCTTTGGGAAAAATCTTTTGTGTCTCAGGAAGTGGGTTGCTCCCTTAAAAAAAAAAAAAAAAAATCAAAAAAATCCCCAGCAGAGCTTAGTTGTTTAGATGCAGTCAGTATTGATGTGGGAGGACTAATGTGCATGTAGAGCTCTTGTCTTGAAAAAGAAACCTTCAATTGATCCAGGCTTTGCTACATGTACCCGGAAATACTGTCATAACCCAAAAATTAAAAAAAAGGATTGTGAGAAACCTGTAAGAATTGTGATCCTGACTCTCCTGGCCATGTTCATGCCAGCTGTAGGTTTTTGGTTATACTGTTCTAAAGCAGATGAGATTATCCATATTGGCGTCTTTAATACTAATTCATTGCAATCTTTGCTTTAAGCTATAAAGATAGCCTTAATATTTGAACCCTATGCAGAGCCAGGGATGTATATATGTACAGGGAAGAGTCTCCATAGGCATGAAATAGGCTTTACCCCAAGAAGAGAGGAGGATAGAGATGTTTTTCAAAAGAAATTATTTTCTATTTGGTTGTGCCTGGTATAGTACCAAGTACTAGTGGCTTAGTTATGTACCTACCGAGACAGAGTGTTTCTTTGCTTGATTGCTCTTGTGGTTTTCAGATTCTATAGATTGTCGTTAAGTAAAAATAGATTCTGGCTTATGGGGTTTTTCTGTTTGTTTGTATTTTTAATTTTTTAGTGTTTCTTTTTTTCAGGTTTACCAAAAATGCAAGTAATTCGGAACTACAGTGGGATACCACAGCCAGCAGCACAGGATGGCCCACCATTGCATATCCAGATTGGAGACACTATTGAACTCATTAGAGGAGATGCACATAGCTTATTTTGGCAGGTACTGTATCATTTAGCAAATGGCTATATTCTGTTTGTCCAGATATCAGCTACTTACTGATATATTGCTCTTGTAATGTTTTTATTTTTGAACAACAACCAAATTCTGTGGTTTATCCAAATAAATGTCTAATACAACTGTTCTTGCTTTTAAATTATCACTAGTTCCTATATGGGGTAAAGCTTCATTCTTGCAGCCTTAAAGTCCCAGTGAATAAATCTGCAAGAACCTGATGTTGGTGGCAATCCTAGTGAAATTCTAAGAGTTAAGGAGAGTGTTTGGCACAAAAAGCAAAGTTTTGTGAGTTTTCAGGCTCTGGTTCTCTAACACAGCAGAAGTAAGAGCTATGTTGACAAAACCTGGTTAGTGAATATTAGATTTACAGGGGAGAGAAATAGCTCTGCAAAACAGAACCACGCCTAAACTATGTGATGCTGGCTTAAGTCAGTTAAGGATAGTGGTTTTTTATATGCACGGGAGAAGTATATTCTGTTGATGGCAAAAATTTGCTGTCACGTGATTCACATCACTACTTTAGTTACTAAAATTTCATCTTAATTGAGAACTATAAACGTTGAAAGTGCTGACTTGTATGCACTTTAACAACAAATGCATTAAAGTGTGTCTCATTTTTCTTGATTGCTTTCTTAATTGTTTGTATTATTGGATACATGGAAATAGAGCTAAATAGAAGAACTTTCAGTAGATTAGTGGAGCAACAACTGGAAAATATCTGTCTTCTTGAATTGTTCCTGTGTTTGTCTTCATGATTTCCTTTTTTTCTTTAAAGCTGTAATAAGCTAATGAATATAATATAAAAACTGCCTGGTCTTTTTCATAAGTTAGGTCATACTTTTTCTTGTTTGTTTTGGCTTTTGTTTTTCTGGCTACAGTTAGGATTGAATCTTCTCCAAACTCTTCAGCACTGGATCAGTGAACTCTTCCTACGTCACTGCATCATCCTGAACATTTAACTGGGGGACGTAATAAGCAATAGAATTAGTTTATCTATTGAAAAAATATGTAAATAGGTGTAACCCAACCATCTCACCCTGTCCCAAAAAACCCTCCAAACCCAAAAACCAGACGAACTCCCCTCCAACCCTCCCCTACGTGTTACTTAGCAGACCATGGATCTTCTGCATTGCTAAAAATAAATATTTTTGTATGTTAGTTGACAGAGTTTGTCCTGTGTAGTTTTGTATGTAAGACTTGGTTCTGCAAGGTCTAGAGTTCTGATCTGGAGAAGTGTTTAAACCTGCTCTTGACTTAGGACTGGCTAGAAGGTAATCATCTGACTAATACAATTAGTAGAAGCCAAAATTGTCACCGTGTGGGAGTGATTCTGTTGCCATGTTCATACACATCTGTCAACTCAATCTACTGGAAATTGTCTTTGAGGTTATTTGTGATTATCATGCTAAAGAATTTAGCTAGAATCTCATTGTGTTTAACTAGCAGAAACCAGAAAGTGTGTGAGGCTTTTCCCTAGAAGCCATAGTAATAGATTTGAATCCTAATGGAAATTGTCATCTCCATTAGCATCATTCAGGAATTTTTTTTTCTCTCTTGTGACCGACTGCTTAATACAGATTTTTCTGAGTCTTTTAATGACATCTGCATTTTAAAATGCATATTAAGAAAAAGCCTGCAAAATGCAATTTATATTAAAATCTTTAATTACTCAGGAGACCTTTTAGAATAATTTACAGTTGACTCACAAGGCTAATACTACAATGGACTTTTAAGTTGACCATTGCTCAGTTTAGAAATTCAAGTGATTGTAATAGATAAGTATGTGTGGTTTAGGTAAAATCTTTTCATTCTTTATGGCACATCAAATAAACAACACAAGTTACTAAGCAGTGCTTGAGCTGTAGCTGAAGTACAGTCAAACATGTTTTGATAGACATTAATATGTTTTGTTCAGTGGTTGAGTGTGGTACCACTTGCTATTCAGGTATGATTAGTATTGAATGTATGTATCACTTAGATGGCAGACTGTGTCGGCTCTGCTTAAAAGTTAAATCTATACTTGAGAGGGATTTCTGTTTCAGGAGTAAATAGAATATATGGGTACAAAGGGTAACCTGTGTTCAAGCAGGTGGTGTGAAGGGGGGCATGGGAGCTTTGCTGAACACAGATTCAAACCTGTAAGCTTGTCACTTCTTTGCACTTAATTCTTTTTTTAAATATCATTGGTATAAAACACATTTAGCTTAACTTCTGCCTACCTGCGTTTCCCTCTCCTCGGCCTCCTCTGCAATTCTCTGTATTTTTGGTAAAGATGGCAGCTACTTTGTATGATAAATTGCATAGGGATCTCCCATGGAAAATGATGTGCTCATTTCTTGTGCTTAGCACAGCACCAATCAAAGAATGTTTTTATTTTTTTCACAAACTTTTGTTATTTTTTTACATTCGGCTCCACTCTGTTGAATTTTCTGAGTTCTTTTTTCTGTGGTGGTATTATGGTAGAATTACACATTTAGTGTTACAGAAACAAAATGAACTAAAACCCTGAACAAATTTCATGTGTGTTTATGAGAATTTTTCCCTTTTTAATTTTTTTATGTTGCAGGTATGCCATCAAAAATAAAAAAGAAATATAATTTACAAGATTTTAATGCTTGTAATTACATTTAATCTTATTGCCAAATGCTGAGAGTATGTTATGTTTACAGTCAGTATATTACATTCAATGGAGGTTAAGTATTTATGTGCTTTTAAAAAATCAGTTAAATTTGTTTGCCAAAATAACACATTTTGATGCCTTCATTTCATGAATCTGTGTTCAGAAATTTTAGCTATGTGCTCTGTTTTACTCTGAAACATGTGGTCACCACCAAACATTACTGGAAATAAAAAGATGTTTTTAAGGTGTTCTTCAGGAGAGCTTGGTTGGTGTTGAGCTGTGTGTGAGCTGCTGATGCATGCATCTGTGATGATCAGGTCACTTTTGGTGCTTAGAAGCCCAGAGTAAAACGGTGGTCCTGCCACTTTGGGGAGGCAGCAGCTGTGTTGCAGAAAAGGCTTGGTTTAGGCCCTGCTGGATGCATTTCTGCCCTGGTGTCCCAGTTATGTGGATGTATCTGCAGCCTTGTCAGTATATCATAGAGAGTAATATTTAATTCTGTTAGTATTCTCCTGCCCAGTCGATTTCCATTGATTTGTATCACTTACGGAAATGCTTGACGTAGTGTCTGAATTGGCTGTTGGATCGCTAGCTCCGAATTCCCACTGGAGTTTGATCTCTCAGGTGCTGCAGCCACCACTGCATGGTGGTGTAGTCATGTGGGCATCTGCAGTGTTGCAGGGTGACAGCTTTCTGTAGAATGCCAGCTGAGGAGGAAGTAACTGGAAAGGAGATATTAACATTAACGAAGATATCAGACACTGGCTGACATTGACAGAACTGGGAATCACATCCCGGTCTCTGAGCTCCCTTCTTGCCGCTTGTCTCTCAGAGCTTTCAGATCTATCAGTTATAATTATTACTTAATTATATTAAAACCCCCAACAAAACAACAACAAAACCCACAGAACTGTTAAGCAACACTTTATTAGAACAGCATTTTCTTTTAAAAACTCTTGGATATACTTACTGTCCTAAATCCCTGTGCATGTGTTATTATTTAATGTTAATCCCAGTTATGTCTCAAAATTTTTTTTAGGGAAGAAACCTAACAACAGGAGAGCTTGGATTCTTCCCAAGTGATGCAGTAAAACCTAGCCCATGTGTAAGTACAATTGTTTAGTTCTGTTTGCCACCTTACAGGAAAACTGCCTAGTTCATTAGTTCATCAAGATTAATCTTACCTTACAGAAATAATATTGTTTCTAGTGCCTTTGTGCTTTCATAGTAGGTTCAGTATTGCTTAAAGGAGAGCGTTCTAATACTTTGGTTGTGGGATGTAGGTAGGACATGTCAAGAAAACTAGTTTGATAAGCAGGTGTAACTTTTGGGAGTATTAATAAATTGAACTGTCTGAAGAGTTTCCAGAGTGTAGATCAAATACATTTTATGTGAAAGTGCACTTTCTTCCTTCCCCAGCAGGAAGGTGAGAATGCTGTGGCTCTAATCTATTCCCCAGTCACTTTGGGTTAGAGAGAGGGATTACAGCCTAAGTAGTGAATTTAAACATTGTAAAACTAATCTAAAACTTTGAATTCTGACTGCTTGGTAAATTCTCTTCTTTCTTTAGGTTTTTACCTCTCCTTATTGCACACAAGAATCTTCTCAATCTAGAAAAGTTCGGGAAAGTAATAAGAAAAATAGTTTTATAATACATACTCAGGAGTTTTATGTGCAGATGTGATGATGCATTTATATACTATATGCTTGTTTCTTCTCTGCCCTCTGTAACACTGTGCATCAGATTACTGGCTTCCTTTGTTAAGGTTAATTGATAAAAACCCATAAACCCAGTAATGAATCCTATTCCTTACTTTAAGGCAGTTTTCACTTACTTTAACCTGATTTGCAACAGTTTGACTTATTAATAGAATTACATTTGTTACAGCAATCAAGAGATGCCACTTAAATGGCTTTTTTAAGTAGGTGGAATCAGCTCTTAGTAGCTACGTTTTGATATGCCTTTGGGGCTTATATTATGCCTTAGTTTCCAGAAAAGTATACCTGTGATCCTAAAGAGTGTAAGTACGTTAGAATACTGTAAGACATCTTTACCCTCTATTTCCAGAATTTTTGTTTGAAGCGGAATGCACAGAATATTTGTAGGTACGAGTTGCATTAGATTGGGTGAGAGAGCAAATCTGAAACAAAAACGAAATTGTTGTGTGAATTTAGCTTTCATCCCTCCACTCTTCGCTTATTGTTAAATTTGTGAAGCTCCCTCCCCTTGCTTATTGTTCAGGTGGTGGATTTCCCATTCCATGGTGTCATTGTCAGTGACCCCATCAGCCATTGTGTAATGTCATTGACAGCAGCTGTAGCAGCACTTTTAGGAATCACCAATATACTTTAAAAGCACAGGCAGTGAAATATCTGAAGTTAGGAAAAATGCTGCTGGGGCATTGTGAAGGTCTTTTTCTAATGGTAAAGCTTTCTAATGGTAAAGCTGCTAAATTTAAAATACACTATTTAGAGGAATATTGAAAATAACACGGTTTTACAGAAGGAATAAATACTATTCATGAAATGTTACCAACTGGTGTCATGATCAGAACAAAAAGATAAATTGATGCTTCACCACTGTTAACTTGGAAGGATGAAATATAAACATCTTATTATGATAAATGATGCAGTTAAAGATACTGAAACATCAATTGGGTTTTAAACATGCTATAACTTTTACTGTTATTATTAAGTCTAACAGTCTTTACAACCGTCTGATATAAAAATGCCCAGAAACAGCATAAAATCCATATATCAGAAGACTTTAGGAATGAATATTGAATGAAAAACTGCTGTGCTCCAGAATATCTATATTCCAGGCTTTTCACAGATGTACCTATAAACAATTTTTTCCCTTTAAAATAAGTAGGATATGTCAGCAGACATTTTATGCACTGTATGAGTAATATCTGTTTCTTCCTAGCTTTCCTCCATTTTTCTAATTTCTGTAGAGGCATTGGATACATAGCACAGTACAAGCCAAGAGCTTCTGGAATAACATTTGATTTTACTCTCTTTCATGATAATGAACAGCACTTGTTATATTTGTCCATTCAAAATTTACAAATACGACTACTCATCTATCGTTTAACTACTCTGGAGGATGGACTTAAACCATCTTTGAATTTTTATATCCTTTCCAATTTATAAGCACTACTTGACAAATTTGGAATATTTAAGAATATCTTGCAATATGTAAAAACTTGGTAATTTTTGAAATTGTGGCCTTGAAATGTGTTGTTTGGTTGATCCACTTAAACATTTCTCTTAGGAATTATTTGTCAGCATATTCATAATCCATTAATTTTTTCCCAAGTGTCCCCATTAGAAGCAGAGCTGCCCGAGTAACACCATCAGTATGTGTAGGGATGAGAAAAGCCAGGGGTGAATACCTGGCTCCCTTAGGTCCCCTGCCCTCTTGAGGGGTTCACACGCTGCCAGCACTACAGATGCTGCTGTGAAAAGAGGCCTTTTTCTACAGTGTTTGGGAATAATGCACGTTTCCTTTTTCTCTCTCAAGAACTGGACTAAATGACTCTTTAATACCTGGGTAGATTTACTGCTACACAAGCCTAACATGTGAGCCTGGTTTTGTCACAGAGACCTTTATTGTGTTCCACACTGAAGTTTATTTCAAGGTCAAGTCTAGAGACTTGGTAGAGATCTTGGCTGATACCCAAGGTCAAGCTAGTGGAAGTTGTAATTGATTGCAATTTCAATCAATTTAAGTTTATAAGCCTTTATAATAATATTTTCCTAACTTGATTTGGTTTTGGAAGTCTCTGTTGAAGACATTCCATATATCATGAATAAAAAATTGTGAGAAGGATATTACTGTAATTTCTTCCCTGTTACAGTCCAGAAAATAAAACATTCTTTGGTTTTACTTGAAGGAAAAAAAAAAACAACCACATTCGCTTACCTGAGAATATGTGACCTTAAATTATAAGTGTATGAGATGTATGTTAAACTTTCACTAAAATCCATTTTTCATCACTGTGAATTTTCACATGTTGTTTTAGGAGAGTGGAGTAATACTGAGTTATCATACACTGATGGGAGATGATCACGATGAAGTGCTGATTTTCATAGGAATTGCTATACTGTGCATCTTGTGCATGAATAAACATTATCTATGCATATGTTTATGTACATACGACATCCATTTTGCAAGCTGATTGCAGTTTGCTTAATTTTTTAAATTTAATTTCAGAATCAAATGACATACTTACCATGATGCAGTACAACAGTTACCCAAGTCAAAGACAAAGAAATTAATGATGTCATATGATACAAGTTGTGGAATATCCCCAGATCTCTCAGAAGATTATAGCCCATATTTCCCAGTAGACAGTCTAAGGCCACACAATCCTGAATACATGAAATGAATTTTATACATTACTGTAAATTGGTTGCATATTTTAATGGTACTTTCCTACAACACAGAGCGTTGATCTGTTTTGTGTACGAAATTCGAATACAGACACTGTCAGAAAAGCTTTGAACAGTTCTGTGAACTAAAAATACCCAAAACAAACTGTCACAGAAGAAAAGAGCTTAAAATACTCTGTACTACTTTCAGAATGATATGGAATATTTGTCCTTTATTGTAACTTCCTTTAAAGAAAATAGACTTGCAGACAAATTAGATTACCTGGATATTGACAGTTAAATCAATGCTATCTAATTTCTGGTTTTTAGAAAAAAAATCTTGATCCTCATTCTCTGTATCTTTTGATATCCTAGGTTCCTAAACCAGTAGACTACTCTTCACAACTATGGTAAGTCCCTGTCTTGTCTTACTAGAATCTCTGAAAGAAGCAGTCACAGAAAGCAACTGTGTGTACTACAATTTAAATTATATTGGTTTAACCTTCCTAGGCCTCAGAAGAAGACACTGTGTAATGGTTTGGGAAAGCAGTACCATGTCTAAAAGCGTTTCTGATATAATAAGTGCGTAATGATTTTGACATTTTGTTTACAAGTCAGTGGCTGTTCAGCCTTAGTCCCAGAGGTCTGAACTAGAATAACAAGAGACGACTATAATATGAAGCATGGGAAGTATATCTTACATGTTGAGTGAATAAAGGAAGCAATAATGTTAAATATATCTGGTATCATGAACAATTCCTTAAAAAACCTTCACCAGCACTGAAGCTGTAGAGATACAAGTGGCACCTGTGGATATGCTTTAGGGGTGTTTATGGTGGTGCAAGGTTGATGGTTGGAGTAGATGAATCTTGAAGGTCTCTTCCAACCTTGATGACTGTGAAAAGATGGTGTATCAAAACTGCAACCACTGCTGTTCTGAGGTTTATGAAGTGTGTGAACTCTTTCCCACGACTCAGAGAAGACATGGTGATTCTGAGAGAGCAGAGTAAGCATCACTTGTGTTCTTTCACTGGTTTTATGCCTTGTCATTTAGACACGAGTTCTGATTTCCTCTTAACTTGCCAAAGTGAAATCAGGATCACATCTAAACAAATACTGATTTTTCATAACAAGCCAAGTAGAATGTTTAGTATTTAAAAGTGGTATTTGGAATTAATTTCAAGCATTTTCTCTGTTTATCATTTTGTTAGAAGAAAGCATATTATTAGCATCAGTCTTTATCTTCTATGGATTTTTAATAAAGAACTATTTTTTTTCCTTCAAGCTCCTTTCTAATTGGTAGTGATGTATTGGTGTGAAATTTTACATAGTAGTGGTCTGTGGTGGTGACTACCTTTAGAATACTTTGTAAAATGGTAAGATAAGCATAATTTCCCTGGGAGCTAAGTCACTTTCCCCAATTAACAATTTAACCTCTAGTTTTGCAAATGCGTGTCTGCTGACAGCCTCTTATGATGTCCTACACAAACCAGCAAGGCAGAGCAAGGGCACAAATCTGCTTATGCAGTCAGGCTGCAGAATCAGTGATTTATTTGTCTTAGCTTTCAACACTTAGCATCAGCTTTTTCAAATTTTGATGTTTTTGGCTGATTTTTTCTTTTCCCCGCTAGATGTTGGGTGTAGCCATTGCACTTTAGCCTTTAGAGGTTATGCATAATTGTGAAACCAAATAAAATACTGTCTTTGTGTAAGTACCAAATTTCCATATAGGTCTTTTGTTGACCTGATCTGCCTCTGGTGGCTGATTGTCCATTTTGTTAAGATAAATCTCCCTAGAAGTCAGGGAGGTTCAAAGCTTCTGGACCACTGTTGCATTGTTTCACTTGCAACAAATGGTTCAGATAAACCAGTTGGTTTTAGGAACTTTTCAAGCCAGTAGTCATTCAGTTAATGCTTGGGCTTGAGCACTTTCCTTAGCAGATACTGTATTCAACGTGTACATAGATACTTTTCTAACCAAGAATTCCATGACTCGCAACAGTGGAATTTTTTCATGTTTTATTCTTCATTCAGAAATCTGTAAGTATTGCATGTTTAATAGACTTTGGGAGCTTTGAAAAAAAATCATAGGCAATTTTTATTTTCCCTGTTACAGGTTTGCAGGAGCAATGGAACGATTGCAAGCAGAAAGTGAACTAATTAACAGAGTAAATAGCACTTACCTGGTGCGGCACAGGACCAAAGAATCAGGAGAATATGCAATTAGTATTAAGTAAGTGGAAGTGGAATAAGAACTTCTTAAGAAAGTTTTCCTGTCTCAGTTTTGTCTAGATAGCATTTGAAATAAATATGGAAAATAAACCGCTGTTTCCATTATATAATTATATGCAGCCTCTAAGAGAGTTAATATAGGAAAACTGAAGTTGCTGTCAAAAATACCCAGGATTTATAGAAGGAAAGAAGCAATGATTTTATAATGCTGATGTAGCAAAAGGGGCTACAGAAATAATGGTTGAGTATGTTGGAGAAGAGTAAGCATTGTTTGCAGTGCAATGTGATCCATTTCATTGACTTTGGTGAGAACTCACTGAAGCCCTTTGCATCTCAGACAATTCAGTAAAATGTGAGTTTATACATTTTGTGGATGCAAATTATTGTTTGCTTTCATGTTATTTACCAACATGAATATAAAAGCAAGAAGTACATGGGAATTCCCAGTTAGAATGAGCAGTTAGCTGTGACTTTTTTCTGATTACAGATTACTTCTGTAGCTGTACTTTAATAAATATATTTGGTTGATTAGATGTCAGCTTTGTTTTGGCACAGATATACATTTTGTCTTAAGAATTTATGTGTGTGGTGTTCTAGGGGCATGCCCTCAGGTAATTATTGATTGTGTCTGATTAAAAACACATTTATATTCATAAGTTATTCATTGCCCACAGGTACAATAATGAAGTGAAACACATCAAGATTTTAACAAGAGATGGCTTTTTTCACATTGCAGAAAATAGAAAATTTAAAAATTTAATGGTAAGCATTGATTAGCTTTTTAACATTGTGAGATTTTCTTTGTAGCTGTTTCTGTTAGAGAGAGCTACTTTGGGTTGTGAAATTCCAGAAGGCTGTGAGAGTGAGAGATTTGAATTGTGTCTATACCTGCTAATAAGATAATTTTTTATATTTATGGTTTTGGCTCTAAGTGATAATTTTATGTGCTTAAAACTACATATTTATTGTTAGGACTGTACTGTGTCCCTTGTAGTGAAGTGGAAGAGAGGAGGAATTTGAATCCTATGCATCAGCCCACTATGGAGTTAGACTGAATCTGAAAAGGAGAATTTGAGGTCTTTGGAAATCTTGATTTTTAGGAATCAGTTGGATTAAAGTTTATCCAGCAGCCTTCCTGCATGAATACTCAAGTACGTGAAAATGCTAAATAAATATGAAGGATAATGCAAAACAAGAGTAGGGAGAAGCCTTGAAACCAGGAAGCCTTAGAAATTATTTTAATTTAACCACTGATACTCTGTAAAATAAGAGCATCATAGAAGTGGGGAAAGATTAAATGATAAGTGCTCATTAGAGCAGGAAGAACATAAATTTCCTGATGAAGAGTGCACCAAGCTGTTTCTGCATTCTTACCTTCATTTCACACTTACAAGCCAGTGAATAGTTTAGTGTTAGGGTTGGGGACCCTGAGATCTTACCATTGTGTAGCAACAGAAGTAAATGCATGAAGGAAGTGGCTGCTTAGTCTGTGAACACTACAATTGATGTATTGTAAACTGATCTTGATAAAACATGGCAGCTGCAGTCCCTTACTGCCACGTGTCTTCTTACAGCAGTGATGCAGTTTAATGCACTGGTGCAGGCTCCAAAGTGGCGCAGAAATATAAATAAAGGACAGAGTTGGATGAAAAAGGGGCAAAAAGAATATGTATTGCATCACAGAACTGAGAGGACGGAAGGTATTTCTAGTGTAAGGATCTCACTGCTACCAACTTAGCCTTGCTAACATTCAAGTAGGAAAGAATTATTTTATCACACAGATTTAGGATGTTACGAAGTCTGCCCTTGGGAGTTAAATACAAAAGTGGTAGTGTGGTATTTGTATTTGCTGTGGAACAACTGCTTTGTTCTGGGTAGATGCAAGAGAAAAAGTAACAGTGTCTGAAAGAAGAGAGGAGCAAAAGTAGTCTGAGTAGAAGTGGGAGCAGAAGCGAGACAAAGCCAGCATCCATGGAAACATTAAGTAGTGATCTGTGATAACACAGTGTTTTGTATTGCTTTGGAGGCAAAACAACTAGAAGAGCTCTTGTATGTACTTTTCATAGTCCATTTGAAAAAATTTGACAAGAGTAATTAAAATGTGCTGAGTATGTAAAGCAGGGTGCAGTGAAAAGTCAGTTCTGCTGCTGCTGTGAGTCAGGGTACTGTGACAGACTCCCGAGGAGCCCCATCCATGCTGGCACAGACTGCTTACCTTACTCATCTGTTCTTAAGCTTGCTACTGTGATTTGTGCAATTCATGTTTCAGAGACCACTTGTCAGTCAACTGTTTTCATGGAAGAATGAATGGTATTAAAACCTAAGTTTTAAAATAGCTGAATCTGTAACATGAAGTGATTTTTTTCTTTTTCCTCACTTTGCAACCATTTTACTTATTTTGCCAATAAATAACATCTGTCCATTTGGAATTCTAATTACCTTTACCAAACAACATAATTCTTACTGACTTACACTGCACAAAAGTTTCATACTAATTAGTTTTCCATTTATCCAGAAATCCTACTTTGAATGCTGCTTACTTACAAATCACGCACAGTGTTGCCTTGGTAATTTGAATGTCTGGATGCGATATCAGTGATGATACAGGAATAAAATTTAGTTGCTGACATTGTAGCTTGTATGATGTGCTGATATGAAACAGCAAAGCCCGAAGAGTTCTTGGTCTCCTGGCCTCTCTGCTTACTTGGAGTGCCTGTGATTATAAAGTGTTAAAAGCAGGTGTAGATTTTACTTAGCACTGGCCTCTGCCTTAGAAGGCATTTCAGAATATTCAACAGTGTGGAGAGTGAAGTGCTCCAGAGTTGAGAAAATAATCTCCAGACTGTTGTCAAGAATTTGGGGTTTTTGCACTCGATACAGGGCTAAATAATTTGAGAGTTATTTTTGTTTGTCTGGAATTAAGGTATCACTGATGTAGGCTGTTACAGGCTAAAAATTTTGGTGGCTTTTTGTGGTGCTGTTTTTGTAAGTGTACACTAATTTTGACCTAAGCTTGGCTTGGTAAACTCTGATTTTGGAAATTTGAATATAAGTGGAATGGAATGAATGGTTTACATTGCTTTGTACTTGCCTTTCTGAAGAGTGAATGGAATCCACATTTGAATGGATCAATTGAAGTACATTTGCTTTGAATTGTCTGGTCACTTTTAATCTTACTCTGGCTCTGTGTATAAACTATGTGATATTGACATTTCTAGGGCTAATTCAAATGTAACAGACAATGGCAGGGGTTGAAGATTGAAAAGGAATAGCATGAGCTGTCAGAATTTTGATGGGTGTTGCCTTCTTTAGTGTAGGAACTCAAGTAGCTTGTCTTTTTGGTTACGTAAACGATTTCAGCTATTCTTTTATATTTACGTATATGAATTTTTGCATCTATATGTAAAATATTCCTGTGTGTAGCTATGAATGTTTATCTAGATGTGCGCACACACACAAAAGATGAAATTTTTGGATTGGGTAAGAAGGAGAATGTGAAATGCTGGATTTTTCATTCAGTGTGCACTGACACCCCCCAAGCCTGCCCTGCTGTGGAAGTTTTACATGATCTGAATATCTGCACATTAAGTTGCTGTTGACTTAGATGCTTATGTGCAAGCCGTGTGCTTTATTTCAGATCTGTGTGCTTAAAAATACATTTGTAGATAAACATCACTAATCATTGCAAAAGAAATTTGAGAAAACAGAGACATTTACTGCTGTATCTTTAGCAAACAGCTGACCTTGTCTTCTGCCTGACTCCAGAAAAGCAAATACATCCAGGCTTAAAGGAGCAGGAAATGTTGACTCTGACAAAAAGATTTTACTTTGCTGATTTTTTGTGTGTCTTATTTTGTTTGTTTTGTTTGGGTTTTTTTAGGTGGCAATGTAAAAGCTGTCAGTTTTTAGGGTACTTTATATTTTAAAAAATAAACATGTTCTATGGGATGGATTATAAAATAAAGTTACTTGCATAATGAAACTATCATTTGCTGTGCACCAGAATGTTGAACAGTATGTGATTACAATTTCCAATGAAAGTATTTTTCCTTTCTGAAAGGAACTCGTAGAATACTACAAGCACCACTCTCTCAAAGAAGGTTTTCGAAGTTTGGATACTACTCTTCAATTTCCATACAAAGAGTCTGAAAACTCAGCAGGACAGAGGAGTAACAGAACAGGTGGCAATGGTGAGGATTATAAATTTTTGTGTATTACTTTCTGTTAAATATATATATACACATATATATATACATACATACATATATATAAAGGACAAGGTACTTTGAACATCTTCATCTTCTGACATATAACCAATTACTATGGCAATGCTTTTAGCTAGGATTTTTTGAAGCTAAGCAGATTCAGATCTGCCAGGAGATGTATAAACATGTCTAGCAAGCTTGTCTTGCTGCCAAACTTAAAATCTCCCCGATATTCAAAAAATCTATTAGACATGCTGGTGAGAGATTAAACTGCATCTTGCCTAGTTTCTTAAGAAATTTGCATATGTGCAGCTACAAGTGTTAATATCTGTGACAATTTCTAATCCTTAAAAGGGGATTTAAATAAATCAGTCTTGTAGCATAGCCCTATGAAGTAGCATCTCAGTAATACCAAATAATTGTGTCAAAAAAAAAATTTACTATATCATAATTATTTTTATGCGTTTTTTAATATTGAATGTTTTTTAGAGTCCCCTTACTAAGCTTCTGAAAGTTAATGAACTACTGTGCAATGTAAATAGCAGTTAGAAAGTTTTGAAGTTTAGAAATAAACTGAGGAGGCTTACAATGCATGTGCCATCCTCTATTTATGCAATTGCAATTGAAGTGGAAGGTAGCATGATTTTCAGGAGATGGACAGGTTCAATGTTAATGATAAAACCTACCACATGGCTGGCCTCTGGGAAGTATATAATATTTCTGTCAAAGAGCAAATACTAGGTTTGCTGTTCTGCAGGCAGTGGCTGCATCTTCGTATGGTAACAGATAATAAGAGGAAAATAAAAATTAATGGGGATTTTAACAATATGAAGACTGCTGTGAAAGCCCAGAAAGTCCAGTCTAGTCTTTTGTGATGCTGATGGTGACTTTCTTTGGCTGTGTTTGTGAACTTTTGTTTACTTACTTGCCTGTGTTCCATAACATCTCTGTAACTTTGGGGGCTTTCTTCCTCTCCTAATTAAAGTGAAGATAATTTAGGACAAATGATTGTAAGAAACCAGTGTGTCTCCGGGCATTTCATTTTCTGTCTCTACCTCCCAATTCATCTCCTTTCCATTTCTGTTCTCCTTCAGTGCTTCCCAGGACTTCTGTGTGTTGTCTCCTCTCTATGCTGTACATGTCCCTTCCTGGTGAATTTATCTGCCCTGTCCTTTCCAACCCCTTTAGCTTGTGGTCTCCCCGTGCTTATCTCTTCCTCTTGCCATCTCTTGTGCTTTCCTCATCCCTCGCCTCCACACAGCATGGAGGCTTTAATTGGTGAGAGGACAGGTCCTGCTTGATTTACGTTGCATTTGTTTGAGTTATTAGTGACTGTGAGCAGAACCAGATTGTTTTCTTTTTTTTTCAATCTGGCCAGTTAGAATGTATGTATACTGTCCACCAACTCCTCGGTCTGCAAGAGCTCAATCATTTCCTGCTTTACAGGATACAAGATTTATAGTACATCCTCGTTAATTTGAGTCATCACACAAAAGAAAACATCATCTTTTACAAGATCTTTTATGCAGTATGGGGGAGAGCAAGAGAAATGACTGTGGGATGCTCTCATTTTAGTCAAGGGGGTGAGGAAGTGCATCTGCTACAGTAACTATCATCCCTTTAATACTGCAAACTATGCTGGTAGAAACTGTGGGTTTTGTCTTAGACCAAAGTGATCTGAAAAACCTTCCAATTCTCAAACTCGTCTCAAAATCTAATAATTTCCATAATTCTGCTGCTTTATCTAGATTGGCTCTGAATGACACTTCCTTTAATGGATCGGACAGTAAAGTGTGTCCCCATGAATGTGGTGATTTATTTGTTGTTGTTTTCTTGTTTGTTTTGTTTGTTGAACCAAAATGTCCATGATTAACAGTCCATCTGTGGATGACTCTGCTCGGTTTTTAAGCTGTCTTGTTCATTTTTATCAAATTGATGTAAGAAAAGCCTAGTAAAACCTAGGCTGTGTGAGCCCTGCTGGGCTGAATTTAGAAAGAATTTGGGAAGCTTTAGGCTGTGATTTAGTTTAGTAGAGGAAGCAAGTAAGTCATGTGGGGCAACAGTTGGACATGGATTTTACTTCACAGCCCTCAGTGAGGACCACACAGTTGATTTTTTTCTGTCTTCCTACATAATGCAAGTGCAAGAAAAAGTTGTTGAAAGGAAGCAGGACAAAGTAGCTGAAGAGACAGAGGGGCACTTTTCCATTTTTTTTCAATTTTGCAGCTGCTCAGCCGGGGGCTGAAGCTAGTGAATGCAGTGGGCTTTGACAGTGTGAAGCTGATTTGAAGAAGGATTTGGGTTTAACACAGTATTTTTCTCTATACTATTCACATATCTGGATTTTTTAATGAAGCCATCCTTTGAAAAGACGACAGCTTTTTTTTCAAAACAGCTGATCTTTAGGCTATATAACTGACAGAGTAAGTGGGAAAGGTACTTCCAAAGAGTATTAGTTGAACCACTGCAGGCTTTGACAGAGTTTTATCATTTTCTGCTGCCAAGTTCTTTGAGCTGCTGTGAAATTGAATGGTAATAGCGAATTGACTTTACTTCCCAGAAAAGAGTGAGAAAGGAGTATGTTAATTTTTTTGTATTTGTTATGTTTTCATTTACCCAAATGGGAAAAGAAAAACAACTGGCATTTCACTAACTTGTAATTTCTAATATGAATCATAGTAAGTCACGTCGTAACTTGTTAAATTTTCAGGGAATTTGACTCTTGCTTCAGCATCTGCTTGATTTTTAGAATAATTTTTTAGAATAAAAATCTCTATTTTAGTGGGAAAGTTATTTTGGCTTTCTAATGTTTGGCTTCCCACTTGGATTAGAAATTTGATTTTCAGTCTCCTGGCCTTGTAGAAGTCACCCATATGTTGTTCTGGTGTTCACTGTACACTTTTAATGTGGTTGTAAAAGCTGTCAGATATTTACTTTTGTCAGTACAGAAATTCAAGTTAATTGGGAAGATTTTTTGGGAAATGGTATATTCTTAATTTTTCAGTCTTAGGCTTTTCTAGACACACAGTATGATCAAATTTTATTTTGCTACAGAGAAAATTACTAATTCTTACATGAGATTACAGGAATGATCAATCAGTAAATGAAATAAAGGCAAAAAGGGAGGAAAAGTGGACATTACTCTGTGGAATAGAATAATGGCACTTTATTCGGATTTGCTGATGCAGAGCACAGTCATATTGAGAAATTTGAATCTTAATGAAATCTCCATTTTAAAGTAACCTAATTCATGAAGGCAAGGATTTACCTGAGTGATGTTTTCCTTTGTCTGGGAGTAGTTATATTAACTATATTAAGTAGTTAACTGGGAGTAGATATATTAACTAGTTATGACATCCTACTGCTTAATGCATTAACTGTGTAAAGGTGTCTGCTAGTAAAGTAAAACAAAGCAAGTATCATCCCAGCCCTTAAGGTATCAAAAGAATTCAGCCTTTCTGCTTAAAAGCCAGCACCAACCCCCTATCATCAAAACAGACCAGTTATCTGTAGAAATCTAGTAGGATTTCCTTGCCCACATAGGTTTACTTGTCCAGAATTGACACATAAAACCAAGCTTCCAGCTGTATCAGAGAGAAAAATTAGGATAAAAATCTGCTCAGTTAAGGACCAGCCACCCACCATATAGCACCTAACCTGGCTGTGTTCCTGTATGCTGCTGTTCCACCCTGCCACTGTGCTTCTGTACAAATCAAGGCGAGTATCTGCCTCTAAGAATGGGCACTGCTCTCAAGTCAAGTGGCCCTTTTGGTTTGTGTAGCACAATTCCCCTCAGAGCTGTCACTTGGGGTTACTGTCTCCTATAAAGGAGCCCCTCAGGTAACCACACACATCCCATAGTCCATTTAGTGTTAGAGGTGGACAAAGAATCATCATTGTGAAGAATCAGAAGGGAGTTTCCAGAGTGCAAGAGGCCATGGAGCATGTTTTTTTGTCCTATGAAACACTAACATAAAATGCTGTTGGTTTGTGTTGCGGGATTTTTGTGTTTTTTTTTTTTTTTTTTTTTTAATTTAAATCCATCATTTATGAGTGTTAAAATACAGTATCAGTCCTGTTTATTTTATTTATGCTTGTAGTTTCCTTGTCACAAATGTATCTGTTGTCATCTGGGTAAGATGCACAAAACTGTATCTTTACTTCCACCATGGATTCTTGCATAAAATCGTTCTAGTCACCAGTCCTGCAAATTGCCATTTTGAAGCAAAATTACTGTGTTTCATCTGTAGTCACAAGAATAAATTCAGAGAAGTAGCTGTAAGTGATAAATATATCCCTGCTATTTTTTGAAGGAAAACTCTTGTTCAGTAATTACAGATATTATTAGCTATAATTTAGAAGCTACATTATCAGTTATCCAGTTGAGATGAATGTACCTTTCCAAATCACGGCTGGGAGCAAAGATCCCAACTTTATTAGACATGCACACTGTATATCCTTATTGCCTCTTCAAGAGAGGGACAAAATGGGAGAACAGGTCAATAAACTGTAGTTTCACTTGAAGCCATTCTAGTTCACTTCATCTAAATTTTGCATTTTAAAGTACCGTGCCCCTATTTTGGTGACAATAGAGCAAGAGCACCTGTGGCTTTCATCCAAGGAAGGTGCTGTAGGGACTTAGGATAATGGGCTGGTTCTACCTAGGCCAAGCTTAGGCCTTTTTTTGCTTGCTCGAGGGGCTTTTTGCAAGTCGTGGAAACTGCAAATATGAGCAGTAGTGTTTGGGCCTTAGAGGATGTAGTTTAGCTGTGGAATTCCTATTGATGTTAATGATTAACAGGGCAAAATGCATACTTTTTTCCATGCCATAATGTGGGACTCCAGTTCAACTTAGGCTATATCCTAATTAAGGGCATGTGACTAGTCTTGCTGGGCTCAAGAGGATTTATGTATGCATGAGTTCTTGCTTTTGTAATGGTAAGAAGTGGGGCACACAAAGAAATATAAAAAACTTCTGTTGAATCTGAAAATATTTGCAAGAGTCTGCAGTTACAATTTACTTCTCTGAAGCCCTAAATGGGTGACTTCTTCCTACTTTACTCTTTGAAAAATGCAATTGTTAAAAATTAAATCAGAGATCCAAATTTTCTGGTTATTACAGTCAATTTCCTTGCAGACATCCTTAGTAGGGAACCTTAGTTTCCTTATTATCAATGAATTATATAGTTAAAAAACTATTATTTAAATCTTATGCCAATATTTCAATGTTCTTTTGCTTTTCTCTTTTTCTCTTTTTTTTCCTCTAAGCCCCTTCTTTGTTCTGTGGGTTTTCTTTTGTAACTCCTCCAGACTACAGCTTTGTTCCCCCTTCCTCCACTCCTTTCTGGTCAGGTACTGCTTTTACTGCTTTTATATTTCTTCTAAATTTGCTTCTGTTGTTTCTGTGTGGAGCAAGTAAGGGAAGGGACGAATCTAATACTTCAGCTCTTCTCTGACTCCAAAAACAGTTATTACATGTTATTCTTGGAGTGTAACAAAAATCAAACTCCTAAACTTCTGATTTATTACTGCTTATCGCAATAAGCAGTTTGAATAGGGGTTGCAAAGCTCACTCGTTGCAGCAGATTCCATCAGTGACCACTTGACTGTTAATTTGCTATGCAGTTGACATCTATGAGCTATATATTTTTGATGTATTTGTTCCAATGCACAAACATAGAAATCTCACTGCTTGTTGGTAAATAATATATTCGTCCCATCCCTGCAGCAAACCATACTGCAGTAGCATCTTAGAATACAGTAGTTTATTTTGTAGAGAATGCTTTATTTAAATTCTGCATTAACATTGTTAATTAATTTTGCCCATCTGTTTTCTAAATATTGTTTTCTTTATTTCCATTTAACCATCTCTGGCTTTAATAGATGCAATCATTTCAAACTAAGGGACTGCATAAAAATGCTAAAAGTAGTACCATTGGCAGTCTCAGTTAGTGTATCAGTATGGGTGTGACTTGGGTCTTCAAAGAGGTGAGCTGCACCACTGGACAATCTAAGAAGAATTTTGCCAGTAGAAAGGTGAACACCTTTGAGGAGCACATGGAAGGAGCTGCTGATGTGGAGAATGCAGCATTTGCTCACGTTACACTGGCCTACCTTTGTGTACAGGGCGTGGAGGACACTGCCTGGGTTGTGCAGACCAGGACTGGGGCTGGCTTTTGCACTAGGGAAGGGAGGTGTCCAGCATGCACAAAAAAAATGCAGATGTAGTCATCAAGATCTCAGTGGGCAGTATGTTTTACACCTGCCCCCAGAAGCTGTTCTAGTTATTTAGTGCTCTGAGAAGGATTCTTGAGGCTTTCCATAGTTTCTTGAGGGGAAAAGGATGTAGATGGCAGCTCAGTCGTAGAAAGGTTCCAGTGCTTACTTGTGCTGAGAGCATCTCTGATGACCTCTCTTGATTCACCCCAGGAATTTCAATCTCCATGTATTAAACTGCACTTGGATGTTTTGCCCCTCAGTTGTTTCTTCCATTTGTATGCCCTTTACATATAGATATTTTTGGGGCAGATACTTTTACTTCTTTTCAGTAGTTACAACAATGACTGAGAATCCAAGCTAGAGGGTGTTCTTCCAGTTGACATTTGCTTTTATAAAGGGACACAACTAGAAGAGATGAGTAGAAAGCCATTTTGGTGTAGCTGTTTGCCCTGTGGTCATGACACTCGCTGGACTCTGAATCACTCACCTGATTTGAAACAACATGGGGGAGTTAAGTTTTAGCCCTTTGTTCAAGGTAAATACTGTGAGCTTTTATGCTTTTGGGCAAGTAGAGGAGATGACATCCTGCATTCAACTGCCCAGTTGACTCTAAATTCTGTTCTTACTGAAACTTGTATCTGTTTCATGAGAACAAAATTGTGCAGTGGCCTAAGGTGATAGAACAGCAATCAAGCCTCAAGTTACTTTAAGCCTATTACACATTCCCATAGATTCCCATGTGTGGTTTCAACAAATTATAATTACATTCCTTCTTTCCATATGAAAAACTGCTGTATCAGAAAATTCTGTAATAACTATAATAGTAGGTATAGATTCAATGTCTGGCATATCACAATATGCTGGGTTAAGTATTTTGTTACAAAATACTAAAGGAAATTATTGATCTGCAGTTCTTAATTAAGCTTATCTTCCCGTTATATTCTGATTGCTAAGCTATGTTGCTTCATATGTTTATAGTTAAACCTTTTTAAAAATAGCCAAATAATTTGCCTACATTAAAAGAACAAATACTTATTTCATGATAGTACAAGTATTTTTTTCAAAAGTATCTTCAGAGCTGGCTTATTTCTGCTGATATGGAAGTTGGTAACACAGAAGGTTAAGCTGACTACTGAGCACTACTGAAGGTGCTGCCTGTGCCTGGGTAACAGAACTGAGGTTTGGTGAAACAGTAAATGTACAAATAAATGTACACGGCTTCAAGGAGCATGGAAGCTAATACACAGGAGCAACCCTCAGGGCTTATGGCTGCAGATTTATGAGGAGGCCAGAGCACAAGGAGAGAGAAACAACTACTCACAGCTTTAATAATAGTACATTGACCTTCATGGAAATTAAGCATGGGAGCTAGACCAGCCTGCTGTGATCAGAGGGAACCTCTGTTGTTTGCACCTAAATGCTTCATCAGGCTCAAACTAGTATTAAAATTCATTTGCAGCACATCTATTTCACTGTTAATTTCCAACATACTCCACTGTAAATCAAAACTGATTATAGTTCCTTGTAGTCATCATCTTGTTTGCAGAAGGAAAGGCCAGATTAAGTAAAAGCATATTTTTTCCAGTCACACACGTACTTTTTATTCACCTCGTTTGGATTTCTCACTCTATTTCCAGTTAGTTCTCTGAGTATCTCCCTCCTAATACACAAGGTTTATTTATTACTGCTTTCTCAACAGCTTATTTTCTTTTTTGTCACTTTCTCTTCTCCCCCCTCTTTAATTTCTCATTCACATTCATTCACCTGTTGGGCCCTCAGTTTCCATCGATCTCTGCTGTTAATCCCATTCTCTCTCCGCATTTTTCCTGTAGCTATCCTCTTTCTGCCCTTCACTCGTGTTCCTTCTCTCTCCCATCTGTACAGATGTCCCTTCCATGTGTTGTCTTACCTCAAGTTTTATTTATCCTGGGACAGCACTAATTGGGAATTCAGGGCTGATAGTCTCTACTCAAGTTGTTTTTGTGACTGTGTCAGCAGAGAGATATGGTTAATATTTTTTTCCAAAATTAGCACTGTCATTTTCCTGTGTTCCATCACTCATCTGGCTTCCTTTTATATATTTCCTATTGTGAGCTTCACTTTTATTTGAAAATATGGATCTTGGATTCTAAATTAATCTAAATTCTGCTACTTTCTGCCTCAAGACTTTTGAAGATATATGGTTTTGATTTCTCTTGTTTTTCTCCTTTTCCTCTCTGTGACTTGAAAAAAGAGTTAAAAGTCCTCCTTTCCCCAGGTGTTCTCCTCTTTTTTCTCTAATTTTCCTTGCTATTTTCCCTCTTTATTATTCCTCTGTGCATTTCTTCCCTTCTTAGTTCTGTTCTTCCCCATTTTCCAAAATTTTTTCGTCTTTTCTTCCTGTAATATTTTTCCTTGCCCCTTTATCTTCTTTCTAGAATCTGAAATTATACCCTGCTCCCCAGAATCGCTCTTCCATCCTGCAGTGCTTCTCCAAATCTGCCAGTGATATTGCTGCACACCTGGGAATGGTTACTGACCCTACAATCAATAACTGCTCTTTTTTTTTTTCCTCCAAAACAATTGCTGCCCATGATGTGCTCTTTCCGTGTAAAATTGATTAGTGCAGTGCTGATAAGGTATAGGACATTACATTCATGTCAGGATCTAAACAAGTAGCATCTGTATCAGACTTGCTAAGAGGGGAAAAAAAGCATGTTTGAATTTTAATGTTCTTAATATATCACCTAGATTTTTGCAACATCAATATAAGCAATGAATTGAGAGGCTGATTCTCTGTTATATGGCATCCTTTACATAATTTATTAAGGGTCTGATAAGCATACTCTACATAAGCAGTCAGCAATGTTGGACTAAACTTTAGTGACGTGATAGAAAATAGGGCATAATCTGTTGTCATAACTATATTTTAGGCATTCCATTTTTGTGATATATCTAATAATATTTTAAACATACTATTCCTTGTTATTTTAAAATAAATAGTTTGTATTTTCTCTTTAAGCTTTGAACATATATTGATTTGCAGATATTTAATGCTATTGTGTATCTATGATCCAGTGGGGTCAGAAGAAAACTTAGACACAGGCAGAGCTGAACTGCTAAGATTTCCCAGCTTTTGCCATGTTTTGGGTTTCTGATTTAAATCAAAGGCAACTAGCTGTGGGTTCTTAGTATTACATTGTTGAGGGCATTGCTAAACTAGAATCTTAATTAGGCATTTCCTAATGAAGATTGGGCATTTCTAAGAAATTTGAAAAGGTTCTGAGGACAGAGATGATTCAATGTGCATTATATATATCAAGTCATCCATCATAATCATATGAATTCTTCCGAAATCTTTTCAGTAGGAAGCTTGCCTGTGCTCATGAACTCCTCTTACAGTGATTTACATAGGAAAACAGTGGCATTCATGGGAAAAAAAGCTAAAAAATGCCTTGACCAAATAATCCTACTACAAAATGCCATAGAGTAGTAGATGTTCTTTCTAAAGTGGTCAAGTCAAAGGTCTTTCATCTGCTAGGCCATGCCCACTCTCCTCTCATTGTCCTCACACTGGAATTGTTGAGGGTTTCTTTTGAAAGTTTAGACATTCTACATCAGTGTTGGTCATGTAATTTCCTATAAAACTGTGGAAAAAGAGACTGGTTTTTGAAGTGAGGCTTTTTGCACTTTTGCTTTTTAAAAATTCTTAACAGCTTTTTATTGTTTAAAATGTCTGGGCTTTACATTGGCAAAATTCTTCTATATTGATGTGCCTAGAAACTTTAAAGTATTAATTTCACTGAACCTTAATTTTGTAGAACAAATTCATTGGTGATTTACAGAAAAAAACTCCTGAAAAGAATAGATTTACATCAGTCAATATTAATGCAGAGTGTGACAAATGATCCGTGGACATTTCCTGTAGAAAGTCTGTGCCTTTTTGCTCATGCTGATGTTAGCTTCCAGTTTTAAGTGTATTAATATTTAACTTGGGAGTTGTTTTTTGAAAGAACAGCACCTTATTCTGTTTGTTTTGCTTCATTAGAGGTCTAAAGTTAAATCAACTGTAAATGCTAATAATTCTTTTGGAAAGAAATTAGTGACCTGTAAAATATGTTGATGCATGTAACTGGCAGCAAGTTTTATTATGAAGCACAAGTATAAAATAATTGCAAATGTATTTAGCAATCTCAGGGTGGGGAATATTTTGTTTATGGCTCATCTAGTTTGATTTTTTTCTAAAAATAACGAGGGCTATTCAAAAAGCCACAAAAAATCCCTTCAACTTTTACACCATTGACCTATATTTAATTCTTCTTGATCTCTGTAGTGCAGATGTTTTGCATAAAATGAATGCCAGTGTATGTTGCTGTGGAATCCTTGTTTTATACTTTACAGTATTTCTATTTGCAATGTTTGGTAGCCTTCATTTAACCAGCCCTAATAACATGACCATGTGCTTCCTTTCAGTGCTGAGCCCGAAGGTGATAGGCATTGCCATAGCCAGGTATGACTTCTGTGCACGAGACATGCGAGAGCTGTCCTTACTGAAAGGGGACGTTGTCAAAATTTATACCAAGATGAGTGCCAATGGCTGGTGGAGAGGTGAAGTAAATGGAAGGGTAAGGCTATTTTTTTTTCTTTTCCTGTGTCTCATTTCTGCCTTCACTGACAGTGATTTTTTCACAAGATGGAACATGTTCTCATATTTGTTGCATAGGAGCCAGGCAGAACTCTTGCCAGGTAGCTTTCCCAGCATCTAAATTATTAGTTATTTAATGTGACCTACCAGGCTGAATATTAAGGCAAGGTTCTATGGTTGGAAAATAACCAGGATTAATAGCACTGCTACAGTTGACCTTTCTTGAACTGTTTTGCAGAGATATTTGGGGTCAGGTTCCTGGTGCTGTGGAGCCCTGTTTAGCACTTTACCACAGAAAGATTTTTCACATCTTTCTGCCAGACTAAAATGCAATGGAATCAACCACCCTTTTTATAGCCGGCTGTTTCTTTGATCTCTACGAATGTGGCCCATATGAAGTGACATATTTAGCAGGGATTTTTATGAACTCACTTTACACTCTGCTCTGAGACTTGGAAGTGAAGTTTCAGTTTTGACCTATAAAGGGTTTACTGTTTCAGTCGTAGTTTACTGCCTGTTAATGCAGATTAGTCAGAAGCATCTGAGACTGCTGTTTCCATGTCTAAAACGGTGAGATGCAGGGTCAAGGAATGTAGATTGTCTGGAAGCTGGAAATGATAGTTGCAAGTGCAGTTGAAGTGGATGTCCAGACTTACTGCTTTATGCAATGTGGAGAACCTTTTTTATTGTGTACATGAGCTTGGTTATGTTAAAGTTATATGGTTAAAGCTTATTAAATAGTAGCCAATTAGACCAGAAGAAATAGGGAGGCAGAAGAAATAGCCATCATGCTGTATACATTTTACATGTGAAGGGAGCTGAACAGCTCATTGTAATGCAGCTGCCCACATTGTAAAGGATGCCCTGTTACATGCTAGCATTCCTTGGTGACTTTCATAGCCTGGACTTGACTTTACAGACTCACCTCTGGAGATATTTTGGCAAGGTAGTCTAAAACAAAATTTCTGAAGTTACCCCTTCTAGTCATGCTCTAGGTTTGTTTTTGAGTTCTTTCATGAATGTTAAATTGACTTTAGTTATAAAGAAGTCTGAAAATCCAAAAGCAAATACATAAAATAGGAAATACGTGACATTGTATCACTGTATATCTTACATAATCCTTAGTTGGCACATCATTAGTTTCAGAATGTAGATAACTTTATAACTTCTGAAGTGTAGGACACTAGACTCTGCTGTCTAGTTCTGTCATATGTAACACCTGTTTTGGTGGCAGTGGAATTCAACTCCATGTAAAGCAATCAAATCAGTCACTGTTCTCTTTACAAGAGGATTCCCTGGACCTGACTGGAGCCTGTTAAAAGTTTATTTCCTCATTCCAAAAATAGCAGTGTCCTGCCTGTAGTAAAACTATTTCCACTCTTGGCATTTTTCTGAATTTTTAGACTTCCAATCTGTGCAAATGTGTTTTAGATTTTTGGAGGAGGAAGTGACATAGAAGGTGTTGGCCTCCAAATTGTCATATCTGCAAGTTATTATTTTCTTAAGGGTACTTACCCTCACTGTGTCAGGTCAGCCAAGTTTATCTTTGTAATCTTATTAATATATTTACTGAACAGACCCATGCTTGTTGTGCCTAGTTCAGCCATTAAAAAAAAAACAAACCCTGTGCATCTCATGTATTATTATTTTCTGCTTTTCCCCTTTTTAGGTGGGCTGGTTTCCATCAACTTACGTTGAAGAGGACGAATGAATTAAAAACTATCCTCTGCCGACCAGCGGTTTCAGGGATTGTAAAAATTTATATCTTCAATGTGTTATTGGGCTTATTAAGTATTTAAACAACAACATTTTTGTCTGTCTGAACCTTCGAGTCTTAGTGTTGGGATTTATACAGAAGTTTGGGCTGACAGATTATTACCTTACCCAGAGCTGTGCAAGAAACAAGCTGCCAGTTTGCTGTCACTGGGGATCAGAACCGAGTCCAACCCTCACCTTCCCAGAAGATCTCTGGAAAACAAAATTCTTTGTTCCTTTTCATTTCACCCTGTACTACACCATGAGTACTAGCAATGGCTGAATATTTAACGTTTCTCTTCTAGCTAACATCTGTGATGGTACAAGGACATGAAGGCTTATTATTCCTTATCACTGCATGCAGCAAACAGATTTCAATCATTCCAGTAGGCATAAAGTATAGTCAGTAGGCTTGTCTTGAGACATCAAACTACTTATCGACTTACAAACCATTTTACACCCTTAAAAACATTCTGAAGGAAATATGTAGTAAATATGAAGAGCATTCATGCATATATAATTACTTAATTGGCAACTTTGAGGTCCTGCCTAAATCTTCTAACGATCTGTTTAAAGACATTCAAAAAAAGGTGTAGTGATGTGGTATTGTTTTAAAAAACATCCACAGAGTGGAATTGTGTGATCCTTTTATTTCCATCTCAAGCCTTTTTAGGTGAGTTTTTTTCATTTAAGCAGCTGACAATATAAGTGCAACTGGGGGATAGTCCTGACAAGATGGGTTGAAAGTTTCCAGCAATGACATTAAAGAAATACTGCAGACCTATTCTGTAGGAGAAAATGCAAATGCAAGATGATGCCATTTCTCAAGAACAAAAGTGTTTATCTTTACCTCTTGATTGATTCAGATGCACTTTGATGCTTTCAACTCAAAACTGTCTTTTCCTAGTTAGACAGGAGTTTCTGTCACCTTTTGTGAATGCAAATAGAACTTGCAAACTTCTTTCTGCCCTTTCTGTTCCTGTTGCCTGGGATGTTAATGGCAGTTTAATGAGGGAGTTGTCTTGTTGCAGTGTTCTGAACATCCCCAAGGAAAAATGTGTCTAGGTTAGCCCGGCTGAAAGATCAGGCCTTGTAAAGTGGTGTCCACTGCTTGGTGAGGCAGTGTTTCAGAGCAATTACAGAGGGGCAGAAATGTAGTTACAAGCTAAAATAAATGTGGGTGATGCCTTCACATGTGCAGTTTTGAATATTTAAGTAATGTCAAGCCTAGCTTGAAAGAAAATCAAGCTTTTAAATGAAGTTAATTCATCCTGTCCCACATCCTCTCTTTTGCTTTTGCCTGTCCTCTTTTTCCACTGGCATCTTGCAATTAGTGTGCACGGACGCTGCACAATTTAACACTGCAATGTTTTTCTAGTCTACCAGCAACATAATCTTCACTATTTGTGCACTGAGCAGAATCTCAGTGGGTTATATATTTGGGTTTCTCTTGGCTGCCCCCAGGATTCTCTGGCCTTTCCTGGCCATCAAGAAGAATCAAGCACAACATAGAGAATTCTCAAAAATCCCCTTCATCTCTGCAACTGTCTTACCCATCTGCTATGCCTGGCATACAGTGTGTGACCAGGGGAAAGAGAGGAGCTTCTCATTAGGAACTTGACTTGAGAGATTCAGCCTTGCAGATGAAATTCTGCCGATGCTCTAACTTTTCAAGGATTTACCTCAAAATTATGTAAACTGTGATTGTGTTGAGTACATTACTTGATGGAATAATTGAGAGCATTTGTAAATATGTAGATGATGCATAAAAATTTTGTAAATGATGTGTACAGCAGTGTAGAGTAAAGTATACAGTCTTTGATAATGTTTTGCCATGCAGTTTGATTGTCTATTGTGAGCTTAATTCTATATTCCTTAAGTAGACAAAGATGATTATTTTCCAGTTTTGCCTGCTTAAGGGGTAGAGGAATAGGCTCTAGGTCTTTGAAGTGTTTAGTGCTTTACTGTCTGTATAGTTCTGAGAAGAGGCAGTTAAATTCAGTACGAGTTGAAAAATGTATCAGTCATTTTTAACAGCTTGGGTTTAGAATCATTTTGAGTATTCTCTCCATTCTGAAAATGTTGTAAAGCTTTTAAGTAATTCCTGAGTCCAGTAGTCATCTTTCGAGAAGAATGAAAGCCATAGGTAAACTTCACTTTTGTGGCGTAAATCTACATATCATTGTCTGTTTTTAATGCCCTGTATTGATTGAGTTAATGCTGCATCTTAAACTATATTTTGAGTACCAAAGACTTCCTAAATATTCTGGAGTGTCTCTTTCATGTGCTGCTTTTGCCTGTATGGAGTTATTTTTGTCATGCAATAATGGAGTCACAGTACTTTAATTTGTACTATTTTGTAAATATGTTAAATATAATAAACTGGTCAATTTTTTTGTTTAATGGTATGTGTCAAAATGTGAATTTGCTACTGTGAAGGTTGTGCTTCATTTGTCTCACCACCTTCTCATTGTGAGAAGTTGATAATGTTCCGTTTTGGTTTCCAAGATTTATATAATTCTTATTTAGTTGTCAGTGCAAGTGGGATAGTGTAGCTTTCCTTGAGAACTTTTTATTGTCAGGATAATTTGCCTTGTGCAGCATCCAGGAAAATGGTGAGGATATTTTGGTTTTTTGTGGTTTTTGGTTTTTTAAAAATTTATTATTATCTTTTTAGCTATAGAGAATCAGTCATATACTATTGATTGTCTGTCAAAGATGATACTTGCAGGTTTTTTTTATTGAAAAGAAGTTGTGCCTGAAAAGTTTTATGTGTAGTTTTTCACAACAACATCTTCCCTCTTTCACCTTTCTTTTTTCTCCCTCTTTTGTATGTGAATTAAGATATAAATTCAGGCTGAATTGAGCTCAAGTCTGAAAATACAGTCTGTGTCTGATTTCATGGGCTACTTGATAACCTTTTTGTGATGTAGCCCATTCATGTATTTTTTACAATGTAACATTCATTATTAATGTGTTTATAAAAATGTTTCTGGACAGGTGAATTAATTCGGCAAGGTCAGTAATGATTCAGTTGCAATGTTGTTTTTTTTGTGTCCCTTTCATTTTTCAGTAACAGAGATTTTCTTGCAGAACTGCCCATCTAACAGATAATTATTAAACCTAATGAGGCATTTACACATCTCTGTAGATGTAAGGCATAATTTTCCTGTCACCCATGAACATATCACATAACTAAGACTCACACCTAATGTGGGATGCAAAAATGTGTCCCAATTAAATGCTCTTGTTAACAGTATCACACTCGGTCACAGACATTCTCCTTCCCCTTGCATGCGAGAGGAGATGTGTCCTCTGATGGGTGAGAAATTGAGAAAGCACTGTAATTAGGGCATAAGAATCACTTGTGGCTGTGTTCTCAACAGTTTTTTTTTCCGTTGTAAGGCTTGGAAGCTTGAAAATCTCAGCTTGAAAAAATCTATCTTGACAATGAAAATTATGCCAACCAGGATTCCTTTCCCCTTTGCCTCACAGGCAAGCTTGAGATGCTCTGTGAAGAAGAGAAAAAGGACAATTCTCAAGGTTTTAGCCATTTATAAAGGTGAGACAGAGGTATGCCTAGAAAAAAGTGGTGCTTGTTTATACAAAATACTGAGCCTCAGACCCAGGTTTTGTTCTGTTGACTTTGATGTTCAGTTCAAAAAAATTTGTTTCTATTAATTCTTGCCTCTGCTGGAAACTGGGCTGCTGAGAGCCTTACATTACTATTTTTTCTGAAATTCAAGTTACTCTCTTCAGAGCACTGCGTATTTCATTTGAGTGACAGAGGAAGCACTCACTCCCTCTGCTCCATTTTATTGCTGAGAAGGGCATTATATGACAGAGCATTTCTTTGGTTACTTTGGGTCATCTGCTTCTTTCTGTCCTCCAAACTTCTGTTCACTGGGGGTCATGGCACAGAGTAAGAAACAGAGAAAGCCTTGATCACCAAGAGCTACACCCTGAGTGTGTTGTCAGCACTGTGTGTGTTGCAGATGTAAAACACAGGGCTCTGAGAGCAGGGATGATGGCAGCCAGCACCACCTGGGGCACACCCAGCACAGGCACGGAGGGAGCTGCCAGGCAGGGATGCTCTGTGTGTGATTTGTGTGTGCAACACACGGTCCTGGCCCAAGCTACTACAAGAAGCAGGAGCCAAGCTGTGAAATGTGCCATGGAATTTCTGCTCTTTCCTCCACGTCCACTCAATGGAGGAGGGGTAGTTTTGAGTAATTAAGCTTCCTAAAGCTGTGAGATGAGATGTTAATCATAGCCACTTTCTCACAAAATGCTGAAATGTATGATGCATCTATAATTAGCAAAAAGAAATCTAGAAAGGATTAAGCTTCAGAAATTGCAGAAGGGTGATTCATTGCATTATCTTAGCAACTTCCTTTTGAAGAACAAAGAGCCGTTTGTTTTTATAGCAAATGAAATTTGGGTTTCTAATTTAGTTTTATAATTCCTGATCTGCTGTAGTGTATTCTGCCCATTCATTATGAGGATCTCTGCTGCTCACATGACTGTGAAGTTAGATTTTATTTAATAAGCCTCCTGGAATATTTGAGTTATTGGTGATTCTTTTCTGGGTTACAATTTCCTACCTGATAAATCTGCTTTTTGGAAAGCAGAAAATATGTGAATTCATTTTAAAATGTTGTAATCTGACCATAAGTAAACTTAGAGGTACAAAAAATGGCAGGTTCAGAGGTGGCTGTTTACCAAGGGGCATCAGGCTGGTTTGCTTCTTTTGGAACTGATTTTTTTTATATTGATAGCGTAATATGTGGCTTTGGGAAGAACAGAAATAGAGGAGAACAGAAAACAAGAAGTAAAAAGTTGATACCACACTATATGTGTTAGAAACAACCTGGTATGTGGTAACTTTTCTAAATGATTGCCCAAAGTATTATATGTCTATATGATAGCATTGGATTGGAAACAAAAATTCTCTTATGTCACTGTGTGAGAAAACATTTGCTAATGTGGTCCTAAGCAAGGACTCCTGCACTTGATCCCAGTCTTCCCAGATAACTCTCTAAATCTGTTTTCAATTAGTTGTCTTTTTTCCCAAAGCAGTCAAAAGGTGTCCTCAAGGACATGCAGTATTATTTCTAGGATTATAATTCTTACTTGTGCATAAGGCTAATGGAAATATGTATAATTGAAGAAAACTTTTCTCTGGTAGTTTTACAATTAATGTCCCTGTAGACTGTAGCTATTAATAATGTGGAATGTGCCAGGAGAATCCCACCCTACTCAGTTACCTGGGTATGTAAAAAGATCTTTCCTACCTATTCTCCCTTCCCCATTATAAAGTTCAACTCAGGTGAGGTACAAGTCCCACAAGTATTTACACCACTCAACGTGGGGAGAAGAAAAATAGAGACAGATCATAAAAGCAGTCATACTTGATTTTTGTTTGTGTAGTATTAATTTTTATTGTTTGGGAAAGGGTGGGATGGAACTTTTATTAGCTTTTGCATCAACTGCTCTATTCTCAAGAACAATTGCAAGTAGAGGATGCAATAGCAGTTTGATATTTGATTTAAAAAAGGAGATTTATGGTTTTTACAGTTGTGTATTAATGTAAGCATGTGCATTGGATCAGGTAATGATGGAATCAGATGACTGACGATTAAGAGGCCAGTTGATCTCCAGGTCAGTATGGCAGGATGTGGAAAATCAAACTGCAGAAATCTAAACAAAGTCTAGATTCAGCTTTTCAGTCTTTGCAATTTTGATTCATACTGTGGGGGAGCATACCTTTTTTGTAAATTCTTCTGAATATAGGAATGCTGGTTTAGTCTTCCAGTCACCAGAACTTGATTACAACGCCTCAGATTTATACAGTAAGACCAGATGCACAAAACCCCTCTTTTTATATCTTCTGGGGCATGCTAGTAAACATTTTCATTTATATATATATACATACAGGTATACAAAAGATTGCTACAGAAAATATTTGATCACATTTTTCTTTTATGTGCTACACTGAAGAGCCACGTGGCTTTAGAAAAAAAAGCTTCCAAAAGCTTCCACCTGCACATTCTTTCCCTTCAAGTCACTGATGGTCTCAGTGTGTCTCTAGGGAGTTAAGATACCATGCTCAGGGTTGTCGTTTTCAAATCTACATTTCCCCACAAAAAATTCTTGACAAATAATACTTTTTGGGTTTGTCTAGAATATATTTCAAGTACTTGGAGGCGATGTCATGCAAGCATGGGCTGTGAGTGTGCTGGAGAATTGGATCAGCCAGGGACTGATAAACTGGTAGTTTAGGAAAGAGTATGCAATTAAATCCATGAAGTTTTATTTACAGGTGGAAAGAATCATCTATACCAGTTAAGACTGGGCAACCCATGGCTAAGCTGCAGTACTGCTGAAAAAAGTAAAAGTGAACCATGGACAGAACAGAAGTTGGCAGGATTTTACTGTGAAGAAGGTAAATACTGTCTTGATGCCTAGTAATGGGAAGATCATCTCTAAAATGGGAATTATTAGGTAATTTCTGGTAAGGCTCCACTTCAGTGATTTGTCCAGCTTTGGCCACTAAATCCTGTATAGGATACAGTTTCTCACTGAAAATATTCCTGAAGAGACTAACAAATGTGAGGAAATTGGAATTACTTGAATGGAATTACAGAACAGGCTAAGGGGTGGTGTGGCAATAGCATTCAAATAACTAAAAGGTTTTACATAACTTAAGAGGCTAAACTCTTAGTTCAGTCCTAGTCAGTTCAGTTAATTAGCTCAGTTCGTAGTCAGTGTAAATAGTAACAAAAACCAAGCTTGAACTGAAGAAAGGAGATTCAGTTTTTAGGAAAGTTTTCTGACTAACAAGCTACCTAGACACAAAATTGTCTGGGCAAGTTGTGGTATCTCCAGCACTGGAGGTGTTTCAGATGTGGTTAGCTAAATGTCTGTCAGGGATAGTTTATATGGAATTGAAGACGCCTGAGCTACACATCACATGTTCTTTTGGAGCTCCTGCTGTACTACCTTTCTATAACTACCTTGCAGCTGTGCAATGCTTCAGTCAGCTGCTGGTGTTTACCAAAATCTCATGGAAACGTTATACCAATGTGTAGAGGAGAAGGTAAATGAAAGGTAATAAGGTGAACATCCATAGCAAGCAGGCTGCTAAATATGCAAAGAGTTTGAATGTTTATGAATTAAAACAGTTTCTTCAGGAGATGCAATTGGGTCATATTTAGCTCATCGTGTAAAAATGTTGTAAAACCACAGTGTTTAAGACTTGCTTCACAGTGGGAGGCATGAGCTAAAGAGCATTATTGCAGTTCACAGGTTTATTTTTGATAGAACATACTGTTGCTGTGACATATGTAGGTTTGTCAAAATCAAAACTTTTTTAAAATATGCATTGATTTCAGGGAAAGTTAACAAGAAAGGCAGCTCAGGTACGATGTCTTTCTACTTGGTTCTGAACTGGTAGAAAATGGCAGATGTGAGAAAGAAATGACTTTGCTTCAAGCATTCTTCTGTCAAATCATCAGAGACTACATTTTCATAAAACAAACCCAGTTCATTTTGGTCTCAGGCAGAAATTGCAGAAGTACTGTAATATTAAAATTTGTCCATAAAACAGAGTGGCAAACAAGCCACCAGCTTGACTGTACTCTTTTTTTGAAGTCAAATGGTTGAATACTAGTGGTAAGATTAATTCTATTTGGTGTCTGAAGGCATCCTTTTCTTGTTTGACCTTTTCTAGATAAATAACAGTGTTAGCTCTTGGCATGGCATCCTTTTTCTCTGTTCTAAATGTGTATAAGGAGATGCAATGACTTGTCTTACATGCAGCTGAATTTAGTCTCAGTTTTTGGATTGTCATGAGTATTTTGTAGTTAACAGTGAAATAAATCAACAAGCTGTAGTCTAAATGAAATGCATCTAATAAAACCTAGCTATTTTCTCTTTCTGGCTCTTCATAATGAATGCACTGTGAAGAGAAGTTTTATTTGAATGTCACTGCATGAGCAGTTCTAATTACTAATAGAATTCATCAAACAATCTAGTAGTGTAGTGACATTAAGTAATAATTAATAGACTGTGTGATATGTGGGTGCATGAAGTGACAATGATTAACCTGTGGCCTAACAGGATGTGCTTGGAAAACAAGTGGCATACAATATGACACTTTGTTCTTCCCTGTGTCATTGGATTTTGGCCTGTCTCCACTCACAAAATGAACCTGGATTCAAAATCCAGAAGCTGTTGATGTCGCTGGTGTTTGGAGCATGTACATGTTCCAGTACACTTCAGCTTGAGTGTGATATGGCTGCTTAGCTTGGAGCTGATATTAATGGGTTCTTGTGTGGCTCCATCTTGCCTTCGAACAGTTGGCAAGATTTCAGGATTTGCTCTACTGATGCATTAATATTTTAATAAATTGTAAAACCTGTGTTATCTAGACACTGAAGTTGCAACTATATCTGTATGATACGTGTATGTGAAATAGTGCATTCAGCTGTGCACACAGAATATTCTGTAGCCACTGTTGAGAGTCTAGCTGCTTCTAAGAGAAGAAATTGGTGGGAAAAATTACATATTTCATTGGTACAGTCAGTATACTTACAAAGAACATACAGATTTTTCCATTTTCCAGATGAACAATCAGTTTTCTTTCCAGAGATTGCTGCTTCTGGCAAATCCTTTGTCTTTTATTCTCATTTGTAACTTTCTTCTCACCCTGTGTAGTGTTTCCCTGGTTCGCTATGCTCTTTTGTATCCTTTGTTCCTCCCCCTCTTGTCTAATGACAGGAACAAAAGAGCACTTCAGTCAATTCCTCATCCCTGTTTTTAGGAAGCAGTACCAAGAGGCCTTTTGCCAGTATGTGTTAAGTTTTCACAAAGAGTACCTTGCCTTGGGCAGTGGTTTGTTATTATACTTACCGGTGCAAGAAACATGTAACTTTTTTTTCCCCCCATATAGTCAGTGTGAAAAATGCTTCGTAGAGCATTAACTTCAAGTTGTTGAAGTATACATAACAGAGCAGCTTCCAGAACACTTCCCAGCACAGTAACAAGCATGGGGCGTATCTATAAAGAAAATAAACCCTATGGTAGTAGTAAATTCAGTGGCAAAACACACACTTAAGTATAATCAATGTTTGCTCTGGGTTTTTGAAAGTGGGCATTTCTAGTATATACTGTACTTTTCACTTCTTTTCAAAAATACTAATGTTTTATATTGCATGCTTGGATGAGAACAAAATCTCAAATAGAATCACTGTGTCACCTACTCATTGGTGGCTTTTTCTTAAGGGTTTATAGGATACTGAGTGTGGCTTCCTGTGAGTCTGAGAGGGAATTTGTTGCAAGAGAGAACTGAACACTCATTTTAACAACATTCTGTTCAGTAATGGAACTTTACAGGGTTTTTATATAATTTCAGAATATTTTGTACAGTTCTTGTACTTGCATGATCCATTGTGATCATGCAAAAAAATAAGTTGTTATAAGAGGAGGAAAATTGTAAACTCAATACCCTTTAAATGTATGTGGCTATTTTCAAGATCAGCATTCAGTATTACACTTCCTGGAGTGTAGTGGAGTCACGTTCTATTTTCTTTTAAGCTTCTGAAATGAAAAAAATGTGTGAAGCAGAGACCATGGATGATTTAGAATATAGCCAACAACCCCTGAAAAAGCTCAAGCTTGACTGGAACTGGTAGGTTCTGTTGTAACCCTGGATCTTTCATTCCCAGGAAGACATAGACTGGTGCAAACAGAAGCCATATGATTCAGTTAGGGATGTGCTCTTGAGAATTATGCAGTTGCATGAGTTTTACCAGTGATGGTGCCTGAGGCCATACCTTAGAGCTAAGTCATAGTTCTCTGGCAATCACATAAAATAACTGTCCAGACAATTATATTCCAGCTACATCTCAAGCAAACTGATCTTCAGTGCATAGAGAGGAACATGTCAGCATCCCTGTATCACATGCATGAAAGGTGAGGTTAAAGACATAACCCCAGAGTTGCACAGACTGCAACCTCATGTACTGCAGTGGGAGGTAAGCATTCTTAACTCTGAGCCTAAAACCTACAGTAATCCTAGAGTGCCAGAAGTAAAGCAGACCAAAATTCAAGATCTTTTACCCAGTTCTTGTTGTCTATCAAAGGAAATGTTCTGAGAACAACTTTTTGTATGGTGTATTTTTGTATATTTTTTACAAAACTCTCTAGGCTGAAGAATCTGCTGAAACAAGTTTGAGATGCATTACTGAGGACTGCTTCCTCCCTGCTTGGTATTACTTGCTTTGGGTTTCTGATTCCAACAGTAAATGCAGACAAAATGCAAGTATTTTCACATTTGTTGGATCTAGTTAAAATTTACCCAAAGGGCAAGAGAGACCTGTTAGTTGAAAAGATGCTACTTTGTTTCCCTGTTTTTAAATTATTGAGACTGAGAAACATACCACATTCTTATTAAACACATTAGTATTACTAATTAAAAAAAAGCAACCCTCCATCTACTTTTTCTCGTAATATAAGAGATGGTCAACAACTGTCCTATGTGTAACAAAGTCAGGAGGTTTCAATTAAGCTTACACCTCAGTCCAAGCATATTAAAATGATAAACCTGCAGTTACCATTAGTAGAGAGCTATTAGGCCTGTTTGTAGAAATGTAATGCACTAACCAGGTGAACAGAAAGTAGGAACTGAACTATTGCAGTCTGTAGGTGCCCAGGCAATTTGCTGAGTTGAACAGAGCAGGGAGACGTGATACTGCTGTTAGGGAAGTGTCAGACAGGGCCATGTCTGACACTTTTAAAGACGCTGTAAATATTGCTGGGAAGTTGGAATTTATGGGTATCGCAGACATGGTCAACAAGGATTCTGAGATGTTCTGTTAAAAACCTGTGGAGAAAATGTTGTTAACTCTCCAGAGTAATGGCTGTGACAAAGATTCCACTTTCACTGACTCATCCTTTGCTCCCTAGTATGGTCAGAAATGGCTAAGGACCTTAGTGGAAAAAACTTTTTACCAGTGAGTTCTGCTCCCTGGAGTGCCTTGAACGAGTGAGTGCTTACTGGTTAGTAGTTAGGTAAATGTTTCCATGTTTCTTAGAATTCTTTATGTACCTAAGAATTTCTAGTAGGTGTATAGAAAGGGTAACATAACAAAAAGTTGCCTGAATGCTAAGTGATCATATTTATCAAATTTCTTTTATTTTCCTCTTATTTCCCTTTCCCTAATCTTCCTCTTAGGAGCTGTTGAAAAGCTTGTCATCTTTGGTGTTATCTATATTGTCAGACTTGTACAGTTTCTTACCTGACAAAGAACGTGGCCTAGTGCTTGCTGTGTGCTCTGTGAGCTGGTGCCGTGTTCAGCTTGCTTCCTCTGAGGCATGTTGTGTTACACTGGCGTCCCTGCCTGTTTACAGACAGTGTTCACAGTAACTATGAATCCCTTGTCAACAGACAGTACTTTTCTCTGCTATTACATACAAATCAATAGTCTTTTTGCAGCTGAGCAGATCATGTGATTTCTAATATAACCAAACAAGCAGCAGCATGAAGATATTATTGCCTAAAAACAGGTGCTAGAGCAAAACAAATGGTTTTATTGATTCTCCTAAGTTTAATTAAATTTTCAAAAAATTTCCACCCCATCACTTTCTTTGGCCTTGTGAATTGTTGGTACAGTACAGGCATAATTTCCTTATTAGTTTCTGGCACTTTAAGAACAAATAACATCAGACTTCAGGATATATTCTGCAGTGTTTATACATGGGAAGAATAGATACTTGTAGCGAAGAGATTACTATCCCAAAGGCTTTTTCCTCTTCTGAAGTTTCAGTCTGCATAATAGTGTTGGGAATGGATTAATTTAGAGATTTTGAGAATTCTGCTGCTGAAGAAAAGCACTGTATTTGTGAGGGGTGGGGTGAAGGCTGTGTGTACGCAAGAAAAACGATCTCTGTGAGTACAAGTGATGAAGCACCGGGTCGGAATGCTGGAGTATTTTGGAGGCTGGGTAGAATACAAAGGGATATTTTAAATTCATTTTTAGGAAAACAACAAAGTTTCCAACTATTGCAGAACGGGTAACAGTTGATCAGTATGGTGATACATAAGTCAGTGGGTTTTGACGAGCTTCTCTGATGACACTTCCATCCTCCATTTGCCCCACAGGTGGCACAAGGCTCTTCTCACTTGTTTGGCAATGATTAGTGACTGGTGTAGGAAGAACAGTCCCAAAGTCTGGATTACCCAGTACTGCAGATAGGTGGGGAAAGTCCACTCATGATTTGGATCCATTTTTCCTCAAGGGGAGACAAGGACTACAACTGGTGCATTTGAATGGAGGAAATCAGACACTGCTCTCTTACACACGTGTGCTGGAAGAGGTTTAATTCTGTTATCTTGTTATGCTTAGTGCAGACATACAGAGACAGGATTCAGGAGAAGCTTTTGATCAGTATTCTAATCACAGCTGGGGTGGAAAAACTGCTACCTGGAGATCGCTGCTAGGACTAGGGGGAGGATAGATCAGTTCAGGGGTGCTCTGCAGGGTACAGCTTAAACTTGTACTAGAAGGAAAGAGACATTTTAAAAGAATGACATATGATTCTATCACACAATGTCCCTGTAGGAAGTGCAAGTCAAGTGCACCAATAAATGAAAGAGGAAAATGCCATGGAAGGCAGTAAATCACAATGTAATTGATTGGAATATTTAGAGAGCTTAATTTCAATTACTGAAAGTGGGACAGTGGCATAGTGCAGAAGTGTGAGGTTTGGAGGGAGAGACTTGCAGCACTTACTGTTCAGCCCTCTTCTTTACTTCCCAGAAAGGGTATGCTGGGGGAGCCCAGCAGCTGACCCTGAGGGACATGGCCTTGTTGCTCATTTTGGAACAGTGTGTATAGCTTCAGTGTTTTCAATAGTTTGACAGTTTAAAACTGAAGAATTAGGCCATTAAGCATGAGATTTGGTGGGAATGGAAACAATTTAGGGCACGGCTGTTCTCTGGTTAGCAGTGAAGCTCTTAGTCACTGAGTCTCAGTGCTGTAATTACCATTTCCATTTGCTTTTGTGGCTTGTACTGTACTGAATCCTTATTAGAACTAAGGCAATGCCAGTCAAGCTACTGATAATTCTAGTGAAGTTATACGCTTCTGTCATCTCTCCTACATTTTTCACTAATAATTTCATGTTTGATTTCAGTTATATTTTAACATTTTCAATTGAAATGGCAATTATTCATTGTCAGAACCCAGCCATTACTCTTGTCAAAAAGACATATGATGCATTAGCTTAAGGGCAATTGGTAATAACTACGGAGGTGACATTCAGTTACATAGGATGGGCAGGTTCTACATATATCTTCCTCAAGTGGCCAGGGTTTGCATGCCCTGCAGTTTGCAGTGTTTGGGAGTGCTGCCCAACTAATCATGCAAAACCGAGCCAAATTTCAGTTTGGCTTTGAGACCATTTTGCTGTAATTAACATCTGCTCTCTCCTGGTTTCATTGAGGTCTTTTTATGTTTGTGTTTTATAACTCACTGAAATGAGCTTGCTGAAGGGGGTGGAAAGGGAAGCACTTTGTTGCCATATAGTCTCCCTAAGCTTTTGTGATGACAAAGCTTTCTGATTACTGGGAGACAGGGACCAAATGATATTTTTTTGCACCATTTCAGTTTGTGCAAGATACTCTTTGCTTTTCTACATCCTGCTATCCTTCCTGCTCAGGTCATGCTTACTTTCACTTGTTCTCTCTCAAGAGTGATTTGGAATGTGATAAAACATCCTTTGTTTTATTTCATTGCCACTGGACTTGTGGGCCAGATTTTAGATGCGTTGAGGAATTTCATGTAATTTCTGCATCTTTGAAGCTTTAAAAATCCAGCTCTGCTAATGCAGCTGAAAGAGGCTCTCGTGTTTTTTCTCTTATAACAAGAAGAGTGGGAGTTACAGTCAGCTGTGCATGAGGAAGAGGAAGAAGCTACTGGGATGGTATGATGCAGAGGGATTTTATTTTCCTATGAAGAAAAATATTCTCACTGCAAAGATTTTTTATTTAACACTGGAGTATGTAGGGTTCCTCACATCTTAAGATCTGTCCATTATCTGACACAGTTTGACCTGATACATTTTTCTGGATAAAATTGTGGCTACGTTGAAGTTAGTGGCAGAACTTGTGAAAACACAGGAAAACAAGATTTCACAGGCTAAATATGGATGCTTGTGTTTGTTAATTCTGCTCTCAGTGATTAGTATACAGACATTGTTAGCCATGTAATTTGCTTCTAATTCTGTGCTGTTTTACCCTTCTTTGCCTCATTTAACCAGTAGAAGGCAAACAATGGATGATTTTACTTTGTGGGTACTTTTCATTTTCTGCCTGGCCTTACGCAAGATTTTTCTATTGGAATACCAGTCACCAAAGGACAGTGATAAACATTGTGACATTTCAAGTCCAATGAACAATGTGATAATTTACAACTAATTACCTGAGTTAGTTGTACCCCTAAGTTCCCTTTAAGGCTTCAGGAGGCTCATGATACCCACTGCCCTTGTTCTGAAAAGATCCTGGGCTTATCAGCTTGTGCCTTTCTGAGGGAGAGGGTTGGGTTTGCTAATCTTTTGTTCGTATGTTGGTGCTGCTTGCAGGAGGCATGTCCCAGGCCTCTCTGACTACTTAAATCAATGTGTCTTATTTTTGTGTACCTTCCTGCTTGCTGGTAGTACCTGCCCAGGCCTTTGGCAGGCTGTTGGCAGCACTCCCCCAGCCTCACTGTGTGGGTCTAGTGCAGCCCCATATCTTGTCTCCTCACAGGCAGTTCAGGCGTAGGAACCATCCCTCCTCCTCCTCAAATCACATCATTACTGACCAGTTCCTGCAATCACTTGCCTTCTAAAAGCTGTGCTCCTTATGTATGCTTTTAGTTAAGGTAATCTAGCTAACCTGGCACCTACACATTTAAAACGTCCCTTTTGGAGAGTGGCAGCTTTCAGATGATAACCAGTGCCTTTCATTCATCTTCAATCCTGTTTTCCACGTGATCATCCATATGGAAATACTGGTGCTCAGATGCATAGTCTGACAACCCAGGGGCAAAAAATCCCCATGGACAGCACTGTGGGTACACAGGATGATTTCTTCCCAGCTGTTACTGCAATGCTTCCACCAGCATACTTCCACCTCAGATCAACTTTAATTTGCATCAAAAAAGCATAAATCCTTAATGAAAAATTTCCATGTATGTCTTCTGCAAGAAACAGAAGTTGTGAAGACAAACCGGCTGCAGAATTTGTACAGATACTGAGTTCCTAGAAATGCAAAAATATATGAATGCCTTCTTAATAAGATAGGAAGGAGTAGTAGATGTTTCTTTTTTTGCATGTTACAGGAAGCTTCTCACTCACAACCAGAGCAATTAGAACAAAACCCAGAGCTCAATGGCTGTGGCTGTTTTTTTGTCAGTATTAAGTAAGAACATTTTTTTTTTTCCCCCAAATGAACAGAAGCTGTAATTTATTGTAATATGCCCATTTGAGAGCTGGAGGGCTGGCTTTCCAGCCACTTCTTGCCCTGGGGGAATTTTCCTGAACACATGAATGTTGTTATCATCTGGGAACACTCATGTCCACCTTTGAGGTTTATTCAATCAGTGGTACATTAACGAGATGCAACTTTGTGCTTCCCAGTTCTTGAAATCTATGGTCATTAAAGCTTAATTAACAAACAAGCAACAGTTCTTACCTGTTGTGGTGGTTCTTAAAATTGTTTGCCACTGGAATCTCTTTCACAAAGAATGACAATCCAGAGCTGGCCAGTGAACAGCTGCACAGCCTTACAGTACCAGCAAAAAAATGTAATGGAAATCATAGGCTGAAAGAGGTGAAAGTGCAGGTTTGTAACAGAGTAGAAAAAAGAATTCCAGCAACGTTGTCCGGCTCTCTCTGGAAATAATGAGTGCAATGATGCCTTAACTTCAATGGGAACAGAAGCAGACCCCTGGAGAAGAGTGGTGGGACTTAAAATGTAAACCCCCTGCTAATAACTCTGTTAAATAGCTTTGGTGTTGACTGCAGAAGTAGCAGCTGCACACACTCTTGGCTGGAGAAAGAGAGTTGGGGAGATGTGAATGTATGTGGGAACATCTGGTGTGGAAACTAATCAAACTGCAGAAATTTTCTCCGTGTTATTGCTTGATTGTTGTTCTCTATGCCAGAAAAGGAGAACAGGAGGTGAGTGTCAAACCTATTCAGACAGTGCAGCAAATACTCCTAAAAGGAAGAATCTTTTTCTTCCCCCGAGTTTCAAGTTGTTTTTCTTGAAAATGAATCAATAGCACAACTTTTTTAGGAAAAGAAAAAGCAGTTACTCTTCATAGCATGGGTGTTCCCCCTCTCTTCCCTGCCAGGCATGTACCCATGCTATGCCTAGGTATGTAGCCAAACCCACTCATTGTTTCCTCATTTCTCTTCCTGTCTGAGAAGACATTAGTTTTCCTCAGGTAGCCTGCTGCACTCATATTGCTCTTGCAGCAGCAGTGGTTTCATTCCTGCTGCAAAAATTGAACTAATATTTAGTAGTATCAAAAGAATAACTGCAGATATTCCAGAAATCCTTATTTCAGATTAGATAGGCTTATAGTTTTGAGCAAAATATTATCTGCTGTAGTCTAGTTAACCAAAGCTCTGCATTTTTTGTAACTGTGGTTTACCTTTACAATTCTGTGCCAGTTTGTCTTATCAGAACACCATGCTGACACCACATCACATCTAATAAAATGAAATAATTGCCTTGCATTGCTCAAGAGCTGTTTTGTATTTGCTTAAATTATACCGGTATTAGTCTGCTCCTGCGTGTGGGGATGGTATTTGAGTGTTTGCTTCAGCAGTGTTATGTCCCTCACAGCCACGAGGTGTCAGGCTGAGGAGCAGTGTTGGGCTTACAGTGCTCTGCGTTCCATCTCTGTGTGTGTGAGTGTAAGTGAAAGTTATGATGAAGGTAATGAGGAAATCTTGGATTTTTAAAGGCTGCTAAAGAAGCCAGACAGTCAGTTCTTTCTAAAGCCCAAAGACTTTGCTTAGAATTATTTAAAACTCACATCCCTTCCTGCTTTGTGCTAAGACATGATTAGGAATAAAGTGCACAGTGCCCAGTTCTGTCACTGGATGCAAAGATTTGGAGTTCAGCCTCTTGTCCTTTGAGTCAGTGGCCCCACTGTCTTCAGCCAGGAGTGGAGCTATGTGAATAATGAGTCTGCAAAGGCAACCACCATGTGATTCTAAGATGGCTTTATAAATACTACCTCCACTTGCTCAGCACTGTTGAAGGAAGTGATAAAGTTCTAAGGTGTATTAGAAGCAAGATGTTTTTCTAGATTGTGCAGGGGAGGAGGAGAAGTCGTTGTTTGTTTGGGGGTTAGTTCTTTTGCGTTTTGGAAGACCTGCTCTTTTGTAAGGCATTAAGCAAGCAAGACTCACTAACCAGAACCTGACCTGTTCTCAGGAGCAGTGGTGTGCGGCAAAAAAATTTAGGGGCTAAACAAAAAAATTTCTTCTTTGGTGAATTAATTAAATAATACACCTACAGTTGAGTCTGTCTTTAAAGATTGCCTTTTTTCTGCTTGTCTGAAGTCTATGCATTCCATTTTTCTCAGGTTTTGTTGTTTTGCTCCTTTGACTTGAGCCTCTGCAGAGACTTGCCTTTCTGTATGAGAAAAATTCCTAGCCCAGTGTGACAAGATTCAAGGATATGTCAGTTAAAAGTAACTGAGGATATGTGTTATGTCTTGAAATGTGTCACAGAGTTTGAAAGCATCTATGTGGTAAAGAAGCTTGCACTTTTAGATACGGATAATACAGAAAGAAGGTGGGAAAACTACCGGTGGACACACTGAAATCTTCCCATGTTGGTAAAACACAGACCCTGGACGGAATAGGAACTTCAAAGAAATGGAAGATGATCGGTCCCATGTAGTACAGACTCAAACTGACGACTCATTACAACTTTTAGTGTAATTTATGAAACAGTTGTAGGTTTTTGAGTCCTTTTGTAAATGAGTATTTACATGTGATCCTAACTGGTGAAGTGAGAGGGAATTGGAGGCTATTTGCTTCCCAGACACTTGGTAATTTTGATTTATACCATTCCTTCTTAATTTAGTGTTGGTCATGAAGCAGCCTTGGGGACGCCAGCAGAGATCATTTGGTGTTTGCTCACAGTGTGTGTGTGTGTCTGGGTACTGGTTTCCTAATGATACAGCAGCCAGCTCCTGTGCTGGCAAAGATAGAGAGAACATGAACGAATTTGAGACTCTTGAATAATTTTATCTCAAGTCCACTTAGTTCACTTAGTCGTGGAGTCATGACAAATTAGGCTGGAAAGGAGAAGGTTTCATATATCAGCCTAACAACCTGAAATGTCATTATTTTCCTTGTGTTCTCCTGAACCCTTGCTGATTTTGTACTGCTGCATGTGTCTATCTCTGTTCCTTGTTCTCAGTGGATGCCAAAGACATCCTAGGAAGCCTTTTACCAAATTTTAAGTGTTTCTATAAGAAAAATGATGCAGTTTTAACAGCATGTGCAGGTATTTGTAGAAAAGCAAATGTGTTTCCCTCTTGGCTGTTTAGTTGTCTGTAATAATAATGTCATAAATAAATAATGTTTCCGTGAGGGAGAAGAGGTTTATCAGATAGAATACATGCCAGTTAGGATAACTCTGAACAAAATGTTAACATGGATTAAACAGGAAAACATGCTGCTGGCAAACAAATTGGTGAAAACAGCTTCAGCTAGGGAGTTCCTTTCTCTGTTGGATAGAAATGGTGCCTGCCATACAAACCAGCATCTTAAATTAAGACATTTGTCACCAGAACTGCTGGGTCTGTGGAAACATTCAAATGAGAATAATTTAAGTGCTGCAATAGAATAATGCACAATAAATAGTACATGGAACTGTACAAATGCTGCAGATTATAGTAGGATCAGAGAGATAATGCCTAAGGGATTACTTTTTCTTTTCCTGAAATTATTTTTCAATCTAATTTAAAACCTGATTCTGTTTTGTTGAAATCAAGGTGAGGCTTTCCTTCGCGTTTAATGGATTCTGGAACAGGTTGTTAACGAATGCAAACTGGTCAGTCCTTGGAGAATGAAATGTCATTGTTCACAGAATAGATGCACCATTTACACTGAAGTTCTGGGTTTTCTCCGAGTGTTTTGTAAGTCTATTTCCTCCTTCTCTGAGGCCTGGTTTTGAGATATGCAGGGTTAGCTAATCTTCATTTCACTTCCCCTTGGCTTCCTTTGCTAAGATTGACAGCTGGTGAAAAAGCCACTGACAGCTTTTGTTATCAGCATGCACATCTCCATTAGCAGCAGCTGTACTAAGGCTGCTGACTAATTGCCACACAAGAATTACCACTCAGAGCTGAAGTCTCCTGAAATAATGACAAAGCCATGCCTGTCTCTGTCTGTCTGTCTCTGGTTTTTGTGTTTTGGTTTTTAAAGTCGTAGAGGGCTGGATGACCAAGAGCATACAGACTGCCTCAGAGCAGTCCTACCTCATCTTAGCCATTGTAAGCCATTTGAGGAAAAAAAAGTTGGCATTATAGAGTAGGAAGAAAAAAATACACTAAAGAGGACTTGGGTATTATTAAAGTACATGCTCCAAGTTCAGCACGTGCTTACACTTCATTTTTTCAATAAGGTTACCATCCTGAACTGACTTCCAATTCAGTCTTTGACATCTGTTACAGAAATTTTACATTTTCAGTTTGTCTCCCTTCTTTTAGAGACATTTTTTTGCTTAAGAGTTGGGACATTTTTAACATCAGTATAAGGCCCAGTAATAGGAAATAGGAAAGCATATAAAATTCCTACTACAGAATCAAATTGATTAGTCTATGATTATCTGGTTATTTTTTTATGTACTTTGTCAGCCCACTGAGCTTGGTTCAAAACACAGGAAAAATCTGGTGTTTAATACAATTAATGCTTATTGGCTAAATAATATACATTTGAAGAATAGGAAGAGAGAAAAGAGTGGCAAGACAATGTTTGAAAGCAGCAGAAGAAAATACAGAGACATTGGAGATAGCTGAATTACAAAGAAAGTACATTCAATCAGTTGTTCTCTATTGGCTTGAGGGTAATCTCTGCCATATTATAACATACTGATTTATGGACTAATTAGTTGCACAAAACAAAAATATTTAGAGAAAATATTTCTCTCAAGCAGTCAGGAAACCAACTAAACAATAAGAAAATGGATTTTGTGTATTAAAAAATTAAATTCAATATATATTTATGAGCCTATTCAAAATGTAGAGTCTTTTTGCTACCAGATTTCCAGTAAGCAAGAAATGTCTGTGTATCAAAATCTAATTGGGTCAATATCTAGACATTTTTAGAAGAAATTAAATGCCTAAGCTATAGGTATTTCAAGCTGTAGAAGATATTATATGTATTTATCAAGTTATTATTATTATGTGAGCTCTAATATACCCAGTTAAATAAAAATCAGACAAGCAGGGGAGGGGGAAAGGAAACCCATAACAATCTCTTTATTTTGGAAGAGAATTGTAGTGCTGTACTGTTTTTCTGTATGCATGTCTTTTAATTTATCACTGTTAAAATGCTTCCAATTACTTTGACTCATATATAACATCCCTTCACAAAACAGTGGTTGTGGTTTCCTTCTAGCCTTGAACTGAAGTTCCAGAGAGAAAAAACTGAACCAGCAAAATCACATGTGTGAGTTAAATATCACAACACTGAAACTCCAATGTTTTGGGAGGTGTAATGTAAAATAGACTTGGATGGGATAATCTGAAGTAAGTGGGTGGCAAATACATGCAGATGGGAGACTATTTAACTTCAGGTTTGTGTAATTTGGATGGAGTAGGGAACTGCAGGTCTCAGTAGTTATTGAAGTGGACGAGGTGTCAGAATTAATCTCTTTTTCTGTAATTGAGTTTTTAAGTCTCTCAGCATCTTCAGGCTTCAGTCCCTGTGAATAAAATGGAAATAACATGCTTCCCTGCTTTGCAGTAGTGTCATGAGGCTAACCTCAGTACAGTCTGGGAGATATTCTGATGTTAGATATTGTCAGTAAACGAGAAAGCTGTCAAAAAATTGTTCAGCACTCAATCTACATAGTTTAGTCATCATTCCTTACATCCTACTCAATGAGCGAATTGTAAAAGTCGTTGTGCTTCTACCAGATCTGGGAAGGCAAAAGAGCACTGCCAAGACTAATTCATAGGTACCAATCCACCTACTTAGTGCCCGTGGGAGATCTGCAGAGCAAAGTAAGAAATTTAATTTATGAGGGCATAGAAAAAACTCTGACATGAGGGAAGAAAGCAAGCTGAAGTATGGCAAAAGAAAGCAGTATAATAAATATAACTACCAGGGTGTTCTACATGCCAGCTCTCCTATCCTTCCAAGCAACCATAATTAGAGGTAAGAGCTGTTAACAAGACATGCATTGAATGAGTCAGTGCAGCCATCCAGGGCCTTTCAGTCCCTTGCTGTACGTGGTGACTGCAGATGTCAATAGAAGGTCTGGAGGGAAAATATTCGCTTCTGAACACATTCAATTTTCTATGTCCCCATAAGAATTATTTCTAGAGATTTCAGAGGTGTGGCAAAGAGCAAATGTAACTGCTAGCATTACACAGGTCCTGGCAAGGGGATTCTTCCTGTGCTGTGCTTACTCTGCTGTGGCCTGAGCCAGGCCTGTGATGTGTAAAAGCATCTGCTTCAGGAACACCTGGACTAGATGGCCAGACTGGTGCTACATGCACAGCTGGAGCAAAGACAAAGCAGAGGTGGTGCTGATGGGCCTGGGCTCTTCCAGCAGGTAAGTGAGCAGTGTATCACCTGGACAGAAGGTGAAATCCTCAAATGAAGACTGTCTGTGCCTGTCTCCAAATCAAAGATTACAATGCTAATTTCTGTGCCTACAGATTTATGAGAATGTATATAGTACCTAAAATGGCCTTTCCTCTGAGATTCTAGCATATTTTTAGTGTGGGCACAGTGTGTGTTCTCTTTCTTTTCCTTCTTCTGGTGCTGGGTTTTCCCCTAATATTTTAAGTCTTGATAAAAGTGGACTTTTTTCCTTTTTGGTTTGGATTCCAATACCTTTCATATAAACTTCTGTTTGGATTGAGGTAAAATTTGTGTCTGATTGGTAGTGAAAACTTGTTTAGTTCTACTTCATCTTGATCTTGCTGGCCTGCATCTTCATTAACCTGTTTCTGCAGTGTGGGCTCCGACCTTCATTTCCGTGTTTCACTTTTTATGTTTCTACACTGTGAAGCTGAAAACTTTGTTTTAATATTTGAATTCCATTTCTGGTGAATGCTTTTTATTTCTATGAGATGAGCAAATCTCAATTTTTAAATGGGATTGTCACTATGTTTTAGCTTACTGGGTTTTGGCATACATAGCTTTGGGCATGTATTTAGCAGGTCTGTTTTGCAAGAAGAATGTAATAGACTTATTATGCATAATGTCAGTAAAACCAGCAACAAGTAAACAATAAGTTATTTTAGTACTTGTCTAAATTTATTAGTGCATTTTTGTAAATACATTAAATTCTCCTGCAATTAAGATGACTAATATTAAGTTTTAGGAAATAATTTATGAGATATCACGATAGTTAAAAACATGATTTCTATCAATTTATCAACCACTTTATGTTGTTTATTCTCATTAAAATACTGGTAACAGAAATACTACCTTCTTTATGACCTTGGTGTTCATAACCCTTAATGAAGTTAAGACAGAATGAAGTTACATAAAAATAGTTACCTGTTCAGGCAAGGAGTAATTTCACACCATTCGACATACATCTGTTTGTCTTGCTTGTTACTTGTGAGAACAAATTTGGTTTGATCCTCATAAAATGAGGAGGTGTGAAGCTGTATTTTCTAATTAGTCATATAGGTTATGCATAAAAATACTGTATTATGTGTATACTAATGCTATACATAGTGGTAATTGTAACCAAATTTACCAAGAAGTTTTCAATACTCTTGTAGTGTAACACTTCATTCATATTCAATATGCTGTGAAGCTTGAGCATGGTGAGATTTGTTCCTTGACTTTGCCAGCTGTTTTTTGGGTTGTTTCAGGCAACTTCATTTACCACTCTGAATCAGTTTCTTCATCTCTGTTAAAAGATACCTGAAATATCTGAATATTTATAGACTGCAGAGAATAAAAGTCTAACCCTATTGTATCTTCTGTGAGGGTTTTTGAAGCATCTCAGCTGTGATAAATGGAAGTGCTTTGACTTTGAGTGTCATTAGAATCTTGTAAGAACGACTTAGCCTTGTATTTTATTTAGTTAGAACAAGCAAATACATTTTTTTATTCAATATGTTTGCAAAATCTAGTCAAAGGGACCCAAACATTTGAAGGAGATTTTTTGGCACTGTCAATTGCAAACAACTAATATAGGCAGCACCCATCAATTTTGCATCTACAATTATTTGCAAGTGCAAAGTGAACCATGTTCCCAGTAAATGTACAAGGCTTGAAATGCTTCCATTCTTCTGTTCAGGTAACACTGAATACAGTCACTGAGAGATGTGAAAGCATCAGCTAGATCAAGGCTTCTTAGAACAAGGGAACTTAGAATACGCCTTACACAAATTGTCAGAGTAAGGGCCTGAATGATCTACATCTCATCAGGTGGTTTTGGTAGTTTTGTGGAGGAATGGTGTTGCACTTCTGAATGCAGAGAATGTGTTAATCTCAAAACAGCTGATGTCCTAACCAGAAAAATTTATTTAAAAAAATCCATTCATTCAATGGAGCTGAATGAGAAATCAGAGTTGTTTTCTTTTTTTTTGTTCATCCATGAGAAGTCATGTTCATATTTATAAATGTTAGAATTTACTTATTTGTTCTTGGATGTCACAAATACCTGCACAGAATACTCAGGTGAAAATTACACAACATGAGAAATGGAAAATACTCATCCCAAACCAGACTAATTTTCTCAAAACAGACAAGCATAGCCCCAGAAGCTCCCTCTGACCCTCTTTTCCCAGAAAACATTGCTATTCCTTCAGTTTCTCAACAACAGTTTGCTTCTAGTACAAGAAGTGTATTTCCAGTGACACCAGCAGACTTGAACAGCAGCTCCATTGGGCAGCACTGTGTACTTAGGAGGTGTCTTTGGAACTGGAACAAGCCCACACAGATGCCGAGGCTTTGATGGGGGAGTGATGCCTGGCATGTCCCAATGTGAGATGTGCCCCTGCTGCCAGGACCAACACCCTGCTGTGGTGCTTTCTCTAACCAGTCTGGCACTTCGGTTCTGCCTGTTTGGGACTGCCATTCACTGCATTCCATGGTGTGACCTTTATCCCAGTCCTCCTCAGAGACGGGCACTGGATAGCAATGTGTGCAGAAAGTCAAGCCTGAAGCCTTTACAATCTGTTTAGGTCTTCTCTGCACCGTTTGAGGCTGTGAAATATCTCAAGCAGTATTTCATTGTCTGCATGTTTGTGTCTGTATAGATATTGATGGCCAGAAAAACAATAAAGGGAAACATATGCTTTGTACTGGAATTTTATCTGTTGCATATTATGGCAAAAATGGTGTCTTGGAGAACATACTGCTCTGGTGATGAACTTTCATTTCATTAAATGAAATGCACCATATGGTGCAAAATGCTGCTGTTCTGCTTGTTTGTTTTGCATATACTTATGTCCTTTCTGATACTGTGAGAGGCTAGGAAAGGTATTGTTGGTTAATATAAAATTTCTAATTTATAATACTAGATCTGCATTGTAGTGGATAGATGTTTGCATCCATAAATAATTAAACTTGGAGATTTTCTTGGGAATGAATTGATTATGTCTTAATATTTACATCTGTAACTTTGCATTTGCAAGGACAAACATGAATGCTAGGCTGAAGGTTGCCTGAAAATCTGGTCTTGCATATTCTATGAAAAATATTACTCACATTTCTCACAGGTGAATAAACTGCATGCATGGATGAATCTAGTTAATTCAATGGTTTAATAAACCTAGAATCCCAATGAGGTTATAACAAATCCCCCTGGCGTCTTGGAGTTATGAGAAAGATGTACAAAATTATATGCAAGCAGAAGAGCTCTTTCTAAATTTGAGGAGTCTTTTGCACATTATTTCTTTGTTCTGTTCACTACATGAAATGATTTCTCACCTGTGGCTCAGTCATGATAAAGTATTAGATCAATTATTTTTTGAGGGCAATATCTGGGGTCAATTTGCATGTGACTAGATATTTGTTCCATCTGGATAGTTTTGAAGCAGTTAGGTAGGATGAAGACAGATGCCTCTCTGCTCATTTCCCTGTGAGAAAGACGGCTGGTGCAAAGTGGAAATTTCTGCAGTTCCCTTGTCAGGGAGCAGCACCTTGCAGTCAGGTGCCCCATTTTCAGATGTTAAACACTTGTGGATCCTGGATCAGAACCAATTCTCTAGGTACAAACACAGGACTGACTGATTTAGCAAAGCAACTGGAACTAATGTAACTGAATAAATCTAATGATGAATGCTAGTTTTATGGTCACTCTGAACTATAATCTGGACAACTAAGGAATCCAAAGCCTGGTCAGTTCTTGGATACTAAACCTTCCAGGAAAGAAGTGTCAGACAGAAAATTATAATTCCATAGTAGGTTTGTTTTGCTGCATTTTGATACAAAACCAAAATCCTAGGCTGGGGATTGGGTTGGCCTTTTTCAGTATCATGAATGTGTTGTTATTTTACAGGCATTCACAGGGCAAGGATACCCATTCCAAGAAACCTCATTATGTGGGAAGGGGTCTATATTTTCTGGTGGAAAAGATACTGCAACTGCATGTTGTCATGGAGAGATCCTACTGCATGCTCAGGAAAAGGAATCTATTGTTCTTCACCGCTTCTGAAATGGGGAACAAATTTTGCCTTCATTTTACACTGAATTAAGTAAAAAAATGCAGGTAAAGCAATGCTGAGTACTTTAAATCTCTCTCAAAGATGCACTAATAATTTCAGAAATATACTTGGAATACAGTAGCAGAAACTTCCACTCAGATTTTCATTTAGTAAAGTTCTGTGGAATTTAGAGGAAAAAAATACTGAAGCTGAAGAAAAGGACGATTGATAAGATTTTCCACTGAATGTACTCCTGTATAAAATTGTAATTTTATTAATAGGTGAGGGAGGATAAAATGCACGAAATGGTAGCTAAATAAGTGGAAAGCCATATACTCTGCCCTGGTTTAGAAGATCCTAAGTATATGAAATTGAAATGTAGCTGAGTTGATTGTGATCTTATATTCATTATACTTCAGCACTGCTGGCAGAATCCTTTCTAACCAAATGTGCATAACATGCTTACTTAGCACTTCCACATATCCTTGAGTTTATAATGACAATTAAAGCAGATCTTTTCCAATAATTACACAATCTGAATTTGGTCTGTGGTAATATAAGAAAATTTAAATTCCACGTTTTAATATCAGAAATCCACTGAATTATAGGTAGTCTCCAGTTCTGTATGTCACTTGTATTAGCATTTATATTCCTTCTTGACTCTGCTCAATGTACTTTTCTGTTTATTGTCATGAACATACTTCTAAAATATAGCTGCAATCTCATGTAGGCCATGGCTGGGAACCAGCAAAGCACTTCATTTATCTCTGCCTTACCTTACTTACCTCACAAACGAGGGCAAGTGTGAACAGCAAACTTTCTACATGACAAAGGGTCAGGGTGACAGCCTGAAGAGGCAGCAGCTTGATGTCATCAGCATCTTCATAGCATTCTTTTAGAATCCTATTTCTTTTTAGAAATGAAGACCTGGTTTTCCTACCCACTTCTGGAGGCTGGGTACTGTCCTGCAAAAGTTGCTTCCTCAGCAGAAAGAGGTTCTCCAAGAAAGCAGCGCCCTAAATTTTGCTGTTCACCATTTGAAAGAGGCAGCCAGGTAGAATTTATGAATTTATTTCTCTCGGGAATTTTTCTTTTGCTGATTAATTGTTTTCCACACTAGGCTATTATGTTGGTAAAATATTTATAGCCATTATGATGAAAATTGCTAGGAAATGAATTCACACAGTCTTGCTACCTTTAGTTTTTTTTTTTTTTTGCCAGGACTTTGAAACACTGCTGTGGTTTTGGCTTGCCTCTCTAGTCTTGCTATTCTTTTCTGTCACACTCAGTAATTGGCCTAATAAAAGGCAGTAACAAGAATTTATTACACCTTGGGCGATACTTGAAACAAACTTTATTTGCTGGAGCAGCACTTTTTATCTACTCGCTGCTGTATATTTTGACAGTCCTTCTAAATACTAAATCTGACTTTATTAAAAGTTAAATCTTGGTGCTTTTTTTGTGATTGCTGCTGTTTTTGCAGTTTCTTAAGCAGACTAGTACACATATAAACATATCTTTTAAATGAAGCTTTGGGAGAAACAATATAAGCTGTGGCTCTATCTGCTTATTGCCAGAATCCACAAAAAAGGTATGAATTAAAGACCAGCTTCTACAATACCTTGTAATTTAGTTTTGCAATAATACTTGTGATTAATTGAGAGAACATAGATGAGGACTATTCAGCTTTTCATACCTTTTTCAAGGCTGGGATTTGATGAAATCTTCCTCAAGCAATTGATGCCCTTTTACATTTAAAGTTCGCAGAAATGATAGCAGTAAAATTAAAGCCAGGTTAGATTGTTATGATGTAATTTCCACTTTTGAACCTGGGTGTCTTCCACATAGCAGATGGTAAGATCATAAACTTTTTTTGTTTGTTTTCTAAAAAGGCCTTAAGAAATAGCAATACGTCATCCTGGAACTGTTTATGCAGGAATTTTTATTCTTTGAAATCTTCCAGTGTTAAAGCAACAAGAAAACATTTATAATGTCCTTTGGTGGAATCTTATTACACTTGTTATATATGTAAACTGATATTCTTTGATGCCAGCACGTTGCCCATACAGAGAAATCTCTGCACAATTAAATGAAAGGAAAAAGAAAAGGACTAAATAAAAAGTAATAGTTTTCTCTTATCTGATTAGAATTAAATACATTAATAAATTGTCTGGTAACACAAATAGGCAATAATACAAAAAATCTACATTGTACATTATTTCAAGAAAAATAACTTCATTTGAATACAAAAGGATAAATACACTTTTTGTCCTATAGCCACTCTTGTACAGTAGGTGAACACAGCATCTTACTGATGCGGTGCTGCTAAGGTATACAAGGATATGACTGGCTTGAATTTTATTGAGGGGGCTGTTACACATGTGCATCACTAACATCAGACAAAGAAATCTTTCAACCAACAAGGGTTACAGAGCAACGTTCACTAAAGCACAGGTTGGAAAGGATTCGGGGACTGAAGCAGGCCAATATGGCAGCTTTTACAGATTTCCTTATACCCACAATGCACTGACAGCAAAGAATGCCTTGTTTGGTCGGTCCACACCCCGGGCCGAGGTACAGCAGCGCACCAGAGAGGAGTAGCAAGAGTTGTCCGGGGCTGTCCAAGCCGTGTGTCTTGCAGCCGGAGCCGGCAGAGCGGGCAGCTGCCGGCGCGTCCCCAGCCAGGGGTGCCCGGCCTTGGCCCGCAGCCCAGTCCCTAACTGAGCGATATGGCTTAGTTCAGTTCGGCCTTCTTCCTTGGTGCGCGGTTATTTCTGCTCTTTCCCCGTCTGGGGTCCAGCGCGGAGGGCTGGGGCCTGTCCCGGCTCCGTGGGGCGCAGGGCTCAGCACAGCGCGGCCCCCAGCAGCAGCAGGAGCAGCGGCAGGAGCGGCAGCGGCAGCCCCGGGCCCGGGCCCGCAGAGGCGCGGCCGCAGCCGCCCGGCTCCCGCTCGCAGCGCAGCTTCTCGCACAGGATGCCGCTGTAGGCCGGCGGGCACTGGCACCGCACGTTGTTGATGCACGTCCCCCCGTTCTGGCAGTGCAGCAGCTCGTTGTCACACACGTTCGCTGCAAGACAGCGGGGCGGGGAGGGGAGAAAACAGAATAAATGTAACTTCATCCACGGGAGAAACTGCGCTAACACCACAACTGAACCTCCACCTCCCTCCTCTTCCTGAGACATATGAAAAGGGGCTGTGCTATTTCAAATATTCGATTTTTTTTTTTTTTTTTTTCTTAAGGCTGTATTCTTGGAAAACCGTCTAATTCACTTAAGACCACCGACTACGATATTGATTAATTTTATATGAAGGACTGTTTAATAATGAAATAATGAGAATAATAAAACATGCCTTGTCCTAATATCTGCATCTTTATAGTTACTACTGAATTGGAACTGTAGGTGGTGTGTGTTATTTGAAAGGGGCAATGTGTCTAGAGCTTTCAGAAACCATGAACAGTGGTTAAAAATGCAATATGGCTTTGCTGAAGTAAAAAGATCTGCATGAGAAGGCAAAGTTTTATAATCAAGAACTGCATGTATTAATGATCTGAAAAAATTATGCAAAAAAGATAAGGCAAGCACAGGCAGGAAATTCAGCATGCTGTTGGATGGGGATTATATGGTATAGACATCTAGAAATAAAAGATAATGTTATTTCCATTATAGATGAAATATTTCATCCTAATTAGATTTGATACTTTGGTACATGGCATCTTAAAGCTATCTTAGAAATTGCAGCCTGATAATAACTTCAGAAATCAGATTTGACAAGAGAGTTTAGAGAAAATAATACAGGCAAAACTTTTAGAGCTGCGTAATATTACAGTATTTGAAAAGCTGACAGCTTTACTTTGTATTGCTTAATATCAATTGAAATATTTCATGGGCGAAAATGTAGAGGTATGAGCAACATACTAATTAAATGTGTCAATCAGTGTTTTATTTCAGATATCACTAGTATGATATGTGCTGGATTACAGCTCTGCTTTCCACAGGAGAGGCAATTTTAGTGAACAACTTGCACCTGCGATCTAGGTAGAAGGTAGCAGTAAAAAATTTAACTTAGAGAATTAGGGAAGAGATTATTTGGTTTAGAAGCAGACTCAACATCATAGGATGTTTATGTATACCTTAGCCTGAAAAGACCCTTATCAATTCGGAATAGAGAAAGTATTGGTAATTTTATCTTAAACATTACTGTTTATTGCTACAAAGAAGTATAGTTTTGCAAATATTAATTTACTCATTTTTAAAACCAGTCCAAATATCATGAGAACTACAATTGAAATAGTCCAAGTTCTTAAGTGGTGTAATTTTACATAAATTTGTACAATTTTGTGCACCAGTAACCTCACTGGTAATCATATCTGTCCTGGCTTGCTTTCAGAAAAATAATTTTCTCACCCTAGAAGGTCCCTCCAAAGACTGCTTTCTGATGTTCTGCATCCAAGTGGGCCAAGTAATGCAATATGTTGGAAACGTGGAGATACAATTGAGAGGGAACAGTAAATAATTATTTTTGTGATTCCTTTAGCAATCAGCGGTTTTTACTAAGAGCTGTGGATTTTATATTGTTGTCCAGTTTCTGAATGGCAATGGAAACATTTTAATAGTAAGGTACAATAACACATTTTGTTGATGACCCTATGTCTGAATTTAAATGTTCTATGCATGCATTAGAAAAAAAGTGTAAGAAACAGTAAGTCACCACCAAATAAATGTGATGAGAATAACAACCCAGAAAACATCACGGTAACAGGCAGAAAAAATTAACTGTATTTTAAAAGTCAATATTTGCATTACATCGCTTATAACTGAGGCTATGTATCTTTGAAGTTGACTTTATTATTCATATTGTATATATTTAGCCATCTCAATATGCAAAATCAAAGTACTTTATCCAATGGTACAGCTACTGAATCTGCATGTTCTAGACTACTCATTGCTGGGATGCTTCCTACAGTTCAGGTAGTGCAAATTGTGAAATATCTGTCCCATCAATACAGACCCTTGTTTACCTTGACAAACTCAGTGGGAGTCAACAGTTCATTAAATACCACTTCTTAAACAGCAGAGGAGATGCTTCACTTTACATTTCGCCTGGAATAATTTTTCCAAATTTTCTCAAATATTAAGTAAACCATAGTTTTAAAAAAATATTATAAAACAAATAGCTTTCCTATTTTAAAATTTATTTTGCAGACTGTAACCTGTTATTTTCAGAGGCCCTTAGCCCAGATCTGGTCTGTAGTTACAGGTTGCTGGACATGAGTGGCTGAATGGGGTGTTTTGCTCCACGCTGACTGTTCTGCCTCACACACTCATGCAGACTGCTGCCAAAGGCCCCTAAAGACTGCCATCTACAAAATTCTGGATACAACATTATAGATACTGGTTTCTAAATCAGACCATTTCTTTCTCATTAGAAAGTTTTTGAAATGTACTTAAAGGAGGGATGGATCAAAAGCTTCATCATTATTCTTGCATGTTTTTAAATGTTTGCTTACAGGAATGCAGGTAGATTTTATTGTTCTCAGCAAAATACTGTACAGCTGAAAATTCTGGAATTGTTGATCTTGTATTGTCACAGCTTTCTTAATTTTGTGCTTGTATCTCTTTCTCTTGCACGCACACAAATGTGCACATATATGTATCACGTAGATAGCAATTGTGAGCTGAAGTTAAATGAAAAAAGTGGTGAAGTGACTCAGGTAAAAGACTTAATTCTGAAGTTATCACATTGAAGGCTATTAGGACCTGTGTGGCTGAACTAGCTGTGGGTTTGCTGGCGGGTCTTCCTTAATTAGAAGACAGGACATCAAACTGGTCACTTAAAAACCAAAACAGGTTTCTCATTTGTTTTGGAGAGCTTTGCAGGCCTTTTTGAGGGGTATTTCTGAGCACAGTCTCCAGATCTGTGCTACTGCATTAAATGAAATATTTAAAGTAAACGAAAGGAAATGGTTTTAAAGTTGTTCTCATAATTCATCAATTTACAAGCTAACTATGGTCTGGTTTTAGGATGCTTAAAACACTACACAAAGGAGACAGCAAAAAAGGCACATGCAGAAATGGATTGCTATTTGGATGGGTATTTGGAGCTTTGCTGTCCTTGGGGCTACCTTCCCCCTCCCACCCAACAAATCTCTGCAATTTATAGAGATATTAATAAAATAGTGATGGCTCACTTTTAGGGTAATAGCTCTATGAATGATGACAAATGATGCCTTGCCGTAAGTCACAAAATATTCTTGATTTTTAATTGCAATGCTAATACATTTGGGAATGGAATAATAGAGGAAAACAAGGGGAAAATACCTGTCTTTGAGCCAGCTCAAGGGGTAGTCTTAGCCTTTCATAGATATACTAATGTTTCATAGAATTTATATTGGGTATGTAATGAAATATATTGAGAGTAACACAGCGGTTAGACAAATGACTACTTCCCTCTTAAATGTTCAAATCTGAATAATACATGAAAATTCCTGAGTCTCTCCAAAACTCAACTTTAATATCTTTGCAGCTTCTTGAAAGAAAAGAGTTAGCTCTGGCTGATTTTAGTTCTGAAGCAGCAATGGAGACAGGGATGCACAAGTGCTGGTGTTGTTCTCTTCAGGCTGGAGGGGCACCTCAGGCACAGCCTTGTGCTCTTGGCTTAAAGTATTTCTGGTTACTGCATCTGGGCAGCTGCAGAGCACATGCCCAGGGCTTTGGGTCTGCCTGCTGCCCAGACAAGATGCTACTGAATTTAAATACAATTTCTTATACACGCCTGTCTTTCCCAAAGGCCATCCAAGAGGGAAGAAAATAAAATTTGTACCTGTCTTTGTGCTACCTTACTTTTGTTCAGCTTGCCTACAGTAGCATCTTATTCAGGTGGGACAGGCTATTGACACACTTTTTGAAGTGGGATAGATGGTGTTCTCTTTCTGCATCAAAATCTGGATTTATGATGGAATTTTCTTTGTGGGAACAACATATAGATCATTAATGATAAAGTCACAGAAAGAAAAAAAAATTCTTAGAGATCCTTGCTTCCTTTCTTGAATTCTGAAGACTTAAATTTCAAACAATGTTTTCTACCTTAGCTTCTCTCGCTGCTTTTCTTCAGTGTGCTCCTTTTGTGGCATCATTTGTTACGGCCTTCTCTCTCCTCTCTCTCTCTTTTTAAAACCATTCCTTCACTTTTCTCCTTTTTGTCTCCCAGATCATGAGTATCACAATCCCTGGACAGGTTGGTGGGTTGACAGCTCTGAATATATTACACAACATATTTGTCTGTTCTAAAGCACTGATGCAATCTTTGCCCCTACTTCTGCAGTGAATTTTCCATACTGTTTTTCAGTGGTTTTTGTGACTGGCACCACTGAATTTTTAACCTTGGATTCCATCCATTGCTCATAATTTTGAGAGCATGCAGGTCTCATGGCTGAAGAAATTATTCTTGCCTGTTTTTTCTTTAATGCATTTGTTTCCTTGGTACTTCTTATTTAGTAAAGAATATTACTGGAACTCAGGAATGAGGAAGACTTCAGCACACATGCTAACAGAATATTGTCTGTGCATAAGTGAGTAAAAACCCAGCATAGTGAAACCCAGATTTTCAGTAGTGATGTTTATAGGTAGCTCCAATATATGCAGTGGTTGTCTATATATAGGCACTGAACAACACATTGAAATGCCATGAAAAAATTGGGAGGTTTTGTCTTGCTGCATAAATAACTTCAGTAAATCCAGGCCAAGCACAGGCGATTTCTTGTCAAATACAGAATTAGTTCCTATGAATACTATGAGGAGCCTGTAACTAACATGCATTATTCTCTAAAACTGTGATCATTTAATCAATAAATGGTAAAAACAATCTCAGAAGATAAAAGAAATTGCACTGAATGAAGCTTGTGTGTATGCCTAATGAGAATGTGGGCATCTACACATATATTATAGCAAAAAAACCTCTGCAGTTGTGACAGTATTAGCAATATTTTTCCCATAGTTTGTCAAATAGGCAGAAATGGAATTGGGGAATACAAAGCACTTAGTCTCATTTGAATGCAAAGGTGTGGAATTCTTTCCACTTGCATGTTCCAGTTGAACGTTAAATGACAGCAATCAAAATATTTCAAATTTCCAGAGCCAGCGACAAGCATCTTCATTATTTGGAAAAAAATCCTAAAAATACAGTATGTACTTGCTGTGTGTTGAAGGTCTCTACGTGGAACTCCACTGACTCATGAGATTTCATCCATATAGGATAGATGCCAGGAAAGAGGATATAAGGTTGTGGGGAAAACAGAAGTAGTCAGGCTTCTCCTGAAAGGTTACAGCTACTGCTGTTACAGTTCGTGTTGCACAGCACATGACAAAACCTCAAGTTTCTATAGCCTAAGTATCTTATTCATTTGAATAACCAGTGAGTAATAACTGAGTTGAAGGCTTTGTCAGTGAGATTTCTTCCCCTGCCTGGCTTCCAATTAGAAGTACTTATTTTATTCTAATTATTAGAATTTAATTTATTGTTACCATTTACATTACTGCCAAATGGCTTTAAAATGTTTTGCTGCCATGAATATGTGTCAGTGTTGATAAGACTTCTTCAATGGTTTTAATCCACAAACATACTTGATATGAAAAACAGCTATTGCTCTTATAAACGAGATATTCATAATAATTTCTTTGTTTGGAAGTGCCACTAATTCAACATTTGCTGTAGTAGTAAAACTGTCTTAGGATACTGTCAAATCAAGACAAGGAAGATGCTTTGATAGCATGTAAAGAAAACTGGTTTTCACTTATCTACCAAAGCACATTCTTATGTTAAGATAAAATAAATCACTGTAGACAAGTACAAGCCTAAAGCATATCTTACTGTGTCAAAATTATGGTCACAAAATGACAAACATTAATACAAAGATTTCTGGTGCAAAGCTGAAACAATGTTGTGATTAATTATATTGCCAGCAATACAAGGAAATAAACATTGACCAAGTGAGAGGAGTTTCTAAGGGCAGACATCTCCATCTTGACTTGTCTTAGAAACGCCTGTTAGAAGCTCAATTGTAATGACACTTACTTTTTTATCAAACCAGTTTTATTAAATTAGAGAGTAAATTAATAGGGTAGTAATGGAGATACTGTGTTCACTTAAAATTTCCAGTAGAATTTTTAGATTGTTTGCCTACATACAATTTCTGTTCTTTCTGCACAACTCTCAGTTCAAAGCTAAGCCAGTTCTAGTCAAATTGCAGGCGAAGTGTTCAGAGTTTCTACACAATGATGTAGCTGTTACTCAGTTCTGCCCAGCACACAGCCAGAGAATGGATGGTGATTCCTCTCTCCTGCAAATAGGCAGCAATTTATCCTAGCCTGAATGGGTAAGCTTGGCTGATTGTGTCTCACCACTGAAAGTGCAAAATCCTTTACAGAATATGCGGGGTTTTTAACCATCATATGAGAATAGTAGAGGTAGAAAGTTACTGTTTTTCACAGGTTGTATCTGTGCTTTCTCATTTTTCATCTCTCTTCTTAATCTAAAATCCTTGGGTTTAATTAATAAAAGATAATGAGGATAAATACATCTAATCTGTTAAAAGCACATGAGGGAGAACTGAGTTTTGGAATGGATACTCTTACATGATAGCCGTAGTAGCTTTGGTAGAAATGACACATAATTGTGTGTTAAAATGGATGAAAACAAATCCAGATTTAGTCATCTAAGAATTATAGTTGAACTAATGCCTTTCAATCTTCCTTGGTTTTAGGAAATGAATGATTTAACTTTTCAGTTTTCTGATTTTGATGGTTCCAATTTTATACTTCCACAAAAGAGGATGATTCCCAAAGTGCGGGGAAAAAAAATTCCTTATTCTTTTTATTGCTTTGCTTATGGAGGAGCACCACTGAATTGGTATGACCCTGATCATACTTTAGGGTAATCTCAGGAGAGCAATAAGCTACATCACAGCTTTAGTTGCTCAAAAGGGACTACATGCCCCTATCATTCATATTCCACTTACAAAGCTGTAAGCTGCAGAGCCATTATTTCTGTCTGCCTGGAGAAAAATGAACATTCTTACATGATCTGTCTTCTCTTTCCTTAACTAGGATAAGAAGCAGTTGCAACTACAGTTTTTTGGTTTTTTTTTAATATATTGCCAACAGCAGGGTCAGGGTTTAGATGTAACCACTATCAATAAAAAATGGCTAAGCACAAAAAGTCCTCAGATGCCAAAGACGAAGTCCTCAAAAGGCCCTATGGATGGTTGGAGGATGGGATTTGGTTCCCTAAATACAGGCAGCTACTGCCATTGGCCATGCCAGAAGGCATTTCAGACATGTGCATGGAGCTGGCAGGAATGTCCAGGAGCTCTGGGAGATTTAACTGGGGAGCACTGGTGGGAGGCCTGGCTCCCTGCTCCAGCTGAGCACTGCAGGCTGTGCCTGACCCCGTGATTGCCACCAGAGCTGCTCTGGTGCCCTGGCCTGGGGACTGTGTGCTGGGAAGCTCCCTGTCCTGCTGTTCCTCACCCTGTCTGTCCCGCTCCTGGTTCGGTGGCATTTGGGGAAGGCCCAGCATCCACTGCTCCTTACACACCTACGGCCAGTTCAGCCCTATCCAAAGAGCTGCCAGCACGGCCTTGCCTGCACAGCAGCATTTCCTGCTTCGTGCACAGCAACAGGATTTTCCTGTAAGCTCCCAAGAACTGTGGAACAGACCTGCAACACGTATTGCTTTTACAGAGCACAAAAGTACAGGAGAAAGCCTGGAAAGCAAACCAAAGCAGGATCATGCAAAGGTCAGCAATTCAAATACATGATTATGAAGTATATAAAAGGTTAAATGTTCCTGTATCCTTGGCTGCTATGGTGTTTGATTTGGAATAATGTTATGGACACAAAAGTATGCAAAGAATTTGTCTTTGTTTACAGAGAAAAAATTTCTCGTTCAGCTATTTTTCCAAGTGAACACTAATTTAAGACTTTGAAAATCCATGAAGTAGTCCAAAACACTTAATACTTTATTTGGTAGCACAACCAGAGAAGATAATCACAACTGAAAATACTTCCCAATGATTTAGGGGTTAGAATTATTCTAGTAAATATTTTCCTAAATTTTTTAGGGAAGGGGAAAAAGAGAGTGACAGAATGTGTTGTTGATGGCTTCTATTAATAGTCACTGCTATTCTAAAGTTATTTGTGATCTAAAATAATTTGAATGTTGCAAACTTTCTTCTCACTACTGTGGCTTAAAGCCAATTGCTTTAAGCAATTGGGTCCAGTTGGACCTTTTGAACAACTGGTAAAAAATCTACTGGAAATATATGTTACGATCAAATTCTGAACTACATAAACCAGCATTTGTAATGGAAACACCAGCAATCTTTAATTGTGATAACTATCAAAGTGGGACAGGTATGTAACTAAATGGAAGCGTGACTCATCAGCTCTTTTACAGTGACCACAAGGAAAGGTAGAGCCGAATTTGTATTTACATGTCATTACGTATTCCTTCTGTGTGCATTTTTCAAAAGAAAGGTTTGAGTTATCAGGAGAGTGTTTTACTACAGGAGAGCGAAACACCAGCGTGCAAAGATAATGGTGTAGAATCTCTCAGGAGATGAACACTGAGAATTTATGAGAACATTAGTTACAATGCATAGGCAAAGGTAAAACATTTACATAATTCTTACAACATGTATAAAGTGAGGGATGGGTTTTTTTGTTAAAGTAACAATGCTGGGAATCAGGAGATCTTCTTTCTGAATGTACATTGATTTATTGTTTTGAGTGTGGATGAAATGCTGCAGAGTGCTTTTGCTGAGCCAGCTCTAGAATGGGGATAAAAACACTGTCCTATAGGTCTCAAAGTTCTTCAGAGTGAAACTAGTTATTGCTAGTGAACAATGGACAAGTTGATGCCAGGGAAAGTCAAATGAGTTGCCTGTGCAAACAAAAGGAGGGAATGATGGAGGTCCTGTGAATTCCTGCTCTGTTTACTAGATTGCACTGCTGATTAGATAAATGCAAGAGCAGAGCTGAACATTGTTCCCAGGGGAGTTTGCTGACAGTCAGCTTTAAAAACCTTTCTAAACTGTGAAGTTTAAAAAAGTATGCAATCTTGTCCAATTGTCATATGTGATTGCATAAGATGATTAAATACTCTGATAATTAGAAATACCAATGTCATGTATCATATCTCCTAATCTCGCCAATCAGAACTTCAGCTGCTTCATATTCATACAGAAGGAACACAGTAAAGATTTGCAAATTTTTTATCCACTCTGCTTCATCTGACCTATAAAAATATTACCTGTTATTGTCTATTTTTGTATAACAGTAAAATTAAAAAATGAATTCAACAGGCAGATTTTTATATCATAATTCCTGTCTGAGATATACCAGATGATAACATGCTCTCTTGTGAGTGGGATTTTAATTGGTGCAATGCTTTTGCTTTTCCACTCTTTTCATCAGAATACCAATAAGATGATTCAAACAGCTGGCATGTAGCACTCTGCAAAAATAAGAACTAGTAAATTAATGTATCAAATAATTAAAGTTATTAGTTGCTTCATGCTAGTTTTCATCAACAATATTTATTGCTACACACAGACTTGCTTCAGGTTATCATAGTGCATTTATCTTCTTGACAGGGCAACCACTAGATGGGAAACCCCAGATAAGGGATGCTCGCTTTCCAACCCAATCTTTTTCAGGCACACCAGTTTTTCTGCAGTGTTTTACCCAGGTGTAAACTGTGTCATAGTCTTAGCCAGTGTTTTACCTGAAAGCATTTAAAAAGCTGACTTATCACACAATTGAACAAAAATGTCCAAAAGACGTTCATTTTTACACAGCAACCAATAGAGCTGAAGCAGGCAACCTGCAGATTGTTCACAATATGAATATGCAGGCTGCTACTACTAAGTTGTTGCAATAGTAACAGAATTATATTAGTCTTATTTAATCAACTTTAGAATTTTGCTACAATGTAGAAAAGGATCTGAATAACAATTGACCTGTATTAGACTTAGAAAGAGAGTACATAGCATGGTTTGTTTGGGACAATGTCTGAAAAGGTCTTTCTACGAGCATAGGAACTAAAGATAATGTCTCTAACCACGGATGCTGATATTGCTTACTATGAAAAAGTGTTAAGATAATTCAGGATATTAAAAAGACCAGAGTTAAAATATTCTCATGAGTAAGAGCTGTTTCCCTGTGAGCTTTATGTAGTTCTAGCATTACTTTTGACATGCTGATTAACGTACTTATATTTCTGTTTATCAATTGTGATGCACAAAGGTGTTAAAATTTAATTATTAATGGAGACTGAAATAACCTGGGATCCTCAAGGAATAGATAATTGCCAAATGTGATTTCACTTCCAATTGCTTTCTTTATTTTGTTTGAAATTATTTTCTCCAATTTTTAGTTTGTCAAGTCATGCCACAGTTGAAAAATACCAAGGATATCTCCATTAATCTAGATCAAATAAATTACTCTAGATAGTGTGTTAGATATTTCTAAAGATATATTGTATCAATAGCCTTAAATTTAATAATGGAAACAAGTAGTTGTGTTACTTATAAAGTCTTCCACCTGCACTTAAGACTGAGAAACCAAGACCTTGGTCATTTTCTCCTGCTCCTGAGAGGCTGTGTGTACAGCAATGTCACAAACCTCTGGTTTGGAAAAGGAAGGGTCGCACGAGAAACACTCAGTTTTTATGAAAATGTACTTTTAGAATGTTGTATATTCTTTTAAAACATAATGTCTGACTATATTTCTTTTAGAAGTCTCAGTGAAAAAGGTAACAAATTTCTGCACAACAGAACTGGCATGATTAACCTGTATTCCCTGACAAATTTATCTCATTGGGTCCAGTCCTGTCATCTGCCCCAGGCAACCCCCTACATTCCATAATATGAAGGCCCACAACTCCTCTCACATATTTGTCCTGCTCTTCCAGCAGCCTTGGCAGTGATGGCAATGGAAATCTGACTGATCAGATCCCAGCTCCTTGAGAACTCTGTATGCCTTGCCATTGCTCCTATGGCAGGAGTGTGTTTGAAACACGCCTGTGGTGATGGCTGCATGTGCTAGTGGAGGACAAGGAAAGGCTGTCATTCCAGGTAGGATGAAGCTTTGTAGGCCTGGAGCTTTGTGAGGGGCAAACAGGGTAAACAGCAATGGAGCCTTCTCCTTCCCCATGGAGCCACAAGGCAAGCAGGGCTGGCAAGCATGGCCAGCCAGCACAGTGCCTGCTCAGGTTTCAAACCCAGGCCCAGAGTGAAGTGAGGGTATGGCAGGAGTGTGAAAGGCAAAGGTTTTCTGCTGTGAGACAGCATTTCTGAAGTGCTAACATGGCAGAGCTGAGTGGGATGCTGGTTTTCTGAAGACTGCCAGAAAGCTACGGAATGAGTAGCTGTTTAGCTAAAACAGCAGGAGGAGTGCTGAAGGGAAGTAGTTGGAACTGGAACAGAGGGGTTTGGGCTAAAGCCAGGGCGGGTGGGAGTAGGTGAGGGAGGTGCTCAACGCATCTTAGCTGGCTCAATGTTTTGTATTTGCAAAACACTCAGGGTCTTCTAATGGTGCAGTGCAGCGTGGGCTGCAACATCATCACTCAGTTGTCATGCTGCCACTGAATAAAAGATATAACTGGAGTACACTTCCCTGAGCATCTTTTCACTTTGTTTTAGATCCGTAATGGTTTAGCATGAACTAGCAAAACTCTCAGGTCATTGCAGAAAAATTATTGCAGTATATGGGTTTAATTTGACAGGTGGTGTAAATCTTGATCCAAATTTTCATACCTTTGCAGAAGTTATGCAGTGTGCATGCTACCTTTCATGTTTCTCCCCAGTTGTGTACCAAAGGGCACGTGTGCAAGTGTAATTGGAAGCATTTCAAAGCACCCAGCTCAACTTCTGAGATATTTGTGTTGCAGTACGCTGTTGTAATCTAAGATATGTGGAATAGGAGGCTCTTTCTGAGAGCTGAAGCCTCCTCACAGAGAGCTGTGCTTTGCTGCATAATGTCAACATAATGGAGCTGATTTAAGAATGCTATGCTTGCCCTCAATATGAATTTCCTTGCGCTAACAGCCCCAGTTTAAATCTCATCGTGGGATTCTCCTGTTCTTGCAATCAGCAGGAAGTAAGTCAGGTTTTTGAATTTTGTGAGAGTAACTTGTCCTCCTTGGATGCTAGTCACTGCTTATTGCCTCATGATCAAAATGCAGCTTCAGCTCTTTAAAGGAGCAGCTACATGTGATGAAACTCTCTTTACTCTCCTTGGAAATGAAATGCTAAATTCTTCAAAGTAAGAGTCCTATTTCAAGGATCTTTTGGTTTAAAAAGGAAGTTGAATTCCCATTTAAAGTATGTGTGCCATTCAGAGCTCAGTGGTGCAGCATCTCATTAACAGAACACCCTGCTGAACTGTCTCCCATGGACTGCTGTTTCTATACTGAGGACACTGGAGTTTGGTCCTCCTGCACTTGTCAGTGTATTTGGGGACTGGGTAGTGTATGTGGGGAGCAAACCTGGTAGCTTTTTATTTTAACCCCTGTGTGCCCCTGATCTAGAGCTGCTTGGTGCTATTTCTTAAAGCTCACCTAAATATCTATTAAAGGGAGAATTCCCTCTCCAAAGAGATTATGGCTGAACTCCTTATAACCCAGAAGTTCTGAAGGGCAAGAATAGATCCTTGGGTCTATTGGAAAAGATTTCAGATTTAAACAGGAAATTGAGTAAGAACAGGGGCTAGTGTTGGATACTGGTTCCACGAGCTGGAGCAATATTTTGGGTTATCCACAGAGAGATTTTGTGAATGTGGAAAATAAACAGGTTTTCATAAATGTCTAAAAAGTGTGAAAGATTTGGAAAGCTATTCCACTCAGTCTCTAGAAAGTGAATAAAGTGGGTAAATTGATCTACAGATGAGTGCAAATCAAAATGTTGGCTGTAGATTCAGCCAATGGCATCAGTGCAATTGTTACTACATGGCTTTCCATGTCCTTCTGAACAAACAGAGAAGTCATCGGCAAGAAAAAAAATGCATATAAGGAAGTACCTGTCCAAGATGTAGTTATAAAAATACAACATAGTTTTGGGTATAACACTTTAATCATACTTAACCTCAGCTGCCCACTGAAATCAGTGATGGTAATGAATACAGTCCCTTTAATATAATTATTTCAAGTTGATTTCAGGTACAAGTACACTTCTATATATATATATATAGAAATGAATTACCAACAACTGAACTACAATCAAACTCTTCCCCCTTTTCTGTGGACAACCTTAAACTTTCAGCACTATCACATCCTTCTCTTCTCACCTGGTGATTAAAGGTAACAATTTCATTAACAATTTAATTATTCTCTGTAGAAGCCAAGATAATTATAAGGGGCTCGACTTGGCTTTTGCCTAAAGTCTCTTTTAATGATTTTGCCTTTGACTATAGTCCAGCGTGGGAGAAGAACAGATCATAATCAACAAAACCGTATCTCAAAATTGTGCAGAGTTGGGAGAAATCAAAAGAGCAATGCCATTAATATGTTACTGAATATCATGGTACTTTTGTCTGGGCTATGAGTCCCCTCTAAATTTATACTGACGGGATCCTGTAAAGCTCTTTTCACTTTCATAGTGAATTTGTGCTGTAAAAGGTAGTAGAGTCAACAATCTGACAAAAAGCTGGACTGACATTTATGAGATCAAGCTTTTGTTCCTGATTTTATCATACCCATGTTCCTTGTCAAAATCTTTCCTCGCATGCTTAACCTGAAGAGGAATTTGAAATAGCTGGAAGGGCTGGTCCATGTCTCAGGTGTAGGGATCTGGGAGAAGATGATCATGTAGATACTTACGAGAGAGAAATGCAAGAAAAAGCTAAAGGGGCAGAATGCTTGCAGATGATTTGGTGAGCTGGTTGTATTTGAGATGCAGAGTAACGCGAGCATCAGAAAAAAAAAGAAAACAAACCAGCAATTTAAAAGGATTCTTATAAAAATGCCATTGTTAGTAGCATTGTTAGAGTAAAAAAACTTTGTGAGAAAATACATTTACAAAGGGTAAAGAAAAATGTTGCAATTTTGATGAAATGAAAGAAAAAAGAAAAGCATACATGTTCTCACAACTGTGCTGTAAGAACAGGTTAAAGTACTGAGGCCAGAAATGATTGAGTAATTTAATAAAGTCATAAACATTAGCCATTAATTTTTTTTTCTAAACATAGGAGAAGCCAGACCTTTCTAGAAAGGCTTTAGGGCAAACAAATGCTTTGTAAGGTAGAGAAGGGAAAGATCTATTAACTGTGGAAGAGCTTTGGAAGGTTACCAAACTCCTGCCTAGGGTGATGGGGGCATGTTCTGGAGGTGTTTATACACCACTATTATTTATACAAACCATTATTTAAAAATGGAAGTAGTCTGTTGCATCAGATCACCAGAAGCAAATATTATGTATCCAAGAATTTTTAAAAAATGCAGAAACAAAATGTTGACAGCTACTTGTGATTTTTCTAATTTGATTTTTGTAATTGTCAGGATGGACTTGATTAACTCTAAGAAGGACCTGTGGCAGGTGTGATTTTTATAAAGGTTTTCAAGGAGATGGAGAGGAACTAGAGACTGGCAAGTAAAACTTCTGCAGCAAGCAAGTTAATGGAAACTGTAATGAACAGAATTAGCAGTTAGATAAGTGAATATGCTGAGTTTGAGAGAGAGAAATAATATTGTACAAACCTAGGAAAAGATTCTTTAAGGAATCAGATAAGCATACAGATGCAAAAGATCAGGTTGACAATGAATCTTACTCTCCAAAAACTGTTTTCCAAGATCCTTCAGCTGAGATATTTTTTTTTCCATTTCCTTTTTGTTTTTCTTTATGGAATAATCATACCTTGAATAATGAGAAACAGGCTAAGAATAAATGTCAGGAACTACTGATCAGTCTTAGGAGGACTTACACATATAGAATTCTGCTAGAAGAGTGAGTGAAGCATAATGTAATAAATTTGCTCAGACTACAAAGGTATTGTGGCTATAAAGACCTTCAGAAGAATTTTTAAGGTGCTGGGTGACAGAAATTAAGTGTTCAAGAGTAATGTACTCCTACAGATACTTGGCTTTACCATTTAGAAAAGGGACCTTAAGAGTAGTTCAGGGTATTTTATTGAAAATGTTGACTTAATGCTCTTTACCAGTCAGAAAGGCAAATAGATTACTGAATTTTTTAAGACAGGAAAAAGAGTGAAAGGGAAACACCTCAATGTCCCTATATAGCTTCATGATGTGCCCATCTCTTGAGCACTGCATGAAGTCCTGATATTGAAAAGATATATAGTACTACCATAAAAGGTAGAATGAAAAGCTGTCACAGATATAAGCAGGCCATGTAAAAGGAGAGATTAAATAGATTATGTTTCTTCATCTTAAGAAAGGGAAGATAGATTGAAGGAAAAAAAAAATGTACATCTGTAAAATCATAGACGTTATGGAAAAGATGAATTGGAAATAATTATTAATTTATGCTTCCTCTCAAGAACCAGGAAGGACCAAATGCAATTCCCAGCCAACCAGTTAAACAAAGACAACACTACTACTATTATTATTATTATTATTATTACTATTATTACTATTATTATTACTATTATTACCAATTTTGCCATTATTATTATTACCCTTTGTGTAATTGTGAACTTGTACCCAGAACATTTGGATAGCAAAAGTGTGAATGTCTCAAGAAGTCATTAGGCAAATTAGTGGATGAAAGACTCACTGAGACCAATTAAATATGAAGATACAGATGAGTTCTTTGTCTAAGAAAATCTGTAAGGTGCACCTTCCAGAGGCTGGATGCCTCTGCTGTATGAAGCTCATGAAGCTGGTCCAATTCAGAAGAGCTTTAGTTTCTACTGTGAGATGTTGTGTTGTCTACAAGCATGCAAGCATGAAGATAAACACATGACTCACAGGAGTGGAAGGTTCTGAAGACCAGCTCTAAAATAAGCCAGGTGAAATGATCAGAAAATAGGGTGAAATGGGAATTGGGAAATGTAAAAAGGCGTTTTAGTTAAGAGCTCAGATATTGAAAGGTCTTGATTACATTCAAAAGTTCTTTGCTGAAGTACTCAACTTACTGATACTAAATAATAAGTCCCTTAGTTTGACTAAATTTCCTTAAAACCTTCAGTCTGAAATTTTTTAACCCCAACTCTACAGATTACTCATAACAAACACTGTCAGTTAATCAAGACATCCAAAATATTTTTAACAAGTACATCAAATAGTAGTGGTATAAAACATTAGTATTAATAAAAAAGCCTTGAATTCATTAGCAACAGATACTACAATAGTCAGCTCTGTAGAAGCATAAATCTGACATCTGATTACTTTAGGATTACATCCATTCAGCATGTTTAAATTCAAAGCAGAAACACACCTTAACATCAGGTGTGCTCCTGTATCTAAAAAAACTCTGAAATTCATCAAAAGTGGAAGCTTGTCTTTTAAAATTTCAATTTACGGGTGGACAGAATCATAGTACACCTACTTCCATGGCATCCATTTAGTCATGTGTAATGTTAAAAGGCATTTTTTTTACTTTTAATACCACTGGGGGAGCTTAACTTCTGTTAGTGGAAGCCATCAGCACCTTGCAATTTAAAACCCATCAGCTCCTTCTAAACTAAACTTTGGTTTCCATACTGTTGTATTTGCACATGTGTAAAGGAAGTTAAAGCAGTAACTGCTGAAGCCTTGATGATCAGCATGTGCTGGTGTCAGCAATGCCATCAGTTGCATCCGTGCCAAGACAGGAAACCTTGGCTATCTTTATTTGCCTCAGGTCAGTAGTTTTTATCTGCAGTTAAGTAGGATGGAGATTACTTTACTTACTCCTAAATGGTCCTTTTAAGGCCCCTTCATAAAAATGTCCCATCTGGGTGTGTCTGTGCTGCTATTGATCTCTTTATTCTGTCCTCATAAAAAGGCAGTGAGCAGGCAAATTACATACAAGTTATGGCCACTGAGCAGGCTTAAAAGGAAAGCGTGACAGATTTTTCAGAGGAAAAGAAGTCCTGCTCATCACTGTTCAAATGAACATTTAATAATTCATAACAACTGAGTTATAAGTTTCCCCTTCAATACGTTTCCAAATGTGAATAGATTAAATAGTAATTGCTATCAAACTTTATGTTCTATTTCATGTACCTAATAAAAGTTTATCTAGTGGAGCTTGCTTTGTATCTTTTTGATCTATTCCTAACTGACTGCAATATACTCTATTAAAATATTTATCATTGTGCTATCAAATATTAACCATTTTAAAATCATCTGACTAAAGAAAACAAATAATGTTACTTGCTTAAGTTTTCATGAATTTCCTGATATTTAGTTGTTCAGAACTCTCCCTTGATATAGCACTAAAAATACCAAAGACCCTACAAATTGTATTCACTCTTTTTGAACTGGGCTGTTTTGGAAATGCACTTGGCTCACATCCATCACCACTGCCCATTTTGGCTCTGCATGCAGAATCCTAGTTTTGTTGTCTGTAAATAGTTATGATTCTGCTTCAGCACAAGAGAATATTAGAGAATTGTTGGTTTTTCTATAGGTTAGTGGAATTTTTAAACTATTTTTAAGAGAGTACAGAATGTTGTTTTTTTTTTTTTTTTAAGGGAAACCTTTTTAAGACCTTCCCCTAATTATCCACCTGCTCACTCATTTGAAATTATGTGGCTTTTTCAGGTAAAAATACTGGCAAGCTCCTAGAGCACAGAATGATCTAGTGATGGGGAGAGGAGACCATTCCTCCCCCAGATGTGCCACAGTTGCATGGCAGCCCAGCCCAGCAGGACTGGCTGCCAGGCTTCCATCCCTCCCCAGCTGAGTGGGTTATACTCTCCCAGGGTGCTCCTGCTTGTTCAACCAGTGGATGATTCATATCACAGAACTAACAGAGCAGAAAACTATTCTTTTTTGGTTAGTGTCCTGCTGAGTTAGATCTGAAATCATTCAGTGAAAGGTCAAACAAGTGCCTGAGAGATTGCTAGGGGTGTGGGACTAAATAGTGGGGAATTGGGAGAAGAGGGATTGCAGCACTTGCAATTAGAGCAGTTTGGACAGCCATGAAATAGCAGCTTTGAAGCTGACACCTGGGCAAGATCAAGAGGAGAACAACCTCTTTGCTCCAATCCAATCCCTCACCTTGCTGGGGAAAAATTGTTCTGTTAAAGGTCAGGTGTATAAATGTGGCTACTGAACCATTTCTTTTTGCTTTGGAGAAAGCAAGTCCTGATCACCAGGTTATCAGAGTAAATCTTCTGAAGAGCTGCAGTCTGTTAGGAGCATGGTGCCTCTCAGTAACATGGTAACTATGCTAACTAGTCCCCTCTTTTGAACCTACTCTCTGCTTGATTTTATTTGCCTGTTATTTTCTTTGGCTTCTCCACACACAGTTATTACCTAATTCACAACCCCCAACCTGTTCATAGAGGCCTTCCAGCACAGAGACACTGAGATAATGAGCTCTCACCAATATACCCCTCCAGTCTATTGCTTCTGCAGGTTCTTCCATTGCCACAATATCCCACACACTTTATAGGCAGCAGTGCTAAAAGGTTAAGGCATGGTCCCCAACCTAGACATGCTGCAGGAATTATGCAGATCTGCATAACTATGTGAGAGAGCATCTTGTGTTTTCATCTCCTCTGTGCTCTTCATAGAGGAGAGGTGCCTCACTTAATCATTTCTGTTAATATACAGTATTTGTGTTCTGACATGTTTACTCAGACTAAAATATCCTCTCCCCAGAGAGAGATCAACCTTCCTTTTCTCCTTCAAAACCAGCATCTCATTAAAAAATAACATTCCATGATTTTCATACTTTGGTGAACAACTTCCTGCGTATCCCAGTATCTGTATGGTTATTCTGTGGGTTGTGCATTTTGGAAGGACTGCATTAATAAGCACATTCACATTGTTGTTTCTCAGGTTTAAAAGACCCAGGATATCAGGATGGCATTACACCTATAAGTCCCTAGAGTGCTTCCCCTGAGGCGAGCAGCACCAGCGTTTTGCATTGTCTGAGGATCAGGTGTGATAACTCTGATTTTGTATTCTTGCCTTGCTTGTCTTACATCTGTAAGCCATACTTTGCCTTGAGTGGCAGCAGTGGGGTTCTGGATTAATGTAAGGAGAATTGTTTTGGATTTGAATTTGGAGCCATTTGGAGGAGAATCTGTTCCTCTTGAATCCAAACCCCGGTACACACACACAATTTCTTTAGTCTGCATAACAACCATGCAAGATATGTGTTTTGAAATCAGTATTTTGTGTATAAAGACCAGGGGCAGATGATTGTTCCCTGAGGACAACAATGCTCAGCCCCAACAGAACTTTATCCTTTTCAATAAATTCTTTTTATATTTTACTTCCCTTCAGCTCCAAGTGTGGCAGTGTGCTTACTAGTACCAGCCTTGGCACCAAAACACACCAGAACTGAAAGTATATCCAGTGCCTATGCAGAGGTGAGTCCCATTGTATCCTGACCAGCTAAAAGCATTCAAACTGCTACTGGTAAAAAGATATACAAATATATAGGTGGATCTTCTATGGCTCCCCAAATAGGCAGTTGCAATGGTGAACTGGAAAGCAGGTCATCCTGGTTCTGAATTTCTTTTTTTTGTATTGTCCCCTAGGCACAAGTTCAATGTGTAGGTATTGGATACATCTGTGTACAAACATGTAAAAAATCACTAACCTTCTCTGGGGAGACAATTGCATTTATATGTATTTAATCTGTCTAGAAAGGAGTGCAGGGTGTGTTTTTTTTGGGTTTTTAAAGAATTGGATGGTAAATGTCTTTTCCTCTTTTCTTGCTGAACGGTAAACCAAATCTTCTAAAACAAAATGTTAGTATGAGTTCCAAGTTCACAATTTCAAGTCTGATGTTCTTTGGCAATTCAATCTGCATGGTGATTTTGATCAAATGTCTCAGCTTCTAACGTTTGTAACACATGATAAAATCCACCCCAAAAAAGCTCATATTTAAATAATCATATATTAAGTTAAATGCATGCTGTGACACTGTATGAATTATCTGACAGGCTGCAGAGTAACACAAGGTTAGTCTGGAAGACAGATACAAGCACTGAGTGCAGTTTGAGCACTGAAGATAAGAGTGCAATCCTTTGCCTGCTTCTATTTAAATGAATGAAAAAGGGTAAAATGATATTGTTCAGACCTTGATATAAGGCATCTGGCTGAGAACTCATTTGCTAATTGTTTAAGATTAGCACCATTGAACCAAGATGATTTAAAACACAGTTCACTATGGGGTGCAAGCAAACTCTTACTTGCTTTAGCCCTTTGTAGTGCTGTGGGTTCAATGTGTTTACTTGGTCTTTGTATGAAGGGAGCTAGACAATAATATTAGTCATTGAACCTTCCCTCACCTTCTCCCCCATGAGGAAAATGCCTAATGAAAATTCAAGCTATGCTGCCAAACTGATATTGGCAAAAGAGTCACTTTTTCTTTAGCTGACTGGATAAATATGCAGCTGGTTTTGGAATCAATGCTTCTGTGAGTAAAATTAAAAAGTGTTACTTTAAAATGCTGCTGTATATATAAAATGGACATTAGTTACCTGAAATGTCATGGCCAAGAAATACAGAAGATGCAAGACTATGAGCAGTACACGTAGAAAATCAAGTGAATGCTCCCACTTGATATTTTGGCTCTCTGTGTGTAAATGTTTCTACCTTTTGATACAGGTTCCTTTTATCAAAAAGCACTATGTTCAGTTTAAAACTGGCCCAAATCTACTGCAGTTGCAGGTTACATTTATTGCCAGGCTCGGAGCTTTTAGTTCTGTTTTAACATTAATTTTTAAAGGAAATCATCCAGTTCCTATACAATAGAAAGATCAAATATATGCTATGCTATGTAATTTCTCATGTTCCAAGAGTTCTAAAAGGGTTTCAGGACCAAGCTGTTCTGTTCTCAATTCATTCCCTGCGCTCTGATGTCGCTGGTGAGGGATCCATTGTGGGTCTGTGGCAGGAGCCCCGCTGAGCCTCAGCACGTTCCCCGCACGCCCAACGCCTGCGGCCTCGGGGCTCCTGGGGAGGGCTCAGGAGCAGCGCCAGGCACAGCCACAGCTATTGTGCCTCTTCTTCTGAGGGCAGCCAACCTTCCTGTACCAACCAGGCCCTGCTGACCGCTACGTCTCTGCAGCACAAGCCCTGAATGCAGGAAGATAACAGCTGCTATCGCAGCGCTTTTATCTGCGAGGCAAAGTCTAAAATTGCATCTGACCTCGGTGTGCGCAGAGACGCCCAGCAAGGAGCGCTCTGCCCGGATCCTCAGAGGGTTCAGATTAAATCACTAAGAGTGAGGTACCTAAATGAATAGTTCTGAGGATAATAGCTTCTGTGACTTCTACTTTGTGTGGTACAAAATAGACTCCAAACTGCAATTTATCAAATGACATATTGCAGGCCTTAGAAAACACAACTCGGCTTTTGTGTTGTTTTTTCCCTAATAGGTTTACTAATACATGAAATTACGACACTTCTTTTACTTACAGAAACATACACGTAATTAAACTAGCTATGGTACAGATTTAAAGTGTTTATTTATAGGTGAGGTTTCTGGTTGCTCTAGGTCAAAGCTTTTTTAGCAACAAAGTTCCATAAGAACAGATTTTCTTAATAATGCCAATAGCCTATGTCTAGCAAAAAGTAAACAAGCACATATTGGTCTGTGTGTGTGTATCCATCTTTGCATATCTTTGTTTCTGTACAGCACAGGCTTAGGGAAAAGCAGATCAGAACCACATGCTACATGTCCAGACAAGTAATCTTTTTGAGCTTTGCCAAGGCAACAGAATAAGTTCTTATTTTTCCTGTATATTGGGGTCTGCTTGCTTGCCCGGTCATTTGTTTAGAATTCAATGGGAAAATAACAAAGCTAAAGCTGACACACTTCAAAATTAAATTAATTGGAATTCTGTTCCTCCATGATAAGACTTGAAATGAGATTTAAATCAGTGTGTGGTTGGTAAAACATGACAATTTGATGTCTGTTCCATAAAACTGACAACCACATCTAGTTGTTTTTCTTCTGAAATTGATCAGATAATTTGGTTAAACTTGGAGAATATCTGACAGTTACACAATCAGACTGAGATTTGTTCAGAAAATTACAACGTAGTGAAGGAAACTCAATTAGTTTTGTCAGCAAATATAAAGGCACTAGCTTGCATTTCCAGAAACCATCCAAAGCTTTTACAAATACTCTTGATTCAGCTAAAATCAAGCTAATTATATGCTGGGCTCAAAAAAATTCTCATTAAAAGAACATTATTTGTGTTATAATGTCCAAACCTGAAAAAATAGGAAATACTAAAATTAATAAACAATTGCTTTGACAAGCTAGTATAAATATATTATTATATTACTGTAAAATTTGTGCCCCAGCCCTCCAGACTTGTTCAGTATCTCAGCTACTTACTATCTTTTTTAAACCCACTGTGTGGACACAGTGTTAACTTTATTCAAATTCTATGCAGAGAACCATACTGATTTCTGTTTTCATTTTTTCCCCCTTGTATTTCCTGTCACTGCAGTATTTCCAGTGCTTCACTAGGATAAGGTATACAGGGTGGTGACAACCTTCTTCTGCATAAGGAGTGCAAGGCAGAGGGAGACCCTATGATTTCTGAGTGTGTTGTTTGGGAGGTAACTAGGATCTGATTTGGTGAAGAATTAATAATAGAGAGCTTTGAAACACTACTTCACCTGCTTTCTGCCCAATAATTTTGTGAACCATAACTCAAGCAGAAGCAGCTGGAAAATGAGAATACAGTTAACAACCACATGTGAAAAGCATGGTTTAAATGACCTCCCAAATACAAACAGGAGCTTTCTGGTAGAAGCTGAGGAAGTCCAGTTTTCTCAGGTAGCACTGAACAGTGTTGCCCACGCAAGCTTCTTTTCATATACTCTCTTTAATGCTATTTGGTTGATTATCACAATATTTCCTGAAATTCTTTATTTATTAGTTTTCTTTCCAGATATAATTTGTTGAGTTGTCATAAGTCCAGATTTTCTGATTCAGAGGTACTCATCGCTTTGAGAGGCAGCAGTAATCTTTAGCTTTATTGCTTTTTTTTTTTTGTCTTGAATTTATTATGTAAGACTTGAATTTGTTTTTGAGTATTTAGAGCATTTGTATGGCTATTGACCAATTTTATAATATTTGGATGATTGGTGTCAGTAATTACATTTTCTTGTGTTTCAGTCTTAAAGAATCAAAAGCAAGCTCTTGTAGAAATCTGTCTTTTATGTGTGTGAGCTTAAGAATGCAGAGAGGCAGTGAAATAAGGTGGAGGAAAAATGTGAGAGGACTCTCCAGAGTTTCTGGAAGTAGATGATCAAAACTGTTATGAAGAATAAATCTTAAGAATTTTCTACAAACAAAATTTGCAATAAAAGTCTAATCCTGTATATACCAAAGTGATATTTCTACTCACTTGTTTACAAGACCCGTTAACCAGAAGAGAAGTTAAATTTGTAACTAAGCATTGAAACAACGTGTTCTAGCACCATTTAAGGAAAATTTTGGCTCTTATTTTAAAGGATGTTAAGTATACTTCCATTTTTTTTCAACCATTAGCTTTCATCTAGTTTTCACTAATTATTACAGGTACCAAGCCAATGTTTTGCAGTTATTGTCCAGGGATAGTTCAAAAGTATGAAAACATCATTAACTCAGTCAAGAAGCTGAATTTTAGGACAGAAAAAAGTGAACATGCAGGGAAATCACTGTCTTTCTTTCAGTAAGAATTCGGAATTTGGAGTTAATATGCTGATGTTTTAGTATACAAAACTCACTTCACGGTTGCCAAGACCCGCGTATTTCCCTATGCCAGTGGGAGCTCCTCCGGGCGTTAGTGGGAGAGACAGAAAGAGGACACTGAAAGTGTATTGAATTAAGTGGATGGCACTGTCAGTGCCCTCAGCTGGGGTCTCCCAAGGCTCAGGCATTCTGGCATTGGTACAGCCCGGAGCTTTTGCTCGTTCTCGGCTCCCACGAAGCGGCACATGACAGCACACGGACGAGAGGCAGCGGAGCTGCAGGAGAGGGGCGACTCTCAGAGTTACTTACGTTGACAGCCCAAGCTGTGCCAGATATATCCCGGCAGACATTTATCACATTTAGGCCCTGATGTTCCCTCCTTACACTCACAAAATCCTCTGTCATTACAGCGATCATGGACTGAACCAAAAGGGTTACAATAACAGTCTGCAGAAACAAGACAACACATACACACTGGATTCAGGTCTACATGTGGAGATAATTCATTCAATACCAATAAAGGGTGCATTTCCAGTGCTAAAGGTAAAGGAAGACTGTCTATTAAGGATATCTAGAGTAGTGAATATAACTACTACATGTCCATTTATTTGTTTGCACGTGTCATTTCAGCAAGAGGCATTTTATGATGCAAAGAGAAAGTAAACAGAAAAGATATAAAGGCAGAAGATACCACGGTCTTTGAGGGTAAGTGATTGTAACAGATTCTCTTTGGCAAGAATATTTTTGACAATTTAATGAACATTAGAAAAGCTTTGTATAGTATGGATATATCCATGTGCCATCAGGGTGAAATATTTTGCTTTATTAAAATAGGCTTCTCTGTATTGCTCAGTATTTTCAGAAGTGCTAAATGTCTTTACAGGGCTATATAAATGCACTTTACTTATTTCCAAGATAGTCTTCCTTTATAGGTTTGAGCAGTATAATAATTTATGTGAATATTTGCCGTTAGATTGATGAGATTGTATTTATCAGTGACATTAATAAACCTTTTGCATATTCCGCAATGAAAAGCTTGAGGTGAGCACTAATATAATGCAAAACCTTTAAGAACAGGCTTTATGCAGCCATTTTAATTTCTCTCACCTCCCAGCGTGCAGATGGAAATGCAGTGAGGCTCATTCCCCGCTGTATATTTTTCACATGTGTTCAGCTAATTAAAGAATAAGTAGGGTAACACATTTCCTCCCACAACACTTACTGTGCTGTTCATTCACAGCCCTTTTCTTTAATGTGATTACAGTATCTGTGTTCAGCTTTTAGCCAGCTGAACAAAGGCAAGGAGCTCACAGAGCTCATTTTTGGCACTTCTGTTCTTCACCTTGGTTACTCAGATTTTTTGTTTTCAAATGAAGGACTATCTTATTTGTATGTAGACCCATGTAGACCCAGAGTAACTTCACTGTTAACTGAGACCACAGACACCTCTTGGAAGCATCTGATCTCTGCTGCTTCCTGATTTGGGGCAACCTGCTGGGAGTCTGGATTTATATGTCTGTGAATCAGTGCTACTTTGATGACTACATTTGGCAGTTGTTCCCTAACATTAGGTTAAACCTCAGTGGTACCACAAATGAAAAAATGGAGTTGAACTGGGAAGTTACATATGTATGTATCTCCAATGAAAAAACTGTAACAGGAAAAAAATTACCAGAAAGACATTTGTCATCTGTTGTCTCACTGTTTATTAACTATAAATTACAGATGGCACTTTGAACATTTGGGATGCTGAAGAAGAATAGTTACCTTTGGCAAAAGGGTTTCACAATAATAATAGAGTCAATTAGCTGGCAACATTCATTAATGAAGTGGAAAACTGACATGCCAAAAATACTGTGCAAGGCTGAGTATTATAGCAAAGTGAGTGCCATTTGAAAAGCTTGGAATTCTGATGTTAATCAGACGTATCAAATGTTTATGTAAAAAGGCATAGACTTGAGATACATTTTGAATGCAGGAAGTAAAATTTGCTTGAAGAGTATAGAAAACCTTGAAAGACAAAAGCTTGGAATTACATTAAAAAACAGAGGGCCCAATTCTTGTTAAAAATAGCTTTGTTAGACATAATGAAGTTACAGTGATATAAACAAGTATTTGTGAAAAAATGTATAGCCTGTGTTACTGGATGTTAAATTTTCCAGAGAACAAGACCCTGAACCAGTGAAACCTTTCCTTCTGAACTCTATCACATAAGCGTGTAGGAAGTTCCAGGCCCATATTGTGCTATTTAAGGGGAAGTAGACAGTAGAAACAAAGCTTTAAGCCTGGCCCTTTTACAAAACTAGTAGATCCAATCAGAACGCCCAACAGACTGATTCTAGCCTCCATCTTTCCCAACGGATACCACAGTAATATAACCTACAGAGGCCCACAGAACATTCAGGGTCATTGTCCAACACAATATCACAGGCTGTGGAACACTTCCCAAGGCCTACCAAATACTTAAGACATTAAAAATCTCAAAGGTCACAATTCGAGTGTGCCACAGGGATGCAATGAGTATCTCCAATGCCCTCACAACAACAGGGCACTAAATAACACTAAACTAACATTCCCTGATCACCCTAATAAACAAACCACACACAGGTTCCAGGGTGGGGGAAAAAGCCCCTGCAAATCTGAACTGAGAACGAATTTTCCTCCTAACCTTCATCTGGTGACTATTTGTAAGGATGGGAAGATAACAGAAATGGTCAACTGTTCTCTGGGGTTCACTCTATCAGTGTGAAGCTGCCAACAAAACACAATGAAAGTAAATAAAAAAGGTGGGGAAATGGGCTGAGGCTTGTAGGCTTGCTGCTTATCAGTCTGGTCTGACAGTGGCTACAGGACAACCCTTCAGGTTCATTTAACCATGTGTCATTAGGGCTTCTGGTGTTAATTGAAGCTGAAGCCTAACTGACTGCAAGGGTGGCTTTGTTAAAAGTGTGACAGCAATCACCAGGTCAGGATCTATGATGTGAGGCAAAGGCCATGTTTGATTACTCTGGGTCTACTTGGTGGTTTCCATGCTATCCTTGCTTGTCAGTGTGTGTATTTACTGAAAGTTACTAGGGCTTTATCAAGAAATAAAAAACTCTTCAAGATGTTAAATTATTTTTCACATAGAATGAATAATTTTTAACTTCAAAATACCTTGCTTGATTCAGAAACTGCAGTTGCCCATATGAGGTAATTTTGCAGTTAACATACAAATCCGCAAATTTTTGATATTTCATTTTAGGAAATAAAATCTATTTTGGTTCTAAAGAAATTGGGGTATCAAGAATTTAGATTTAAGACCACTGTAAAATATATTGCATTTGGTTCACTGGTAAAAACCTTCTCAGTATTTGAATTCTTTAGTCTTAAAAATTAAACATTTTATATTTTCTCCATTTATTTAGCATCAGCTAAGATTCACAGATTTGTTAGCCATGTACTTACCATATGTATTTCTGAAAACTGTGTAAGCAGTTTTGATAAATCCGAGCCAAAGCCCTATTAGCTGCCATTCAACTAGCTTATCCAAACATTTGTTACCTTTCTACATATATGGCTGAAGAGGAAAGAATTAGCCTGGAAAAATTACTTTCATATGGGAATAAGACTTGCATATATCACTGGAAATCTGCTTATTAAAATGTTCATGCCAACATTTCACTTGTAGTTAAACCACAGAACACTGCTTTTAAACTCGGAGAAAAGAGAAATGAGCGTTTCCAATAGAGCAAGACTGTGCTTGACCTAGAAGGGTGGTGAATCCATCAACTCTCTCAGAGGTGAAAATACTCCACGTTTTGCCCAGTTAAATCTTAGGAGCCCCAGATCAAGACAGCACTTTAAGAACAAACTTCTCTGTTTCCTGAAAAGTGCTTAGGTGTCTGTTCATTTCACTAACTACACAAGAAGTAGAAAAGACCTCTTAAGTTGGCAAATCAACTAGGACACATACATTGGGAAACATACATTTTGTATGATAACTGTGATCCTGAAAACTTAGTCCAGCAAGAATGTTATTTATTTAAAATGAATTACCTAATATGTAGCAAACCAAGGTTTGATCCTATAGTTATTTGACATGGTACAATTCTCATGGGAGACCAAGAGAATTCTGCGTGCATTAAGGTGGAAACTCAGCAAATGTTTTACATTGCCTTTTTTTTTTTTTCAGACTCACGCTAAATGAAAGATTTTTAAATTTTATTTCCTCAGTGTCTCAGCAATTTCAAAGTGCACAGTTGTCTTACCACGACACTCTCAATATATCACTCATAAATTAATTTTAAAATGACTTATTTTTGGCTTTTTATTTACTAACTTCCTTGTCTTATGTAGCTGCAACTGCTGTTGTAGCATTTCAGTGTACGTGGGAAAACAACACACTGAATGAGCTGATGAAAAATTCCAAACAGATTAATTTAGAGTCGTATTCATTAGGCCTATTTAGGCAGCTGAAATTATACAGCCCTGATGTCATACCAACGATGTCTGTCATCTACATCAAACAAATATGTGGGACAGTCGTTTTTTTCCAAGAACATTTGATTGTGTTAATCTCCTCAGCACAGTCATACAAAATCATGACTTGCCTACTAAAGTTCTTATTAGCTCAGACTAATTACTGTCAAAGGAGATCATGCATTTCCTGAATGCATTGCCAAGCAAAGTTAAAAGAAGGACACATGAAATGCAGTGCATGGATGGATCTGTGTGTTTATCACAAGATAAAAATGTAAATCTGTCAAGTTATAAACTCAGACAAATAAGAGCAACCTAAATAGTTTCTGGCCTGAATCTCAGCAATGGATTTTAAAAGACATTAAAATATAATTTATTCACCCATAGTCTATTTTGGTTTTACAATATCTGCTAATGACTCTTTGCTTCCTGGAAGATGGAAAGAAAAAAAGTCACAATGAAAATCCAGAACAAGTCCTACTGATGCTTATAAGAAACATTATAAAATTAAATTCTACACCTCTGTTTGTTATTAGAACATATTTAGTGGCTACCTGTTAATTACTGGCCATTGTATGAGGCCTCCTTTATTGCCTATGTTCACCTAAAGTGTCCTAACTTGTGCTGTGTACTGTCTGTGGTGACATGAGAACAATGCATATTCTTCTAGGGTGATAAAGATCTTAAACTTTTTCCTAATATGCATTTCTTATTATGTTCTGACATTTTCTCTAATTCTGCAGTTTGAATATTTATAGCAGATGCTTGTTCTAAAGCACTGTTTTCACCTAGGAATCCCTTTTCCAAGTTGACATCATGTCACACTGATTTGACAAATTCTGTTCCTAACTTCCTGGGCATCATTTCAGTTTCTCCTCTAAAGAGAGAAGAAGTAACACTGCATTTACAACCCTGTGTCTGGGAGCAGAATTAGCTGCAACATGTTTTTGTGAAATTTAGTGAATAAAAGGGGTTAATAGAGATCCCTCCCCATGTCCTCTTGATGCAGCTGGCAAGTTTCGTAGGTCTCCAGGCAAGTATTCAGGAGTCTGTACTAGTTATTGCAAAAATCAGATTGGGAACAGGAATTTAAGACTCAACCCCTTGATTTTCACATGCATGACCCCAGTGTGGCTCCCTCCTGTGTGAGGACAGCACATCCAGTTTCTCAGGGGCTTCTGGGGAAAGGCTACCCAGGACCTGTAGCCAGAGAGGTTCGTCCTCATTTATGGATTCAAAATGCTTCCTTGGGGCTACCAGGGCAATAGAAATGAGGTGAGAAGTCCACACAGATGTTCTTATCCATTGAAAAAGCTCATTCTGGCTTAAGTGGCAAGTAAGCAGCAGTGGTCCCTAGCAGCTGCCAGGAGCTGAAAAGGCACAGAAGAAAAGGAGCAGTTATCCCAGGACTGACCTATGCACACATTTTCATCGTCCAGCTCTGCAGAAGCATTTCTGAAGTAGCCCAGCCTGCATAACTCGCAGTGCTGACCTCTAGTGTTGTGCTTACAGCTCACGCAAATGACCGTATTGAGCAGCTCGATGTAACTGCACCGGTTGGAGTGCCCGAAGCATTCACAGTCTTTCAAGGAAGAACAGAAATGTATACAGAGTGTATACAGCAGCAGAGTAATAGCACATTACATGCTTAGTAAAAATGAACCATGAGCAGAAGGATGAATGAATGGCACATACATGTTAATCAATGTAACATGGACAGCAGCAGATGTTTATCTGCAATGGAAGTGGAGCTGGTTTCAGGCAGGTTAGCGTGACCCGACAACCATGGCATGACGTCGAGGTTGGCTGTTGTTGGCAGACCTGATGGAACTGAAGCATTTGCAGTTGTAAACCTTTCAGGGTTACTGGAGGCTCAGTTTCCGCTGAGAGAAATGCACATATTTTTGCACATTTGAGATGAATATAAATCAAGACCTGGGAAAAACTTCCTCATATTAAAAAAGCTAAATTCAGTGGACAAAATTGTCAAACTTCATTTTGCTTAAATCCACAACTGTAAGTAAAATAAAAGCTTTATTTTCTGACAGAAATGGTGAGTATTCAAAAATGCTATTGAATTTGGGGTGCTATAAGTGGTAGGCACCTTAAGAATCAGACTGTTTTATTTCAAGGCCAAACGAATCTCTAGTTTGACAATTTTGGCCAATACCTCCTAAAACGATTAACAGTGAAGAAAAGGAGGGAAGACAGTTATTGGAGAATGACATCCACTGTACTTTTGAGATAAGCATTAACTGATTTTTGTATTCTGAGATGAAAAACAGTTGGGCCAGAAAAGGTTATGAAAATTCTGAAATGTGTACTGACTAGAAAGCATGCTTACTGCAGCCATCTGAAATGAGGTTGGCATGAGAGCCACTTTCAAAAAACCCCTTCATTAAATACAGAATGCCTAGTGCCTTTTAGTCTTTAATCACAAGCAATGCTTGGCTTTATACAGAATGAAGGAGAAATTAGAAATGTATTATTAACATTGTGGAAGACACAGCTCTGGTTTGTGTAGAACACTTGTGTAAGCCTGATCACTCAACTCTTGGGATTATGAACCCAGAATGAAGGCAGGAAAGGTTACTAGAATGATCAGAGAAGTTGAGTCTATTCAAAAAATGGAGACTAGGAAAATTTGGCTTGTTTAGTCTAGGAAACTGATGATAGAAGATATCACTGGGTTATAAATACATCAAGGAGATAAGCCTCCTGCCATCCTAATGGACAACACTGGCACAAGAACAAATGGGTGTTAACTGGCTACTGAGAGATTTCAGCTGGAAATTAGGAGATGGTGTCTAGCCATTAGGGCAGCGAGGCTCTTGAACACTTTCCATTTGTAGCAAAACACCAGCGATGCATTATAGATGTAGTTTATTAACTGGTGGAATAAATTACAGGATGTTTTCTGCAATAATGGAGCACTGGATGCAGTGGCTTGGAAGGGCTTCGAGGTCTTGAAGTTAACTTATCTTGTAATTAGATAAAGCTGTAGCAGAGGATGTAAAATGTTTCCATACATGACAGAGGCCAAGTCCCCAGTGCTGCCTTTCCTCTGGTATGCTCCTGCTTATGCTGGGGCACCTGACCATCCCACTGATGGCAGAGTAGGGTATCACATACAGTATTTGTGCCTGTCTGTATTTTTGTAGAGAAACAACAGTCCCAGTACATGTTTCTGAGTATGCTCTGCACTCCTAATACATGGATATTTCTTTAGCTTTTGTCTCATGTACTGGACCATAAATAGATTGCAACGTAAATAGATCACATTTTTTCTTAGACACTTAGCACAACATATGTTTCAATCTTGAGAGCTGCCTTTCTGCTGCCAGAAAACATTAATCCATTTTACATATACGCATTTAGTTAACATATATTTCTTGTTCTCTTCAATGTTATTCTGCTAAACCAGTGTTTTGTGGTTTGTGCTAATCTGATAATTTTGATGCCAGTAACGGCTGGAGTACAGGAAAACATTTGGTATATCAGTCTCAGTGTGTTACCACTTGACACAATTGAGTAGGGAGGAAAAAAATGTTAATGTTTCTTTTGCATCTGGTCAGTCTGATTCAGCATCTCAGCCAGCCACCCTGCAGCATTTCTCCCCAAGTATATCCATCTTGCACAAGTGAAACTGCCTGTGTGGAGCAGACGAGATCTAAAAGTGGAAACTAGCACTAGCAAACAGGAGTCATGGAAAACTGCTGTGATTGTGTTTATGTGTTTGATTTTTAAAGTAAGAAAGACTGACTAGTGATAAGCAATCTGATCTTTCTGAATCTTGGGTTCAGAAGCAAGGCTGTCTTAGTCTTTCTGTCTGACAAAGGACCTGTCTTCTGCTACTAACAGAGAATTTGTTTTGGTAAGATGATACTGTATTGGTATGTTGGTCAGACTTGTTGCTAAACATTTTCATACCCTGGGTGAATTTAGAGGAAAAAATTTGCCTGTGTACTATAAAGAAAAGCTGACTATGCTACATTATCTTCTGTATTTAAGGCAGCAGAAAGAAACTGAGAATATTATGTGAATGAATGACTCCACTACTTCCACTCTGAAATTGCAATATGACCTCCAATAATATTACTTCTACACATAATTTGCAATTACAAAAGCATAAGAAATAAAGCTGCGCATTAAGCAATTCACTCTGTAACAAGGCTTGCTCCAAGTTATGATTTGGAGTGAAGAAACATCTAATAATTATGGAGCACTTAAATGTACACACATGCTCCTAAACTTATGCAGAGGGACTGCCCAAGTTCAGACATGGGTCATCAACATGAAAGGTAAACGAGACCAGTTCTTAAACCTGGTTGCATTTCTATGGGTATTGCTCTTTTGTAACAACTGTGCTGTGTGAAACTAAGTCTTTGTCTCAAAGTTAACTAATGCTAAGGTACAGGAATGCTCTAGGAGTCTTGATCAGACTAGGAAATGCTCCATGGTGTAAAAAAACCCCACAGTTAACTCGAAAACAATCTAACATCTGATCAAACATTAGCAATGGCAAAAGAAAAAAAAATAAATGGCAAGTAACAATTAAATCAATTTTGTGACAACGTTTGCTTCCCCCCTGCCTCCCCACCATGTTAGTGCAATAATTTGTTGCTGTTGGCCTGGTTGGTGAATCATTTTTACATCCCTCTGTGCTTACAAAACTAAGCTATGGAAAAAGTCCTTCTATGATAGGAATGGAATTAGTTTCTCTACTGGCTACATGAGGTGCTACCCTAAACCACTCAAACATAGCACATGGAATTGCATTCAGAACCATGCCAGCTGGGAAGCTGTCAGTGCTCGATGCCTTCTAGCTCATCATGTTGTTCTCCTTAAGCAGAAAGTTAGACCTGTCAGAAGCACAGCTTAGGGTCTTTAGGCACACAGCTCTGGCTAGCAGCCTAAGCACTTTCACGCCCTGGCAAAGTCATGCAATCACTGAAAGAGATGGGGGAAAAGTATCAAAATCAGGCTGCAAATGGGGTACCAACCATTGTGAAACGACACGAGCTTCTTACAGTGTTAGAAAATGCTGCTTTCAGTTCTGAGTACCACATGTCAGAAAAGGCACAGATAAGTTGAATAACAATAAGGAGTGAATGGTTCAGAAACTGAAGTCTCAGAGGAGAGGTAATAATGATAGCTAGATAGGTTTAACGTGAAGGAAAAAGGGATTGCCATGTTAGGTGTGATCATTGTTTTTGGATGATTCAGGAACTGTCAAATCCCTTGCAAACTCACAGAAGCATTGACTCTCTAAGCCTCCCTGGCTATTTTCCAATGCAGTGATTTTATTGAAACAATCTTGATCCTGTTGCAGAAAGCATGATAAAATTACCCACTGAAGGAGGCTCATGAAGAGGTTGACAATCTAATTGTTTTGTTTCTATAAATTGAAAACTTTCCCCCATTCTAATGCTATGCATTTACATCTTTGAGATGACTTTGAGATACTATTATTGTGGGGACGAGCTTCAGCTGAAGCTTCAGCTGCAACCATTAAAACATGAAATGTCATCACATGAAACAATGGTAAACACACATGGAAGGGTGCTTCATTTCTAAACTAAGGTTGCATGAGAAAGCTATCAGTGTCACTTTTTAATTAAAAGCACAAAGCATATTTCAAGAAAAGTGCATTCACAAATCATTAAATTATTTTTTCTTTTTCATTTTCCAGTCATTCCATGTTCCTCCTCCAAACACTAAGGCAAACAAAGGAGATTTCAATATAACCTTAGAAATTACCTGCTTCATAACAAACAGTATGGCTCATTACCATGATCTCATCAAATGGGTCAAACTAAGTTCAAACATTTCTTAATAACCCTTTTCCTTGTTAATATGTATTTCATGAATAATGAGATATTCACAATAGCTACAGAAAGACAAAACATCTTCATACATACTCTTTACAGATAAATTGATGAGGAAAAACAATGAAAAGATCTCAGGGTTCAGACTGTGAATGACAGATATGCAAATGAAACAGGTTGCCTGTAAGTCAGAGAGAATATTGGCATCCTTTATTATGTCCATATAATTCCATTATTTTGATAAAACACTGGAACATCAGTTAAGAATGTAATGCCTGCACTCTGAATTTGCACACTTACAATAAAATGAAGACATAAGGCACACTTACAATGCATTAAAGGACACAACAATGCATTACGTTCCATGGCATTTACAGATAACTTCTTGAGGACATGGACAATTGATGTTTTATGGATTGTTTGCCTTCAACTAATCTGCTTATGTTTCCTCTTTTACAATTTATGCATATCACCGAGGAAAACAAGACTCTAGTAAACATTTGCTTTCTAAGCAGGGATCTGAATAGTCATATTCATATATTTAACTCCTTTAAAAATAAATGCCATGTCACTCTATTTTCCACCAACAACTGTCTAAGAAGCATATTTATTTTTATTTGTATGGCTTGTGTTTATGCGACTTAATGCTTCTGTTGTATTCAATGAAGATGCCTCACCAGTAAACTAATGGGTACACTTCACAGATATTCCAGATTCATACAGTGCAATGTTTTCACAACACAGAGCACTATGGGATCACTGTATGAATCCTAGAATTCCTACCTCTCTTGTGGTTTGCAACTTGAACAGAAGAAACAGTTGACATAGCTAATTTGGGAGCAACTGGATAGGTAATAAAATGAACAGCAAATTAGAAAAGGTATCATATAGGAAAAAATAAAAATATTAAAATAAACATCTTTATTCTCTAACTTTTAAATTTAGCAATGGTTATTTTTTTTTTTGTAAGGAAAGGGTGAAAGTTACAGAAAATGAGTTATGCACTATCAATTATTGAATCATTTGAGCTGTAATATCCAAGATCAAGAAGGGAATGTAATTCACATCCTTACACTTTGGCAGTTTTGTGTTAGAGGTTATTTGGTGGTTTCTCCCAACCCATGACAAATGACTATATGGTAACCAGAGTAGTCTGAAAAGGGTTTTATTGAATTTGAATGCCAAATAGTATAAACCTAAACCCCACAATAAATTAATTAGATCTAGGCAGATTTCTGTAATCATTCTTTTCATACACTATACTTAACTGAAATTTTAATCTACACTATATGTTAAACACTGTAACAATATGCAGCAAACACACAAAAGCTGAATAGAAATGCTTTAAAGTTTTTGTGTTTTGTGCTCCCTACCAAAACACCAAAACTTAATTTACCTAAATTCTTATTTTTTGGGAAGAAACACTGAATAATTCTGTGCTGTTCAAGATTTATTTTGCATTAAAGTTAGGTCTTAGATCACACACAGTATAATTAAGCAATGAAATCCATTCAAAATGCTAAGTATAATTTAATTGGGAATGTTTTGATTTAAAGTTCCTCTGAATAACACAGGCTAATCCTTACAGAGAGTGGAGGAAGAGATCAGTCTGGGTGGGCTTTTTTTTGTTTGTGTGTTTAAAAAACACATGCAAAAACCTGGAAAATACAACATGAGCTAAATGAAATTATTGGAATGCTAGGTATTAGTTTATCAGGGATAGTTAGTTTTAATTATACGTGAATAATCCAAACTAAAGTACACTGCTAATCCTTACAGACAGCACAGATCAATTAATATTTTCTATTTTGTTGGGCACAGAGAAACTTGCACATATAACATGGTAGATTGCACATGCACATGCATATGTTTGATTTGGTGATTGTGATCCATAGATTTAATTACAGCCCTTCCCAACAGATTCTCAATACATATTGTTTGGTTTTAGTAGCTATTTTCTAGATTGCCTTTTCATTAATTCTATTCTCCACCTCTATAGCACAAAAAGGACACCCTTTGAACATGAAAGCAAGCCACAGGCCAGATTTCTGCAGGGACTTTTGGGGGAGAAAAGGGCAGTAAATAAGAAGAACAAAAGGACGTTATTTTTGTAATGAGCAATCACTTTGAAATGTGATGTATAGCTGAATACTTCTACAAACAACGAAGAGTCTTAGTTTTATTCGTCATCTTAAAAAGTAATTTTATTTCTTTCAGTGCTCATCATCATGCCATGTCTGTGAGTAATTTTTTTGTGTAGCACTCAAATTGTAGAAAACCATGGGTCTGTCCTGCAGAGAACTTGCTTGTATTGTGAGTGGCATGAAAGCTGAGAATGCTTCTCAGCTCACTTGGGAAAACAAAGTGGAAGCAAGACATTAAAAATGGGTTTGATGTAGACAATGGCAACCTTTGTTCACTTAAAAATCTTAAAACTTACTCAAAATATAGATTGTGCTATCTAAACAAGTCCAAAATGATCTTGGGCTTTCTGTGTATCACAAATTTTAATCTGTTTCTACTGTTCCCATACTTGCAGTAATGTGCACAGTCTGAATGTTGGAAGACTTTCAGGTAAGGTTTGTTTTATAGTTATTTTCTTACAGGATAGCATTACTTAGCACCAGAGCAAAATGAGTTGGATTATCATTGTTACTACTTTTGCCACCACGTTGAGTGCAATTTCAGTACCTTTAGACCACTAGGAATTTTACAGCATCCTACCTTGGTTTGGTTTAGAAACCTCAAGGGAAGAAATATTCGGCCATATCCTATCAAACTTTGGAGGATCTGCATGCATCAGGAAAAATCAGGTTTTGTTATTTACATCTGTGATATTGTTCTAAACAGGCAAGCATATGGACAAAGACAGAGATTACACACAGCTATTACTGGACTAGTCTAAGTTGCACTAGAACAGAACATGACTCCACAGTGAACAAGAAAACAAGCAATTGATGATTCCCAAAACACCAAATGGACATAAAATACTGTGCATAACAATTTCTCTTCTGTGGCTTAAAATATAATTTTTCGTGAACAGAAGATATCCTAGGCCAATATATATGGTTCTAACACCAGGAACAAAACAGGAACATACTGTGTTAAATCTGCTCTGCAGAGATAAAATGACAGTATCAGACAAATATGGATTTCTTACCAAAGACACATATCTTACTGTAACTTCTTACTGTAACATCCTGCTTCAGGGCCTTTTGAGTGAATTACGTATCTGTTATCAGAAGAAATATATTTACCAGTAGAGTGGGCCTTTTCTTTGGCTCTCACACTTTGTGTGTTTCATCTATTTCCTATCACCTCTGCTGATATATTTTACAGCTTGATTTTTTTTTGTCATAATGTTAAATGCCTAAATTTCTTATAAGTTCTACAAAATGTGTTACTTGCAGGAAGCATTTTGTGTGAGCAAAAGAATTAGCTGTGTCTCTTTAGGGCTTTATCTCCTTTGGTTAATATGGGGCCAGGGAAGTGGGGAGCAGAATTCTCCTTAGCAGAATGGTGCTGGGTGTTGGAGCTGAAAGTGAAGGGGATGGGGTTATAGGAAAGGAAAGAAAACTTTTTCTGTGTTTCCATCTGCCTAGCTTTGAACATTAGGTTTGGGCCACGTTTTTATCATCTTCTCTGAGTACTGCAGTGGTTGTGTCTTGTCTGAACCAAACAGAAAGGGTCACATCAGCCTACACTGTGGTAATATTAGTGGGGAGAGAGCTATTCCTTCACTCCTATTTATGAGGGATTCAGCTGGGTAGTGAGTAGATTGCAGTTGTCATAACCTGGTTGGCATCAAGGGGCCAGGCCTGTATCTTTTTCAAATTGGTGTATTTCACTGTTACATCCATCTTAGCAGAAAACCTGTAGGGAAGCTGTGACAAAAGGACTGCGCCTTCAGACATCTGACATGGAAGGAGGACATCCCAAATTATCTTCTGACCCATTTGTCAAGGGTGAAAAGAAATTGGGTGGGGCTTTCTGTCCCTAAAGTCCTCCCACACAGAGAACAATTAAAGGAAAGGATGGGGACCTGCATTGTGCCATTTACTGTTAGGTTGACTGAATGGGTCAAGTTGTAATACAATCACATAATTATAGCAGATTCTTGCATTTTTGTGCTTTTTCCTTATCAATCAAGAAAACAGAAGAAAGAAAAACTGAGTCAGTTTGGTAGATTCTCAGTCTATGTATTGACTAACATTAACCTGCCTCTACAGGTCAGATCCACCAATTCCCACACATAGGAAGTGCAAATGCCCCAGTCCGAGTGGATGGCAAAAAGCATCTACAAGCTGTACCCAGTGAGGTGGTGTGGTAACCCTCGCCCCCTCCACTGACAGACTGCTGCCATGCACCTGAGAGACCACCTTCCTCCTCCTCCAACACTCACTGACGAATCACTCGCACAGTTAATTCCCTGTTAAAATTTTGGTAGCTTTAGGAACACCTAAGACTTGACCTAAACATTTTAAAGCGACTGGACATTAGACATAACATAAAAATCAGTAGGTAAAAAAGGAAAAGGAATCGTTATGGATTCTGTTGTCCTGCTGTCCCCTGAGCCTTTTTTTTCTTTTAGCCATTGTGCAGCATCAGAGTTGGAGCAGAAAACTGGTCACATTTCAGACTGGAGCTCCCAATATCCTGCTTGTGTTGTTGAGTACTGTGTGGTACACCTGCTACAAAAATTCACGTGCATAGTGGTCTTCACTGAAAAGGCCTAGGTATTACCAGAGGTAAAATTAATAGTGTCAAATAACTTTGTAATGCCTTAGGACTAACCGTCTGGAATTTGTCATTTAATAAACTGTAGGTCCTACATAGTAAATCAGATACTTTACATAATCAAACTGATATAATCAGTAATATTTAATATATAATTTATCCTGATTATGACTTCTCTTAAGTGATCGCATGTCCAAGTAAAATCACTTCTTGTGAGGCACAAAAAGATAATTTACATATTTCTTAGAGATTCTATAAATGCTACAGATCTGTGCTTGTTTTAGCAAACTGACTTAAAATGGAGGTTGTGACTTACTGCAAAATAATTAAAAATTCCCTGATCCTTTAAATTAGATAACACTGAACTGAGTTTCTTAATGGGCACCCAAAACAATAAAGAATATATTTACAGTGCCTGGAGAATACCATTTAAGTATTATTACTAGTCATTATTACTGGTTATTACTGATAATTGTAACCATCTTACAAGGGACTTCTGGAGGTCATGTGTTTCCAGTTTGCTCATGGCAGGGTCACCTTTAAAGTTAGATGAGGTTGTTGAGGGTTATATCCAGCTGAGACCAGCTGCTGCTTGAGGTTAATGCTCCTGAGACTTAATGCTTCTGTTTTGTGCTTTTTTCAATCTTTGGTAACGAGGATATCTTTTTCTCATATCCTTTATTCATGGCCTGTATTTCCGTCAAGATTATAGGTTTCTTGATAAGGGTCTTTCTTCAAATCTTTGATTTTTTGTTTTTTAATGGAGATGACTTTAAACGCTTTATCTGAAATGGTAGGTGAGATGTCCAAGTCAAAGAAAGTTGGCTGTCATTCCCACATGTATATTGGAGCAGATGAGTCATCCTTTGAACAGGCACTGGGAAGATTCATTTAGCAGCGAGTTATTCTTTCACAGCAACCTGTGAAAATATTGCTAGGCCTTGGTGATTACCACTAAGGGTTTTATTTATAGAGAAGGTGACTAGATAAACCAATCTTTTCCAGAACAGTTCCATGTCTGGAAACTGCATTTTGTAATTAGAATCATTATTTGCCAGAATAATAAATGAATCTTGGTGTAGGTATTCTATAAGATGTGCTATTTCAATCTACTGTAATATATTCATGACAGTTATTCTGGGCAAACAAGGCTAAGAAATGTGAAAGAGAGTTTCTAAATGTATGTTTGAGTGTTATTATTTAAAAGGGAAGCTACTGTAGACATCTTTAAGAGTGGAGGTATGCAAGCTGTGTGACTGAGCAGAAAATCAGATATGACATTTTAAATTTGCATTGGATATTTTTGCATTTTTAGTTACTATTGTTCCAAAGCCAATTATATGTAGAAAGTAACTATTGGAAAAAATCTTACTTTCATGAAGTAAGGAAAACTTACTGCATTATATTTATTAGATGTATGATAATTGCCTTTTTTCCCTCCCAGTCTTTTTTTTTTTTTCCTTTCCCCCTTACTTCTGATATTAAACTAAGAAAATCTGTCTCAAATATTCACTGGAAGCACAGTCTGCACCACAGGCTACATCATGGTTTCCAATTGGGGAAATAAAGGAAATGAATGGGTAGTTTCAGCCTAATTCCAACCAGACAGCTGCACATGAAAAAACCTGTCACGATCTTGGCAGAAATTAATTGGCATTTTGTTGGTTTCTCACTCCAACCAAGTACTGAGCTGGCAGAAAAATTAAAATGTATTCCCAGTGAGAGGGGCTGTTCCTCCTCAGGGATGAGAGCAGAGGTGATGGAGCGCAGGAATTCTCTGCAGCCGACAGTGCCTGATCCTCTCCTCAAGGGATTCTGCTGGCCCAGCCCACAAACAATGCATCTGCTCAAAATTACTGCTCATAAATCTCTAAGTCTTAAATAATGCTCACTAGTGGCAGACAGGGAGCACTTGTGTTGGCAACTATCATTATTAATTTAATTTTTAATAACAATAAGGAACCCTAGTGAGATACCCTGATTAAGATGTTTTCTAACTTCTTTCCATTTAAAACAAAAAAATAATTAAAAATGTATCGGTATAAACTTAATGATTCAGTAGAACTTCATGTCTCCAGCCATAGAAAGCTGGCCTTGCCACTGCCTATTTTAAACCATGAGTAGGCAGCAGTAAATATCTGTTCTAAATTACAGATGTCTGTTGAGGACAGTGGAGTTACGACAGTTGTTTTAGGTGCTAATATTGGACAAAAAATTAGGATTACTAAAAAATGATGCTCACTGAAATCACTGGCAGATTTAGTAGCTGCTGGAGTAATCAAGTGTATTTATATCAGATTGTATTTCACCACTTCTTGCAAGCATCATGATATCATTGTTACAGCATTTTTATCTCTTTTAGTCTTTCTGAAGTTATCATAATCTACCTCACATAAAATTTGCCTTTTAGCACTTTCATTAAACTGTAAAATCTGAACCACTGAAAGAGAGAAATGCTGATTTTTTTTTTTTTAATCAACCCTTTATTTTATTAAGTTAAAAAAAATACTTGGCCAATATTAGGCAATCTTTCTTGGAGCAATGTAGGAAGTTTCATACCTGTTCCTTTGAAGAAAGGAGAATTCTGCATAAATGTGAAGCTGTGGTTGTTTTATGGTAGCTCTTCAGCCATAACAGCTTTTATAACTGTTGGAAGAATTTAAATGTAATTAGTCCTTTATGTGTCCACTTGTCATTGTAGAGTAAAAAAGAAAGTGATCTTTTTAGAGGCTTAAAAAGAGAATCCAATGATCCATCTCTGGAAACTTTCAGATATCAGAAAAAAATTCCACTGATTTGAAAAAATTGTTGGCTGATTCTCAAAATAGTGAGGGCTGAAGGAATTCTTCAATTTCAAGTATTTTCACTAAAATGCTTGTAGAAGTGCACAATGAATTCACGTATTTTTGGCACGAAGCCTTTAGGTTGATTCCCTTGAAAAAAAAAATTACTTTGTTGATAGCTTGCAGGGGTAGTGTTCTTTTTTATTTGGACTGGTTCTGCTTTTTCCTATAAAAATGCTGAGATTGGCTGATCTCATGGAATTATTGTACAGTAATTCACAACTGATGAACAGTAAATCAAGATCGTTTTTTTAAAAAATCACTATGCTGATTTGGAAATCTCATTCTTTGCTTAACTCCGTGAAATAAACTGATTACATGTCTAAGGAACAGAAAGAAAAAGATGAGAGGGTAACATAGAAATGCATTTTTTCCTAGCACTTTCTCCCCAAGCTTTATAGAGCATTAGATTTTAAAATATCTTTTTGGATCGTGTCTACTCTCTATAAACTTGAGTAACTGAGCTCAACTTCCATATTGCAACTGCCATGTGTTTTGCATGGGTACCATGGTACATATTGAAATGTTGATATCTTATTTTCTAGTGTATCCTATCACTTGATTATTTATTAATGGTTAAAAGAAAGACAACTGTGAACTGAGTAATTTTCCATATATTACAGCAAATCAAAAAGCATTGAAAACACTTTTTGATTGATAGACTGATTTCAGCTTGCTCAAGATAATGACAGTAAACTGGAAAGAGGGAAGAGAAACAACTCTAAACTGTCAGTGGCCACGTCTGTGAGACTGCTGAGCACAGCTCTTCTTATCTGTTAAAATTGGTGGATCTGGCAAAACCAAAATTGAAACAAAGGCTCCCCCAAATCCCATCCCAACAACCTCTCAGTGCTCCCTGGGGCAGCACTGGTGATTTCTGACCCTGCCCTCGAAATCACTGCAAAGAGGGGGTTTCTGCTCAGTGCTGGGCTCAGTTCTGCTTCCTCACCTTCACGGGTCACATCCCAGTTATACAGAAGAAAACTGGCTTTGTTGTGAATCCTACCAGGTGAAACTACCCGGAATGGATTTATCTGGAATGTAAATCTCTTTCAGATCCAGTATTCAGATGAGCACATCATACCACAAAGGCTGTTTGTATTTTCTTTCAGCTCAGTAATCTTTTAATATAATGGAAAACCTAATTTTCAAAGCAAAAGATTCCAAGTGCTTCAAAGTATTAAAGGAGGGAAAACAAATACTGGCTTGATATTATAATCAGTTATCTAGATAAGGTGATAGCATTAGACTAGAAGCTTGATTAACAATATTATTTATTAAAAGGACAGATTTGGATAAAATTAAATTGAAATGAGAACATTTTGCTGGTATTTAAATGTTTTATGGAGATAAATATCTTAGTGGTCTATCAATAGTACAGCTTTCTTTAAAACTTGACCTCAAATAAAAATAGGGAAGTAATATACAACCTAGTTATGCATGTTTATACCCTGCTGACATGTGTTGGGTATATACTCTAGTCCAGAGCTTGGCATGGTAATGGCTTTGATCACATGACTGAAGATTTAATGAGAGAACTTCTTGGTTACTGCAAGAGGGCAAAATCAGGTCCAAAATACTTTGTATTATTAAAAAAGAAAAAAAAAATCCAGTAGTATTTGCTCTCACCACCTTTTAAGGTGTATATTTACCACATTAAGATTTCATGACAAATACGAAAAACAAATAAAGCTACACTCATCCAGACACTATTTTAGCTCCAGAAGAATACCTACTAGATTTTTCAAGGTTAAGAAAACAATAAAATAAGAAAGTGCCCATTCAGTCTTCTTTTTTTTTTACTTCTGTGTGTTGCATTCATTATCATAAAAAAAAGGTCTCTTAATTTAAAATAGGCTATAAGGAAGAACAAAAACATAGAGAACAAAGCAGAAAATACTGTTTGATTATTGTGATTGCATCTTGCACTTGGGTGCACGGTCTGTCTCTAAACTCTGACTCATCTGCCAGCAGCAGGCTTTAAGGTGATAATCACCCACACAGAGCTATTTGCACATCATGTCTATCCTATCCTCTATCTAATTATACCCTTTATAACAAACTGTTTAGCATAATTAGTGAAGTTATGCTTTACAGGAAAAAAGACAGAAGCAATAGTTTAGAAGATTCAACTTTTTGAAGGCATACATGTACAGATTAGTAATGTCAGTATTTGGTCACGATAAGAACATTCTGATGCACTTGGTCTTTGTAAAATTGTACAATCATTATTTTAGCAAGTAAAATAATGTAGCTTTCAGAATATTTACATATTGTATGTAAGCATTGCTTAAAATTATGAAATGGTTTTGGGACTCATTAATTGCTAACACTTTCACCAGTATTTTTTCAGACATGGCTGAAAAATGCTGAAAGGGCCAGCATTGTAATCAAGAATGCTGGAAATGGTCAGAGAACCTATTATTCAACTGATAGACAACAGCAGGTACAAATGACCTTAATGGGAAAGCTCTGGGTTTTGTTTGTTTTGTTTTCTTCTAGATGATCAGAAAGGATGTTTACTAATGACCACTCTTTCTTTGTGTTCAAATTTTAGTGCTGCTTTAATACAAAATCCTTTGAGGTAAAAAAGGAAAACAGAGAATAATACATATATGTGCACACAGGTAAACATATTTTATTTTTCTTTGCTGGCTTGCATTGCAGTCTTAAAAAAGTGTTAAATGAACATTGCCTGAGGTGACATCTTCTTTGCATGCTGGAAGTTTAGTCTTTCTAACCCCTCTGCCCCAACCCCATCCTCATGAACTAAAAAGAGCTGGGAGCAAACAAAAGCCAATGCCCCCCTGTAGGTGTTTGCTGCCAGGCAAAATGAAACCCAAACTGTATCTCCTGAGAGTAACTTCCTGTCCCCAGATGGGAAAAAACTCTGCTGATATGAAAACAAATACTGCATTAGCACAGACAAAACAGAAATCATGCAGAATCCATTAAAGCAGCCACAACTAATTAATCTTGTTTGGTTTTGTGTGCAAATTGGACTTCTGTTAAATTCTCTTTGAGAACAGGATAAATTTATGGATTCTATCCTTGTTTAACAAAAATTCTGCTATTCCTATGTTATAGGAAAGATGTTCAGAACATTGAGCAAGTAGAGTTATTTCCTCCCTGAGCTATTTAAGAAAAAAACACATGGAAAAAACAAGCAGAGTATCAGTATTTACTTGTGCTCATGAAGAGATGCTCATACTTCACCCTTTTCAGGTAGGCAAAGGAATTTGTTGAATTCTACCATATATTATTCCAAGACATTTACAGCAGAGTGAAGATAAAACATAGATTTGCAGAAATTCTTCTGTTTCCTACAGAATGTTAAACAGAATTTTCTCCATTTGTAATAAATAAACTGTACTAATCACCCCAGTATAAAATACAAAGAGGTCAACAATGCATCCTTTCAGCTCACCATTGTTCAAAAGGTATTTGAGTTTCCCTATTAAGTTTTCAAAGGCCAACATCTGCTGATGCTCAGAAATGGTAGATGTGGTGACGAAGGCTGTATGGAGTGTGAAGTGAAAACACAACCATATAGACCATGCAACACGCTAAGAAACTATAGCACAATCAAACTCCAAAGAGCTATTTCCCATTCATCCCATTTCTGTTATTAATGGCAGGAATATTTCTGAGAACGGTGACATAAACTTATTCTCTTTCATTTAGTTAAATTTTTTTTGTTATGAAATATATGTATAAACACAAAGTTTTGAAAATAGCATATCACTATGAATCTGCAATCATAAAAATATCAGAGGAGACACTAGAGCAGGCAAATGACATTATTAAGATTGAAGGGTTTCATTTGCACATTATTGTCATGGATGGTGTTTTGCTGTTTAAAGCAGAAAACAGATGCTGTGGCATTCAGCTGCTAACACTGCTCTCACTTGCAAGGGAGGTAGTTTTGATGGCATTTAACTTGGCTGTCTAGAGCTTAACAAATCAGTGCTATTCATGAGCTTAAGTAAACTGAGTTGATTATAAATTGATAGTCTTGACCCTGCATCATAAGGAGCGAGACAGTTTCACCCAAATTATTAAAAACTTTTCAGTTGGATATCGGGTATGGCAAATTGCATTTAACAACTGTGATATTTTATAACTGTGATAGTCCTCCATTATGCAAGTTTTGTCTAAAGTATCAGCAAAGCTGAGGCTGTGGGGAATATTCTTTCTGTGAGGCACGGCAGGATCCCGTTTCTCCCTCCCTGCTTTATTGGCAATTAACTAACATGCCGTGACTGTGTGCCCTCCTCAGCTGTGGAGCCCAGCCGAGGCTCACAGCTCAGCTGCTGTGCACTTGGTCTCTTCACGTGTTTTCTTTAAGTAAACATCTATTTTATTGATACAGTAGTTCTTTACAAAACGGTGTCATGGTTTTGTTATAGCTTAAGAGTAGTATTTTGGTCCTTTAATTGCATACAGGAAAGCATTTTTCTGTGAAGGAACACAATTTAATTTATTTTGTGGAGTAAAGCTGAGTTCAAAGCCTGCTAGAGTTAATGCAGATTCCAGCAGATACGCTGCATTTGCTGATCTACTTCATAGAAATGAAAGCTATTCCATTTGTAAAGTTTTCCATTTGCTCTTTGAATTGATACACACGTATACATACGTGAAAATTATTGGCCCTATACTTCTGTTATTAGCAAACACTTTTTTTCAAGATGCTCAACAAATATTTTCTCTGCAAGTCTTAATTCTTTGTGTCACACTCAGTTTTATAGGACTCAGTGCTCATCTGCTGATAAGAATCGATCAGAAAATCTGGGGCTGAATGCAGATTAAGGAGTGACATTCTCTCCAACCACGTAATAACAGTTACATGTTAATGCCAGAGAGGAAGGCCAACACACAGCCCCTGCACCACGGGGCATGCTGTCAGAGGAACATTATCTACACCAGAAGGGGATGTTGGGAAATCAGATCCATGAAGCTGAATGACAATGCAAAACAATACTGGTTTTATTACTTACTACCAATACTGGAAATACTGGGTATACCTGTAGAGAAAGAGAACACAAAGAAGTGTAGTTAGCTGTTTGCTGTAGTTGGCTGAGCTATTACATCTAAGATTCTGAAAATATTTTCAGAATACTTTATCAATACATAGTTAAACTCAAGCATCTGCCATTATGTGCCCAGTCCTTTATAAATGCAGAGTCTTTAGATTTTCAGTATGGGGCTGCAGGGACCACTAAAATGCATTGACAGATGGGCTCTATACCAGCTCTCTGAACTTCATGAATTTGTTCAGAACAGTTTTGTATTTCAACTAACCAGCCATTAGGTTTAATGCTCAAGATAAAAATATCAGTCATGCATGTATTATGCAGATCTAGGAGAGTAATTTAACCAAGGGATAGATGCATTGCTAACTGCTTTGGCCAGCTGCTTAAATCAGTTGGTACCTTCTGTTGCATTAATTGTATATAGCTATTTTTCCCTCTTTTTACCTGACAGTTATCTAAATTAAGCTATGTAAAAGAAATGTAATTGAGTGGAACAATCTAATGCAGTAGGTTGGCCTTATTGATTAAGCCTCTCATTGATTTATTTTTTTTTTCCCCGTGTTCATTTCAATTTCTAAACTGAATTAATGCAAGGAAACCATTCCAGAGGCAGGTGAGATTTACCATAAGTGGTGGGGCTGTAGAGGAGTAAAACTCCTTTACTGGATAAGCAATGTGGGATCTTATGTTGTATAATGCAATCCCAAGAACTAGCTTCTTGTCAGGTCTGTCCTGAAACCTAGGCTTTGTGTGTAGCACAAAACCATGGATATGAAATCGTTCCTGAAATGTCATTTTCTTAAGATTAAATGCCATTGTTAATGGCACTATGGCTCATCACTTAGGTTAGTCAGAAACTGCAGATCAGCATTGAAATCCTGGATATTTGCATCCTGTTCCTTAAATACAGTTTGCCTTTTTAAAGTTTTATTGACTTTTGTGGCATGCATTTTGTTGCAGGAATCTGTCTGTTTCTCCATTAAACATCTGCTACACTTCTTGCAACATCTATCTTGAAGTTCTCCCTTACTCAGAGAAGGCATGGACCTCACTCAGCAATTAAATAAACTGGAGCGAAGGAATGTCTTGAGAATAAATGATATTCAATGTAAGCAAGGCTGCAGAGTCAAGCTGGGAAGACTCCTAACTTGTGGCATGGCTAAGACAATGCTGAAGTAACAGAATTTGCAGAATGGGGACCAAACCCAGATTTGTTATGTGTCACCACATCAGTCCTGGGGCACATGTCAGAATTGCAGCTCTCTGGTTTCATATCCTCTGGCACCTGTGGCCTGACAGAGCACCGTAGACAGCACCTGCTGCTCACCTGGGCCCACATTCATATGTTTGCAAACTTAATTATTTCTACTTCTGCTGAGATCAACGTGTATGTTCTGAAATTTTAGCACCATGAGGTATCAAAAGCTAAATGCAAATATCATCATAATAGAACAATGTGGTCATAGTTCTAATAGTAACAAAAAGTGCTTTTTTTAGTTAGGATAATTAAAAAAAACTTAGATCCCCTTGTTTTAAATATCAAAACCAATCAATTTTCAAATAATTTTCCCTGGAGTTTCAATAGGAGCTTGCTTAATTTTTTGCAAGTCATTGTAGCTGGTTTAAATTAGCAGGATTAGACTTCCTTTATACACTCATGGAACCCACACAAATATTAGATAAAAGACAAAAACTGTGTTCTCGCGCTCACACTTGCAGAGTGAAATGGTATTTGTATTTCCTCTGGGTATACTACCCCGCCTCAAACCTGTCTCCTACACACACATACAAATATCCTTTCTCTCCTGAACAGATTGTAGCAAAGGAAGAGGTTTTCCTGCAAGTCTGCTCTCCTCATATTATCGTACTTCAAAATTTTCAATGAATTCAAAGTGATAAATGCTTCCTGGGCAGAGAATAATGAACACAAGATGCCTGCTAGCCTGAGGGCTTTGTATTAACCTTGCAAAGATATCTCCAGGTTCTGTTTCAAAAGCTGTTTTGCTATTTCTGTACAGAGTTTCTTAGTTAGTGTGGTCTTTTGTAAGCAGACTGATTTTTGTACTACCAGGTATCCCTGTGTGGAGTGACAGGCCTTGATAGTGCACTACTTTATGCCCTTCTTACTAAAGAGAGTGAGAATGACACTTCTGAGTTTGTCTGGAGAGGAGTTGGTTATGTAGGGCCATGAAGTAGGATCTATTAACACTCTGTGAAAACCACACAGATGATGGGGAACTTATTCTTAGAAGGAGTGTTTGTGTGAGATCTGGAGTTACATACTGAGGCTAGCTCTTGAATTCAGCTGAGCTGTATTTGGTGCAAGTCCTTAGGTAACGAGGCACAGGAGGTGTGATTCTGCTCTCCTTCTCTGTCAGTGTGGAGGCAGGCAAGGGCCCGAGCACGGCTCTGCATGTGCCAGCACTGCTGGGCACACCCACAGGCTGTGGGGTCATCCCCCCACTGCTGGGGACACCCACAGGCTATGGGGTCATCCCCCCACTGCTGGGCACACCCACAGGCTGTGGGGTCATCCCCCCACTGCTGGGCACACCCACAGGCTGTGGGGTCATCCCCCCACTGCCGGGGAAACCCACAGGCTGTGGGGTCATCCCCCCACTGCCGGGGACACCCACAGGCTGTGGGGTCGTCCCCCCACTGCCGGGGACACCCACAGGCTATGGGGTCATCCCCCCACTGCCGGGGACACCCACAGGCTGTGGGGTCGTCCCCCCACTGCCGGGGAAACCCACAGGCTATGGGGTCATCCCCCCACTGCCGGGGGCAACCACAGGCTGCGGGGTCATCCCCCCACTGCCGGGGACACCCACAGGCTGCAGGGTCATCCCCCCACTGCCGGGGCAACCACAGGCTGCGGGGTCATCCCCCCACTGCTGGGCACACCCACAGGCTATGGGGTCACCCCTCCACTGCTGGCCCTTGGCATGAAGCTGCTCTGTTACATGGCATGGGTCGTTTCCAGTCAGGTTGGTACTGAAATCTGTGAGTACTTTGCAGCAGTGAAGTGATGGGGACAGCTTAGAGAGATGAAGGATCAGGCCCATTACCTGATCCTTTCATGGGCAATTCAATTGAGTAAGGTATAAAGAGTAAATATCCCCCCAAAAATCCCAAAGGGATTGAATTTACATATATTCAGTTGTTAAACCAAAGCAGTGTTCAGCCTAGATTATCTTCCCATTGAAATCACTGGGATGGTTATTAATGGTAATGGATTTATAGTGAGGGGACATCAAGTAAAGCATCCAAAGAGTTCAGAGGTAGGTACTGCCCCTGAGACGGCAAACATTGCAGGAAAAAGTCACTAATACTATTTATTATTTTTGACTTGACTTGAGGGTGGCAGTTTGGTATATTACATGTTCACTGTAAGTGCATCTAAATATATACGCATTACTTGAGAGGAAAAAAATCTGCTGTTTTCCTTTCATATGATCTTCTGCATCTGCCCTGTAATTTTCTCATTTCCCCTGCTTCCAGAAATGGGTTGCTTTAGCTCTTAGCTACCATCGAGCTGGCTATTGAGATGGAAGAAAAAAGCAAATCAGAGGCTAGCAAAGAAAGCAAGTTTTTGATTTTGTCTATAGTTTGTGCCAGTGTGAAATCCTTAACACAAAGGAAATGGATCAAGCTTTTGGTGACAAGGACCACACTGCTGCTTCCAGTCTCAGGGCAGGTCATACCCTGCAGACCCTCTTAGCACCTCCATTGTCAATGCCCTCATGTGCTTCTGGCAGGACTCTTAAACAGGAACAAAATACAGAGTTTTTCATAGCAGAGTCAGAGCAGGGATGTTAATGCCTCATCTGATCTTTTGCTAGAATATCTGTCCTGCAGCATGACAGCACTCCCTGCAGTGAGTCTTTCTTCCCTTTGCAGCTCTTCCATTGAGGCATGATTGCAATATCAGACACTCAGCATCAATTTCAGAACTTCTGAATTCTCTAGCAATTTAAAGCCCCGAGAAGCTCGATGATACTGGTGTCTTGTAATCCCTCAAAGGGACTGATCATTATGATCATAGGAGTAAACTTTTCATGTATTGTTAAACCTGTATTCAGACAAAGGACTACACACAGTGAAAGAAAATTCTTTGGAAATGTCATGTGTTTCATTGCAAGAGCCCCAGAACTCCTGCTACCATTAATTTTGCAGCTGTTTCTCTGTAAAGATTGAAAATTTTTCAATTCATAGAAAACTGCGTTGATAAAGCTTGTTATCCCTCAACTCTGCTTTCCCAAGCAATATCACCAGAAATAAATGGGATAGAGGAAATATTGTCTTATTGGGTAACATCTTTTAAAATTTGGACTTTTTCGTGTTACGTTTTAGTGAGTCCAAACCAGTGTTGAAAACTCTGTCTCGGAAACACCCAGTGAGATCAGAGGATTTTTTTTTCATGTAATAGTAACTTATTGATAGAATATTAGAAACTTCGAAAAGCCTGAAACTCAGACCATTTTTAGCACTTTGAATATCTTAAAACAGACACTTTGCCTTCCCATGGTGCTGCTGCTTAAGGACCAGAAGTCTCTTTCATTTCACCTCTTCACTGTATATGGCAAAAATAGAGTTGTTTGAAACCAATGACGTATGGAAGCAATTCATTTCCCAGCAACAGATGTCACCATAGCCAGCACAAACAGCCAGCTCAGCAGGGTCATGCAAGAGGGTAGAGTGCTGAAGGATAATTTTCCAAGCCCTATTTAAAAAAAATACAGCATGTTATTTATAGTGCATTGTTTTTAGGTAGGTACCTGCAACATTTCACTGGCTATTGCACTGAGTACCCAGTTGAAGGAAAATGAGTTTATCACTTGCAGATTTTTGCAGTTTTTCCTGACACTCCTGTTTACCTGAATGCTCTTGATACACTGCAGTTTTGCCCTCAACACTAGGTTTCCCAGTTTTGTGTGACATGTTCCTTTGTCTTTATACCTCCTGTAAGCTTCATGGGCTAAGATTAATTTGTAATATAAAATAGGAGCAATATGAAGCTTTGCTGTTTTGTAACTTATTATTGATTCATATCTTCCTTTTTCTCTTTGAAATACTTTGTCAAAAGCATCAAGGAGCAATATTTTATAACTTCAACATAAGTGTCCCATTCCTTCAAATCAAGTCACGAAGAAGGCACTGGAAAAATCCTTCCAGTTGCTTGGGAGAATGGGCCCTTAGAAAATGGGACAGTCTCTACTTTATGAGTCTGCTTTGACTGGAAAGCAGGATGTGTGATCCTTTCAGTTAGAGGGATGCTCATTCCTTGGATTCCTGACTAGAAAGCACAACTTCCTGGCCAACTTCATTTATGCTGGTCCTTCAAGATGGTTTTGTGTCAGCAATATTTATGGGAAAAACTGAACATCGGTGAGATTAACCAGTGCAGTTCTGGAGGAGCCATAAGTTTTGCCAGAAGCTGTTTCTGTGGCAGCTGTGCTGCATGGATGCCTTGTCAGTCTTCTCCCATTCCAGGAGGTTTGAGGCTGTGCTGCTGAGACAGAAGCTGTACGATGGGAGGGGGATCCACTGCATGAGAAATGAGATTGGCTGCCTGACTCTTGATTGAAAAGAACCACCAGTGTTTCCCATGTCCTGGTCAGGCCTTTGTTTCATGTTGAACTGTGAATTAGGAAAGTCCTGTAACAGCTGGGAGGGTTTTTGCTGAGTGTCAGGCACATTTGATACAGGCTATTGGTTGTGAAGGGACTGACCCAGAGCGAGCAGGCTTTGATCCATGGCAGCTCAGTGCAGTCTGAGACAGCTCTGTCTGATGGAGCAAAGAACATAAGTGCCAAAGATGATCTAAACAACGGGAGGAAGAAAAGGGCTAGTGTTGTCAGACACATACAAGTGCTGAGGAGAAAAGCTATCCTGTAATACCAACTAGAGAGAAATTCAATAAGTTCACTTTGTGTGTCAAAACGTATTGCAGAAAAAACTATCTACAGAATGTGGCAGCACAAGGGAATGAATGTAATCACAAAATAGTCAATAAGATAGAGTGGAAATATAAAATAAATGCTGTGTGGAGACAAATGGAGAAATATTGTTAGTGCCAGTAGAGTACTTGCTCTCTTTCACAGGCAAAGTGTGGAAAAATGTTTTGCATTCTCCTGAAAAACTCATGATGACTTAAAATGAGAAGGATAAAGAAAAAAGCTTTGTATCAGGATTTCCGCTATGACTACAGAATAATCTAGAATGGTCTTCTGTTTGATGAGCTGTAGCTTGAAGAGGTGTGATGAAGTCTTATTGGCCACAAAAAATGGCAGAAGCAGAGAAATGGAAATAACAGAAGCTCCAGCTGGGAAAGATTTGGAAATAGACGTTAAACTTCTTGTTGAATCTGAACAAATTTCACAAATTCAGAGAATCTCAAGAAAGAGTATATTTTTATTTTGTGAAAAGAAGAAAAAAAAGAAATCCGAGTGTTTCATTTATACAACTATTTTTAACTGTGTCTTATTTAAGCATATTCATGTAAACTTCAAATATATTTAAATTTTAAAATAATTTTGTCTTAGATGAAAAAGATGGTCTTTGAAAATTGGAGGAAGGAGAAATATCAAAGGGACACTGTATTACTGGAATATACAAAGTGCCCCCAGGGAACTGAAGTAATAAATGAAGGGAAGTTGCTTCTATCAACAGGAACTGTTTCGGAATCCACACCTGACTGGGGAGACTGCAACACCACGGCTGCATTGCTGACCACACGATGGAGATGGTGACATAAAGGCAACAAGGTAAGTGAAATTACATTGGCTGTGCAGAGAGTTTACCCAATAATGCGTAACTTCATATGCTCCAACACATGCAGCTATAAATCAGGAAGTGACAAAAGAAATGAAGCTTTTACATACCATAAATGATTGCTGCTTGTAGCAAGGAGTCAGACAACCCTCAAGAAGAGAAACTGATTTAGTTCTGAAGCAGTGCATAGGACACAATTCAAGAAGTAGTTATCAGAGAACCACTTCTGGACTGAAACTCAACATGCTTGTTGAGATGGAAAAGGATAAAAAAAAAATCCACTGCAGTAATATTTAATTTTGAAAGAGCGAGGAAGTAAAAATCAGGAAGTTAGATAAAAGAAAAGTGGAAAGAACATCTAAAAAGATATGCAGGCAAACAGCATGGAAGCAGGCTGGAGACAAGTGTATGAGAGGCTCAGAATAATCATATATAACTCATCTCTTTTTTTAACTTATAAAAATTAACTCTCTTATAAGCAAAAAAAAAAATTCCAAACCAACACAAAATTGAAAACAACAGAATGTAATGATTTTGGAAATATACTCTTCAAAGTGTAAGTCTTCTCAGAGGAGAAGATATAGGGAAAAAAAGCATAAAATCTGTCAATTTATATATAAACCACAGTATTTTGAGAATCAACTTCCTATGGACATAAAAGTTAGTAATTATCTTTTGTTAAAAGAATCACACTTAGAAGCAGGAGGCCCAGAGAGATAACTGGGAAGATAGGCAATTGAGGTATAATGGTAAAATAAGGTAATACTATAACTAATTAATAATTAATTTAATATTGAGTACTAAATTGTTTTCACTGATGTTCGCAACAAAGATTCTCACATGCTGAGGAATTTTCTCAAAGTCTGTTAGCATAGGAAATAAATGGTATTGAACAAGAATTGCCGTGAGATGTTGCTCCAAGAAGTGTTTTAAAGGAACTCAAATATGATGTTTCTGAACTAACTATTATAGCATATAACCTGTCATTTAAGTCAGCCTTGTGGCCAGAAGAAACGTTTTAACTGTGGCACAGTCTTAAAAAAGGACTCAAGGACTGATCCATAGACTGATCCACAAAATACAAAACAGACACATTTTTATGTTATTGTAACAGACCCATGTTGTTGTCATGTTTAGAATATCGTGTGTAGTTTTAGCCTCACCAAATACAAAAATGACATCATAGAACCAGGAGAGAACAAGAGAGCACAGATGACCAGAGATGTGGCATGGTTTACTATAAGATGAAATAGATCAGGATTTGTCATTTAAAAAAAAGAGTGGAGGAGTGGGGAAGGTCAAGGCTATGTAATGATAAATGGTGTAACAGATGTAAACAGAGGTGCATTATTCTTTGTTCCTTCCTTACCTAAGGAGGTACTGGCTTAGCCATAGGAAAATATTTAAGGCAAGCAAAATAAAATACCTTTCACTCATTCCCACTAAAATATGAAATGTATTGCTGTAAGGTATCACTGAGGTCAAGCTTATGCCAGCTGGGTGTCTCTCTCTGTTTGGCAGCAAGCAACCCCTGCAGTGCAGCTCAGAAAGCCAGTTTATTCATGATAACAGGGAAGGTGAAGAAGAAATCCTTCCTGCTTTTTCCTGTTTGCCATCAATTCCTGCTGCTGATCACTGCTGCAGTCAGGATTTGAAGTGGAGTATTTGTCAGCTCAAACAGGGTTATGTTTTCATTATGCTATCATCATCATCATCATCATACCCCAGAAATGACTACCTACTATTTGCAAAACGTTTTGATTTTTGATGAAACTGTATGTTTGGTAAAACTCACTAATGTTATTTTAACATAAGATTGTTTTAACAAGCTTCAGACACTCTTTCAGTAGGTGCTAATTCCACTGTTCTGTCTGGTGTGTGCTCAACTGACTGGGAATGAGGTAAATGACACAGCAAGCTGCATTTAGCTAAAATCAACCTGGTAAATCTCACCATATTTCCCAAAAATAGCTTTAAAGTATTAATTCTGTGAGCCACACTTACTTTTTATAACAGGAAAAAAAAGTGAATACTCTTACAAAATGTTTTTCCCTGCTTTTTGGAAGTTTGTTTTTTTCTGCTCAGTAAGAATTTTATCATAATTTCATGCCCCCACACTTCATGGTTTGTTACTAGGTCTATTACTCTCACATTTTACTTGATAAGGTCCTGCTTCCTATGATCTTCATTTCTGAGTTTTGATTCTTCACAGCTGCTGCTTTGAAGTCTTAGATAACATTCTGAGCATTGCACACTGCTCCTGGTTTTAAACTTTTCATTCAGCTGCATACATAGCTCTGTTTCTCTCAAATAACTTTTTCAATAAACTGTGATATCTAATATTCTAAAATGAATGTTTTGCTTTTAATCACGGCAAAACTGTGGACTCTTTTCTTAAAAGAAGCTAGTAACTTCTGTCAAAAGGTTTATCCTCATTTTCAATCCTTTCTTCAAAGGAATTTAAGTCTGTTACCCAGTTCAGGAGGATTCTGAATCACTGTGTATTTCATATATACGTGAAAGGGAGAACTGATGCTCATACTTGTCGTCATGCCCTCTTTCACCACCATGTTTTATTTTGACCCAGTCCTGTCCAGGACCAGGAAATGCAGCTGCCAGTAACTTCTTCCTTTGGATAATGTAGAAGTGTGCTGGAATAGTACATTCGTGTGTTATGGAGTGGCTGTTAGCTGGGAACAAGCAGATACAAAACCTCAGGTTTTGCCCTTGCTTTTTGTCTTCAACACTTGATCTACAAGAGTATATATGAATCTGGACTGCAGGTCAACAGCAGGTAAATGTTTCCCAACCTTTAGATCTTTAGTTATTAATATGAAAAATTTGGCCTGAATTTTCTTTTTTTCACTTTTTAAAATGGACATAAAATGAGCAAGGAGCTCATCTCACACACTGAGCTGAGAGTGTTGTCAATCTCAAGACAATAAGGATGTGTGAATGGAGAGCTGACCGTGGCTGGAGCAGTACTGCAGTTATTCACACTGTTTTCTCTCACTTGTGTGTGTTTTTTTATGTGAAGAGTCCTAATCTTTTCACTCCTTAGCCCTTCCTGTGCAGTGTCCAGGGATGTGTCCATGGATATAAACGTGGTTCTCCTGGAAGTTATTTACAACCATGTGAGAGGCACAGATGATGTATACTTACAATTAGCACTTACAAATTGACACCTTGTCCAATTATACACGCCGAGTGATAAACAAATGACAAACCTTTGCAAGCATTAATCTGCCTTCAGAGAGTCATGATATGGGGCAGAATTGCAATAACGAAATATCCTTATTATACAAAACTACTTACAGATATTAGCAGTGCCCTTAGGTATAGGCAGATAAGAACCTGGGCTCCATGGTCGGCCCTGATAATTCTTCTTGCATTTTCCACAGTCTGGGCCCGTTGTGTTATGCTCACATTCACAAAGTAGTCTTTTGTTTTCTTCTTTACAGCCAGTAGCGTGAAGGTTGCACTTACACCTAATTTTAAAAGGCAAAAATAAAACAAAGTGGGATATTACTTAGAGGTGAGGTGAGGTGAGGTTAAGCTCAAGTTTTAGAAAAGCATGTCCTATTGCAACCACTCGATTTCTGTGTTGTGCCTGCAGTATTGTTCTACCACGAAAGCATGACATGACATGGCATCACTGCAAAGAGCAAGTTGCAGGATCTTCAGCTCACACAGGTCTAAAAGCAGAAATGTCACCAAGACTCCAAGATGGTGAATCTTTTCTTGTTTTCACTAATGCAGCTCCACTGAGAGCAACTAAATGATTCATAATTTTTACTATAGACAGGTCTATTATCTTGTAAAAATTCAAGAGTTACTATTCCCAGGAATGAAACAAGTCCTCTGCTTATGTCCTTACAGAATTGGATCCAAATTAAGGTCCAAATTAGGCCCTGGGAGCCTGAGAAAACAGACTTCATTTAAATATCCTCTGTAATGCCACACTTCAGTAGCAGGAAAGCTCACTATAATGGTGTCTTGCCATTCTTGTTCAGCAAGTACTGTCTTGTTCAGAAAGGAATTTCTTTTCCTGCTTTAATTTAATATAGCTGTAGTAGCTGAAGGTCAGACAAAATATTTTGGTAGGCACATTTAATTTTACTTGGGAAAGAAACCTAATTGAGCCTTGTGTCAAAACCAGATTCTGCATCTGGTCTTAGAACAATTGTATTTTCCTTGAATTTCCCTCTTTTCCTGAAACTAGGACACTCACAGGATGGGAAGTTAGTTTCATGAACAGTAACGTATTTTCACCTCTCTCCATCCCTTTCCAACAGATGTCAAAACCAGCTAAAGTCTGTTTCTGTTTGGGGCTGGAGAGAAAACCAGTATTTAATGACCTTCCTTGTTTGTTTTACTAATGACTGTACATCTAGTAATTTACAGGGTTCTCATGTGGGCATTTGTCACCTGTTCCATGCAGTGACCAATAATTAGAGCAAAACAACACACGAATTGGCCAAGTGCAAATTAACAGCTGTCAAGCTGACTTCCATTTGGAAGGAATATGACCTGGAGCAATTGGCCACATACATATATATATCCCCAGGGTAAAACAAGCTTGCAGTTGTCATAAGTAGCTGTTGGAGAAAACCCACAAGAATATGTAATATAGTAGATGGTGGAGCATTCTCCTCAGTGCTAGAAATGAGGCAGATGAAACTGCTGTTATTTGAGCAATGCTCATTCTAAAGAGAAACGGGTTCAACACCTTTGAAATTGAAATTACCAAAATGTATTCAATATGCCAGACAAGAGAAAGAGTGATTTTTACACAATTTCCAAAATATCAGTGCTTGAAGACTAAATCCATTGTGAATTTTCAGTGACTAGTCACTGCAGAATGGAAGATGCCTCTCTGAGCATCAGTGGATGACATCTGCCTATTCACCAGACATTGAACAGTTTGGTAAAGGGTAGTGCTATTAAAAAAAGCCATGGGTTGTTTTACTGTCCACAGGAATAGGAAAATGGAAGACTCCAAACAGGAAACATATACAGTAAGAACAAGACCAAAAAATAGAGGAGAAAAGCAGGAGACACTGTCTAGTAACTAGAACAAATTAGGGAGAGGAAGGGACTGGATTTCTTTCAGGCGTAGATTTATGTTTTATTGTAGGGACTCATCAGTGTCAGGCAGCAAACTGATCTAGGCAAGAAGAAAAAAAAAGGGTTGATTCTGAGGGAAAGCTGTAGTACTTAGTGCTCTGACAGGGTGCTGCAGACTTGTAGGAGAAATGAGGTGGGGGAAGATAAAGGTATGTCCATCTGCTAATTGGTGTAAATATGCACAGCTCTTTTAACAAGCACCTGAAAATAAAGAATAATTGTGTCACAAAACCTTGTGCAAAATCTCTCTGCCCTTCTTAGATGCTGTGCTTGTCATATGTTCTTGAAGAGAGACTGACCCTTCCTTAGTTTTTCTTGCATGGGTAAAAGCCTTGGATGGACTCTGGCCTTCTCCATCCTCCTCTGCTTCTATGCCTCTTCATACATACATATATAATATATATATATGCAAAGCATATGCATGTATTTATATGTATGGATGTGTACATGCATACACAACTCCAGTATAATCTCATGATTTCCTCTTATTGCCCACTTTCCCTAATCCCACCATGTCCCACCTCTTCACAGGCTGCCTCCTCTCTTTCCTTATTCCCCAGGCAAGAGAGCATGGGCAGCACAGCTCTGCTGCCTGTTCTCGTGCCCAGTTTTTTAATTTCTTAGGGCAAGGTTGCTGCAGAGGAAAGGCTGCTCAGCCCAAGGTGCAGCACCTCACCCACACTGGGTAGCTGATGCAGGGTCCTGCACAGGGCATCTTGTATGACTTCAGCCACCAAGCCCCACCAGACAGAGAGAATGAGACATCCTAGAGGGCTATGTTTGGACCAGATACCGGCAGCTTTGCACAAAAACAGCAAAGTGCATTTTCTTCTAGAAGTAGCTGGCAACCTCCTGTCAAATTTTAAAACCCTGTCAACTGAGATTTAAAACCAACAGCCCCCATACGGGCATTCAGACTAAACACACACAAAATAGACAAATCAGGGACATTTTAGTCACTTAGCTTTCTAAATGGCAGAATTGCTAAATGGCTTTTCTTGTCCTAAACCAGTGGAATAATCAAAAATTCATTCAATCAATGCCTTTATGGAAATCAACTTATTTATGTGCTTTATATGTATTTTTGAAAGCTTTCCCAGCAGAATTACCCAGAATACTGCATCCTGTCTTAAAAGAAAATTCCAAGTAATAATAAAAAACTGAAAAAAAACCCCAAACCAAACCCCAAAGCATTCCCAACCCCCACCCAAAAAAAAAACCAACCAAAAAACCCCAAAAAAACAAACAAAAAAAACCCCCCAAAAAAACAAAGGCGGTGGGAAGAGACTGTAGCCTTCTAGGAGTATAATTTAAAGAGAATAAGAGAAACAATACATTTGATCACTTGGAAAATAATAAAGCACTGATCTAGGGCTTTTGTGGGCAGAGGATAGTCCAAGTCTAATGTTAATAACAGCAAAAAAAGAGCCAACAATGGTGAATTTCCAAATAACCAAAGAATCCTCAGAATACTTCAAACTTGGCTGTGTACACTTTCTAAGGAGAAGAAAGTTTGGAACAAATGTGGTCATTATATTTTACTACAAGACTAGCTAAAACTTAAGGTTAAAAATATATTTATGTTAAAAATGTCATATTTGACTTATTGAGAGTTGGTTATACTAGGCACAAAAAGAAATGTTTAACAAAAGCCCTAAATCCAAACCACAAAAGATCAGATAATGTGTGGTAAAACTTTGCCTTCTTAGTGTATAGACAACAGAAAAGTTGGGTTTGGCTCGTGATTATTAGTGTTATACAAGTATGAAATAATCTGTAGATAATAAAATCTGAAGAGATTGAATTGAAAGTCTTGTTGATGTCAGCAACTGTATATAAGGAGTAAAAGAGTGGAAGCATAAGTAAAAGAAGACATTCAGAAGACTGGACCAGAGGCTCTGATTCTCCTCTTGCACCATTTTTTTTGTTGAAGCCACTTGGCAGATTTTGAAGAGATTGATCACGATTTCCACTGCAAATCAAGGATGTATCTGAATAGTGAATGTGTGTAAAACGCAGTCAGTGCTAAAACTGCAAGATAATAAAAAGCATGTGTAGAAAGCAAACTGGAGGGCACAGTGTCTGGGGAAAACCAAGCCAGTATCAAAATCTGTGGTGTATCTGGAGAGAGAAACAGGGAAATAATATTTCATATGCTTTTGTTTTTTTAGGAAGGCTGCACCAGGAATTGGGCAATCTGTCCCAGGGACCTTATCAGAGTGTACATATGCACAGTCTCAGAGACTTCTGCAAAGAGAAATGCCTGTTGTGCTTGAGGGACAGACTTCTCTGGATGACTGAAAGAGGTAAATGAGCGTAGCAGGGCTGAGAGATGACTAGAGTCCAATAAAAAGCTGCTTCTATTTGCAGGATAGGCAGTAAGGAAAATAGGAATATTTTGGGTTACAGAAAGAAGGCTATTTCGGTAAAATCAGCACCCAGATGGACCATGAGAGAAGCACTCTTGCAATGAGATACATTGGATTGTCAGCGGTGTGAAAACAAAGCAGTAGAGTCTGGACCTTAGGAATTTCAGCTGTCAATCAGCTGAGCACCACTGGTGTGGGAGCTGACTTGGGCTCTCAGCAGATCACTGTCAAGATGTGCATATCAGCTTCCTGTGGAGGACACCCAAATTAATCTCTTCCTTATGGAAGATTAGCTTTCTTTTCTACTCCAGAGGTAAGGAAATATTTTGTTATTGTATATGAATATCCACAGTGATAAATTATTACTGAAAATCCTCAGTCCCATTTGAAATTTCATTAAACACTTGCTTTGAAGGCCATTCCTAGCTGTTACTGCTTTCAATATGAGATATTAACAAAAGGTTTAATTACATTTACATACAAAGCACATTCAACACAACGTTTCCTATAGTCTGTGTTGATGCTTCCATTAGCAGAATGTGGTTGCTTTGGCTGCTTGTATAAGAATGGAGATGGTCTGAAAACCTAAAAAAACTGGTTCCACCTCCTGTGTACTGAGTTCTGTATTATCCATAGGTATTCCATCCTTATCTAGTTTCTTGAAATCCAAAGAAGAAAGTCCAAGTCCTGTGCAGGGTATTATGTACACACACCCAGCAATGCAATTACTGGGTAGCAGTGGGTGGGTAGCAGCTGCTGGCACACCAAGTGGGTTTGCCTGCTCAGAGAAGGGATGACAGAGGGAGCTGTAATCAGTACAGAAGGTTTGAAAGCACAGGTTAAGGTCTGGCGAACAGAAGAGGATCTGTGCTGCAGCCTCTGCACTGCACTGGCAGACAGCTTAAGGGCAAAATTTCATGTAAGGACACAGCAAATGTTAAGGGCAAAGTGCAGTGCTGAGATACAGTACATGCTCACTGTAAATGGCACTGCTGAGGTCTAATGTTTGTATGACTTTACAGAGAATGACTGCAATCCATGATTATAAATATCAACAACTCCATGGACAATTAGGTCACGTACAGAGAGATGTAGGCCTTGAAATGGCTTTCTACCTGAAGGGAAAAGCTGTCTGCCATTTATATCTGGTGACAGTTTTTGCAGACGTTTTTGTTATTGCTCCTGGTGGGGCAGCTCTGTCAGTTCTGAGCTTGTGGAAGTGAATGCCATGGCCCCACACTTACTTGTCTGCATTTGGAAACTTCCACCCTGATGTTTCCCCAGCACAGTGAATATCCACCTTTGCAGTTCAACCTGTGTGGACTCTCCCTGCTAAGCACTCTGGTTATAGCACACACAAGAACACATTTCCCTCAACGTGCAAATTCAATTTTGAATCACTGGAGATTGATATTGCTGTCCAATGCTATAAACCCTAATTATGTGGGAGAAAAAATTTGTTTTTCTGACCACTCATCTCTGACAGACTCATTATTTTGTCATAAAGCAATTGAAATGATATTTTTGGCAGTTACATAAGGCACTGGAGCGCTCTGGCGTGCTGAAGGAGCAGTGCTGTTGTAGTGGGAAGCCCTGGGTGCACTGCGCTCCTCACAGACTCTATTTACATTCAGACAAGTGACATTAAAATGCTGTAAATATCACTAAGGTAATTGCTAATAGCGTGCTGACGCTCTCGCAGGGGAGTGCCAACCAACAGACTGGGGGCACGTGAGGGGATCCTTGATGTTCACGAGATCATTCATGAGAAAGAAAGACAAGAGGAGCTCTTTGATACATTTTTAACGACTAGCCATATGTTCCTCACTTAGATACATCTTTGAATCATTCTAGGTCATTGCCAAAGTTTAGAAAATTAACTTGAAACCAACTTGGAAGCCTTCTGCACAGACTCTTTGCTTTTGCATGCCACGAGTCGGCTCCCTGCTCCCAGGTAAGCAAAGCCTGAACTTGCAAAGGAGTTGGCGTGTTTGCTCTTCACATTGCTGCCCACACAACGTAAAATACCATCCCCACAGTTTTAATTAGGCATTTTAGAACACTGTTGGCAATGCTGGGAGCCTTAGTCAGCTCCCCAGTGCTAGCAACTACTTCCAGCACCTTGTTACAGTTGTCCTAAAGGGGACTTGGCCGCGTTTATCATGACATCAAACGTGTTAAGGCTGTCATCTACATTATGCCTCTCAAGCTTACTAATGACCTTAAGGCAGCTTCACAAGGGAGATTTAGTCTTCTAATGTAATGTAGACAAAGATGAAAATCCCACATTACAAATACATTTGAAGTGACACCTCAGCCAGGAAGGAGAATGAGGTATAGGTTGAGAAAGCAACAGTCAAATTATAAACACCTTTAAAATATACAATGAAATCTTTGCAACTGAATCATTATTTTTCAGGTTTAAAATTTTTTTTTTTTACTCTTTATGAGACAAATTCATCATAACTTGAGAAACTATATATACAGATAAGTTACAAAACTCTTGCACCATTGAGCGTACGAGGTAAACATAATTACTTAGGTAAGTCTGGTTATCCTTTAATTTTCTCTGACAAGTAAACACGTTTTCATTGAGGCTCACAGTCTCAGAAACACCATGTCTACTGAATATTATTATTCATTGTATTGTAAGATTTTTCCATGTCATGTCAAAACCCCAAAGTGTGCTGGTCCTCATCCTAATTTCCTAAGCTTAATAGATTTCTCAGGGATAAAAACAAGTATAAAGGACACTGTTGTGAAGAAATAAAATGACTGCTGGCCAATTTATTTCTGTGGGGATGCAGCAGACAGGCTTACATAAAAGAGGCAATGAGATAATGACTGCAATCTTGGCTACCAGTGCTCACTGTAAGGACTACCTGTCTGAAGAAGTTCTGAGCTAAAAGGGTCAAAACCACCTAAGGACAGTTGACAATCAGAAAATGGCATGGATTGCTGGCTACAAGGAGGTCTGCTGAACAAATGTGCCAGCTCACATGAAGCAAAAAAGTAACTTCTATTTTCTATTAATATTTTTTTGAGTCATAGGAATATCTCAGGTCCACACTGCTGTATGGAATCTAAATCCAAAGAGGGCACTGCATCTTTTTCTGGACATTAAGAATAAGACCCCTGTGGTCTGGTGGTAAAATGTAGCCACTGTAGTGAGAGTAATGAAATGTGAGTCCTTTTTTTCACGTTTATTTCTGGAAATGCATTTGGTCACCAGTTTTTCCCCCTGTCCTTTTCCCTGAATTTATCTAATACATCATAATCTCTCACTGAAAAAAAGATTCCTTTGTGGAATAGGGCTACGTCAATAATAAGGGATAAACAAATTCAATAATAACAAATATAACTTTGTAAAGGTAGATATATTATTCTTTCATTTGCAAAGCAAGGACTAATGTTGGATCAGGTTTTTAAGCTTCTTAAATCTGTAAGTAGCTTTGTGGTTAGAAAAGAAGTTTAACCTGTGCTCAGTAATCCTGCTGCACCTTAGTACCTTAGAATCCAGAGATTTACAGAAGCCTCTTCAACTTTATTCTTTACTGTTTCGTTTTCACTGCTAAATTTGGGAGGAAAATGAATTAGATTCCCACAGGCAGTATGGAAAATTGGGGAAAATAGCTTCTTATTCTCCCTCAGCTGAATATAATGTATCTAGTGGGGAACAGCAAAGCTGAGGCACAGAGAGCAGGTTTGCTTTGCTTTCTCAGTGGCCTACTTCCAAGCAGTTTGGAGAGCTTGAAATTAAAAAAGAAAACAAAGTCCAAAAGGGCAGCATAATTCCCTTTCCCACAGTCCCAAGGCTCACAGAAAGCTTGCAGGGCATGGAATTGCCCACTATTTGCATAAAGCCAACCCGACAATAAGAGTACGTAAGTGCTGAATTTAAATATTAACGTGTTTATAAGATTTACTGTGCTCACATGCTAGTAAACATTTATATATACTGTCAAGTAAATGCTGGCCGTACAAACAACTACTGATCAATTTATATCTCCACCTCTATTTGATTAAGATTGATTATTGTCAGATAGATGCATACTGTCTTCCTCTAGAAGCAAAATATTGAGGCAGGTCCTTCTGGCTTTGCTTCTCCTTTTCCCCTGCCCCTTGCAGAGGGCCACAAGATACCATACCTTGTCAAACAAACTGTAAATGTTTCTGAAATGCAGCAGTTTACCAGATGACAGCCTTCCAGACAAACAGAGGCAACTGAAAATGTTACAGCCTAGACCAACAGCACTCATCACAAACACAGAAAGGAGGAGGCAGTAACCTGAGCAAACGCCTTAGTAGTTAAGCATTTATAACTGTTCTGATTTTGTGGCTGGATAAAAAATGTCACTGACCAACAGATATGAAAATATTCAGGCTTTCTTCAGTCTCTTAGATCCAAAGTCTAAAAATAATCCACTGATTCTTATGTCTAGTAGAACAGAACAGCTAATTCTGAGTTATTTCAGTTTACCACATAAAAAATACCTATCCTTAATATTAAATACTTTTATAAACTTAGCCAAGTGGAACGGACACATGCTTTTTCTAACTTTGATTCCATATTCTCTAAGTGTTAAAGCAGAAATAAATCTCTGAAAATATAGCTGCTGTTACCTGCTGTAGAGAACTAACTTGCATTCCCTTCCTAAACATTCATTTTTACTTTTTTTCTTCAGAGGTATTAGTGTTTATGGAAATGTGTCAATAAAGAAAGTGATTATAAAATCTGCTAGAGTTTGCCAGCAGCTTGTTCTGCAAATACTTTCACTCGTGAACACACTTTGTCAGATTCTTAGCCGATGTAAATCCATCTGGCTGCTGTAGATTCAGTGAATTTATGTTAGTTCACACTGCCTGAAATGAAGCCTAATTTGTTTCCAGCTTTCATTCATATTATCCTAGGCTTGGTGGCTGTATTTTTTAAATAGATAATGACAGATAATATTTTTATAATTTTCAGTGGCAGGTGCAAGACCTTGAATAATCACGGGATGGAAACTGGGAGTCAGTAGAGAATAAGGAGCTAGGGTGTGATGTGCTTAGGGACAGGACTGCTGACAAGGCAGGATGCCAGTATTCCACACCATTTCCATGCATTTATTTTGCTCTAATCTTTAACCTCAGAAATAGGAAGCTGTTCTTACCTATGTGAAGGATGCTGAATGGGAACAAAGGCAGTTATGTCTCTCCCAGAGAGGAAGCCAAACCTCTTGTGAAGATGAAGATCAAGAATGACAGTTTCTTCCAGTGCTGCCAACTGGTCATTTAACACTAGTGATTGTTTTGGTAGGTTCCCAGACTACCAACCAAGAACTGAGAAAAAGCAGCTGATGTAAACTCTAAGGACATCAGTGTTACAATTAGTTTTGCTTTTTCTTTCTCTCCCACTTGAAAATTTCTTTCTTTCTTTCTCACTGGAATACCTTTGGTCTCACCTATTGAGTTGCTGTACTTCACACAGCAATTGATGTCTTGATACAGGGATGGGATGACAGGACAGGGGGGAAGCAGGTGTTGCAGAGGTACTGCACAGCTCAGGTGTTCTGAGTTGTCATGATGTATCTCCTGTTTTAATTGGTTTGCTCTAAATATCAAGAAAAACTTGGAGATGCTAAAAACCTGAATATCCTCAGCTCCCCGTAGTGTTATATATCAGAGAGGCAAGTGGTACTGGGACAAGAACACATCTCTCTGCCCCAGCTGGAATAACACAGTCTGCTTGGCAGTACCCTGCCGTTATCTGTCTGATAGTGCAAAGAAGTTAAGGAGCGTGTTATCTGAGATTTGACACCTGCTTATTGCCATCAGGACATTAAGAAAGAAAAGCTTTTGGTATTTTAAATTTTTTGGTGCTGTCCAATGTCCTTAGCCACTCTTAGTTTGCCATCCATCATTGAGCAGTTAGTCATTATCAACAAGTCAACAGACGTGAAAAGATACCCAAAAACCACCTTCTATTTTAATAATGGTAATACTCCCAGGCAGAATTTAACCACTGTATTGCAGCAACTGTACCACAACCTGCTAGATGTTCAGACTGTGGCACACAAACCTTGGAGGAAAGGTGCAGCTATATATCACTGCAAAGTTTTATAGCTTACAAATTTAAAAAGAGAAGTTAAGAAATCTTTAGGAGTCACTTTTTCTTCTCTTTTCTCCTGATACAAATCTGAAGACTAGATTTGAAACTCCTGGCATTGTGCTAGTGTGCATCACCACTTTTAAGTTTATTAAGAAATCCACTGTTCTGGGTTTAACTTAATTAATAAGTACCAGTTTTACATCTGCTCAGCAGCACTCCCAAGAAAGCTGCTCTGAGATGCTAGTGATTACACCAAACTTCCTGTCTTTATTTATAAGTAGTATTTCACAGCATCAGCTGCCAGCTGGTCCCAAATTCTTTTTCCCAGCACAACACTGAAAGGGAACAATTTGTTGTGTGGGAGGTCTAAAATTGTGGTCATTAAATTACCATCCAAGTGGACATGGTTTACAATACCATTCAAAAATGTCATTTAACTATCTGCAATGGGAGAAATTTTATTCTCGCGTGCAGCAATACCCCAAGTGAGCTGTTACAAATTTGTGTCCATGATTGATGCAGACCTGGCTGAAGCAGAAATATCTTTACTAGCTTAGAAAAAGACTCAGGGTGTAGCACCTATTGTGTCACAGTAGGGAATAAAGTATTTATTGTCAAGAGAGCAGTGTTTCTGCTACATGCAGAAGGTTAATTTCATACTGATTTTGGTAACCTTTGGGGGACTGTAACAGAGAAAAGCAGCATAAAGATATCCATGGTGCGCAGAGAATTCAACACCAGGGAAATGAGCTCTGTGAAGCCATACATCTGCTGCTCTTTTTAAAAGGTTTCAAATCATTTGTGTTGAAGAGACCTCCCAAGCACTCATTTAAAAGCTCAGACGCATCCCCAGCAGTCACTGCTGCAGATGGTGTATATGGAAGAGTGGGGAGAGATCTGCCTTGTGCTGCTCTGAGCAGAGCATGTCCTGGGCTCGCTGCTGGGCAGAACCTCTGCACCCCAGGCAGCTGCAGAGCTGGGAGGGCAGCACCCCTGCATGGAGGCACAGAAGGGGTGCAGGATAGCCCACCACACACACATACTGGCCTTTGGACACCACGTATCACCTGAAAAAGTGATAGCTTAAATGCAATGAATAGCTAGGTCCTGCTTAAATGCAATGAATAGCTAGGTCCTGCTCCTACTGCATCTGGAACAGGAAAGGTTTTCCTGTGGGTGCTGCTATCAGGATTCGGTGAGAAACCTCCCCCTTCTCATTCTCTGACAGGCATCTGTTATGACCAGCTCTGCTCTAAAGCCCTCTTGTTATGTTTATGTCTGTAGGTGAGGGAATTTTACAAATCAAAAAGTCTTGAGGAGACTTTCACCTCCTTTCCAAGCAAACACAAAGACCGGGGAAAAATTTGTTTCCAAGAGGAAGATAAGAAGAAGAGTTGTATTGGGAAAAAAGCAAACACAAAGCAGAATCATTTAGGGAGCCTGTCTAACCCTGCCAGAGGTGCTGGTTCAACTCAGCTCGTGGCAGCTCCTATACCTCGAGTGGCAGGAGCCATGCAGGACATGCACAGATATGGAGCTGGAGCAAGGGAAAGGAGCCAGCAGGAAAGCTTCAGGCAGTTATCAGGAGACCCATTAACTTCTCTTTGAAAACAGCCAGAAAGAAGCCAGACTTTTCTCCAATGGTAAAAGGTCTATTGAACATATCCTTGGTTTTTTGCTATGTATGTTGGCCACCTTTTCCTTTAGGTGAACCACCAATACACACAACCAGCAATAAAGCACATCAAAAAACAAAGGCTAAGTTCTCTTTCCAGTTAAGTTCTGTTAATTTTACACATGACCTAACAGTCCCTGAAAAGCCCAGGATGTAAGTGCTTTAAACAGGCAAAATTCGACTTCCTTTCTTTTATCTCTCTCGTTTTATAGGAGATGTGTTGGGGAAAGGTAAAGAAATATTGATAAAAGCACTCTTATTTTCAATATCACCATGAGATGCCTAGGCACTGTTTGGACATTTAAAAAAACCACTGGGGTAAGTGAGGGCATAAGTAGAAATGTAATTCGGGTGGTTGTCTTCTGAGACTTCTGAGAATCCAGACATGAAAACTTTTGGTATATGATTTAGTGGCCTGTCCTCTTACTGAATATTTTAAAATGATAAATATCTAAAATATTTTTGAATTGTGCAGACACAGCCTAGCCAAAAATTAATGCTTGATTCTGAAAACCAGCTCGACATTTCTCTTTTCAGGCTCACACCTCCACCGCATCCGCACAGAAGCCACTGCCCAAGGTTTAGCGCTGCAGCCACTTTGAAAGGCACCTTTTTACCTAGGTAAACTGCGTCCTGCTGTTCCCCACCCGTGGTTTGCTGTTCTGCTGGTTGCTGCTGCTATTGCCTCTAGGTGTTAGTGGATTTAAGGCCTTGGAATGCCCTCTCCCTGTGCAGCACTGCCGCGGCTCCCAGAGCAAGGAGCACTGAGCACACGGCCACGGCTCTCTGCTGGCTCCTGCTGCTGCTCTGCTTGATGCCTTTTGGGAGGTCCAAGGAGAACAAGAACCTGTGAGGGCAGGTCAACTCATCTCTTTTTGGAAAGCCATCTTGCTGAACTTGAACTTTAAGGATAATTATAAGGCCGCTCTGTTCTTTTCTGGACTGTGTTCTGGGGTATTCATGATTAAACCAGCAAAGCTGAGGGTGCTTAATGACCTGTTCAGAGCAAGTGAAGCTGAGTAAAGATTTCAAAAGAGGTTTCGTCCTGGTGTTTTCTTGTGTTTCATTAGGGTTGACTTTTAAAATGCTTAGGCCTCACAGCTCCATCTAAAATAACTGGAATTGGTAGCTGCTTATTATCAAAGCAGACACTCCCAATCCACTTTAAAATACATACAGCTTTTACTGTTCCTCTTTTTGCCTTTTTTTCTTTTTGTTTTTCATCTCGATTGGAGGTCATAACTTGAAAGAGAAAAGTGAAAAAGCAAAACAACATTTCTCAGTGTTTATCACGCTAGCCTCAATTTTTTAACTTCTAAATTCCATACAATATAAGCTCCTTGTCACAGAATAATTCCCTCTGGAATGATTATGATAAGAATTATTTGCCAGTAGTGCCATTGCAAGTAATTGATTTTTCAGTTCACCTACTGAACTGAAAAAACCAGGGGGGAAAAATAATTCATGTCAAATGTGTAGTTTTATTTTCAGATTTTAAATCCCAATTTAGAATTTTTTTGGGTCAATTTTTAAAGAAAAACATTTCCAAAGGAAAAATTGTGCCTTTTTTGAGTATTCAGAAAAATTAGCCAAAAGTATTTATTGATGTGGGTTAAATTCTGAAGATACTTTCAGCCATCCTGGACTGAAATTTCTTCTGTTAATAATTTATACTTCAAAAATACTAATCCTTTCTCCTGCTGAAGAAAACTCAATGAAAAGCAAGCTGCTGAAATATGCCAAAAGGAACTTAGTATCCTATAGCTAACTTAAGATACTGAAAAAGAGATACTGGGTCACCTTATCTCTAGCCCTGTTGGTATAACAGGGTTGGTATAACACAACATGCTATATGTTGGAAGTAATTTTAAACAGTTTAGGAAATAAAGTTCTAAGTGCATCTTTTCCTTTTAATTTGGGAAAACAATTCTTCTTTCATCTAATGTATTTCAAAGGCTGATTTTGGGTAGAGAAAGCTTACTTTCTTTTTCAAAAATACCATATGACAGTACTTTTTAATTACAGACGCTACTTATTGTTATCTTGAAGCCAATAAACTGGCTAGAATCTGCAAACATTTTATTATGTTGTATTAGTCAATGGAATTATACAAAGATGGGAAAATTGAAAATACTTTTTAGTATTAGAATTCTTGTGATAGATGATAAAGGGTCACATTTTTACTTGCTTTTTACCAAAGAAAAATCTGAATGTAATAATTTAAGTGCAGAATCTCAGAATATCCTGAGTTGGGAGGGACCCACAAGGTGGTCCCTAGATGGCCTGGGGGTGTGACTCCTGATGGCTGATGGGGTCTTCTCAGAGGTGGGCGGCCAGAGCAAGGCAGTCCTGAGCAGAGGCAGCTGGAAAGGAGCTCTGAGACCTCAGATGGTGAAAGGCAGAGGGGACCTGGCTTCTGGCACTGGCCTTGCAGTGGGTGATGTGTGGACACGAGCAGGGGACACGTGTGGACAAGAGCAGGGGACACGTGTGGACAAGAGCAGGGGACACATGTGGACATCCATCCAGCCCTGCCCATCATGGTGCCACCAACGCTGGTTTTCCCTGACTGCCAGAACAGCTCTGCCCCTGGGTTTAGTACTAGTCCTAGCCTCAAACTTATGGGACATGGGACAAGAGACGTTGTGGATGTCATTGTGAAATGGGGTTGCTGACACTGCTTTGGTAAGTTTAAGTGGCAAAGGGCTGGTAGTTTTAAATCCTTGTCTTTTAAAGTCTTAAAATTCTGACCTAATGTCAGACAAGAATAAAACAGTGATCGCTTTTGGCCTTCAAGTGTTCTGGAACATTCATTATTCATGTTTGTTTTTAACAAATACTGGGTAAATCAAAGAATGTTCACACAGAAGCTGCAGTGTCCACTGAGAGGTTGGGAACATGTTTTTGTTGTCTATGAAAACAGACATGCTGGGGGGTCGAATTTGATCCAGCGGCTATAATATTCCATGTACCAGAAGAACTAAACAACTTCATTTATATTTTAAATGTTTCAAATCAATACTTCCCTTCATATTCTGTGACCCCCGCCAGGAAACTCTTATAACTGAAAATTTAAAGAATAGATTTTAAGTTATGAATAATGTAAGGCTGTCATAGGGGAAAGCAACAGTGAAATACTGCTGACAGAAACAATCAGCACATGTTTATACCGAAGAACAAACCTTAGCAATTCCATCTTGCATAACACAGCTTTTAAAACCCTATACAAACTTTTCAGTTTTCCCTGAAATGTCAAGCAGGCTTCCTCAGCCTCCAAATCCACTGGAAAATATACAAGCTGTTTCTGTTTCTCAAAGAATGAGCTAATTTGGAAGTAAAATGCATGCATATATATACGTATATAATATAAATAGCTCTATGAAAAATAATAGAAAATTAATAGATGAAGGTAAAGAAAGAGCTTAGGTTTGCAAAAAACCCCAAAAGTCCTTAATACAGGGAGGTCTAGCAGTATCTATTTCTCAAGCAGCAGATTATTACAAGGAATACCTCTAGCAAGATGGGACAGGTTCCATTTTGGGGCACAGACAGTCAGATGGTGAACAAGAGCTTCCCTGCACTAAAGCATTCTTCAGGGCATAAGAGTGCTGTTCAAAATGAATTGAGTTTTGTTTGCACACTGACAGAGCGTTGCCATCCATTGAAAATAAGAAGAGGTATTTGTCCTGAAAACCTGATGGGTAGGAAAAGACACTGAGAGAATCCTTATGAAAATGCTTGCATGACACAGAGCTTTATCTTTAATGAATTTGGGCATAATTATCAGAAACTCCCTGAATTATGAAAATACAAAAATCAAAACCAAAAATATAAGGGCCACTTCATTAGAAAATATTTTTGTAAGTAATACCTCTGGGGATGAAGGAGGTATTGTTTGTGTCTGAGGTGTTTTATAGCTGTGCTCTCTCTCTCAGACAGTGAGAGCTGCAGAGGAGAAGGAGGGAGACGGCTCACTGGGATTTAGGATGGTGCCCACAGCAGTCGTGACCTCCTTTCCCCACCACTGGTGTTCATTGTCTCTCCTCATCTATTCTCATGCCTGCTCAGCATTTCCTCCTGTTGTCCTACACAAGCCAGGAGGGGGGAGCATTACACAGGACTCAGAAGTGTCCCCAAATCTTGTTAAAGCAGTTCTCTGCTTGCAAGCTGGGCAAAAAAGGTCAGGAGAGAAAAAGGGCAGCACTTGTAGATTTTCTGGTATACACAGATTTATCATGATATATAGCAGATTGACTGAATCAAATGACTTAGTGGCCATATAATCATATCACAAAGGGGACAAGCTTCTGGCATCTGTTTAAGCTTCTTCTAACAGAAGCTGGATGTAGCTTGGGGTTTTTTTTCTTTTGAGAATACAATATTTTTATTAATCTTTTTTTTCCTATGCAAATCACTTGTGTGTTTTGTCTCAGTTTTACTCTTTCATAATATTCTCTGATATTCTCAGATGCTGACCTACCTGTGAAGATAAAGAACTCTATGAAATAAGGAAAAAAGTCTCAGTCTGTAAGAGGCTTCTCTTGAGATGCAAGCACTGCAGAATGGGAACTCTGAGAACACCTCTGACAAAACAGCTGCCCCCTCTCAGACTTAGCAGCCCCTGCTCCTGTGGCTGGACAAGTGCCCTGCTCTCCCTCACACTTCAGGGCAATTCTTTCTCTTTCTTACTTGGCTAGTGTAGTTATAGCAGCTGAATTTTCAAACCTGATTTTTAAAAAAAATGTGCTAAGTATATGAGGATATAGAAAGTCCACATTTCATGTGTTAGGAATTAGAGAGAAGCTCCTGCATACAGGACATTGAGACTGGACTTTATGTTGTATTAACTGTGTTTGCATTGCAGGATTATTTTCACAACTCTCCAAAAGGTCTCTCTCCTGTTACAACATACAGCCCATTTTAAATTGCTGAATCTTTTTCAGTGGCAGTAAGGCCTTTTTTTGTGGTCCTAATATGTGCAAGAGATTTTTCAAAAGCCGTGGTATAATAAAACACAGTCAAAATTTACAAAATCTGCTATTTTTTCCAAGAGTCAGCACTAAACCACTGTTACAAAATTTAATTTTAAATGCCAAATGTCTCTAAAAATCTGTGAGTGATGCATCAAGTGATGCTCTTTGGATGAAGTCTTTAGAGCATATGTATCTCCTCTCCACAATTCACAAGCTGGCTGAATGTCAGCCACACGCTTCTTGTGCATTTTTTAGTCAAACCCTGGGTATGACCATACAGTGAGGAAAGCAGTGAACAGCATTAAAAGTAAATCCTTTGGAATCAGAACACATAACCCTTTGTCATTCCCGTGCTATCGCTGTCTCACATCTCTCCTATTTAAAGCATCTATATTTTATGAAGCACTAACAGACAAACAAACAAACCAACATACAGACCACAAAGTCAGCATTAGTCTCCAAAAGTAGCCATTGGAAAGATATTTCAGAATCTGCTCACTCAATATAACGATTCAGTATCTTCAAAAACTGAAAGTTTGGATCTATATTTCAAGGCATCACGTCTAAAACATGAGATATTTGTACATGTCAAATGGAGGCTGTTGCTGTCGCCCACCTGGAAGGATTACTGTTGGAAAGAATGACCACATTGAGGGTTACTCCTGCAGGGTCTATCTGACCTATCTGATGAGAAGCTAAAATGATGCAAACTGCTTTGGGTGTGTAAGTTTCACTGTTGAAACTTTTTTCAAGACCTGTACACTAGAGGGGAAGTGAAATACTATTTTTCATTTTTCTTTTCATTTCATCCAACTCTTTTTCCACTCCCCCTTCACCATTAAGGAACAAAACAAATGGAAAAGGAGGATGAAGCCTTTTATTTGTCTCCACCCCAACTCCCTTCCCATCTAGCATCTGGATGAGGTTAAACATTGTCAGTAGCAGAATATTAGCAGTTAATGACACTCAGATTATTTGATCTTTAGCTCATCCCTAACTGTAACCCACCATTCTCAAACCACAGCTTCCCTTCTTTTTAATTCTTCTCCTGTGTTGCAGAGGGGAAGGAGCTGCCCTTGCTGGCAGACTGCAATTCCTATGGGACACAAGTGATTAAAGATGTAACTGGCTCCTTGCTGTTTTGCTGTCCTACTGGAAGAATTATACCAGGGGCATTCAAAGGAAGGAAGGCATGGTTCCAGAAACACGGGATCCTTAATGGAGCTTGTTAAATGATGAGCAATTTTCTGTATTGATGAAGTACAATAGGTTTACTTTTCTATTGTTAAGTGAGATGCTCCTCCTGAAGGTTTCCATTCCTCCTTTGAGCCACGTGGGCAGTGACTCCCCATGCGCTACAACTGAAGGAGTGATCATCACATCACGGAAAAGAGAAACAAAGACAGTGAGAAATGAGCAGCTGGAGGTATGCAGGGCGTGGGAGGAGGGAAGGAGGATTTCCCGAAGTGGGTCACTGACAAAACAGATGCCTTGTCATTCTGCAGCTCTGTCCCCTGTCCCACCTGCCACTGCTGCTCCCTGTTCCTGCCGTCTCCACTCCCCCAAAGGAGCAGAAGGTTGTGGCACCTGCTGTGCTCTAACTGGGGGGCAGAAATGATAATTTTTTTGAAAAAAAAACCCTTTTTCAAGTCAATTCATGGTTGTGCTTATGTGGCAAAATCAGCAGCTCTAGTTCGGTCTAAGGGAAGAAACAGCCCACAGTTCAATAAATACGAGAAAAAGCTAAGGCAAATTAAAAAGATCAGCCACTGAGGGAATGAATTTCACATTTCCTCTCCTGCACAAAAGGCTGCCAGAGTTTCCTGGACTCCAGTGCATGTTCATGTGCTTTGGATTGGCTTTTCTGAACGGGCCTAAACAAAAGCACTATAGAACCATTACCAAATCAAAGAAGTTAAATTACTATGGTTATGACAACTTCAGTAAACACCATCCAAACATCTAAAGATCCTTAATGCACAAGAGAGTTAAAGGGGAAAATAAGTAAAATCTGTTTTACCACATATAAAAGTCAGAACCAATAAACGGTACTGCAACCATTCTGTATCTGGTAACTTGCATTAAAATATATATAAAGTGTTCTGGGAACTGAAGCAATGCTTCAGTTCAATAAAGCTAATGTAATTATAGAGAAAGAATCCTGTTTTTCCTCTGCTTGCAATTTCAAATGAGAGCTTCCTAAAACTTGTGACCATTGCTGGAATCCAATTCAGGACCTCAGCTTATCAAATTCCCAGCTCTGGCACCATGCCTTTGGGGTATTATCAAGTGCTGCTCATCACAACATCTCTGTCTATGAATGCTCCAGATAATTTTAAAGTGCAGACACCCCATTTTGAATCAGGCAAGCGTTCACTGTGAATCAAAATGGAGTCACCAAACATGTGCAGCTTTCAGCTGGTGCTTTTCTTTCAGGGCAACAAAGGAAAATGTGTTAGCACAAAAAGTCTCCTTGTAACCTTTTTGTAAACTTGGGAAGCTTTGCAGGACAGCACACCTACACAAAGCCACGGCTTTTGAGACCCTGTAGACCACGCATCTTATTCTCTAATTCAATCTGGGACTGAGAAACTGCCAGGCTAATGAGCTCTCCTGCAGCCTCTTCCTCTGCAGGTGCTTCCCTGGAAGCACAATCTTAAATCAGACACTGCCATGCCAGATGTAACCTCCTGAACAAACACCGATCCTCGCTCCCAATGTGGTCTGAGCAAGCTATGGCAGCACCAGCGTCTGACTTTGATGAAATCACAAACTTCTTTTCCGTTCAGACAGTGGAAGCCAAATTAATTCCTTAGCTTCTTTAATGCTGAGAGCCACATCTTGGGAATTCAATACAGGAAGATATTAATCTCTCTGATAGGTGATAGTGCCATATATTACTGATGGGGGAGCCAGCACTGTGATAGTGACCCTGACCAGCAGATGACTGAATGGGTAAGGAGCTGCTCTGGCTTGAAGGCACAGCCTCAACTTTGGCAGGCAGTCCTTCACTCTTGTCCCACTACTAATTTTCCAACGCATTACTTTGTCGCTTGGGTATCCAGGAAAGCTCATTACGAAGGTATGTGACAGCCCCTGATAACACATGTCTGTGGCAACATAATTGATCCCTCTTTGCAGTGGTGATCTTTAATGCTCATAGGGCATGGGAGGTTATTAGATGGCAGGCATCCTTTGATGGTCGCTAGTGTAATACGTTACCAGACAGCAATGTGCCACCTATCTATCACTTACAAAATAATGTCATCCCTGAAAACGGGCCTGGCAGCCAGGGTTAGGGGAGGAAGAGGGTTTAATTATATTTGTGGATGAAAGGATGTCCTGAGAAAAGTGTGCAGCCTGATTATTTATTGGCTGTTCAAAAGCACTCAACACCATTTAAGGAAAAGATCAGGCTCTGCCATACAGTGGTTCACATTGCTGTTACAGACTCTGGCCTTGAAATCAAGTTCAAGCTGAAGAACAAAATTACCTCTTACAATATGTGGTTTACTTCTGAAAATGAAAAGGGTAAGAGACGTATTAGCAATGTTGGCATTAGTGGAGGCAGCTGTTTTTAGATATTTGGTATTTCAGGGATGTGAGTTTAGCATCGTTACTAGAAGTACAGCTTACTATATTCCTCTGCTAACTTTCCAACAGTGAGCAGATGGTTACCCTATTACCAACCATTTGCATTTAACATATTGTAATGATTTATATACCACATGTCACCGAGCAAAGTGAAAACAGTCGATGGTAACTAATTAGTTGAGTGTGAAGATGCATATCTCAATGTATATTTCCTTATTGTAATAAAATTTTATCTTCTTGGTTATTAATAGGTTTAATGTGTGGTGTAACAGAAATACTGGTGGGAGCTAAATGTGAACCACCATGTCACTTTACCATTGGGACAGTATTGGTATCATTAACATTTCCATCAGCACTCCCTTACATGCTTGTTTTATGAATGATGGTGCACAGAGGACAGATTATAACAATCCATTGTGCTTCTCTACCAGTCCTTCTGAAGTGTACTTCAAAGTACTTTATAAATCTTAATATATAAGATATTGGCTCATATTACAGGACAACACACATCTGGAGAGGGTGGAAGTGGGAATGCTGCTTGGCAGAGAGGAAAGACACTCAGAGCTACCATAAAGACAGAAATGGATTTAAGGGAGAAAATGAAAAGAATCACAAGGTCACAAGGGAGTTTGCAAGGAAGAAGCAGACAACTATTGACATTTACACAAATATAAAACCCAGAAGATAGGCTCAAGGGTTCAGAGGAAGAGCATGACTTTGGAAACCTGCCCTCCACAACCAGAATATGGGCAGGTGTATGTACCTTGTATCACACTATCCATGGTATCTCCCAAGGCCTGATCAGATGTAACCTGCAGTATGAAGCTATGGATTATCTGCCTTATACTGAAATGGCCATCACCCCAGAAATGTCAAAATAATTGTTAGTGAAGTACAGCTGGGTTACTCCAGAGTACAGCAGCATTTCCAGAATAAAAGTCTGGATGAACTGTTGTGTGAGCAACCAGGTGCTGTTGACAGACTGACTCTAAGGCTCCAAGGACTCTGTATGCTGCAGAAATTACAGGTGGTCTCATCCAGGAGTGGTAGTATGTCAAGAAGTTCAGCAGTTCCTGCTCCCTCCTAATGTGATTAGGACACCTCTTGCTATTCAGCATCCTTTCATTTCTACCACATCCCACAAATCTCCCGGGACGCAGCCCGTTCTCCTGCAAATGGCTGCAGCCAGCATCATGCTTTCCTGAATGTGTCAGCAGCCAGACTTGCTCTTGGGAATACGACCTGCAGTGTAACTCCCTGTCTCCTTTTCCCTAATGGTATCGCTGCCTTCTAAAATCACAGCATTGCCATTTGTAGTAGCTCTTTCCTTACTTTTCCATGAACAAGATGATAATCTATGGGAACAGAATTACAGCAGTGTTGAAAACTTACCCTGTAGTTCAGCCCAGTTAACAATACGCTTCCCCTGTGTTGTACTGAGGATTTTTCACTACAGCCTGCTGTGATCAAGTAGGGACTGTGATGATTCCCTTTGTGCAGGGGTCACTAGTACTGCTGAGGCACGTCACTCCCAGAGGTGGACTCCAGAGGGAATGACAGGAAGGGTCTCGCAGACCCCACATAATGATACTATTAGACCTTCACCTTTACTAATTCACTTTCTAGTTTCTGAATAGGTGTGTCTCTATCACTGGATTTAACAGAACTGGCTGCTTTACCTCAGCTCTATCACACAGACATGAGACAGGATGAACAGACTGAGAGGTGTGGGTTTTTTCTCATTTTTTAAACAGAAGCTGGGATAGTCTTCTTACTTCTGTCCTCCTTCCTTTTTTTCTTTTGTTCATTCTGTCCTCCCTTCCTTTCCACCACTTGTTTTCCCTCATTCCTCCTACATACATTTGAAACTCAGTGGGTTAATAAGGGTAACTTCACTCAAATTACTCCTCATTTACAGGATGGCATCTGAAACTAGTATCAGGACTTGTTTCTTGTTTCAATACTTCTTGTACATATAGGGAGTGACAGAGCATACTATGGCACCGTTCTAAAGGGAAACGAGAGGAAAGGCAGCAGACTTAACCCTCTTAGTTTCAAATATTTCCCTAGATCACAGCTGAATGATGGGTTATTTATTACAGCTACCAAACAAAAAAAATTAACAGAGAGAAAGAGAGAAACATCACCTGTGTCTATATAAAGTATGTAGACATTTTGGGTTCAGCTACTACCTTCTGAGGCACTTCACACACTGAGAAATATCCAGGAAAAATCAGCTCCTAAGCAGCTGCAATCAGGTACTGACACGGACAAAACTAATGGCAGGCAATACCACCACACTGGTACCCATGGAAAGGAGCAGAATGTAAACTTAAAAAACACTCAAACAAGCCCACACTTAAAAGTCGGTAGCTCCTATTACTTGTGAAATAGTTGGAAGTTTTTAAACTTTTAATGTGATAATATGTTGTACCTCTCCAGCTTGAACTTCAGCCAGAAGGACATCCCTGTGCCAGGAATCATTTGTATATGTGATACAGGAGATCCTTAAGCTTATTTCAGTGTTTGCATTAAATTGCACTCTTTTCAAATGAAAAGCTTAAAGGAAAGAAAGTTTCTGCAAGCTATTGGAGTCACTGAATTTATTCAGAAAGGCTCTTTGGATTGCTTTTCAGCATACAAAGCAATACAGAAAGAAAAATCCTCATTTCTTTCATCAGGATTTTTATCTCTACTCCTCTAATATTCAATGGCAAAATGAATTATACTACAAAAAGTCTTGGTGCCTCTCCTCAAACACCCTGATCCTGCACGATACTGAGCTTCCTTAAAAGACAGCTGGGGGAGATCAGTATGGAAATACTTGATGGCTTGCAAAATGGGCCAAGGAAAGATGACCAGGTGCTACTGAGCAAAGGTGGTGAGTGAAACCTGGTGATTTAAACCCACCTATTTCAAAAGCATATAGCAGAGTGAGAGCCCTAGACAGCATTCAGACTCCACTGCTCTGCTCCCCTTCCAGCCACTGCGACTGTGGCCACACTGAGCTGATGGACAGGAGTTGTGTCATCAGGATGGAGGATGGAAATCAGTATTATCTGAAGGCAGGCAGGAGTAAAACCCACCCAGGACACCTGCACTGAGTAAACCCCTGGAGACTGCTCATGTGTGAATAAACACTGTGACCATTTAATTATTTCGATTCCTGATGACCCTAGATTTGCTTACAGAAAATGAAGGACCATTTTCTTTAGTGACATATTACAGTAGATATATTAAAAAAGCAAATTGCACTTGGGAGTTACAGATAAATTGACATATTCTTAAATACATATGTTTCTTTTTCTTTCCTGTTCTCTAATGAGTTTATAATTTAATCAGAGAAATAGTGAAAATCTCAAAGGAGAAAAGCTGCTTATGTAAGTGTTCCTGTAAAACAAAGAGTATTCAAGTATGGTAAAAAAATACTAGAGTCAAGAATGGCATTAAGTTGTCTCCTTAAAAGCTTGAAGCCTACATATCTTAATATTGATGGTCTGGTTCTGAGCTGAGCATCAATGAAAACATTTTCTATTGTAAATAAAACTACATCATTTCTTTATAACTTCCCTAGGGCAAAGTTCTGCTTTTGGGTAAGTTACAGAGGGACATTATTATATAGTGTTCCCAAGTGTAGGACAGAATAACATAAGAGATTTACTCCAATTAATCCATCCATAGACTGCATCTGCAGAAAAAGCCAGAGGGAGCCAGTACAGCCCAGCCTCCCTGGTGGAACCACCTGCCTGAAGCTGCAGTGTGAGCTCCCACTCAGGGCACGGGCTCTCACCCACCCCAAATCCACCACAGCCTCGGGAGCAGGTCAGACTCACAGCTGCCAGGAGGGGCAGGCTGACTCAGAAGTCAAAAAAGCCCCAACCACCTAAGCAGCAAATATATTTTCCTTTTCAGGAAATATTATTCCTTATTCAGATGCTGAAATGGATTTAAATTTAGAAGAGATAATGTGAGAGCAAGGAAGTGTTAAAACGGAGGTTACTTTTCATTTGTGTTCTGTGAGTTAGAGGTTTCTATTGCAGCTGGAACTGCAACCGCAGCTGAGACGCGGTCAGAAAACCCCGGGGCTTAAATACAGAAGCTTCAAGGCGAGAAGAGTATAAAAATAAATTCCAAAGGGCTTAATAACATTGTGCAGAGACTGGATATTCTGGTGTCAGAAAGAAACTGGTGGCTCTTAGATCAAAACCTAATCATTCAAAAGCAATAAGAGCCTTTGTTTTACTCAGCCAGTCATTCTGTTACCCACTGGGGCCATGTTTTTTACAAGCATTCCCAATTACAGTTAATTTACAGTGTATAAATGTACATGTCAATGACAATATAACAGTTAGAGCAAAAATACTTTAAAATCAACATGGTTAAACCTTCAGCAGTCTGATCCAAAATCTGCTAGGAACCTTTAGCTTGACTTCAAAGGAATTATTATCAGCATTTTAGTGAACTTGTACAAAAATAAGTTTAAAACTGGGAGCTGTACCTCACTGCTTACTGCCAGGACTGTCCTTCATGTGGAATTGAAGAGAGGCAGAGCCTGCAGACAGCTCAGGCCACCTCTGCAGGCAGCACAGTAAGAGAAACCTTCCTGAGGTTGTGGCACAGGACACCCTCTGATCCTCTGCAGCAAGGCCAGATGAGGGAAAAATGTCTGCTCTTTCTTAGCTTCCCATCCCAGAAGACTTTATTTATGCATTAGTCGACCTTTCTAGCTGTTAGGACCATCTTGCTTCAGCAGTTAATTAACACAAGTGCCATAATTTAATACAGTTAATGCTACTTTATGCCCTTTAATGTACCTTCCATTAGTGATATTATTGTAGTATTACCCTGTAAATTAAAATAAGATCAAGAATAAGAGAGGCTCTCTTTAATTAAGGCACTGGCACACTGCATCGTCCATTATTCACTAGAAAAAAATCACCCTGATTTAGTGAAGCAGACCATCAGTAAGTCAGAATTAGTTCATGTGGATTATTAGGTTTCTTGAATAATGTGAGCACAATGGGGTTGCTGAAATTGCTAACAGCCACATTTCCTTTTTTTCATCACCTTAATAAATACACAATGGAAATGGTAAATTGAAGAAGAATAAACAGGTGGTAATAGAGGAGGAAAGGCATTCATTGAGAGTACACAGGTTTTCATCTCTAATGCAACATACATCAGGCTTATTTCACACCAAAATGCAAAGCAATGACAAAACAAACCCTATATTAAGTGGGCACATCTCCTATAATTCATTGTGAGATATTAACCACCCCAGTATCCTGTATATTTAACATAGTGGCTTTAAGATAGATGCTTTTCACTGTCATTGATGCTTAAAACACGGTGTGAAACAGATCACATTTTATGCTGCCTTTAGAAATATGCTATTATGAGCTTTGGTGATTTTAACTATACTTAACCTACAGGTTATGTTTTTCAGAAAAAGGACTGGCTTTAAAGTGTGTCTGCTAGCATCCCTCATCCACTACATGTCAAGCTCCTTGGTAACCTCCCTTTGCATCCTGTCTTCATGGAATAATCTAGTCTAGTTTTACCAAATTTATATAAATAGCTGGGTCTCAAAGCCCAGAATATGAATCTTGGTAGCAAAACAAAATAATTTTGTAACAATTTCCAGTTAACATCCTAAATTAAGGAGCAAGAGCTGGAAAGCTCAGCTGAACTGGAAAGAGTGGCACAGCTACCCTGGTAACCCTTGCTTCCCTGCACTGGTTCCCGTGCTCAGGGCACATGCTGGGAGTGTGGATTGGGACACTCTGGTGGGGAGAGTCCATAAGGTTTCTGGAAGAGACAAAAAGTACCTAAAACTAGGTAACAGTGGGCTTATGTCACAATTGGTGCAAGTAAACAAGCAGGGGCTGTGTGTTGCAGCCCCAGAGCTACTCAGCAGCCAGCAAGCCCTAAAGACTTTAACAAGGAAGGCTCACTAGATACTGAAGCAAATGGCACCAAATCCCAAAAGAGTTGTTCTTCTCATTAGCAGAAAAGTGATAAGAATTCACATGAATCTAATCTAGTGAGGTACTATTACACATCAGATACTTCTTTTAAAGCATGTGTCCAATTACTGCAGCATTTAGACAACAAGCATCAGCATCAGATAAGGTCTCTGTACAGTCACGCTTCATTTCTATAGATAATTTTTCACAAGACTGGTGAGCCCCAGATGTGCTCAGAAGGTTTCTGTTTCGAATTTGCATGCAATGCACTCTTTTTTAATCCTTCAGATGCTTTCTTTGATAAAGTAATGATAATCTAATTGAAGTCAGACTAAGCTCCAAATGGGTTTTTAGATGGGGAACAGGCTTTCCTTAAAGCCTACAGACCTACAAATCCTGAGCTTTGATAGATGCCTCAGTAGAGCTAACCTGTGTGGAGCCCAGTGGAGAAAATATACACATTAAATAGGTGTTATTTTTTTGTACTGAGGCTAATTTTACCAAACTATTTCAAATAGTATCTTAAGCTGTTCATGATCCACTTAGCCCTCCCAACTGACTTCTGAAAAATAATTTACAATGTGACTAATGAGCATTGCAAGAAGAATTCCTAAAACAGCAACATTTATTTTAGATTTTCAAATGTTGGACTAGTTATTCTGTATGTGTGGATATATAGTTGGCGTGGACACAGAAGGCTGTAACTGCATGTTAAATCTCCAGTTCTAAGAAATGTATTTTGATGATTTTGATTTACACTACAGGAATAATAAAAATATAGTCAGCACTGTTTGACATAATCACTGTCGTGATTTCTTTTTTCACTCAGTTCTGAGTCTGCAAAGAAGGTCCCTGCCTTCCAAGATAGATTAGCTTTTCTGTTTGTTTTGATACTTAGATTCTCTTGAAGAAAAAGTTTTTTAAAAAGCAAGTCTTAAACTCTGTATAGAAGAAACAGAGGAGAAAGAAAAGGTATATTATACTGGTGAGTGAATTGCTAATAGAGGTGATCCCACTTATTTCTTCTGAACAAATTGGCACCCAAGACCCATACAAAGGGATCACCCTCCTGCTTGAGGGCATCAGTCAATTGCTAGTTTGAGTTGGGAAGAAAATTTCCCGATAGGAATGTCACTGCAGTGATTATTTTTGGAACTACAACACCTGATACCAGCCACTGCTTGCCCTAGAGGGAACCATTTGTCTTGAACCCAGCTGAATAATCATCATTATATTCAAATCAGTCTATCTAAAACACTGTTGGTTTTTTTCCATTTTAATTCAGCTTCTCTGCACTTCAGAGCTAATTAAAGTACAAGGAATGGACTCTAATCTCTGCTGCTTTCCTTGTTCACAGCCAGACCTAGTGGGAAGGGTTTGTGCAAGGGCTGCTGTATCAATCAGAGCTTACATTAGAGGCCTGGAAAAGTCAAATGATAAAACAGAATCTCCATTTTTAGTTGACTGCCCCTGGATCAGACTCCAGCTACATCAGAAAGGAAAGTGTCCCACTGCTCAGGTGAATTCTTGAGCCAATGCCGTCCTGCCTGTGAGACCCAGGGCTCAAAATCCATGGCAAGTGCCAGCAAACACCCAGACCTTGTGCCACTGAGTCAGAAACTTCTGATAGGGCAGCAATGGCCTTCAGCTGAGCCAGATTTCTAATGAACATTGGCAGAAAATGTCATCTTGTTTGGGGAAATACACAGTTCTGAATAATTTCTCAAATCAAACACATATGCTTGTTTCTAAAGTTATATATTCTCTTACCTTCCATATACCCTTATGTCTGAAATTGCATAAAAGTAGCGTGCCAGGTGTTGCTCATCTACATATATTTCACCAGTTGCTGGCCTAAGCAGTCTTATCCTCAGATCTGTGATGGTGAAGAAATCTCTTAACTTCTTGGTGGTGTCAAGCTGGCCATAAAGAGAAGCCATGTTATGAAGCCGAGGTCCAGCAAAAAAAGCGAATCTATCTTTGATTTCAAAGTGGATTATTTTACTATTTGTCATGTACCCGGTAGAGTATTCCTCTGTGCAAATGATTTCTAGGACTGTGTGCTGTGATAAATCCCTCACTGATTTTGGATCCATGTGAAAAGCATCTAAGCAGTCTGTGGCATAGTATTGGTAGGGCTGCCATGTTCGTCCATAGTCGAGCGATTTCTCCAGGATCATTTGGTCTGGGCGGCCAGATTCAAAGGTGATAACTATGTTATCTGTCAGCTCAATGGTTTTGTTCCAGGAGAGTGTAATATTAACATGAAGAGGCTTTGGATAGTCCTTCCAAGTTGTGGACTGCCAAAACGTGGAGGGATGTCTTCCTTCCAGATCAAACATCAGCTCTGGAGGATGAGCCAGTTCTTGGGTACTCGCATCACATTCATTATTGCACATGTAGGGATTCCCCTGGAAAAGAGCAAAGCAGTGTTACAAGGGGCACCACAGAGGTCAGTGTGACACGTAAGATGTTTCTTGACTGAGAACTGCTTTTCTCCAGGAGGGAAGCCAAGAAAGAAAAATAAAAAAAGCTTGCAAGTAATAACTTTATCTTAATGGGATTCATCCTGGCTGTTTTACCTGTTAAAGTAAATGTACAAACACAACATGGAGAGCACCCTTGCTTCTGTAATATAAACATTTTTCTTAGTATAGGTTTAAAAAAGAAAAAAAATTGTTTACCCTGAACAACTCGGACCAGGGATTGAGTCACAGAAGTCTGAGAACAATATGCAAGTCTCCAACAGCTCAGTAACTCCAACTCTTCTTAGAAAGTTACAGCAGCCAAAGAGAATTTCTTTTTGAAACAAGCATGGTCCTCAGAGCTCTGCCCAAAACCCCCTAATTTTTAAGGCAAGTGTATTTTGTTAGCAGTGCAGCCTGTGTGTACTCAGTATGAGCCAGTATTCTGTACACTTTCCTTTCACCCAGGTGGGAAATTTATCATGCTTAGCTTGTGCTCCCAGCTCAACACTGCCTTGCCTTAAAACATTTACACTTGAAACCAAAAGTCATTAGAAAAACACTGCTCTGTCAGGTCTGGGGCTTGATTCAGGTATCTGCCGTCTTATTACAGGGTACCAAAGTACTTCAGAAAAGACTTTTCATGAGGCACCAGGTTCAATTTATCAGGACAAGATAATCCAGCACTTGATTAGGTGGGAGATGTCAGTGGCTCCAGCTGGAACACTGCCGAGGTGGCAGGAGCTCTGAACTGAGGGTTCAGTTAAAAACAGCAACAAAAAACTGCTTGCCAATAGTGCACAGCTTTTACTGCTGCTTGTCCTCTGTAGCAAGGTGAAAGTGAATTATTCTCTTTCTGGCCTTTTGATGCATTAACTTTCACACTACAATCTTCTGCTTCTTCACAAAGGCTGTTTTGTCTGCAGATTGGGGATATCTTGCAGCAGTTGCCAAGATATCAGACCCTGTGGGCTGCACTGAATCACGTATATCTAATTTCAGCTTTCAACAGTACATTAGTATTTTGCTACTTGTTCATTCTGTGTTTGTTCCAGAGAGCAACTGCTGCTCTGTTTCCTTCCCTCTGCCTGACATAGGGAGAAGCCTCTATTCACTTAGAGTCAGCATGCTGGGGAAAAATATGCACGTGCCTATACCTAGCAGAGCTTGATGAGGTCATAAATGTAGCTTTGCCATTAATCAGAGCTCCCTGCATCTACCCTCAAAAGAGAACAAGCCCTCGTATGATGATCAACCTTTTCTTTTCTTATAATTGCAGTTATACTTCTCTTCATCTCAAAGCCTGAGGGCAATGAAGTGACCCAGTGCCATCCAGTGTGGAAAACGGGTTTCAAACATGAGTTTCCACCTTGGCCACTGCTCTGCTCCTTGACAATCTCCCACAAAACACAAGTAAAAGAACTTCTGCACTCACTTTGACCTCCCCACTGGCAACTTCCTCTCACCTGGGCTGGGAAATACTATTTTCTTTCTCTGTCTTTCTTGTTAATACAGCTGAATGCTAAAACTGACAACGATTCACTGGGACTGGAAGTTAGGAAAAAAACCTACAAGACAACAAAAAGGGTTGTTTGAGAACCAGCATGCTGCTTGTTACACTGACAGCTTCAAAGCATGCAGCTGTAACTGGAAATACTCTGCAAAATATTGTCTATAATAAGTCTGTTACAGCTCTGATTTCAAGCTCATGGTTGCTATTTCTATGCCTTCCTTTTGAATAAAACAGTGACAATTAAAAGTAAGTTTCAAGCAGAAGAGAGAAAACACAGAATTTTTTAATATTTAAGATCCATTTAATATATCAGATACAAATACCAGCTAACTTACACAGGCCTGTTTTCCTCAGGGAAAGTATACATATTGTGAAATTTGTAAAGTTCCAGACCCTTTGGCTACATGTAAACATCAGTTTATCAGAAGATGCTCAGATTGGACAAATCACACCTGTCTGAGGTTGCCCAGGAAGACCTGGTCACTTCTATCTGTGTACCTCTAACCTATATGCTTTGTGCTTCTGCCTTTGCTTTGGCAAAAGCAACTACACTGGGCAGTCACAGGTACCAAACCCCAGCAAATAAATGTTCCTGTGCAGCCAGACAGGCGCATTAAGTGCTGCTGAGGGATGGCTTTAGTTCCCTGCTCCACAAGCAGCCACGGAGTCTGTTGTGATTCTTCGTGCTAAACACTAAAGCTGCCCTGATCCCTTAGTCCCTGGATGCTGGAGGAAGCACGTTTTATGACTTCCAGCAGGTAACCCAGGTTGTGTGGGATGTAGTGTTTCTTGCTGTATATTAGTTGATTTATTTTACTCCCTTTGCCTTTTATCTTTTGCTTTTTAGCAGAAGCTGAGGTGCCAACAGAATCAGAATAACTGGGAGAGGGGCTCTAAAAACACCCCACAAGCTAATGTGAATACAGGAAGGCACTGAGAGCTGGTAGCCCTAGCTTGCAACTGAAATGCAGTCTACAGCTCTGTGCACGAAGCTTTTTAGGGAAAGATGAGACCCAGTTAATGGCAGAGTATTGTGAGAAATAGGACAGAATCCCTGTGCTTTCCTATCCTGCATCTGAAACTCTTACCAGTGGTGACAGTGGTGCCACAACCTGCCACACTAGGGTAAGGACATCACTGCAAATGAGAATCCTAATAAAAGCTTCATGTACATCCTCTCCAATAAACAGAATTAGTTTTTTTAAATTTTATGGCACAGAATTCTCTTTTAAGAGGTGAATAACCTGTGTGGAGTTCAAGTGCTTGAAAAAGAAAATTAGGAGAAAAAAAATCTAAGCTGATTATAAGCCAATAAAACAAATGTCCGGAATTTTAACAGGAGGAGGAGAGAAATTACAAGTTTATGTAAATTCCCCTCTGTCTACTGACATGGCAATTGCTGATGTAATTTTGAAATATTTAACATAATTGTTGCTTCAGAGGCTTGGAATCAGGTTCCCATTTTCTCTACCAGCAACTTGGCTTTCAACTGCTTCTAATTAATCTTAAATGTAATTTGCATGGTAAGTCATACTTACATTAGCAAAACAGTCTAAAAGGGTCTTACTCTACACAAATGTCCCTCAGTACATGCTATTATGAAAACAATTAATTTAACTGGGATTAGTTACATATTTTAATGTCTTGATGTCTATGATAATCCTCTTTAAGTCTTTTGTCTCAGTAAAATGAATACAACAAAGACAAACTTTGCCCAATTTGTGCAAACTAAGCTCAGTCTGTGTTGGGGCCATCTGAAGGACCAGAGCATTAGCATCTCTAAGTAATTTTGTGACTAGCAGGCAGCCATAAATAGATCTTCATTTAAGCCTTCCAAGGAGCAGCTCTTCAGTAGGACAAGGTGGAAAATACGTATAACTTTTCAAAATTGTATTTAAGCCATTAGGAGAGCTCTAAATAATTAAATACTGATAAATACTTCTAAACAGCTTGCTGCCAATTAGCATAAAGGTAGTTGAGTCTTTCCCCACACCACAACCATGACCATCTAAAAGAAACCCGCTATTTTCCTGTACAGTAATGGGAGATTGATATTAAACAGCTCCTTGCAGGCAGGCAAATTAGGCTGCTATTTATTTTGGTTTTGGCTGTTCATGGAGTTGAAAATATTACTGAAATCACTGCCATAGTCTAAGTGTGGGCTTTAGGAGGGCAATTTGCAGGCACAGTGAGGGCATGTGGCTGCATCACTTATGATTGCATTCAGCCCTGGCTGGAAAAGCAGAGTTACCTGAGAAGTTCCTGAGTAGGGCTGGCTGGTCCCAGCAGGGTTTCCCCTCGATTAGCTGGACTGAGTCTGTTTTAGCACACAGCAATGTCTCTTTGTGCCAGCCAACTCAAACTTCTATAGTGGTGTTGGAGGTGCTCTGCAAGTGTCCCTGGCTGGGATGGGGTGCTGGGCTGGCCTTGCTCCCCCTGGGCAGCAATGTGTCCTACCAAAGACCTCTCCAGGAATAGCACAGTGACCCTAGGCTGAGGATTTAGGTCAAAAACAGAGGTCCAGCAGTAGTGTGACCTTTGAATGTCAGCAGGGAGCAGCAGCAGTGCTGCCACTGCTGTTCAAGGGTTGAAGTTTGAGTGCTGCTGCTGCTCAGGTGAAGCCTCTGGTCTCTCACTACAGCTCCTCAGTGGCCCCCACACAGGCTTAGGGTTTGACTGAAGGTGTTGCTTCTTTCAATGTGCTCCCTGACTGCATTAAGACCTCATGGACTTTTTCACTCAGGAACAAAGGCAGAGGGGCTTAACTCTTCTGTAGCGTGAATATTGGAAATTGTATCACAGATTACATGCTGTAATGGACACCTGGCTAAATCCCTGCAGAGGATTATAACTTACGTTTTCAAACTGGTGAAGACTGCTGAGGTCAAGCTGACCAAGATTTTAATAAAAACCAAAATAAATTTTCAAGAAGTGAGTCACTGCAACTGAATTTTATACCACTGCCACAAAGTAATTAGCTCAGATGCCCAAGACAAGAAATAAATACAGCCTCACTCATGTTTGCAGTGTGGCTGCGTGGTAAATTACTTCATTCGAGTCACACTTTTGGACTAGAGTATTTCTGTTTCCCTTTTCAAGAGATCATTACAATTGGTGCCATGCTGTACATTGTAGATGATTAACTAGACAGTAATAGCTACCAGCAGCAACTGCCCTAATGCTTACATTTTGCATGAGGTTTCTAACCAGGAATTACTTGTTTACCATGACAGCCAGACCATTAATTGTGAGATGCTACTTATTAGGTGTTGTCCTGCTATGGGCAAACAATCAGTGAGGTGGAGGATTGGCAGGGCTTAGGATCTGTTGCATGATAATTGATGTTATCAAAGCCACTACATCCATTAGCTGGTTTGAGAGCATCTCGGTCAATGTCTGCAGAATTATTGTTGTGATGACGACAGGAATGGCTGTAGACAAGAACATTTTACCATCAATAGCCTTTCATCACTGCAGTGACAGCATTTTAAGTTGAAGTGATTTAAGTTAAGAAAGAAAAAGTGCTAAAATCTGAGTGGAAGATTTGATGGTGTTTCAAGAGCTCCCAAGCGAGAGGCATCTGGATGCCCAGGCTAGCACTTTGAACTCTGAGCTGCAGGCTGAACAATGTACATTCTTCAAAATGAGCAAAAAAGAAAGTAAAAGCATGTTTAAATCAATACCTTCTGGGGAGACTTAAAAAGATTAAACCAGGGGGGATATGACTGGCCAAAAATAGACAATAATGCTTAACAACTTTGTGCACTTTTAAGCTTGAAAGTGCATTGCAGATTATGGTCCTGATCCTGCAACAAACTTGGTGCAAGAAGGCCCTTGTAATTCAGATTTTAAAAATATATTTAAGCTTCTAAAAATCTGGCACACAAACCTAGCTAATTATTCTTCATGACAACATCCCCACGAGGTATGGAATCCTATACCAAATTTACATATAGATGCAGAATTAGAGAGAAATGCTTTTGCATGATGAACTCTGTAATCCCTGATTATACTGTGCTGTTTCTTGCAAAGCCTTTTGGTAGATCATGTGAAGGTATTCCTGGCATGCCGAGTAGTTCTCAGATTACTGACTCTTTTCGATACTATGGATTGAAAATGTTGCATAGGAAAACATTTTAATATTTGCAGCAACAAACACATTGGTGCATTTGCCAAACGCATTCAATTCTTAGCATAACATTCTCTCTTTTGAGTAACTTTAGTTACTTTTTGAAAATTATTTTCAATTTACTTTATGTGGCAAATGGAGTTTTGTTTTCTCTGAAATATTTCTACCCACTTATGGGGGAGTGAAAATCCTTCTTTTCCTCACTGATATCTTTCTGCTACTAAAACTATCTCTGACTTGGCAACCTTGCTGATGTAACTTTGGCCACTTGATCATTCTGGCATAACCTTATGGCAGATCCACTGGCACTGACCCCAGTGTGGTTTTGTTATTTCAGAAGCTCAGTATTGGTGTTTTCCTCTTGCATCAGCAGGTATCTGGCAACATAATCACTTTCCTATTAATAGCTTTTGCAGTGTCATGACATACCTGATGCTGGAACCCCACTGTGCTGAGCTCTGCCTGAACAATATGGCAAATGTTCCAAGAAAACCTGACTTTCTTTAACACCAGATGCATACCTGGATTTCAGAAACTGAAATCCCAGGGGGTGCAGTATCCCCTTCTCTCAGCACAGTGGCACTCACCCTGGGTAAACCAGCCCATCCATGAGAGCACTCCTTGGACAAGGCAGCAGAGGGTATCCATCTCCAGCATTGTGCCAGCTCACATCAGTGCATTTTTTTCTGAGCCAGTTTTCCAGCCATCCTGCTGCCCTGCAGGAGCTCTGGCAAGGAAGTTGTGCAGGAGATACAGGGGGTGTCCTCAACTGGGAATAGCTTATGCTGTCAGTAACAACAGCTTGGGGTGTCTCTGCCTCAGATTTTGTCTTCTGATACAGCTCTCATCTTGCTCACTTTCTGATTATTTGGGACTATCCATGAATTAGAATGGGAGCCCATTCGAATGGGAATGTAGAAAGGAGAAGTCTCTACAGCTGAAAGGAGCCCTCCCTGGGCAAAGAAAATCCAGCACAAAGGAAAGTTGGTCCATTATCATGAACAGATGGCATCAGCGATCCCAGTGATCATGGAAGGAATGTGAGCATCAAAATCTGAGAAATTAAATCATGCTGGGGAGGACAGGAAGAATCAGGGCACTGGAAACACTAAAAATTTTTCGTTGTTTTTTTTGTTCCTTTGTAGTTATAAATGATTGTGTTCAGAGTTTAGGTCCAAAACAGAAATCTGTGCATAGAAAAAGTCTGAGAAACAGGTTTTGATAGCATGGAAGACCCCTGCAGGCCTTAATGTCTCTGGCCAGCCCCACCTGGGAGCAGGGGTTGATGTCCCTGACCAACCCCACCTGGGCCCCAGGCCAGACCCTATTTAAACTCAGGCTAAGGTCTCTATGTGGTCTTTTCTCCACCTTGGGCTTGTGTTGCAGCCCTGGATTCTTCTCTCCTAGTGAGGGGGCTCCGTTGATTTGCTCACTTGTTGTACCTGGGACACCTGCTGGGATGTCAGCATCCCCCAGCTGTGCTTTGGCTGTGTGGGGTGGTGCTGAGGTGGGTCTCTGATGGCACATCTTCCCCTGCTGCTCCCTGGCACTTGCTGAGGGATATGCAGGGAGTGAGGGGATGGCCACAGCAGAAATGCAAAGCTTCCCAGCTGGCCCTAGGGACAGGTATGTAGAGTGGAGCTCTTTATACTAGCTGAGTATGGAATCAGGCCGTGAGATACCAAATCATGGGAGCGTGGAAATTCTGTGTTAGCAAAAATTCCTGGAAGACTCCTGGAGTGAGGAAAGGGGAACACTGCAATTTGGGTGGACTCCTGACCCTCCCATGCAGGGCACAGTGGCTGCTGAGGCTGTGCTGGGCTGGTGCTCCTCTCTGTGTGTGAGAGTGGCAGGAGGGCCCTTTCTGGTACATAACATATTTGAGTTTGTAAATGCAACTAGTTCTGTGTTTTTATTGCCCACAGGCAAAGTGAAGAAATGTGCCTTTTAATAATGCTGGAGGCAGGTGGGTTGTAATGGCTGTGACTTCTGCAGGAGGTTGTTCTTAGGTTTCAAACTCTTTCCCAAGAAAGCTCCACCTTCTGCCCCTATGGCCCCACTTCTGGGGTTTCCTTGTCCTTCTGGTGACAGCTGTGGAGTGATAACTATGGAAGCTTGTGCAAAGTATTGATGCTACAAGTCCCAGCCATTGAGTACCTCCAAGTACAGGACAAAAATTTCTACCTGATTTTTGTGTAAATCAAATGAAGTGAGCAGAACACTGGTGTGGTGTTTAACTGATGAGCTGCAACAGTGTTCAGTGCAGTCTTATCCTGTGCTCATTTCAGTAAATGCATCTTACTTGGACAATTCTTTATGTAGAGCATTCATCACAGCCCTGAAAAAGTCATGTGTGTGCCAAATGCCATGTGAGGTTAGAAGTGAGCAGTATAGAAACACAAAAACCCTGAAGTTAATGGGAAGTAAATGTACAGTATTGTAATGTAAAGTAAGTATATGAAAACTACATGGCCCTGGATCTCACCATTAAAGGGCAGAACCATGATTTTTGTATGTAGTTTAAAAGGAATTACAGTGAAAACTTTTTTCACCAAGCTGTTATTGGTTAGTTATATCTTATTATGGTAAGATGTTGGATGTTAACAGGATGAATTTATACTGTGGTTTAAAAATTTTCTGTCCATAACAGATCTGGACTAAAACCCTCCATCACTGAATTGCCACTTAAGTAGCTTAATGATAATGCTGAATGCATTATTTACTTATTGTGAAGGAAGTACAAAGCTCCTTATTCTTTTTTCTCTTAGCCATGGTATTTTTCAATCCAGAAGCTTTCTAAAATGCTATGTAGCATGTTAACATCACTTTATTAACTATCTGAGTGTCCACCAAAGCAGACTGTCATAGTTTTTTTTATGGCACACAGGCTATTCTACAGTGTCCAAATACTTAGAGGAGAACTGCTGCATTAAACTTGAAAAATGTTTTACATAAGCACATACAAAAATGTGAAGTGCAAAACAACGAGCTATTCTAAACAAGCAAAGCTTTTGTGTCTACTTCTACTGTATTTAAGTGTAGAGTAATAAGAAAAGTCTGCATTATTACAGTTACTATAAAGCAAATATGAAGAATTAAAAACAAAACATCCACTTAACTCCTATATTACTGGCTTCGGTGCAGGTTCAAACTAGGTAGTAGAAGTCTGAAATGCTAACATCCCTCTAGAATTATAAAAAAACAACTTCAGCACTTCTATGTGTAGTTCATACAATAGCTCAAGTTTTGTGTTAGGCTTGGCTGATGGAACAACATGGTAAGTAATATGCTTTATAATTAGCATTTAATAAGTTGGGAATTTTCAGATTCAGTGAAGCTCAAATTATGGTTACAAAGCAGTATCATGTACCTTCAAAGGGGTGGTTTTGAGGCCACAGTGCTAAGGGTGGGTGCATGTGAATGCAGACAGGCCCACAGGGCTCCCAGCCATTCACCTGCTGCTCTCTCCCTCAGCACAGCAGAACAGACCAAGGACTTCCAGTCACCAGAAGCAATTTTGCACTAAATTAAAATAAGGCTACTCTTTAAAACAGCACAGACATAATTCTGGGTTTGAAGGGGGGCCCTTGAAAAATTTGGAAAACAATTTAAGAAATCGTGCTGTGCTACATTTCTGGTCCAGCAGCTTCCAGTGGCTCTCTTTCCTTGAGGATTGCACCTTTGCCATGGGCTCAGTCCTGCCTCAAGTGAGCATTAGCCTGCCATGTAGCAGTGTGCTGCTTGCTCAGCCCTCTCCCTGTTTGCCTGTCCCTGTGATTCTGCTGGCCAGCTGATGGTCTCTGGGCTGGCTGCTTCTTTCTAAGCACAAATCTCCTACAAATCTGGGAGATCCCACCTTTGTGCCTAGAAATTATGCTGCTGTGTTAGTGAGCTGCATGTGTCTGGAAAACAAGTACTTTTTTCCCCAGTCTAAAGTTTTTCACTGAGTCAAGTCCCTGTTCTGATGCACGGCTTGGCCAGATGAGTACTGGTACAGCCAGAAGGGATGCAACAGCTGGGAATGAAGTGAAGCACTGCAGATAGATTGACTAGCTTAAGGGCAACATGAAAATGTACCCTAAATAGTGAACAAAAAGCTAAATTATGCCTGTGCTGTTGTAGTCATGCTTGTCTGTTAAAAGGTCACTTACATACAAAAATAGCTACTTTCATGTGTAAGTGTTATTTATGTTGTAAAAGACTGCTCAGGGGAGTACATGTGTGTTGGACTTAGACACAACAATTTCTGTCCCAACAAAATGAATTTCACTACATATGTCCCCCCAAGGCATCATTACAATTTTATTCTTACAAAGAGCAGCAGGAGTTAGGACAACAAAATCAGATTATTTCCTTTCTGACAGATGTAAACATAGCACCTGCAAATGCTTACTCTGGTCTGCACTGCAGGTATTGCTGTTGCAATCTCTACAATCTAAATTCAGCTATGAAGAATTCTGTTTTTTCTGCTGGCAGTATTTTATTTCCTCTGTATTTACGCATCTGTGTGAGCATGCTTTATATTTTTAATTTGCTTCATCTGATAAATTTATTCTTTCCTGAAAGTGGAACTGTAGAATATGCTACACCTAGGAAGCACAGCAGTGTGGTGGAAGGTGTGTCATGTTATGTCATTGTGACTGTAGGTTTTATGTTTTACTCTGAGTACTGTCAGACTGTGTTAGTGGAGATAGCCAAAGGCACTGCACCAAGCTATTCTGATTGACAAGAAGTTTATACAAAACTATTTTCATGCATAAAAATGCACAACTCCTGTACTAGGAAGTTAAAAGGGAAACTAACAAAACCAAATCCCAAACCTTACCTAGCTTTGTAAAGACAGAGTCCTTGTTGAAGTATTCACCATCAGAAACAAGATCTTATAATTTATTTCTCACTTGTGATTTCCACCATCTTAAAAGATGCTATTTGCTTGCCTAGATGTGCAGCTACACAGACAGACATTCTGCAAAATCTGTGGGATATTGACTATGAATTATGGCAAGACAATGAGCAGAAGGATACCAAATCCCCCAAGGTATTCATTAATGGTTGCCTATGACAAACCACTGTCAGCTTTAATAGTTTTCCTGGGGTTATTCCTTCTTCCTCTGTGGGAGACTTTTGAGATTGCTGAAGAGGATTCCTAAGTAGTAGCAATAGTTAAATAACTTTCATCAACTGTAATGCAAAACATAGGTAGACAAAAGTTATCTTCAATTTTATTTTATTTCTTCCTAAAGAAGTAATCTTAGAACAGATGGTCTAATCAAATACGTGTACAACCTGCACTAAGTAATGTGTATATTCACTAGAGCATTACCAAAACAGGAAGCTGCTGTTTTACTAATCACCCCAATGAGAGAAATGCTGAGTGCCATTCAATAAACAGTTAATTTCCTAAAGCTGGGCTAACTTTTACTTTGTTATCATCAAAATTAGACAGCTTTGCTGAACCGAGGCAGGCTGTCTTCCCCAGCTCTGACAGTCCTTGATTTTACATGCTATCACACCAGTTTGATTAGGATGTAGTGTAGTAGCTACAAATATGGATAAAAAAACCAGGTCACTTAAAGCTGTAAAAAAACTTTCAATCCATGTTTATGTAATGTTGCATGTTTGTTATGTTTTGCATATTACTTTTTAGCTCTAAATCTCCAGATGTCTTACAAGCAGGTGTATTCATCTGCCCACAAAGCTACAGGTGGGGGAGATCAGACAAAGAGGTGAAGTAATTAGTATTTAGACAAGTGGTGGCTAAGCCAGACCCTTTTTCTTTGTCTCACAGGTCTTTTTTTCCAAGAGAAATTTTTTTTTGGCTTTTTGTTAATTCTCTGGCTAATGCCAAAGAGAAAAGAAACTGCAGAGCCAAACAACAAATAAAAGGGACTAAAGACACAGAAGAAACTCTTTTCTTGTTGGGGATGTCTCAGCTGTGCTTTTGGGACTATCTGCATCTGTAGGCACTGTTCATCAGCACTGCTCCAGAGTGTTATGGATTCTGTGCTCATGGATCTCATGCAAAATTGTATTTCTACAATAACTGTAATTTTATTTCTCATTCTTAATGTCAGTATTATTTTTGACAACTTTGGACCTACTAATATGTCCACTGCCAATTTTTAAAAAGTTTTATAGCTGATGGATTAACACTGAATGTCAGCCACCACAATTAGAATTGCTGATGTAGTGCTGAAACACTGCTCTTTATATATTTATATATATATATAACCTGTCTTATTATTGCTACAGAATCTGCACTGATTTCTGTTGAATTTGATAAGTCTTTTGTTACAGAATTCCCAGGTTTAGAGGACCCTTGCACGTATGTGAACCACTTAAAGGAAGAATGAAAAGGAACATAAACAGTAATGACAGTTGTAAGTGAAATCCAATTTCACCTCATTTCTCTTAAAAGGTGGGCCACATTGTTTTCCCTTCATTTGTGTTTGTCAGGATGATAAAACAAATATTTTTAGTGAGTCACAGTGTATACCTACATAGTGTGGAATTGTTACAGAAACAAATTTGAATGATGAATTTCATTATACAGTAAAGGGATGTCTTATTAGTATTCACAATGAATTGTGTGATGTCTCTCCACATTCAAATTAGAGCACATAGTGCTTTGAAAAAGAATGAAGTCGCTCATCAAATCCCCATTAGGATATTGCACCAATATAAGTAATTCAATCAAAAAACCCCCCACATATTATCTTTTGAGGAAGGGTTGCAAACTTTGTGATAAACTGGTAATTTGTTCAGTTCTGTGCTGGAGAATGTAATGTAATTTCCTTTATTACACGCGTCTATAATAAAAAATAACCACACAGCTCTGAAAAATATACAATGACTTCCTAAAATCCTTATTACTGTTATCTGCAAATTTACACTTCAGGTATAGTATGTGCTTACACAGCCTCCTAACAACCTGTCGTTTTAAAAACTTATTTCATCATAGCTGACATATGGAGAAGCCCAGCTGGCTGGGGGCAGTGCTGCTAAAAGGGGAAGGAAAGGAGCTGCTCCTGTCCCTTGCAGAGGGCAGGGGTGTAATGCCTGCATGACCCCTGCTGCTGCCTCAGGCAGGCACCTCAGAGCAGTGGGGATAAAACCAATCCCCAACAAGATTTCATAGCCTCAGGTACGGTCCCAAATGACACAGAGCACCTCCCAAATCTGAATGTGAATCTTCTACCTGATGTAAAGCAAGAGCATCTCCAAATGCAAGGAGGGCTTATGACAAGATATGTAACACTGCTTGAAGTGAGGCAGACTTTCTTCTTGGGTTGATTATAAAGGAATTCCAATTGGGAGATGAAAAGGCCTCTTTCCCTGTGAGCTGTGGCAAGACTTCTGCAAGCTGGGGTTTCCCTCAGAACCTCTGCATGCCGCCACTGTAACCAGGAGCAGTCCCTGGCACAGGACTTGGGCTAACTCAGGCAAGCTTGTGAGTAAGAGCAGGGCAGCCTGGGCCATGTCGTGGTGCCTGGTGTTTCAGTGCTGCTTGCCTATGGGGATGTTGTGCTGCCAATTCTTTTTCTGGGCTATTAACCCCCTACAGAGATTAAATCTGCGTGTGTATGCTAGACAAGACAACTGTAACTCATGAACACTGTACAATGAATATAATCTAAAAAGTATTTGACTTTTGGTAAGCATTAGGTGGAGGAGTTTCTCACAAGAAGAGACTGAATGTAATTTTTCTGTAGTGGTAAAAATAGACTTTCTACAATTGCCTGCTGGGATGCCTGAAGGTAAAGTTTAAGGACAGGATTTCCTTTTATCCTAATACATTTCAATCTATTACAGAGCAAGCTGATAAGAGAAGCTCTAAGTACGTTTCTATCCATTGTACCACCCTGGGAAGTAATAAATTACAGCATATTATGTTCCCTATCAGTTCTAGCCATCCCACGTCTTACAGAAGATGTGATAAAGAGAAACACCTTGGACAGAGTAATGCAATTAACTGCTGCCATTTGAAATGTGAAAAATTACATTCTCTTAGCCTGGGTAGTTGCTCAACTAAATGTGAGCAAAAATGCTGTTTAATGACTTGATGGTTGACTGTGTGACTAATTTCCAACAGACTCTGTTTCTTGCAGTAGGTACAGGGAAGGTCAAAACCTTGCACCAGCCTCCAGTGCCCTGGCTGAGCAGCCCAGAGGTCAGGGGTGCTAAGGGACAGGAGTGTCCTGGGACAGCCCAGCTCCTCCTTAGCTGCCTCTGTGAGGGGCATAACAGAGCCAGCCCCTCCCTGACACCTGGATGTGCTTCTGATGCCGGGGGGCAGCTGGGCAAGGCAGCATCTGAAGCCAGAAAGGGATCAATAAGATAGATTTGCCTCCATGTGTTCCTACAGGCACTCTGTAATTTAAACAAGCTAGTGCTGCTCAGCATTTATCTTTAAATGGAATTTTAGGTTCCAGTTTGTATGAAAGGAGCTGTATGAAGTGCACTTACTGGAATGAAAAGTATCTGTTTATAAAATGAGTCAGTGCTTGTAAGGGTGCAAAAAGAAAAGACCTCAGAGAAGGTGAGGTATTCTTTCCTCTGACAGAGAATTTAAGGCTGTACCATGCTACAAACCGAAACCATATGCCCCTTTCTTTAGAGGTATGCAACATTTACATTTTTTTAATATAAAAATGCCTTTGCATATAGCATCTGAGTATTTTCAGGCCCCAATAAAGTGTTTTATGGATAAGAAGTGGCATAGCTCTGCTTATAACAATGTCTTTAGACAGCATACAAAATCACCCTGTTCCACATGGCCATGTGTGATATGTTAATGCAAAAGTAAAAAAGAAAAAAGCAACTTCAAAAGATATGCCCTTGGATTTCTTTAATTTTCATTTCTCCTAATTTTTCACTGGGCATTTACTGAAAGTGCTGCACTGAGATCAATGGAAAATAACTCTAAGTTTTAGCTTATAATGGAAGTGAACATAAGGCTGTAAATAATTTTAAATGGTTTTGAGATTATTTTTGTGAATTCTGCTTTTTAGCACTTGAATGCACTAGTTAATAATACGTTGTGGGCATATGCAAATTCAAAATGCTGGCCAAAAATTAAAATATATATATAAAAAAAAGCAAGCCTGTTAAGGTATCTTTGATTTTAATAACTCATAGTGACACAGTAAGGTTATGGAAATTATGTATTAATGTAATTTATTCAAGAAGCTGGAGAGATACTTGTCTTTGTCATAGGAGCTATTAAAGAGAAAAATCTGCTGTTTACCTCTCATCTCCTTGCAAACATTTGTGACTCCATATCTCTCTACTTATCTGTATATATTCTGCAACACAGTACTGACTAGATTTTAATCATAAAATCAATTCCTCCATCTGATATTATGCCTACTCAAGTTCCTTTCCAATTTCCCTCATATTTCTTAGACTGCTTTTCGAGACTTAGTTTTGTAATCATTATTTTGCGGATGTAAGAGAAACTTAGAATCACCACTATATATATATATGTTTATGTAAAAGCTTACAAATAGATTTAACTCTGACTTAGCATTTTCTTGTAGGGTCCAGTAACACCTCACCCCCCCCTTACCAAACCTGGAGAAACTGCCTGCATACTTGAAGGTGTCTGGACATGGCTGATGCCAAAATTTTGGATATGATGCTCAAAAATAGAAACTTCTGACTTTTTTTTTAAAATCTGCAAGCACATAAGAAAACCATTTAAAACTGTGTGTTGAATATATGATGGAATATTTAAGTAGTTATAAAACAACCCTATGCCATAGAAAATATTTTATTAGGACTTTATAGTTTATTTAAATTCTCTGAAGTTCCTTTCAATGAGGCAAATCCTATCCTGAGATTCAATTAATTTAATTCCTAGACATGAATTTGCTGGAACCAACAGATGTTCTTAGTGAATAAAACCTGAATAGCAATTGAATAAAAGCTCCGGGAGGTATCCCAATGCTTATGAAGTCCCAGATCATCCTGTCACTTCCCAGCAGCTTTAACTCCACATACATTGTGCTTCTCCGAAGCTGCCCTGCTTTGCCATCAGCTGCTCTCCCCTGGGTCAGTGGAGGAAAATGAGGAGGCAGATTTTGACTGAGGAAAAACTAAAAGTTACTCCTCTGCTCCTGGAGGTTGTAGATGTGGCAGGGCTTAGGACAAGATCCCTGTGGCATCCTGAGGCTGTGGGGAGCCCAGGAAACCAGGGAACAGGGGCCACAGCCTCAACTGAAGGCAAATAAAAAGGCAGTGAAACAAGTGTGACTCAAGTAAATCTGAAGAGTAATTGTGTTTCTCCGAGTGTAAGGCAAGTGTGTTTCATACCAGTGCTTGCCTTCTCAGCTACTGCCTTTGTTAATTAAAGAAATGCTTTATAATAGAATAGCTGTCATAGATGATATAATGCTATCACTTTGATATCTTAATTAAATTACACTGCAGGCTCTAAGTCCTTCAGGACACCTTCATTTAAGATGCTCTGTCAGTCACTATCACAAATGGGATTTTGTTTTGGCTTTTTCTTTCTTTTTTTAATACCTACACCTACACATGCCTGGCTTCATTAGTTGAGTCTAGGCTAGCAGAGTGAAGGTAGGCATGGGGTGATGTAGCTACAAGAGATTAGACTGAAAAGGCAGATTTGTTGAGGTTTTGACTAGCTTTTATACACTAATGAATCTTATCACCCTGCAGAAAAGTTTAGCCTAAGTTATACAGTAATGGTGTTAAAATGCTGATTATGTACTGGATAGTCCATATTTTCCATTAAAAATCATAGATGTCAAAGAGTCTAAGCTCATTGTCGTCCTGCTTCTTATTTGCAGCTGAGGAGCAAATTTTCAGCTCAAGCAGTGGTCCAAGGGGCATAACTGTGTTAAATACCATAGGTCTGTGTAAATGTTTACAGTTCAGTTACATGAACAAGATTTATACAATGGTTGAAGCTAAGTAGAGAAAAAAAGCTTTCTGCTGGCTGTCATTTTGTTGAATGTCTTAATTATTACTATTTGTTTACATGTTGGTATTGCAGTGGCATGTCATGGAGTGGTGCAAGCCCACAGCTTGCTGAGAGCCATTGTCCAAAGAGGGGTGAAGACAATCTCTGCCTGGAGGCATTGCCCATCTTGACAGCATTTTAATATCTCTCATTGTCAGTTTTGTTATTTTGTTGATGGCCAGCTGCTCTTTTGTCACTATAACAATGACAAGCTGTCAAGCATGTGCTGGTCTTAGCAAAGCTCAGGTGTTTGCTTGTTGCTTTGCCTTGGAGAAGGGGATGCAAAACAGCCACATCCTACACTCCTGAGTAAATCCAAGTAGGAAAACTTCAGGAAGCAGCAGAAGCATAAGAAGAAAATATATACATATATACATATTTGTTATACATTATACACATTTGGTGCTGTTACTCTGGCATTTGTGATGGACAAGTCCTTCATGTGTCACTGTTAACTCCCACTGAAGACTATGGGAATCTTTGTGCTGATTTAAATTGAAGCAGATTTGCTCCTAGATGCTCCAGTTATGTAAACAGTAGAAAGAGTTTATGAGACAAAATTTTCTCACACTGGTAGAAATAATAATGAAGGGACACACTGTTTTCTATGTGGGACACTGAATATCATCAGTCTCTTAATGATGAATAATTGTAAAAAAAAAATGACATTGCAACAAACAATGTGCCCCTCTAATCATCTCAGATGAGGACTGATCTCCCACTGTGTTTCATTGTTTGGAGTTATTTTATTACTGGACTTAATTTGATGTAAAATTAATTATTCTTTAATATATCTGCATTAAAAAAGTGCCAAACACCAATTATGAATTATGACATTTAAAATAATTCACCAAGTGAGTTTAATTAAGTTACAAATAGAATGTTCTGCAAATAGAACTGCTGCTTGGAGGGCAGGCTGCAGCACGTTGCCTGCATGGCATTAGCCAAACAGGCACTCAGGATTCATGTGTGTGCTAGACTTTGGAAATGAAACTTTTTTGAACCACCAAGATACCAAGAAATAATACCAAGAATAATAATTACTTGTGAGAGTGATCTTGTAAGAAAATATATCATTTATCTATAAAGGCAGTACCCCAGACTACAGTGTCCTGAGTGGTTTCATGCTTTGTATTTCTAAAATAATTCTTTAAAGGGCCACTGCAGTATAAGCCAACTCAATGGTGAGAAGGCTGCAGAAAGGATTTATTTTGGTTTCGAATCTGTAGCAGAGTTGAGGAGTAAGAAGGGCTGGGGAAGGTTTATTAATTTTTGCAATGATCCAACACAAGCAAGTACTTGTAAGAACAATACATTTCCCTTCTTTCAGTAGAGCTGCTTTTTCGGTTTTAGAGGAAGCTCTTGTTTTTAACACTCCTCCATGACATAACATGGAAGAAGTTACATACAAAGGAGATTCTGTGTTGCATTCCTAAACTGCTCCAGAGATTGAGAGAAAATTATCTGTAGCCTCCTGGATGATATCAATGGTGCCTGAATAAAATCTCTGGAAAAATATACGTTTACTCTTTAGTGCTGTGAAAATATAGATAATCTGGGCTATAGTGCTTATATTCTTATCTTTAATGAAATGCTATGGGAAATCTGTGTAAACCAGGATTAAGTGGGAATAACTCCTGTGACTTTGTTAAAGCTGAAACAGACAACAAAAAAATTTAGGAAATTAAATCTTTAAACATGTATTAGGTTCTCCTGCGGTATCTTTTATCAAAATAAATTTTCTCTGAAAGATCCATTAAGACTTCAGAAGCTGAGTATTTTGATATTCAAATATGTGAACTAAATTATATTTTGAATGCTTGACTAATCGCAACTGATGCTGGCATCATTACAGGGATTTTTACTTTTCAAAGTGCCCCAGAATGGGTAACTGCTGCAGAAGGGAGAAGTTTCAGGGACAGAGGAGCAGTGGTCAGCTGTGCTTTTCACAGGCAGCATTTACTGATGCATGCTGTTGATAATCTTCTGGCCAGAGAATTAAATGTGAATTCTTTATTCACAGCTCAGAGGCTTTGGTCCCCAAAGCAGCCTCGGTGAAGTGACTGCAGCTGCAGTGTCTGAGAGCTGATTGTGTGAGCTGCATGTGCTGCTGCATAAATGGGATCAGTGACCGGGGTGTCACGGCAGTGCCTGCTCGCAGGAATCCAGCTCTGGGGACTGCAGTCCTTCCTCCTGCATTTCTGCAGGTAGGCTTTGGGCTGTGTCCTTGGTCAGGAAGGAAATCTGCAAAGAGACTGGGGGGAGCAGGGGGGAGGAAAGAGTACAGCTAATTCTGAAACAAGTTAGTGACAACTGTCAGCGACACCGGATAAAACTGAAACAGAGGTGGCAATGGTATGAAACAGGAAAAGAGGGGTGCGAAGCACCAGGGTCATCAGAAAAAAAAATGCAAAAGCCAACTGAAGTTTAAAAAGACAACTTCTTTTTGTTACTGTTTTCCTCCTCTTTTATCTCAGGTCATTCCCCTGAATGTGTCATGGTTTAACCCAGCCAGCCTCCAAGCCCCTTGGAGCTGCTCACTCACTCCCCCTGCAGAAGGCTGGGGAGAGAATTGGAAGGGTAAAAGCCAGAAAACTCGTGGGTTGAGATAAAGACAGTTTATAGGGAAAGCAAAAGCCATGCACATGAGCAAAGCAAAACAAGGAATTAATTCACTGCTTCCCATGGGCAGGCATTCCTGCCTTTTTTTTTTTTTTAAATCTGTGCTAACAGAGTCCGAATTGCTGAACTACATTCATGCATCTAAAATCACACCTTCATTTTGCTGTGTATGAGGCAAAGAATTTAGTGTCCAGTCCAAAGGCAGTGGAAGAACTTCGCACAAAAGAAGAAGAGCAAAAGGAAATAAAAGGTCACTGTCTTAAGATGGGTAAAGAAAATGGGCTGTAAAAGGGCTAGATTAAATAAAAAGTGAGTTACCATTAAGAAATTTTCCCTACTGCCTAATTTCCTTTCACTCCTCTAACTTAGTAGACATTATGCTAAATGACGAAAACAAATGGTAAAGATCAGGACAAGAACTTCTCATGTAGAACAGCCAGAAGTGCAACTTGGTAAGTTTTATTTTTTTCCCTTCTCCCCCAATAGTCTAAAGATGCTCTTAAAAAGAGTATATGCTTGTGAACAGAAGTGGGTTCCTAATGGAAGTGAACCATAATTTATTTTTATAGCTTGAAATGCTAAGTAATTTTACTTAACATGCCATTTTTGAAACTAAATGCATGAGAGAAGGAAAAGTATGAGACATAGCAAATGCACTAAGGAAGATTTATACATTTCCACTAAAAATAAACTGATGGTCTGCTCCAGCATTAGGCAGCTCTTGCAGGTAAGTCTCCCACAGTGTTTGACAAATAAGTCTACCTGGTGCTTCTAATTTTTTTTTTTTTTTCAGGTGAGGGAAAGATGTTACAGTTTAACATCAACTGAGTTACTGCATGGAGCAGTGTGAGAGTTTGCATTGATCACCACGTTAAGAGAGGTATCACAACACAACATTTTGATTTCTGGATGCAAAGATTTAGCAGCAAGTCACAACTGACTTGTTAACTCTCTGTTTGGTGCTATTGTGTCACATCCATCATCACCACACCCTGTACCCTCTACTTGACAGTTTATCTCATTTTAACAACTAGACAGAAAAGGGTCCTCTAAACCCTTTCTGACTGGGGCTGTTACTGGCTCCACCAGGAAAACAATTAGGAAACAAAGTTAATTTGGCAATGCTGCCATCTTAAATACTTGCTAAGATCTTTTATCAGGCTCTAGTAATTATTTTTAAGTTTAAAGAATTTTTTTATTTCTGCTTCATTATCCCCCAATTAAAGTGAGTTATATGAATGAATGAAGACAGACTTCAAGTCTTCTGCAAAGTTATACATAGCCTTATAGCTTATTCCTATTTTTTAGGCACTGCATTGCAAGGCACTTTCTAAAACCTATTTAGAGCATACATGATTGCTGATTTGTTTTACTTTTTGTCTTCTTTTCAGTACCTCATACTTTTATTGTTGTAAACAGCTGTATATGATCACGTGTTTGGACAAAATAGATAAAGAGCAGGTCAGGAAATCTGAACTGTGAGTCTATCTGGTTGATTAACATATTTCAGGAGAGGTACAGGAGATAAATGAAAATCTAATGGTTCCTGCCTTTATCCTTTGCCAGGCTCAAGGATGCCTCCTAATTTGACTTGAACTTATTTTTGAATTCCTTTAAAGCTAGTGTTCCTAAAAATACCTGTAAAATCTTCTAGATACTAACTGGAACATTGTGGTTTTTCCCACAGGAAGCTTTGTATTCCTACTTCTGTCTCAAACCACCCAATTTCTAGAAGAAACATCAAGCAATTCATTGCATTTGCCTGCACGGCCTGGGTCAATCTGTTGTCAATAAATGAGATTCAAGGCCTAGAAACTTGTATCTTTGCAAATTGCATGCCAGCTACAGCCAGGATTCAGGTGGGCTCTTTTGTAAACCATTTGTCTCATCTATACGAACCTGCCAGTTGGCATTTTTCTGTAAGCTTTTTAATTTCTTTTCCCTTATTTTAATTATGGGGGGTACATCAGTGCCTGAGGCTACGTTACTGTCTCTAGACTGAGGCACTTTAAAGTAAATACTTGTTTTATACATCTTCTGCTTTCTAACCTGGTGTTAATGCAGACGTGTGTCACGGCTTCTTGACGTGGCAGGCGTAGGTATCCTCACTTCTCAGTGGCCCTGCCTGGCCTCAGTATGTTTGTAAATGTTGAAGCCTTAAAGATGTTTTCCCCACAGAAACCACAAAGTAAATGTAACAAGTAATCAATCTTCTGAACAACAATCAGGAAACCTCCTAACGAACATCCTACACAAATGCAATAATTAATCTGAGCTATGACCCGAATGGCAATGAATATAATCAGCTTGAAATGATGTGCATACTGTACTCATTTTTTTGGCTGTCACAGATAGTCTGTTATATGCAATACAAACATATTGGTTTGTTTTGAAGAATACTAATTTCAGGAGGGGAATGTGACACATGGTGCACGCAGATCAGGTTGTCTGTTCTTACATGTTCAGACTAAAGCAAAACACAATGTCAATGTCAAAGCAGAATAGGAAGGATATATACATTTAGAAACTAAAAAACCCCAAGCCATCAAACCTAGCACAAACCACACAGCAAACCCAGTCCTTTAACCACAAAGCCTCAGACAAGCCATCGAGGGCTGTGAACATTAAGTGGTGGAAAAAGAGATGTGTTTGGCACAGGCTCAAATTGGGCAGTGTAAGCTCTCCTTTATTAATTAGGAGGACATGTCTTTTGAAAACTGCAGGCTGATCTTCAGCCAGTGTAAGTCAGCCTAGTGCCATCTTACTCAGTCCAGCTGAAAATAGTAATGACATTTTCTGGAGACAATACATTTTTTTAATCTGAATTAGTAAGTAACACTTAAGGATTTTACAAAATGAATGTGTTTTTTCTTCATTTGGCATCAGTGTTGGGTAATAAAAGCAGGTGGGCAGGTTTCAGTCCCCAGTGAGCAGGCTGGAGGCCATTGTGCACAGTAATGTTTCCAGGGCAGCATTGCAGAAGTGTTTTTAAATAGGAGAAAAAGCATTTTCCCTAAGGATTAAAATAATGTGTCTTTTAATAGACACACTTCTAACACTCTTTTCTCTTACATAGATTTTCTTTTTATAAATCCATCCACCAAAATTAACCTAGGAAATGCCTAAAGAAATGCCCCCCAAAATAAACACTTTGAACAAATATAAGTGACTCTTACTGACTTTCACTATCAGACATGTAAGGGTGGGATTTATTATTATTTATATCATTATATAGTAATTTATATTATGTATTATTTATATTCTTAATTTTATATTTTATTTATTTTTAATTTATTTAACTTGGCTGTCATTTCAAAATGATGCGGGGGAAAAATAAAGGAATTCCTTGCACTTTTTCTGGTGGTAGCTCACACTGGTTGAGATTGGGTGGATGCTCCCTAGGGACTGTTGAGAAATACTCATCATGAGATTTTCCTCAAATGACATTGAAATTTTCTTGTGAGTCATTATATCCATCACCTAAGTTTAACTGTGCATTAAGCATATTATACCAGGTCCATGGAAAGGTAGGTCTGGCCAAAGGATGGAAAAGTCTGACAGGTAACTGCTGAACAGTTACATGTCAAGGAGAAAATTGATTGTTAATAATGACCTTACTTACTCACAAAGAAAGAGGATGAGGAGCAATGGAAAAGAGGGGAAAAAAATCAGAAAATGAATGGGCCTGGAGAAGAGTGGAGTACAGTTACAAGAACATACTAATGATGGTTCAAGAAACATCCTAGCACAACTAATAAAATGTAAAATATATTTTACTGAAGGTTTTTTCTCTTCAGTAATTATTTTCTGCTCTTCTCTGTGGTGTCACCACTGACAGCTCTTTTCACTTCCTCTACCATAGTTAAACATACATCTATGTTTTCCTTCTCCATATAGTGTGAAAGTAGAAGAATTATTATCCTCATTGCTCAGCCACTGAAAGGGTGCCTGTTGCCATTTCCACAGTGGCCTACACTTACTTTCCCTGGACCACAGAAGGAATCAGCGACTCCAGCGTCAGGTTTTTTGCCCTCCATTCCACAGAAGATGTGAACTGAAGAAAGCAAGCCTCCTCCTTCCCTTTGTCCTGCCTGTCTCACAGCACTCGGCCATTTCCTTGGGCTGTCTCCGTGGCCACTTTTATCTGTGAGTTCCAGCAGGAGCTCCTTGTGCCTCCCGCGGGCACGGCTCACACCCAGGTCCCGCTGCCCCGGAGCCGCTCTGTCCTCAGCCAGCCTCTGGGAGCTGCTGCTGGGCATAAGGCAGGCAGATGGGCCCTCAGATGGTGACAGGGACAGCGAGGCACAGGATGTGCAGAAGCATCCCTTCCACGGAGTGAATGGGAACAGACTGTGAAAGGGGGGTCAGGCAGTTTCCAGCCGTGCTTTGAAGAGGGCAGAACTTGTAGCTCGTGAAAGACTTTGAGATTTCAAAGTCTGGGCTCTGAGCTGATCATCAAATTGAAAATTCGAAAATTTCACTTGAAAGAAAATTTCCACCAACAGTGATTTCTGTATCTAGCAAAAACAACTTTTTCAAAATGTTGACACAAACCACTTTGAATTGTTTCAGGTTTTTGGAGGAGGAAAGCAACAAAAAAGAAAAAAAGTGGGATATCGGGAAGCAAGAAATGCTCTAGACTGACCATGGCTTTTATTTGTGAGATTTTCATAGTTGTGACAACAACTATGAAAAAACCTGACTTTTTATTTCAACATCATCTATTAAAAACCTAATAAACCAAGCCAGATCTACAGACTATCTCTCACCAGTTGAGTTGCTGTGGTACATGAGTAGATGAACTACGTCAAGGGTATCACTGCTGAAATATAAAATGCAAGTGCCAAGAGCTAACCAAAGCTGTATGAAAGCATACCAGCTGGGCTGGGACAGCAGAGGAGGAAGGTCAGGAACTCTGAAAAGAAAGACGATCAATACCAAAGTCTTGAGAGGAATGAATTCAAGTCCTACGGAGAAAAAGAAAACTACCTTAGGTGAATTGTCAGAAGCAGCTGCCTGTTCAAAAAATAATAGTCCTTGCTCTTTTGCTCAAGTTTCTTTTCCTTTTCCTTTTTTTTTCTTTTCTTCTAATTTCCTTTTCTTCTCTGCTTTCCCTTGATTGATAACAGAAAAAAAAATGGTGCCTCTATATGCTATTGCAAAAGTGTTGAAATCTGGCAAGTGCAAAAAGGCTAGAAAAATGAAAGATTAAAAATGTTAAAGTATATTCAGCAGCCAAGAAGCTGACCCAAAACCACAGGTAATAAGTTCATGCAGATGTCAACTTAAAGTTCAGATGGATCAGCATTTCAAGCAAATTTTCTGCAGGGTTTTTAGAGTGAAAGGTAAGAAAGAAGGTAATAAAGCTGGAAGTAAGCTTTCAAGCCTATTTGGCCATGCAGTCCTCTCTGCAGTTCTGCTTAATGGAAGAAATATTCAACTAGTCTAGATTTTCTTTCTTTCTGCAAATTTCTCAATTGGAAATGGTTTATTGATTAATGGAAATTAGTGAGAAACCCCACTCACTAGTAATCTCCAGCTCTGAAGAATGGAATGCTTTCCCTAGACTTGGCACCAAGGGAGAGTTTCAGTACCAATCCTGGGCTAGGGGCAAGGTGCAGAAGAAAGGAGAGGAAGCACAATGCTTACCCCATCTCATCCCCTGCTCTCACATCTCTCCATCTTTCCTGAGGCTCAGATTTTGTCTAAATGCTTTGGTGACCCTTGCTATGGTGGGGCTGGCTTGAAATACTAATGTTGATAGAGAAAATGAGAGCAAACTTGTACTAATTCTGCTAAAGCTACTAATGTTAGTCTGGATTTCACTTGTGCAAATCAGAGCACAGCATGGACCTAACCAGCTGAAGAATAGGAATTTCTGCACAAAAGGCAGCATCGTGTAAACCTAAGATCTATAAAGTCTCTTAGTTCTACGGGGTCTTTGTATTTTTAACTTAGTTACAGCTATGATGTGCAATGAGATATGGATGATGCATGCTAAAGACCTTGGCTATCAATTAGTAATAGGCAGGAATGAAAGATGAATATCTAATGTTTGACTGATAGAGTCTCCAGTGAGAGTGGCTGGGTGTTTTAAATGCATGCCTGCATTTCTGGGGAAGATACAGTGAGCGGCTTGATGCCCACAGCAGTTGGCACCAAACAGTTGGCAGCTTCTTCATCTGCCTCTCAGGAGAGCGCCTGCTTTACACCAGGGCTTGGTTTCATGTTTAAACCTGCCATGGAGAATGACACTGATGATCAGCAAAGAGACAGTCAGCAAAGGCACCCATGTCAGGTGCACTGAGAGAGAAATGGTGCCTCTGCACTTCAAGTGACTGCTCAGAAATAGGTTAAACCTCCTGTGGCACGGTCACTGTGCATTCCATGGGTCTTGGAGGGCTTTGTGCTCACTTGCACAGGCAGGAGTGACCCCACAACCTGCCCCCAGCCCCAGCACAGGAGCACAGTGAGCAGGGCTGCTCTCCATCCCCACTTTCTTAAGCTCCTCTGTTCAGAGATAAAGTTATATCTAAGGGGGTTTAATGCTCTGAACCTGTGAATGCCTGTGTGTATGCCTGTGTCAGACCCCACCTGACAGGACCTGTTGATAATCTAAATCCTCAGGTATTCAGACATCCTTTTAAATGAATAGCCCACATAATGTTTAAATAGCTGAAATGGAGACCAATGAACTTTTTCTACAAGAGAAGTTGTTTTTAAGACACACTTCATTACAAAAAGCCAAAGCCAGCAAGATTGCGTTCCTTGTAAGAGTAGCAGCAGCTAACACAAACAGCACAAATAGATCTATTATTTACTAGCCACCTAAAGCTTTATCAGTGCCAGAGGTGAACCAGACTGAATCTTATCAGCAAAACTGCTTTGATACCAAGCTGCTTTTCTCACAGAGAGTTTTCCTGGATTCTCCAGGCAATGAGAACTGGAGAAACATGCAAGGCAGTGTATGAGCTCTCTGCAAACAAGGCCACAGAAGCAGCCTGTGCTAATCATTGGAGCTGTTGGCCCACTCTTAACCTCTTGCCAACAGCTGTGAAATTATTCTTTTTTCAGATCTAAAAAAAAATAATCGCAGTTTTATTTTTCCTTAAAAAGTTCCAGAAACATTGATATGACCTTTAGGGGAATGCTACAGAAAATAGGAGAGATAATGGGTCCTTTGAAACAATGAATCAATGGGTGAAATGTATTTTCTTACATAATCCATCACCCTGATAAAATTTGCACTTGCTCTGTTAGGGAATAAACTGGCTATAAACTGTTCTGTGCCGGAAGAGCGGCATGGTGCGTGCTGCAGTCTGTAACCAGGACACAACTGGGGATATTTTGAGCTCAGCAATTTACATAAGCAAAGAGCCTAATCCTGTGCATGCAGGACTCTGGAGCAATGGAGAAAGCAGGGAAGCAAAAGAAGGGATCACCTAACTTGCATGCATTCCCATGGCTTTGGTATCCAAAAGAAATGAATGGAAGATAATGTGGCTGTGTGTGCCACAGCTGGCATGGGGGGCTGGCCTGGGCACTGCACTTGGCTTCTCTGCTTGCTGGTCAAGCAATTGACTGATGGCTGCAAAGATGAAAACTTTCACTTGTTCTTCTTTGACAGTCTCACACCTTTTGAGAGATGTTTTGGGAACTGTGTATCACACAGGTGAGGATTTTTAAGCATGGTCCGTGGGATTCGGTGGCAGTCAGCAGAAACACCAAAGGTAACCAGAGCAGGATTTTTGCAGGTTGTCTTGGACTGCAGACACGAATCACACAATTGCACTGACATCTTAAGAGTTAAGCTTATAAAATGCCTAAATATTACAGGTACAGAGCATCAACCAATCTCAAGATAAAATGATGCATTTGCTAAAAATTACTAGAGCCCATACAATATAAAGTTTTCTGTACAGTCTTAGAGCTGTCATCTTCCAGACAGAGTCCTTTGGGAATCAGAAATACTTCATGCTTTTAAAATCTTTATGAATCCACTATGAAAAGGAATCACAGCACAGCACTTCGCCTAGAAAAAAATCTCCAAACTGCTGTTCTTTTAAATGCTCACAAAATTAATAATTCAGGGTAACAAAATCCAAAATCATTGCCCTTTTTTTAACCTTACAATGACATTATTAAACAAACAAGCAAAACAACTCTCAGATTTATTTTTGCTTGATCATTTGAGTGAGTTTTAGACAATTACTGTGAAAAATGAAACCCCCAAATTGCTACCAGCATAAAATGGAAACAATAGAGGATTTTTTTCCTCTCCTTTTTTATCCCTTCATCATCTCTCCATTGGACAGCACTGTGGATTCAGTTCATTTTACTGTGGCCAGTGCTGGTTTGCCGCAGGTTAGGTCAGGCTTGCATAGGGTGTCAGAAACCAACACAAGAGAAATGAACACAGAGAAAAAAATGCTTCACAGTAAGAGTCATGGAAATTGCTGGGAGTGTTAGGCAGGCATCACAGCTGAAACAATTTTTGCCTTTTTAAAAAGATAATGTTTCAGTTTGGTACTGTCACTTCAAAACAAACAAACCGAACTAACATTTCCTTGAAGAAAATAGTAATTTCTTAAAAGACTAGTCTTAAAGTTTGTTTAGATGTTCCCTTTTCAGAACAGGAATAATTCATAGCAGAGAGACAACATGTTGAAAGGTGTGTGGTTTGTTACTAGTAAATAGTAGTAAATACAATCCTGCTCTTTCTGTCCTGCCATTTATACAGTGAAGCTGGCTGGGCTGCCAGCTCTTCTGTCCAAGAATACATTAGCAATTCATCAAAAGAGCAAATGTCATTATGCATGGGAAGCCCAGGGAATTATTTTGCATTTGATTTCCAGCTCTGATAGCATTATTATTGATTTAAATATTCTCCTGCATAACATGCACTACATACAAAAGATCATTGTATTTTTGAACTTCCAATCACAGTAATCCTGAGCTGCCCGAATACTGATGGCTTTAATACAATTGAATATACAAACCCCTTAGGTCAGACTTCCAGCCTGCTCCCCGATGAAGTTCATCGGAAGCTGCCTGACTAAAGCATAATTTCTGAAATATCTAAGAACACAACCCTAAAGTAGCTGTATGTATACCCAAAAAGCCCAGGCATGAATACAGTAATGCAAAAATCTGGTTTAGGTAGAAGTAGTGAAAATGAGGAAGGAAACATTTCCTGGTGTTGCCTGTCTCAAGTAAATAATGGCACAGTGGGGTCAGCACAGTGAGGTCACGTGTAATCACAGCTCAGCCTCCCTGAGGGATCGAGACCAGGCCTCCCTGTGAGCACAGGGCTCTACCACCTCCATTAGAAATGCCCATTTTAGGAGAAAAACGGGAGAAGACCAAGCTGATAGAGAAGAAACATGATAATTTTCTCCTTAAGTGAAAAGGCTTTTTACGGTATTCCTTGAAAATGCAGCTTTATGCTTTATTTAAAGCACACAACTATCTGGCTGCAGTGCTGGCTGTACAACGGGAAGTTATGCACATATTGGGACTCCTGGATCATAAGGAAGGTGTTCCTTTGAATGTTTCTGACAGATATCCGAGTGTCAGAGCCCACCTGACAGGACCTGTGATGAAGGGTGCCTATGGTACATGGCCAAGGCATCTTCAAGGACTTCCTAAGCTGCATTAGGAAGCTCACAGTGCTCCCGAAAACAAGGACTCATGGATAGCCTTTGGTCCTCTCGAAGAATAAGCATTAAATCATTGCCTGAATGTGAAAGAGACTTGGCAGGAGACTGGGCACAAAACAATTTTGACAGTGGTTTGCAAGATGCCCAGAAGAAAGATGGGCAGTTGTTTCTGCAGCTAGTGAGACACTATGTTCTGCCATGGATGGAACAGACAGGACTACAGCTTGCAGCAGTTCAAGGCTGTGTGTGGATTTAAATCAACACAGCTGCTGAAGGAATTGGGAAAAGGAAACAAAAAAACCTTATGACTCCATGTGGCGATATCAGAGAGGACCGGCTGGGATGTTACCACAAGGCCAAAATAAAAAAGTGAGGGTGAGAACTTGGTATGAGAAAGCACAAGTTTACTGTACCTTACTCTGCTTGTAACTAGTATTGGATACAGAGAACTGGTACTGAAGGAATTTGATCCCTCTCTCTGTAAATGCCAAACCAACAAGCAAGCAAACAAACAAACAAACAAGCAGAAAACGAAACAGAGGAGGAGCTTTGTTTAGATAAATGCACCCATCCAAAAGCCAAGAGACACGAAGTGCTGCTGGGCTCAGACACGATGACACTTCAGGCTCAGGGAGGGCTTTGACACCTGCTCCCCAGTGACTCTGGCTGGAGGCATGAATTCATGGCCCCTCCCTAGAGCTCGCAGACCCACAGCAGTTGGCAGATGAGACTGGCTGCTCACCTCAGCACGAAATCCATCAGCTCTGCTGACTGCCCTGGTGGCCGTGGTTTAGAGCTAAACCAGGAGACCTCTCTGTGGCCTCTGCTAGGGAAAATGGGCAACAACCCCAGCCAGGATCGAGGAGGACACAGCAGCAAAGGACAATTCATCTTCAGCCATGTGGTACACTTGTTGAATGAAGGATAAAAGACACTTGAAACATTCTAGAATCTGTGAAACTCGAAAACCTTCAGAGGTGGTGGGCTGTAGAGAGGACAAGAGTGACAAATACTCTAAGATTACCACCTCTCTTCCAGATGCTTCACTAGATTAGCTTCTGCTTTATTGAGATGTGTGTCTAGCTTCAGCCTCCATTCCTGGAAGTGATGGAGTCAATGTTGCTTTTATTAGCAGAGAAAGAAGACTGTGGTCCCAAGACAAGAGAAGACAAGGCATGTACAGACATGCAGATTAGTGCAGCTTTCCAGACCCTGCTGCCACAGCTCAGCTTTGTCACATTTAGCCACAGACAGGTTATAATTATTTTCTGTTTCCTTTTTTCCTCGCTTAGCAAGCTGCACTGGAGAAGTTTAGTTATCAGAACTAACTTGTTTCTGCCACACTGGTAATGACATACATAACTGCCTACATGCTATATAAAAATTCAGTGATCCCATACCTAGAAAAACACATGTATGTGGGCTAGGGAAAAAGTAGGATGAGGACAGGTACAAACAGCATGACTTTGTTAGCTTGACTGAATGTTAAGCATCAGTGGGCTATTCCAAGATACCTATTTATTTATAGGTTTGGATTTTTGATCATAGAACTTTTTAATAAAATTATACTTTTCAATAAAAGTATTCTTTACTGAGAAAGTATCAGAACACACTCCACATATCCAAGGATGACAGTAGATTTGCTCTGCTTGATTTATTTATTGAAGTTTTATCCACCTACATGTTTCACAGGTGTTACCATTCTGCTTCCAGTTTCACATTTTAAAAGGAGTATTATACTTCTAAAAAGAGGCATTCTTCAAATCCTATGTAATCTCCACACTAGACTGTTACTTCTAAAAATGTTAGTCTAAAAATGCAGTGCACTAATATATTTTCATCATATAAAAACACAATACTGATGGACTTCTCCATTCACAGTTAATTAAAATGTGAGTTTTATAACATGCATTAATTTTTTTCAATTCCATTTTTTCATTTTTAAGGTTGACTGCTTTTGAGAGCCATGGTGAAAGCTTTGCCTCACCATGGACCCAGCTTTCAGAAATGAGGTCATAATTAGATGTGGATGATTCTTCTGTTTGAAAACCTCCACAAATTTAACCAATTAAAGTTGGTAATGGTGGTTGTTAACAAAGAGCTTAAGTGAGCATGTCAAGGGTAGTCTGTAGGTGTTGCCAAGTGTTTGGAAGGCTGTGATGGCTTCTAATCAGTTCTGAGCAAGGTGAGTTTCACATTACTTGAATAGAACTTGGATGGGTTTTTTTCTTCCTAGAATTCTGCAGCTGTTGATTTATGGATAGTGTTTTATGGGCAGCCAGCACATTTATTTTTAACACTGTGGTTACCTGTTGAAAGTGTTGTGTGCTAACCTCTGCTGGGTGTTACTGTGTCTGCTCCTGCTGGGGGTGTTCTCAGCAAGTGGTGATGGGTCAGAGGAGAACGCTGGTAGAAAAGAAATTGGTTGTTTGATGTTGAGTCACTGCTGGCGCTGGTGCCATTGCCGTGGGTGTGTTTGGGATGTCCTCAGTGGCATTACTGTGTCTCAGTTGTGCAGTAATGTTGGTTCTCACATTCTCAAAGCCTAAGGCTTGTGAGGTTGTGTGCAGTGCCCCCTTGGCTCATCAGGGAGGGCTGCAGCATGTCAGGAGACACCAAATCAAAAGGCAAGCCTGGCACGAGAGGCAGCTGCAGTAGTGTGTCCAAAGTGCTGGAGTATCCACCATCAGAATGTCTCTTTTTTCTAGTTTAAAACACAATATGTACAGTGAAAGTAAAAAATCTCCAAACAATATGTGTTTAATACCTTGCTAGTGAGGCCCTGTAATTAAGTTTAAGTAATAAAGGACTCTCTGTTAATCCAAGGTTACCCTACTTCATGAAAGAATAGTAAGGCACTTGGTATCAGATGCTCTGAAAGCACCTGGCTCCCATATAAACCGTGTCCCAAGACATTGAAAGCATACCACTCCTCCAGTAAGTGATGGAAAATACCAGTCGCCAAAACTTTCTCAGAAAAGCTTCTTCCTAGATAAATTTAAGAATCTCTGCATTGTATTTTGTTTAAAGCTGATTTCGAAACAGCTTAGCTTAAGCTTTGAGGAGTTCGGTGCCTACTGAACATTTTTTTAAAGTATTTCCCACGATAAACCAAAGTTCTTTCAACTTTATAAAAGAATCTAAGACAGCACAATGTGTATGGAGCAGAAACTTCCATGGGAAAAAAAATCATAACATTAGGATGCAAAAAGAATAGGATAAAAACATTGGAAATACTGAGATGTCACTCCATAAATCATCGTTGCACCCCATCTTAAAATATATTTTTGCTTTCCTCACCTGACATAGGACATTGCAGAAATAGAAAAGACTCAAGATCATGTGACAGAAATTATTTGATGTCTGGACTGACTGCTACAGGAGGAAAAATGAGAGCATGTTTAGGGAGAAATACAACAGCATAGTGTGACTTGCACAAAAATAGCAAATGAAGGGCTCTATTTGTTATTTTACCTAATGAAATGTGGTAAATCAGTGGAACAGGCAATATATTTTAAATTAATTACTGATGGAGCTTAATCCTATGGTGTTTAACTGAAAGCCTGGGCATTGCAAAGAAGGTAACAAACGTGAAGCAGAAATGTAACAAAGCATCATTTAGGTCAAGGAGTATTCTGGACTTATGCTGGTTGTAGCAGAAGGCAGAATTTAGTACTGAAATAGAATAAAATGGCTATTTAAAACTTGAAAAGAAAAAAAAAATAAAAACAACTCTCTTTCAAACCCTATCTTCAACCCTCAAAAGGTCAAACTCAGCCCCAGAACAGCAGGTACAAAGTATACACAAGCTGAATTTGTTTCGAGAAGAGTATGACTTTAACCTTCATTTCCAAGGTTTTAGTGTTTTGTATTTTTTAAAAATTTTTATTAAAAGCTTGGACTGAGTTGTTATTCTCAGCACAGTCCCATATGCTTTAATGTGACTATCATATTTTATTTGTGCATTTTAGTCAAATGCATTAGTCATGTATCAGAGATGACCTTGTAAGGGATAATGTTGAAAGCAGGAGAATATTACAATATTATGAAAGGTAATTTAATTAAAATGATATAAGTTAATAAAGACAGAGCATTAAATAAAAACCAAGAAAAACAAGCCCAAGGAAGGCACCAACTCTAAATGGAAGTATGCAGTGAATATTGCCATTCTGAATTATTTTTGCTCTAAGTATGTCCATTGTTATGGACATTTGCAACTGAATGCAGTTAGCTTGTTCCACTTTGTCAAATACAGGGCAAGCTATTTTACACTGACTCTTTTTCTTGCAATATTAAAAAAATTAAAAATTGCCCATTAGAAAATACTTAATAGCCATTGTAGGATACAAACCAACTGAAAAAGGAAATAAAATTAAGATATTACCATTTTTCTTAAGAAAACATAGTGGACTTGGCTGTCTGTTTACATCAGTGCTGCAGGACTGGGAGAGACAATGCACAACTTGCTACAGAGTGCAGGCTCTAGCCCGTTCCCTTGGCTGTGGGATGGCAAACAGCTTTCATGTGCCAGTGAGGGTACTGGGGGTGCAGAGCGGCTGTGGTTATTCCTGATGCTGAGCAGAGCTGTGAGCAGCACAGGGTCAGCGTGGCTCTTCCACACATCCTGCGGGAGGGGCAGTGGCAGCGCTGTTTCATCCCAGGAGTCCCCTCCTCTGTCCAGGCTGGCTGAACCAGGCTGGCTCCCTCTTGGTACTGGAGATGTGGGGTCGTGTCTGTGCCCAGGGAGCACCACGGCTGCTCTGAGCACCTGCTCCGCCCCAGGCAGAGCTGTGTGCACAGGATACACGGCAGGATGGGGAGCTTGTGCTTACGTACTGGAAGCCCAAAGAGGAGCCAAGAGGTGTATTTATTTCCACTGCCAAGGCAGAGAAAGGAAATGTACAAAATTCTGGCCCTAACTTACACAAAAAACTTGGAAAATGCCATCATTACAGTCTTATGTAGAATATTGCCTGAGGATGCAACCATGGCAATTTGCACATCCTCAGGAAAACTAGTGATTATCTCAACATGGCCAGAAGAAAAACTCCTGACAAAATAGAAATGGAATGAAAAAACTCGATAACACAAACACCACCAACACATATGAATCTGATTAAATGCTGCCCTCACTGAGGAGAACTGAGCTTTATGTGCAGAAGATGCGCTGTGCCCTGAATGAACACTCAAACTATTTAATCCAAATATGGTTAAACTGAAAATTGTGTTATCCCCTTTTTAGCCTAAATTGTGGGCAGAGCTTGGCACATGAAGCTTGCCTTTGGAAACGTGCCGATGGCATGTCAGTGCCTCTCTGCAGTGATGATGTGATTTCAATCAACGAGAGGCAGGCTGAGGGGGATGCTGACTGTAAAGAGCAATCCCATCACCTGACAATAGCTCTGTGATGAAATCTCTTACACAGATTAAAGAGGGAAGGGCAATAACTCATCTCAAAAAGCAGAGCTGTCTGCTTAATTACTTGAAAAATGTCTGAGCCACTACCTTTTATGACACCTGGTGGGTATAAACATGTCCACAGTTTTAATTAATTTTACCTCTTCTTTCATTGCACCTGTATAGCCTGGAGAAATGGAATTCTAATGAAATTACAATTGTGCATTTCTGTGTGAGTTTGAAACACACCTTGGCAATAACCAAAACAATTAGGCATTTCCATGGATTTAATTGGGGACAGAAAAAAGTGAACTTGGAAAATTACTTCCCAACAATTATAATTATTCCAAATCAAGCCAGAGTGCAAAGTCCCTTCTCTTAATTCATATAGCATCGCTTTTTGGTGTCCATTTTAATTTAAAAAGATAATGGAGGAGGCTTTTCTCTGGGGTGAAGCAGAGTTACGGTGAAAATCCCTCTTGGCATTTTCAAAGCAGCAACAGCATAAGCTCATACCTTTGACCTTGCAGTCCTGCTACTCTCATTTAAAATTGATGAGTGAGACCCTTGAATTTATTCTGCTGAAAACAACACTTTTTATAATGACTTTTATAAACATACCACTAATTGTTCAGCATTCTGAAGTGTCAGATCTGCAGAAAAATGAAAGGAGCAGAGGTCTTTCTCACCCTTTTTTTTTTTTTTTTGAGGTAGGAACAGGTTTGCTTCCATTCTTTGGGGACATAAGGTAGGAGCCACTGTCTTCTCAAGCTCAGCTTGAGGTTGTGCCAAAGCTCATGCTGCTCTAAAGCAGATAAATTGAGATAAAACACTAAATACAAATTCTAAACAGAAATCCAGTGTTCTCTAACGCTCACAATACTCAGTCACAACAGGTTACCCTTCTGCGGTTGAAATCTTTCACTCCCTTCCTGTATTAGTCTGTGAATTTGTAAAGAAAGCGAGTGCTTTAGAGGTTGAAATTTATGCGGATGAAATCGGGAGAAATTAAGGAAGCAGGGTAAACACTGGGGGAAGCAGAATCCAAAATGTGCAGGAGCAGTGCAGTCACAGCAATGGAGTACTGACATTTCTATCAAACCTCAAGCTCCATAGCCTGGGAGTTTGGGTTGGTATAGGACCAGTGCTTGGACAGCAGCCAGGATTTCCAGTGTTCCACAGCACTGCTGATGAATATAACGATGGCCTCTGGCTTGGCTAATGCTGACCAGAACATTTTCCATGGGCCCCAGCCATAAAAACACAAACCTGAGCTGCTGAGGAATGGCTGGAAGCTAGCTTCTGAATTTTTTGTCTCAGCCATTAAATTTCTCATTCCATGGACAGGTGCTTCTTAGTAAATGTAGCTCCAGTTTCTCAAAAACTCACTGACTGATAATGTTTGAGCATGTTCACATAGGTGTTTAGCTAGGTCTTATTTTACGCAGTCAAGCACATTACACTTGTTTTAACTTTTTGCTTCAAAGGCTTGACATCTGGAAGTTACCCAATTAATAACTATGAAAATGTCATCCCAAGTATATGAAATACTTTTAAAGATAATTTTGTATCCTGATCATTCAGAAAGAAACCCCAGTATAATGATGGTAGTCAGATTCAAAGTACCACAGCATGAATTTTCCAGGATTTTGACACCATTTTTAGCAGCATTTTGGATTCCATGTTTTCCCCTATCCAGAGTGTCTGTGTTTACCATTTAGCATCATTAGAATGCTCTCAAATATTATCACATATATAAAATTCTTTACCATAAATGCACTGAATGTTTTGAGCCTATGATGGAATGTGTGCATCCTGTACCAGCACAGCCTGGAACTGCCAAATGACTCTAAGGCAGGTGTGTCTTGGAATGACCAGTATATCCTTTGGGAAGTAGGCATCTGAAATCTCCATGTGCTTAATTGGCCCTGAATAAAGCCATAGCAAACCTGACATGCTGAGGCAAGAGAAATGACAATATGCTGCTTAGGAGAAATACAGCAAAAAGACATCCAGAAGATGTCTCTTCCTTTGAGTGTGCTGCTCCTCCCAGTCCATGTCATTGCTGAGTATCTCTTATGACAAACACTGTTTGTCATGACAAGGAAGACAAAGCAGAACTGGACCCTCAGTTTTAAACTTGAGGTACTGGGGGAGGAAATGGGGTTGCTGTAGGGAAATTGATCAGCAAGAAGAGAGAGGCTGGAAGTGAGTGAAGTGGAGAACTGTGAGTAAAAAGCAAGACTGCAAAGAAGGGGAACTCTGATTGCAGGAATCATTCTGCAAAGAATGACTTAAAGCGAGCAGGATCTGCTGTACCTCCCGCCTGTCAGGTGGATTAATTTGGAAAGTCACACTTCATCTAAATATGTTTCCACTGTATTTAGTTGCACAGAGCAGAGAACTGAGCTAGCTATAAATCTGTTGTTTAGATGCTCTTGTGATAGCTAAAAACCTGATAGCTTGGGTAGCAGACGCCTCGCCTTGGCAGCGCAGTGCTCATCATGGGCTAATTGGCCTTGCTGACAGTGGACTGGCTCTGCCAGATGATTTATGGCTTCCATGCTACATCACTATCATATCACTGTGATACGGTCTTTCCTATCCATCTTCCTAGTTAAACTCTGTTTGAGGCTCTTCCCATACCGTGTTTTGATTACAGCAACAACCTTTTTTTCTGGCCTTGATGAATGCAATTTAGCCCTGTTGATAACCATCCAGAAATCCAGAAGGCTTCTACTAAGATCATTTTTCTAGCTCATTGCATGCTCTTGTTGCACTCCAGCACCAGCTACTGCTTTTCCAGCTCATCAGCCATTAGCTGTTTGTGCTCACTTTCAAAACCTTTCACTGCCTGTGCCTGCCCCACTCATCACCTCCAGTTTAATATCAAAAAGCCAGTGCTACCCCCATATTACTGCTTGGTGATAAGGGCCTTTACTCCCTACCTGTTTGGTTTTTACTTACTTATACTTTTTTATTACACGGGAATCCTTGTACTTACTTCTGTGCTGTTTTTTATGCTTGGGAGGAGTTCTCCATAAGAAACAGTGAAATGAGATCATGAATCTCCTTAAAGGGATCTCTCTTTTTAAGCAATGACTTTTAGCAAGTGGAAATATGCTAATACAATATTGAAACTAAATATTAATAGGGTGCTCTGTTACACCTAGTATCTTTGATGCTGGCTATTGTTGATTCCTTATTTCCCTGTACTTCACAACTTGTCCATAAAAAGAGAGCTTGCATTTGGGGTAGGGGATCACCCAGATGTTTGGACAGCACGCAGTTAGCACAAGAAGGGCTCATAAATACATGTTACCCTAAATAACACTGTTGTATAAATATTTTTACAGTGACAGCATAGAAAATGCTCACTTGGGAATCAACCAGTTAAACCCTGATCTTCACTAAGTTTATGGAAATGATGCATCATTAAGTGCCGATGCAGAGTGGGATGTTACTCCCCGCCTGACTTCCCCTGCAGACTCTCACAACTTTTTAGACATTGTTACTGCTGTTGTTCTCATGCTATTTGATGTTCAGAGAACTCTGATTACCTTGTGACAAAGAAAGGATGAGAAGCATGGAAAGGTTTTTAGACAAAGAAAATCTGGACTGCTTGGCTGAAGAAGGAGACTTATTGAGAAATGACAGATGCAAATAGATTAAGTTGCTGTAATAGCACCATCAACTTTTAAAAAAACCAAACATCTAACTGGAATGCCTGAGTTATAGCAGTAATCTCCTAAATTTAGCTGGCATGGCAAATAAGTGCTATTCCTTGAAAGCTACCACTGTGACTGACTTTTAAGAATTCTGTATGAAAGCAGGAACTTTAATGCTCTATGATCTCCTGTATAGCTTCTAAAGCATTAAAAAAATATACTTAATTCTTTTGAAGGTACCTGGAGTGAACAGTGAGATAGAAAAGAAAATATGAAGTATAGTTTTCTATAATTTTCTTATATTAATTTTCCTCTGGGAGAATCCTTAATCACAGTATTCAATAGGAGCCTGCACACTGAAGCACTTAGAAGCAATGCACTACTGTGGGAAGCTGACTGCTCATCCACAGAACTGGCATGAGCACAGTACTGAATGTGCATGGATTGTCACAGGCACTGCAGATGAATAGGAAGATCGTGTATAAATCAGGTTATTGAGTCAAAGGTCTTCATGTTTTAGAGAGTACCCCATGGTGCATTTGCTCCACAACACAAATATTAAGTGCAATGACAGTCCATCAGAGACTGTATTTCTCAGGAGCAGGCTCAAGGTAAGAAACTGTACCGTAATCAGCTACCAGTACGTGTTTATTTCTGGTCCTCGCAATTCAGATTAGTTCATGCCTCTATAGGATTTCTGTCAGACACCCTGGTTACATGTGAGTCATTGCTCTGGGGAAGGGACCGACTCCATGCACTCACAGATATCCGCATTTATCACAGCACAACACCTACAAACGCTTAGGTCTGCTGTGAGGGGCAGGAAGCAGCACTGATTTATGTGCTACGAACTGAAAAGAAACATCATAAAGGCAGTATTTTAAACTTAAAATAATGCTTTTCTTAGCTGGCACGACTGGTGATTTTGATCCTTCTCAGATGCATAGCCAACAGTGAGCTATGTGGCTGCACAAATGCCCCCGCTTTTCTCCTCTCTGTTAAATCTGTGATTCGAATGCACACTCCAGTCCTCAGGAACATTATGTAGATTTGCAAAACTTTCGGAAAGACTTCCTGTCCATTAGCTATTGGCTGCTTTACAAAAATGCATAAAGATAGCGTTTCCCTCTTGTAACAGATGTAAGCTCCTTGCACTGTTGTTCAAACTGCTTGAAGGAAAGCAATATTCCTTTTCTCTTTTTGCTGAAATAGTGGCATCTCTCAACATAAACTGAAAATATACTTGGAACTTAATTTGATTCAGCTCTCAGAATTTCACACATGAGGGATGAACAAATGAGGATCAGCTTTCTGTAATTAGTGAGGCATGTAAGAAGGGCTGCATCCTATAAAGTTTTCTGTGCTGCAAATGACTTGTTCTTGTAGTACCAAGTAACACTTAAGAACTGTGTCCAGTTCTGGGCCTCTCACTTCAAGAAAGACTTTGAGGAGCTGGAAGACATCCAGAGAAAGGCAACAAAGATGGTGGATGGTCTAGAGACTAAGTCCTATGAGGAGTAGCTGAGGGAGCTGGGGCTGTTTAGCCTGAAGAAAAGGAGGCTCAGGGAAGACATTTTGCCTTCTAAGAGAACCTGAAAGGAGGCTGTAGTCAGGTGGGGGTTGGCCTCTTTCCAAGGTAACCAGTGATAGGACATGAGAAAATGGCTTCAAGCTGTGCCAGGGGAGGTTCAGGTTGGACATCAGGAAGAATTTCTTCTCTGAAAGGGTGGTTAAGCATTGGAAAGGACTACCCAGGGAAGTGGTGGAGTCACCATTCCTGGAGGTATTGCAGAAACATCTGGATGTGGCACTTAATGCCAGGTTTAGTTGACAAAATGGTGTTTGGTAATAGGTTGGCCTCAATTATCTTGGAGGTCTTTTCCAGCCTTAGTGATTCTACGGTTCTATTCTATCTGATTTTGAAATTTTTATTTCCATTGTCATTCTTGAAGCTTATTTGAAACAGCTTCACTTCTTAAATTTATGAACATACTGTAGAAATTGTTACCTACAGTGTGAGCAAGTTCCTGTATTTTGGTTTCCAGTTTATGCTCATCACAAATGAAGAGGGAGAAAAGTAGTCCTAAAGAGCATTTCATCCTGATTAAGACTTGAAAGAACTCGAAGCATAATTTAGAGCATCCTAAAGGCTGTTCCAGCTTGTGTTGATTACACAAGTCCCAGTGTTCTGACTGTCTGGAACAGTTTTTCACAGGTCTGCTCCATGTCCTCCAGCTGCTGGCATGGTCCATCTCCTGAATAAGATTCTGAAATAGGAGGAGGATCAAAGAGCAGATGGCATTGAGCTGATTTTGCCAATCCTCTGCCACTGGAGGAATTTTTCCTGTGTCAGTAAAAATCCTCTGCTCCATCCTAAAGCCTGGCTGTTTTTTTTTTTGGTCTACTTAACATGGTGAAGGCAGTATGGAGAAACCAAACCAGGGTCTAGGCACTTCCAGTGACTTCAGTAGGCTTGCTCCAGACTCAGAGGTGCCGCTGGCAGTGCAGAGAAGCCCACGGCAGATAAAATAGGTGTTTTGTAATGAATGAGGCAGAGCTGTGCAATAAATTCGTCAGGGACACTGTGGCAAGCCCCAAAAGAGAAAGAGGTCTAATATCCATTGAAGAGGGATGATAAAAATAAATTTTGAACAGCTGGTCTCCTCACTTTGCACTAGACAAGGACATTTTTAAGGGTAGACATTGTTTAGAATAATCTAAAAGCTTCTGCATAATGAATTATCCACCTTTTCTGCAACACCCTTCAGAATAGCTACCCTGAGTTTTATCACAGGACTGTCCACGACCATTTTCCTAAAAAACCATTAGAAAATACATTCTATAGTTCAAAATCTGGACAAAGTGCTTTGACAAACTTCACAGCAAAGCAGGAGCAGGCTGCTGGGTGAGTGGTGACAAGGTGTTTCATAACTGAGGATCTGCAAACCCTTGCTGACAGCAAGATCAGCACAGCGGGACCAGTGTTCAAGGAAAGATATTTTAAGTCTGCCAGAAATTTTACGGCTCTTCTACAACCCAAATCGTCATAGAATCAGTTGAGGCAATTTTTATTTTTGAAGGGCAGCATCTGGCCTACTTGGCACACTTAAAAATTTCAAATGTGTATTTTTCAAAGCAAAAAGCGTAACAAAAATATATAATTCAAACTGGCAGAACATTATACTTTGGATGACATTTTGTAGTTAATAACAATTTAATATAGCATAAAGTGTACTTCTGCTGCACTTCAGCCTGGTGCAACCTAGAAAAGCATCATGCAGTTTAGAACAGACACACTAGAAGTTCACTTCAAAGAGGTGGTGCAACCAGGCTCTGAGGCTCTTGCAGGAGCAGTAGCTGCTGCATTATTGTTAGTAACTGGTTTTAGCATTTGATACTTGTAAATGGACAAGATTCTGAAATCAAAAGGGAATGTGAGGGATAACACCTTGGTCATGGCACTGCAAAATTTATACTATAGTTTTGTCTGTTCACAAAATCAAAAGGCTGTACAAACTTTAGAAGACTTGTATCAAATACACTGCAGGGGATTTTGACTCGTGTCCTCATTCACACAGAAAGCCCTCCCTGTGGCTGAACCCGACCTTGCCTGGTGCAGGACTGGCTCATGTGTCATTCAGCCCTTACATTCCCCTGCCCCGCTTTGCATTCGGTGTCACCTACACTTTATTTCCCTTTCACCAAGTGCCCAAACATAATCTGGGCATGTCTTGGAGAGCTAAGCTGTGCCTGAGCAGTGCAACTGAGCACCAGCTGCCTTTGTTTGTCCTCAAGTACCGTGATACTCCTCCACTCAGTACATTCTGGAAAAATCTGAGTAGCCCCTCACTGTGCTTGGGAATGGCCAGACCCTGGGATGTGCATGCACACCGCAGGCTGGAGGAAAGCCAGGCTGGCTAATTCCTCATTTGTGTCGATGTAGTTAAGCTTCTTCCTAATGATATTTTGACCTGGGTAGAGAAGAGGAGCCATATGGCATCTTCCACCCCTGACAACAACTGCTGTTAGTGCAATCAGCACATTACCTAGGTGATTTGTTTAGATTCAGCTGTCACTAACTTGTGGCAAACTCAATTATAATTAAGTTGTTTATTAGGCAGGGTCCTAGTATAAACTGGTTTCATTTTCATATGCCATTTCAATTGTATTTTCTGCCACAACCCTGCTTACAGATGAAGTGTTCTGACTAACTGTTCCTCAGGCCATTGTCTTTCCCACCTTCTAATTCAAGAAGTGAATTTGTCTAGCATGGCACCCGCAAGAAATCAGAGAGCTTCAACACCAGCCAGAGCCAAGCAAACATTTTAACAAAAATAATGCACAATCATCAGCCTTAACACATACCTAAGTCACCCTTCAGAGCCCCACTTTTTAATTGATTTTGACATCTGCGTTTCAATTATGCTCTAAGCTATTTAAAATGGTGGCAATGTCTTTGCTTAGTTTTGGGCAATATACAGCCCAGTGCAGCACCAGGTGTAACTAAGGGCTTTGAAAGTCACAGAATATTCTAAGTTGAAAGGGACCCACTAGGATCATTGAGTCCAGCTCTTAAGTGAGTGGTCCATATGGGCACTGAACCCACAACCTTGGTGTTATCAGCACCATGCTCTAACCCACTGAGCTAGTAAACCACTATTTGTTTTTGCAATTTGCTGTCCTTGGAGATAAATGATGGTTCAGGGAATGGCTCTGGGTTGCAGCAGCACTTGAAGGTGTTTATCATGTAGGTTTCCTCAAAAAACATTGATGCAATAATGATACTGATTTAAGTCCTTTAAAATTCCCAATTTCCCCAGACAGTATCCTGTGTTTAGTAACATGATGAAAGAGCTCAATACTGCTAACCCCCATCCTGCAAAATTAACCTTCCTCCCCCTGTGGACAGAACAGTGATATCCCCTCCTTTTTACATTATAGATTTCTGAATCAAATATTAATGCTAAGCATAATGTAAATGGGTTTATAAAGCTTAGAAAAGAGAGAAACAGTGTTGATAGTTATCTAGGGCTATACTATTTCCCAACTTTACTGCATTAACATGCTAGTTAACAGAGGGCACATAGCTCTTAAAAGCTTACTGCTCCAGAATACTGAATGGCAAAAAAATTATAGATACTGTCAGATCACTGCAGTTGATTTACAAGCTTTTGCTTTTGAACCATAACCTCAGAACAGGGAAAAAGATTGTAATAATCACAAATAATGATCAAGTATTGAATTATGGCTTTGATAGATACCTTCAAAATTGCAATGATAAACAAATTAGCACCCTTTTACTATGCAGTAAATAGGCACAGTTCACTATTAAAAGAACAAAAGGATGTAATTTCTGTAGGTATTTAAGGTAAGTGTGGGACAAAATACAGAGCAGCAGACAACGGAGACTTAATCCCAAATGAACGCTATTAGTATCATTCAAAAATTCAGCAGTTCCGTGAATTGTCTCATCCCCTGCCTGGAAATGGAGGAGACCAGAATGAGATGCAAATCAGTGCGTTTATCTAATGAATAATGCAAATGAGTGCTCCTCTTATGGCATGGCAGTCTGCAGGAATCCTCTCTGCCTCACCTCACATTTCGTGTGGATTTAAGCACCATGTGTCAGAAGAAATTAGAGAATGGAATTGCCAAGAAATGACAAAGCCTTGGAGCCCCAAGTCAGTGCAGACAGCAAGGTACATTAAGATGCATAGTAGGGAGGAGGAGAGAGCAGACATCTCATTAAAATGAAAATGTTGCTATTTTTCCTTCACCTCGTTAATCGAGTTGTACGACACATTAATCAGCAATTATTTGTGTGGCTACTAATTAGAAACATCCTCTAAAATGATACCAAGGTGGGATCTCAAAAACTTGACAAAATCTTTCAGTTTGGCTTTTTTTTTTTTTTTTAATGCTGGTGCTATTTTATCTCTCTGATATCAGTTAACTGCATCAGCATTTTTCTCATAGCATCACAGAGCATACTGCATCTTATCCATTAGTCACAAGCCTTGCTGTAACTTTCCCTTAACATCTAACATTACCCTCCAAAAATATACTCAAGCAAACAACTCTAAAGGCATGCAAGCCCTGAAAATTAACTCCTTTTTTTTCCCAGTCATATTTTGCCTGAATTGCATACGTGATTCAGAAGCCAGGATGGATTTCATCTACTCCATTAAAACATCTTAGCATGCAGACCAGCTATGCTGCCACAGCTGGCATCAAGTCCCTCCTCTTCGTCACTGCATTGAGTCCCCAGTCTAGGGCTTTGTGAAACTATGCTTTTCTGACTGGTACTTTTTTAAAACACAGAGCTGCTACACCTAAATGAACAAAGCTCCTTGGACAACTTCTTAGTTATAAAATACAGAGCGCTGACGGAGCTGCCCAACTGTGAAAGCATTCGGGATCCCAAGGGTTTGGGATGCTGGGAGAGGATCTCCCACCACTGAGATGCCCAGGGGATGCACAGAGACCAGACCAGAGGTCTGAGAATGCAGTTTGGCCAGGTTCAGTCAAATCCAGTTTGGGGTGGAATGACTCCCTCTCACTTGGAATGGGAAGAGCACCTCAAAGTTCTGAACTGTAAAGCTGAGAACTTAATGCAATCCCAACGAAACTTTGGGGTGCCCATTATATACAATACAACTTTATTGCCAGGTACCAATGGGTCACTGAGCTTTGTTGTCAACCAGCAGGCAACAAATTGGTGGTTTGATTCAGCAACCCATCAAAGAGATCAATCTATGTATTAAGCAAAAGAAGAGATTAGAGGTATCTTACTATATGCACTTCCAGGAAATATGAAAAAAAACCCCAAAAAACAAAACCAAGATCCAGCCCTTTTTTCTCACAAGCTGACAAAGACATCATCGTTATTTATAGTTGTGCTTCAGTTCATCAGTTGGAGGCACACTGCAGAAGATGCTAAAGCACTAGCGACATTGCTACTAAATTAAGAGCTTGCAGTTTCTTTATAATAGTTGAAAGCAAAGCTATTTCTCCATTGGGCAGCTTGTTGCAAACGCCATAATAATGGGAAAAAAAGGTATATTATTTTGATGGATTTTCTCTCAGGTCAGTCCTAGTGAATTTAGGGGGAATTGCCTGGGATGCAGGTCTACAAGGAATTTGGTGTGAACTCCATGAAAATGTGACTTGCAGTCAGTAGCATTTTCACTCCCTTAAATTAGAAGGACACGGGTAGGTTCTCTGCTCCTGTTCCTGTTGGCAGTTACCATGGCAGAAATACACAGAGAGTTTGTTTCTTATAGCAAGGGCAATGGTAACTATAGCAAAAAAAAAAAATACCGTTAAAGCAAACTAAGCAGTTGATTTGAAGCAGGGAGACAATTAAAGCACAGCATTTCTGAAAGAGTAATAAAAATGTCACTGCAAATGACAGATTGTTACAAGTCCTTGGCTTCTTCCTAGCACTGCAATAGAATACGGTGTTAAATCAGTTCCCAGAGATTATCAGTGGTATATGTTATTTTCCTGAACTCAAGGAACTCAGTATCATTTCATAAATCAACTGCAGGTTAAAATTAGGTTTTTTTTTTTACAACCTTAGTTCTGTGACCCTTGCACATACAATTAGCAAAGAAAATTATATTAAAAAAATAGCTGAAACCTGACTCATCAAACTTGGAAAAGCTAAAATCATTTCACCAAAAACCCAAACCAAATCAGAAAATAGCTCTTTTCTATGGCTTCTCAATGCCTGTGAGTTTCACTGATCATAGAATAAGATACTGAGACAAAGATATTGTAGGAATGGACTTTCTCATTAGCTTAAGGCTCTGTAAATTACCTGTAAAGTGTGCCCATATTTTGTTGGGCTTACTTTCTGTACTGCTTTTCTGTATAAAGCATTAAGAAACCTAGGTCAGAAAACTGTAAGTAATTAAAGCCAATAATAACTGAACCCAACTACCTGGCATGTGAAGATCTCCAAAGTGCAGGCTTGAAATAAGTTTCTGTGTTGTCAGGTACAGTGGTACTGTAGGCTCAATTACAAGTTCCTCTGTCTCAGGTGTTTATGGGCCAGATAATGTCTTCTAACAACGTCTCTGTGACAATACTGTTAGAATCTCACAAGCATTTCTTATATGGCAGAAAGCTGATTTCTGCTGGAAACAAATTATCCAAGAATCCTTCGAGTTCCACACAGAAATAGGAGGTTACCACCTTCTGACATGCAACACTGCTGTGTGCTCCTCTGCATGTGCAAGAGTTGCTTGGTGGGGCTGCAGCACCTCCTGGAACACTCTGGTGCTTGTAGGGTACAGGGCAGGGTCTGCCACCAAGACCAGCATTCCCTTGTAGGCTCCTTACTAGCTCAGATGAGGAGGTTTATTGCCCTCTTCCTCAGCAGCTGCCCTTTGCTGTAGCTGCACTGCCAGTGCTCACACGTGTGTCAGCAAAATGCTGTGCACCTGATCCTTGCTTAGGGGGGACAATTTTGAATTCCAAAGTGTTTCCAATTAATGATTTACTTCATCACTGTTAAAGTAAACTTGTTCTGCTAATCCTGCAAGGCTTCACGCAGCTCATAATCATCAACATAACAATTACTAACTCAGAGTAAAGGCAGTGACAGCAAAGGCTGGCTCAGCATTGCCCTTACATCTGCTTTCTGTGGCCTTGGTGGATGGCTAGGCTGAAAGACAAAAAAAAAATGTGGCTTGCATGACAGGCGTTGAGAGAAGCTCATGTATGGTGGTGTCATCAAGAAAGTGTTAAAACAGGTCATCACAGGCACAGGTGCCATTCATCTCTGTAATAATTTGTGAGGAACATTATTTTTTCTTGCTCAGCTCCTGTAAATCTTTTGGAGTTATGAGAACTGGCCTGGCAGGAGGAGGATGTTGATGGTTGCATTAGTAGGGGTGCAATGACCTTGAGGATGGGAACTGAAAAAAACCCGTGACACTAAGGTAAAAATCAGTGGTGCCCTGCTGCTTTCTGATTTTTGTTTCTGATCTTATGCACATTTTTATCATTCCACACCCATCACTTAGAAGGTCAAGGCCCTTGACAAGATACAATCACCAGAACAACGTACTTCAAATTCTTAGCCAGATAGTTATTGACTGGGAGAGCCAAACACTGCCTGTAAAAGGGCTGTGCCTGCTTTCTCTGAGCTCCTACAATATGTTTACTATCCTCGAGAGTGGGCACCTGGGAAAAGCAGCATGAGTGGGTCCTCATCCACCAATCCACATTCCAACACACCCTTCTCCCATCCTACTGCTGAACTCTTAGAAAACATTTAGAAAATGCTTTACCTGTACCCATCTAAAGTCCACAGCTGAGGTCTGTGTGGTCTGTGCCATTTCCAAAAAGAATGTTGACCAAAAAGAGTAGCAGAAGTCTATGTGAGAACAAACCTCTCAGCCCTGGTGGCTTCTCAAGGTGCAGAGCATTAAAGCTGTGAAAATACAGGGAGACAGCCAGAAGGAAGGCAGGCAGGCTCTTCTGTTCTTTGGAACAACTCCCCATTTCTGTCTTCAGTCTTTGTTTTCTCCACCCTTTTCAAGACAGGGAGAGAGGGGCTGGGCCCCAGGAGGGCTGCATGGACTGCACAAGGGGCAGATGTACAAGAGCTGCCTGCCTCACCATCCCATTAAATGTGCATACACCACTTTACACCAGCTGAGGACTTGTACATTGTGGAAGTGGGGAAACAACTGTGTGTATGGCTTCAAAAAACCTAAATAAACCCCATGTTGTATTTTGGACATCAGTCCAGTGTTTAACACTGAAAATCGGCACACTTTCTGTTAAGGCTTAAAATTTGACAAAACGTTATGCTGAAACCCCCACCTTTTCTGATTAACAAAAGAAGGACAACTGTTGCAGTGTTTTTGGAGACCTGTTTTTAAACTTATAAAACTTGAAGCTCATGATTGATGACACTTAGCTAATGTTCAAATGCTACAAGCAATGATGGTGCAGTTATTGAAAACTATAGAAAGATTAGTCAATAATAGTCTTCTGTCCTTTTCAATTATTTACAAATAATCCATGAGATGCATAAAGCTAAAATAGAACATTTTAATATGCAAACCCTTTTATGTATTCTATATATATATTGTAGTTGGCACTTTCCAGCCAGGTGGTCTAAACTGTGCTTTCAGTATATTCTTGTGTGCCCCAAAACTGTACCCAAGAAAAGATGGATCGTGTCCTATTATCCAAAACCTGTTTTGTCACTAGGGACAAAGAGCTTTGCACTGAAGCTCACAGTGGCTGAAGTAATCCAAAACCCAGTACCAGTAAAGCGAGTAAAGAAGATTTCAAAACTGAAAAAGCAGGAAATAAGTAAACTTCAGTAAAACTGCTTCTAACAAGAAAAATATTAGAATATAAAGGCATACAGTTAACTTTACCTTTACTTAAGATGGTTTTATGGTTTCAAGTTGAGAGTTTCAGACTGGTACAGTGCAGAGGACAATGCTCACTACTAAGGACACAGTATTTTGTTGCCATCCATTGCTGTCAGTAGGAGTCCTGTTGCCTAACACAGGACACATTAATTTCAATGGAAGATCATATTTTAAGTCCTGTTGAAGTCAAACACTAGCTCTTAGGCATGAAATATACATGATGAGTCACTTCTGATTTCCTTTTACTTATTGAAGCGTATCTTTTTTAAAAAATCAAAGCTACTGCTTCAGATAACAAAAAGCTTCTATGTCCATAACATTTTATTTCCAAAGGCTTATTCCACTTCTTTTTCAGGAAAACAGGGTTTTCATCTGCAAATGGTTGGCAAAAATTTACCCCACAAATTTAGTGAGGAAAGCTACAATGCTTGAACCCCTTAAACCCGTTACTTAATGTGTCTGGAAGTCTGAATCAACCCTTGCGAAGTGAGACACCTTGCTAGGATATTTCTGCAGGCTATCCCTACAGTATTCATACCACTTGGCAGATCCATATGGTCAAGGAAGCCAAGAGGCATGTCAGTCTGGAAGCCTGTGATAAAAATAGATGAGGAAAATAGCACGTGTAGAAAAAGTTGTTTTAGCAGTTAGAAAATTGCATTCCGTACTTATTTTTTCTATAGCTATGCACGTTGCTGTTTTTAGAGGATGAGGGCTTTTGTGTAGTTGTTTGCTATTCCTCTTTATTTATTTTTTACCATCTCCCCACCCCCAGTCACTTCTAAATGTCACCCACAAGTAGCTCTGTTTCTAGTTTTCACTGGAGGGAAGTGTCTTATGAGCAGGTGTAGCTGGTAAAAATCAAATTGATGAGTTAAAATGTGGCTCTTGACAGTTTTACAGATAAAAATCTAAAATGCACCAAGATGTTGGAAAGACACAGCACGTACATGTAAGAAAATGCTCCTTTCATCATAATGGTGTCTTCTTTTAGAGGTTTTACAACTACTAAGCTATAAAAATTCTCTCTGAGCTGAAGCCTGACATAAAATATCCCTGATATAGTACAATTTCTTGCTTGTAGTAAATACAATTAAAATTCATTTGCACCCTTTTCTTTCCTCCCCTTTTTTTATTCCTAAATTCCATATAAACAATCTGCCTAAAGAACTAGAAGATAAGAAATAAAACCATTTTCCAGAAAACACAACACAACAAACATCAAAGCTACATGAAATCGCTTATGCATGTTGCCAAGTCAGCTCAATGCCAAGAATTTTTGTGTCCTTAGCTATATTTGTACTTGTAGATCAGGATGATATCACTGCAAGTGACCTGTGAAAACACAAACTTCCATACCTAAAATGTGCATCAAGAGCCATTGTTTCTACAAGAAAATCGGGTACAGAGCTACCCCCTATTTTTTAGCTAGGGAGATTAGCGTTCCAGTGTACGTGGGGATCTGCATCTCATCAGTCAATGGCCTTAAGAGTATCTGGGATTATTTTTTATTTTCATATTCAGGCAGGACTTATAGGCCTTGAAACAAGTCAATAAATATTTGGATTAACAGATCTCTCACCTGGTTTTAGCTACTCTTAAATAGATACGTTATTTTATGTATTGGAAAATTTGGCAAAACAGAATTTAAAAAAAAAGAAAGTGGCAGTGGTACTCACACTAAAATTGACCAGCTCCCACAAATTCAGCCCTTTCTAAACTCTGTGGGTAAAAATAAGTGACAGGTTTTAATCCTCGCGTAATAAGATGGGCAATTTCCATACTTTGTCAAGAGGGATTGCTAATGCCTGTATGTATTTTTCCCCCTCTGCTTCCCAGCCTAGAGCAGAAGGGATGGAAGTGCAGATTATTATCTCAGTTTGTACATTTATTTTTTCTTGAATGAATGAAGGTGATTTGGATTGCATTAGGACTGGATGCTTTATAAGTAGCATAAATGTCTAAATGTTAAAATCATTACTTGAGAGTCAACTTACTGATTTCTGCCTTCTCGAAGGACTCTGGGGAGCCCACTAACCAGAATGGTTGTCCTGATGTACACCAGGTTTGTAGAACTCTCAGCTGAGTTCACTTGGCTTTGTTTCAACAAGATGCTTACAAATGGAAATTTTAATATATGGAAGTGCCTCAGGAACTTGCATTTGGTTTCCAGTGATTCTTAGCTTTTACAAAGTACAAGCTCTGCAAGACAGAAACATGAAACTCTGGGGTTCAGAGATGTACAGGTACTAAATGAAGATGGAAAAACATGTTTATCCAGATAATTTGGACAAACCTGAGCAGCATAAAACTATCTCTGCTCCGTTCTGCCGAGTAAATCCAAACTTCACGCTCTGAGACCTGTCCACCACAGTGGGAAGAAATATAATATCATGCTCCTTGTACAGTGTCCTTAGCCTGGAAAGGCTGACGCTGCACAGGTCCCTTGGGAGGGCAGGGCATTGTGCCCCTGACCAAAATGTGCCAAAGCAAACCGAGGGGGCAGTGCTGCAGCTCCGCTCCTCCAGGCTGCCTGAGCGACACCAGCAAGCTGGGAAGCAAAGGTCGCTCTGCTGAAAGTAGGATTTACCATCCTGGAAAAAATTCTCAGTTCAGGGTTTCTAGCAGAGGAGAAATGGGGTCACCCAGCTCTGCCTTCCATCAGCTCCCATCAGGGGTGTGCTGTCCTGCCCTGGCCGGGGAGCACCGTGTGGGATGTGCTGCTCTACTGCACTGTCTCTCTGCAGTAGAGAGCAGCAAATCTTGTCAGGAGTCTCCCTGCAGAGAGCCACAGGCTCGAGATCACCTCTGCATCACCAGCAGCAGTTCAAATTACAATAGGTTGCTAGTAAATATTTTATTTATAAAGTAGTATTTTTTTACTTTCCTTAAGGTGCTGCTGAGAGGACATTTCTTGTCCAGCTGCATTGACAGCAAGCCATTCAAATTCACCATGGATGTCTGGGTATTTATTTCATAGTGGAAGATATTTATTTCTTTATAAAATTGGTGTTACTGGTTCCACACCCAAACAAGGCCAAAACTCCAAGTTCCCACAGAGTTGTTGGGCATCTTCCCCCAGATACCCACCTTGGTACTTTGGGGGGCCAGGGAGGAGGGGAGCAGCAGGGGGAGGCACCAGCTCAGGTATTTTTAAGAACCTCATCCATAGAGCCACAATTTCCCCCGCCATGTTTCTGTGCTTTTTAAGATCAATTGTTATTCAAATAATTGTCTAAAAATGTCTACTATTCCCAGCTAACTTCAGGGGAAAACCAAACCAAACTAGAAGAGCAAGTAGCAAATGGAATAAAGGCAATGCTAGAAAATGCTTAACAGCTGCTTTTACAAAGTGTATTTATAAAATATACATTTTCTTAAAAGGATTCACTTCTACACATACTAGTGACATGTGCTTTAAAACTGCAACTGAAAGTATGTAGAAGCTTTGGATTTTCTTTAGGAACCCTGTTTTGCTCACAAATATTTTTACACAAATGAAGTACTTTGTGTGCTTTTGTTTTGTTTAAGGCTTGAAAACATTCCAATACCCAAAGTGTAACTGAGGAGAAAAAAAAAGCAACTGGACAGAGGGCTGTTAATGATTTACTGGAGAATCTTGGTGTCTGATAATGAATAAAATGCAAATCTGTTTTACTGCCAATCCTCAGTTTTGATTTATGAGCAATTATTAATTTTCAGATTGCTTCCAGTTGGAAGAAAGGAGAGATTTTACCAAACTATTTTTTTATTCCTGCTGTCATTAAGTAGATCCTTTTTTTTTAATCTTGTAGGAAACCAAGGAATCCTTTCCCATGAGGACCAAGGAGCCTTTGCAGAGTGTGCAGCAGGCTGCTGCCAGAGGCACAGGTAGGCTGCGTGTGGCACTGACCAGCAGGAGGGAGCTGGGGCACAGCACAGGCACATTCTGTGCTCCCCGTGTCCGTGGGGCACAGCACAGGCACATTCTGTGCCCCTCGTGTCCCTGGGGCACAGCACAGGGACATTCTGTGCTCCCCGTGTCCCTGGGGCACAGCACAGGCACATTCTGTGCTCCCCGTGTCCGTGGGGCACAGCACAGGGACATTCTGTGCTCCCCGTGTTCCTGGGGCACAGCACAGGCACATTCTGTGCTCCTCGTGTCCCTGGGGCACAGCACAGGCACATTCTGTGCTCCTCGTGTCCGTGGGGCACAGCACAGGGACATTCTGTGCTCCCCGTGTCCCTGGGGCACAGCACAGGCACATTCTGTGCTCCTCGTGTCCCTGGGGCACAGCACAGGCACATTCTGTGCTCCCCGTGTCCGCGGGGCACAGCACAGGGACATTCTGTGCTCCCCGTGTCCCTGGGGCACAGCACAGGGACATTCTGTGCTCCTCGTGTCCGTGGGGCACAGCACAGGCACATTCTGTGCTCCCCGTGTCCGTGGGGCACAGCGGGGCTTGGGTGGGAGCAGCCACAGCAGTGAGGGCTGAGCTGGCTGTTCAGTAGCTTAAGAGGAGGCACCATAAAATTAAAATAAAAACCCCGCTCCCTGAAGGGTAAGGTGTTCTCCTACAATGACAAAGAGACAGTTGTAATAATGATGCGTGCCCAAGGAATTCAAATTAGATGAATGCAGATGTTGTAAATAAAGTTTGCAATAACTTTGAGCTGTACATGCTTTAAAAATATACAACTATGAAAATCCACTTTAAACAAGACAGTAGCAATAGCTTCATCTTTAACTTCCTGTTCCCATTCTACCCCATGCCATGTAGTAAGACTATACAGATAGAGTAAAATGAAGGATTCTAAATTCTAATTTAGCCCATAAAAGAAAAAAGCTTTTTTCTTAACAGCATCTCTTAATGATATTGCACAACACACTTTTAAAATGTCGTACTTGAGATCAAGTATGAACGTCAAAATGCTTTCAAAAATAATTTCTGTTTCACATTGTGATTTATCCATTACTCAAGAGTATCTGTTCATTTAATTATTTCAGTAAACATAATAATGGTATCACTAACTATGCTACACAGTATTTCCTTTTTTTTTAAGGAATATGAGCCTACTTGTAATTAAAGGAATGCTAGATTAATGATGCTGAAAGTCTCAGAGGGAAAAATTTAATGTCCACCTCATAATATTCTGCCAGAATTACATGTGCAGAATACTTTTTAATAATCTTTGTTTCTTAATTTAGTTTTGATTGGGTATGAAATACAGAGTAGCACTCAAGGGCTCAAATTTCTACTGTCATCAGCATTTCTGCTCTATCAATTGTACAAATGCACAGGACTCCCATCTGCAGGCTCCTTTTCAAGCTTCTGTTTAACCTATGATGAAAATTAGCTGCAGGCAACTATAATTGATGATAATTTCATCATTTTTTAGCGGTTGGGATGGTGTTATGATGGCTAGGTCTAAACACAAACAGAAAATTATATTTTCATGTTGCCATTTGAGCTGCAAACACAGGCCGCTAACATAAATTCGTCTCTAGTTTGCAAATTACAGCAATAGCCACTAGGAGTCTCCTGGTTAAATTCATAATGAATTTGCACAGTAATCCTGGCTCACTGTTTTGTTTGAATGCAAACCCCGTGCTAAAGGCTGGATTTCAGCAGAGGAGCCAGTCCATGGGCAGGGCAGGGGGAACGGGGCTGACAGGATCCCTGAGCTGTGAGCTGCAGCATCAGGTTCCTGATGCTTGTACCAGGGATATAGCTGACAAATGTTTTAGAGGGAAAGCCAGCAGCCACCTACACACTGTTCTGGTAGAGTAAAAGATGGTGACGGCCATGAGAAGTCAGATTTGTTTCTCTTTATGACTGGACAGAGTATTGTGGAATTGCTCTTACAAAGAGGGAAGCAGATTTCAGCGACTGTTAGTTACTCCCAGGTATTTAAAGCAGACTTGTTTCACACTGAAATGCTGCAGGCCACAAGAACTAGCACCGCCAGGTAGTTCAGAATTTGCTTAGTGTCTCTGCAAAGTGAAACCCGCAGCTCAAACCTGAAAATGTAAATAGCTTCTTCCTCTCCTCCCTCCTCTCTCCTCCCAGGACAGCTATGCACAAGCATATGGTGCCAGACACACTCTTAGCAATGCCAAATGCTCAAAGTTCATAAATTACAGACCTGCAGGAATGGGTCACGCTGGCTCAAACACTGCCGCTGTTCAGTCCAGCTCTGTGACTGACAAAAGATGTCCAAATTTCCTCAAAGGAATATCACAGAAAGCAGGCACCCACCTTCTGCCAGCATATGTACCTCACTCTAAGCAGCTAGAGATTGCTTTAAAACGTACAGGGAAGCCAGAGGTGACCAGTGAGCCCTTTCCCCACAGTGTTGGTTATCCCATAGGCAGGAGGAGCACTATTTGTTGTGGAAGGATGCTGTCACATCCTCCTTACAGATACATGGAACTCCACATCTAGAAATTATAAGTCTTCACTGCTCTTAGACACTTATTTGTTTATAAGTTTCTTTTATGCATCTCTTCTCTTGAGCAAAAATCCTTTCCAAGCCATAAAAATCCTGAATGACTTTAAATATGATGAGATTTAAACAAATAATAATTTGGAAGGCTATTTATTTGGCTTTTGCTTTTTGAGCTTCTTGGTTTCGTTTTCAAACTTTTCCCTGCAACCAGAAGGACTAAGGAAATAAAGATGATGTTTTAAATGAAAGCTGAGAATCTCACATAACCATAATCGTAGGACCCCAGGGGTTTGAGGTTTCAGAATAATCTCATGATCTGTCAATACTGAATGTCACCAGAAACGATAATGTTATTCTCAGAATGCCTAAAAGCAACTGTGGGATAGTTTTCCTGCTGCATGTTCCCAATAATACCTACAAAGGCTGTTCTGGGGAGACACCCCAAAGGTACCTGCAAGTGGTGATTGCCAAATGCTGGCTTTAGCTGCCAACTAGGGCTGTTATATTTTGGAAAAAATTTACATACGTAAAGTCCTGTTATTCAGTCTGTCAACTAAACAAGCTCACTACGTAAAAATTCATCATGGACTCGTAAGAACATTTAATTCCATGGGGGAACACGCAGAAATAAGTAGGGGGCCAATTTAACCACTCATCTCCTCTGTATTGTATGCTTGCACACATTGCAATGCACGGCTGCGTTGTGTGTTATTGGAGATTATTATCAGCTACCCTCACAGACTGCCTCAGATTCTACCATAATCTCCCAGCAGGACTTGAATGAAATTCTCAGTCTGGTTTGTTTCAAGGATCTACTCTCTATTACACCGAAGGCTGACAGAGACTCAACAGCTAGTACCTTAGTCCATTTGGTGAACAGAAAATTATTAAACCTGATCAGGGAACTGACATGCAAGTAAAACAGGAGGCTGCTTCAACCTCCTTGTCATCCTGCAGAAGCAGACTTGGCTGTTTGGTACCCTTGCTTATTGTTAGAATATCAGAAAAGACCCTGTTCTTCTCCAAGTCAATGTTACTGAAATTGGTGTTAACCTGATTTCAATAACAAAACAGTGGTACAGGTTTAGCAGGCACATAGCCTGTACTTACAAGAAAACCAAGCGTTTGTGTAAGGCAGTTTAGCACTTCACCATGCTGAAAAGAAACCTTTGCATCTTTGTCACTTCAAATTTGGGATTTTTAGCACAGGAACATGCCTAACTTGAAAGAGCTCTTTTTTCCACAGCCCACTGTCTCCAAGTATGTCAGTACTATCTTCTTAACTCATTTCCTAAAACCAAAAGTGAACACAAAAATAAAAGATCTCCTCAAAAATGCCAAAGGCTCAGCCCTACAAAATATATAAAACCTCATTTCGAAGGAAATATCTAATTCCTACAGGTAGCTATGGTACAGACAGACATGAAGCATTTTTAGGGATGAGAATGCTCTGCTGTGAGCCACGGGCAGTACCTTAGGAACGTCAAGTATTTGTCATTTTCCTTATGCTTCAAGCAAGCCAAGCCATTACCAATGCATATCTAAATCTAGTGTATATGTACAATATACATCTACAGTGGAAACAAATCCAACAGTTTATCATGTCAGAGTCAGTCACTCTACACTTGCATAGCTAAATACTGTCATTCTGCGTGCTCCCTCTCTCTCTCCCCCGGTTCCTCCTCTTTGCTCCCCATGTGAGGATTCTGGGGGCCTTCTGCATCTCACAAGCTTAAGCTGTAAGTGAACTACAGCTGTAACCTCAGGTCATTCCCAAGCAAACTTTCATCCCACATCACAGCATCAGTGACCTTGTGTGGTCAAATGTTTTCGGGGGGAGTTCTGGCACGAGTTTAACACTTAGATTTAATCAAAATGCCTTTTGTTTGGCTGGTTGTTTTTTGTTTAAAATCATTGTTCTAACTAGAGCTCATACTGATGATAAAGGCCTTCAGAAACTTACAAAATTACTTAAGATAGGAACTGCTGCAATGTTTATCCGCACTAAAAGGAAGAAACAAATTTTACGGAGCAGGCTTGTTTTGGTTTTTTGCATGTTGTTAATGCAATAACTTTTTGCATTACATGATGAGTTACTAAATATTACTGAGTGCTAAATCACAGCTATTACTATTCAGAGGGAGAAGGGACATTTCTAGATTAAGAAAAAACCAGTAAGACAATATTATGTGGGGCATATGACTTTTATTTGTTTTTAAACAGTGGCTGCTTGAAGTTGCTCAGAGGTTTAGAGTGTCAAAGCCATGTCAGCAGAGATGAATTAGTGGGCAGAGAGCAAGTGGTGCAGTCAAAGGTTCATAGTGAATGTAATTTATTCATGTAGCTCCGCAATTTATCACGCGGTTATTACCATAATGTACGTGGGAAGCAGCTGCATGCGTGCAAATAATGCCTTAAATGTATGTGTGGTTGGATCTGAACTCCTTACAGAACAGCAGCAGTGGAAAATGATGCCACAAGGCATTTAAAAGCAAATTTCCTTCCTGCGGGGATGCTGTCACCCAGCAATGATGATTTGTACACAGGCAAATAAATATCTTGTAGACTTTTCTCAGTTGTGGTAACCTCACTTACCAGAACTCATTGGTTTGTCAAACCTAAATAATGTAGGTAATGTGATGCATGTTTCCAGTGCTGTGTTAACAGAGGTATGCATGTTTTGTACCCCAAACTCATATTTTCTAGTCAAGGAACTCAGTATTTAACAGAAATATTCAGTGGCAAAGAAAAGGAATCCTCTGTGGGTGTGAGGACAAAGAAGTTATCTACAAGTTAAAGATCTCCTTTAACTGAAATGACTTCTCACAGCCTGATCTGTCAAACACTTGGGAGCAGCACAGCTGTAAAAGATTGATATACATACATATATGGATGTGTGTATATATATATACATATAGTGTCTGCCTGGTTTCTTACACCTGTGCAATTATTTACCAAGCCAAACATTTCCAAACCCAGTCTATTTTAGAACCATGTAAAATAAGGAGCTTTGGTGTCTTGTAGTTTGCTTGAATGCCTATAATTCCAGTTAGGAAGAAAGCTGTGAGTATTTTCTAGAGCTTGGAGATGTTTTTAGCTGTACTGTCCATACACACCTGCTGCAGCTCTTTGGGTAGCTGGGAAAACTTTAACAGCCCAGCCCTCACCACCATTTTTTAAGCTTTAGCAATCTGAGTTCAATTGGTCTCACTGTTTGGAAATTATGCTTAAGTATGCCATGCTATGATGCTTTAAACTGATTTTGGTGGAATCGGTTCATTCAAGTTTTTCTTGATCAGGAAGAGGCCACCCCAATTACAGGTTAGCACATTAGAAGTTTTATGCTGCTTTCTTTTGATACATTTAAAGTTGATGTAGGGAGACAGTGAATTCAGACAAAGTCAAGTTAGGTCCTCATAAGCAGAACATCTCATTGCTCAGCTTAATGTACTGCTCAGAGTTTTGTACAGCAGAACCTTTCACATTTGGAATATGATGCAGGTTTTCTTGGATAATTTCGTATGCGCTCTAGGCTTCTATTTTGAAGCCATCTATCACAAATGCATCCCCACTAATTATGCAAAATGAAAAGCTTGCCTTACCATTGCACAGAAAGTCTCAGGAGGATCTCCACACGTTATGTCTGGGGGATCCAGAGTCACTTTTACGTATTTGATCATATCTCTGGCTTCTGGCTGGCAGGCCATGTAATCCCATACTTTTCCTTCTTCCGTGTAAATCTGAGTCTTACACACGTCATAGTGTCCCCACACAGAAGGGTAGTGCTGCATCACGGAGGATACAGTAACCCAGAGGGCGTGAAGTGACAGGAATCTTGACAAATACATTTCTAAATCCTTTTATGTCAGCTTCGTAAGGATGCTCAGTGCTGGCGTATGTGCAGTCTAGAGATTATATGTACATACACATGTATATATTTATAAAATAGGTTCCAACTCATACGTGAAGCATTAGGACAGCATGTTTGTTCACTATGTTAAAGACTTTGGTAGAAGCCACCCAGGCCCTGATGACAGCCTTTCACAGCAATGCAGCACTTGTCCTTCGTCTTACAACTTATCGGTCAGGGCTTCTTGTAAAAGATGTCCAATAGCTGATAATAATTTGTGAAGTTGCAGGTCTTCAGCTACACTGTCGATAACCCTGAGTGATCCTCCGTGTTCAGGGCTAGCAGGGGATGCCCGGACACACTGATAAATCAGTATCCGAAGGAAAAGGGTGAGTGTCTACAGGCTGGTGTCTGTTTCCCATCAATCATTCTTTTCTTCTGGCACCAGCACCCTTTTAGAAACAATAAAAATTAGAGTTATTGTCCAAGAATCAATGCATTACAAATATACGATATGTTGACATTTTGGAGGTTAGATGCAATATAAAGCAAATTGGTATAATATGGATAACCTTTACTGTGGGTTCTGTGCTACAATGAACTACCAAAATCATTCACAGTGAAAAGTATTTTGACATGAAGGATTTAACCGTTCTCTAACAAAGACAGATTTATAATGTTCCAGGTGAGTTAGAGGTTCCTGCTTCCAAAACTGTATTTTCACCCTAGCAAAACTGGAGAGCAAACTACTGAACTCAGCCATGGCCCAGATGGTGCAGGCAGGCAGGGGAGCAGGCAGCCCAGCACCGCGGGGCAGCAGCAGCAGCAAGGTTCTTTTATTAAAGTGACACAGAGATGGGTATCAGGGCTAGCAGGTGCTGGTAGTTTCTTGGCAAGAGGACCTCATGGAGCTCCAAAAGCCTTACACATTTCTTTTGTAGTATTATTATTATTTTAAGAATAACAAAGATATGGCAAGTACAATTCAATTTCCTTGACATTTCTCATTAGCGTTGCAAGAGCTTTGTTCCCTTTTTTCCTTTGAACTGTGATTTACTGACCACATTGATGACAAATTACTGATAAAGATAATGGCTTACTTTGTAGCTTACTATAAGGATGCTTTTCCCTCCTTATTTTCTTAGGTTTGAGGGTGGCTGTACCTGAGTACTCAGCATTTATTCCACAGCAGATACATGCCCTTTCCCCTCTTCAGAAAGCAACTAGAAATTCCCGTGCTTTGTAGCACCTGAATCACATAATTATGGGTATACAATGCTAGAATGTTATCACAGCAACTTCAAATATGTATTTCCTAAATAACCCAGGTAAAGATCCAAATTACATATGAGGAAAACTGCAAAGACAGAGTAAGTACCCTGGACAGGGACAGGGAAAACCAGGGCTAGGAATTCCAGTGCAGCCTGTGCCTGGTGTGAGCCTGTACCACTCGAGGTTGGGCAGCCAGGGTGCTGGGCTCTCAGCAGGAGGAGATTTCAGCCAGCTGCTGCAGCACTTCCCCATTCCCTTTGTCTGGATGCTGAAATCTAGGCAGCCCCGTCGGACAGATGTTGAGAAACAACCGCAAGTCGCCACTTTCTGCAGCCTGCTTTGCTTCCCAGCTTTAAATTATGCCCAGTGTTGTGAACCCTCCCACACCTCCCAGCCACAGGAAGAGGTATGTGACCTGGTAAGCTCCTTAACGTGTCACGTTGGGAATACGCATTTTCAAAACTTATCTTCAAAGCTATTCGCAAACAGCCTCCCTATATTTAAATAATGCTTCATCTTAAACTGAGCTAAACTACAGACACCATGAAATGCCAACAGATGGTTGAATTGTGTTTCCATAGCAAAGTAATTGACAATAATTGCTGTATGGACGTAAATGCAATTTTCCATTATATTCATTTTATCAAGTGTTACCATACAACTCTCATGTATTTTATCAGAATACGCAGAGAATATCTGAATTTTCATGCAGTAACAATTCTCAATTTGTTCAAACATATTTAAGCTTCAAATCTGAATTTGACAGAAAAGCAGAAATCTCTAAGACCAAATTAAATTTAAATCTTTTTGAGAAGCACGCTGTGTAGTACTGTTGGTTTTGGAGCAACCTTACATTCTTTTTTTTGTTTTGTTTTCAGTGGGAGTGTTTGCATATTATTTTGGAATTTGGTAATTCAGAGAACACCTTCCACGTCATTCTAAAGACACCTCTTCCCCTCTGTTTCTTTTCCAATGTATGTTACTATTTTGAAGAGGAAAAAAACCCATTCCCAAGACCCCACAGCTTAGAACAGTCACTATGAAAATGGGAAAAAACTCCTTGCTAGAAAAGGCACCAAATTATTTTAAATCTATGGCAAATCAGCTACCCTTTATTGGAGATGGCTTGGTCATAGCTGGAATAAACAGTAAGTAAATATAATTTTTCTGTGTAGAAATAAGTTCTTGAGCTTAATTATCTTTAGACTGCAAGCTTGTATGTTCAGCTTGTATATTCGGCGAAAAAGAAGTTTGTTTTCTTTAATATCTTCCTTTCTAGCTCTTCAGTTGCCCGTAACCTTTTATAACTGCTGAGACTCAGATCCACTAATAAACAGGACTGGGTAGAACTAAATAATGTGAAGCAAGCCACTACCTTAACACACTGTGCTAAAATACTTCCCATGTAACGAATTCTCATTAAAGTAAGCCAGTCATAATGATGGTCATTACACAGAATTATAGACTATAACATCGATTGAATTTAGTGCACTGACAAGAAAAAAGTGCAGAGGAGTGCAAGACATCTGAGCATTAGGCAGCTGTAGCAGCGTACAACAGACATTCCTGACAAGAAGCAGCCAATTATAGCTTAAATTTCTGGCATATAACCAGTTCTGATTAATAGTTTTCCATTACATTACAGACATATTATTAATGTATTAAAAATGTCAAGCTTTGGCAAGAACTAGTATGGCATGGCTCAGTTAGTCTGCAATATCTTCTTTTAATGAGCTTCCATTGATATAGCGAAAGATATTGACCAAAGCACATTAAGGATCATGTGCTGAGCGCTGCCAGGTTTTTTTCGGACAGAACTATACAATTTGTCTTGCTTATGTTTGTTCCTGCAGAGTCACTCATGATACGCATTTTACATTTCAGTGCCCTATTGCTAAGGACAGATCTATTTGAATTATTTTGTAAAATAACGTTTAGAGTAACATTTCTGAAGTTTACAGCTGTACCAGATGTGTCACGATAAGCCTCGAGCTGTGGGCAACGCACAGCAATGGAGTTTTTTGTCCCCAGTACTGCCTGTGCCTTTGACCTTAGATAAAGGTAATCAAACACATCAGGAATAACGACTGTCTGGTGCCCTGATTCCCTCCACCCTGCCCTGCCTAGCTGCACACCCTGGGTGTTGGGGGCCACAGAGGTGACCAAGAGGGTCAGCATCCTTGCTGGCTGAGGGCGAGGGAACGGCAAAGTGCCGGCAGGACTTCAGCTAATGTACACAAAGCCTCCAGAGCACACCGCTCCCAGCCTCTTCTGTGCGGGGCAACAGCGCTGGGAGCAGCTGCGGCACGTCTGGGGCCTCAACATCCCCGTGTGTCACAGCCTCTGCAATATGGAAAACACTAGGAGGCACCGGTGCAAAGGCCACATCTCTCTCTCTCTGCCTTCCCCTCTGAGTGCTGCTCCGCCTGCGAAGTGCCGGTCGCTCTGGCCACAAGTGAGTTTGTCACAGCTATTTGGGAAGAATGGCATGCAGCTGACCCCCAGACTAAAATCAGCTGTCAGGAGGCTCTGAGCACATGCATCCCTTTCCAGGTGGAGAAGTCACACGTCACACAGCATGTTAATTCTGCAGATGGAGGAGACACCCCCTTTACAGAGTAGATAAAATGCATCTTGGCACAATCAGTGCCAGGGAAGAACTTCAGGTCTCATGAGGGGTTCTTAGCAAACACTCCTCCTTTGCCTCCTTCCATCACTGTGAAATTCCACCCCCTTCCCCAAATAACTCCCTCGTCACACACCACAGCGGCTGGATGCCCTGCATGAGCTCCCTGCTGGGAAATCACTGTGCGATCCACAGGGGTGGGCTCTGGGCCTCTCTCTTTGGCAAGCCACAGGAACGTGAAGGAGGCAATAAAAATAGAGTGACCACTTCTCACACTGACCATGTATCGGATCGAGTGTACCCCCCAGCACACAGGAGCAGGAATGAGCGCCAGTACCAGATATTACAGAGCACGGCAGCCTGAGGACAACTGGCTCAAACAACGAGGCAAGGCAAGGAGTGCCGGCTGTCACCTCCCAACAGCGGCAGCTGCAGAACAGATTTTTCCAAAGGAAACATGTTTCAAGTTTGTATCCCTAACAGCTTAAGCAGATGAATGTATCCAATCAAGCTCAAGTAAAAAGCTCCTTTCCATTCAACCCAGTTATTAATTATTTAAAGCCAGTTTAGAACATAGGAAATAATGTGTATTAGAAAACAGAACTAACCCTCATGCAACTTACATTTACTAAACCTCGTGTTTTATACTATGCTACACCGGGCAACTTGAGAGGCTGGTACATATACAAACCAACTTTTATAAAGGCTAAATTATTTACCTATTCAAAGAAGAAGGGGACCTCTATTTAACGATTCAATATACATTATTTCTGTCAATAGTTGTATGAAATGCAGTATACTCAAGAAACTGCTTTGGTGTCTTTGGCCTCAAATGCTGTTCCAATAAAAGTTTAGGTGCTATTCTTATCCATCTTATTTAACTATTTAGCAGAAAAAGATTTCTTTGCCTCGGGAGAAATTTTAAATGTCAATACCTATTGGCTAAAGAAAATAAAATACAGCAATCTGCTACCAGAAAACTGGGATTTGGCACTATACTTGAAATACTTTTGGTTTTCACACATTATTCTTTGCTGACTGACACATCATACTACCACTGCCATTACTTGCCAGGTATCATCAGCTGTCAGAATATGGAGTAAAAAGCATTTCAGCTATTTAAATTTTAGAGTCTTAGTACATAGCTGCATTTTTTCCTCCAGCATCTTTATAATTGTAGCTTATTGCCTTAAATATCTCTGTACCTAGCATCAACCTGTTCTGTAAGTTTTTCTTCTGCAAATTTAAGTTAGCATTTGGGGCAGTTACAGGCTTTGTTTTTAGGTTTTTTTTTTCAATGATTTTTCACGCTCAATAAGCTGATGCATGCTTATCACGCAGTGTATCCAGGGTATAGGGATACAAAGCTTTCAAGCTACAGTGTGAGCTGATGACTTTCTAACTGAAAGTTCTTAGCCTCAAAAACGAAAGCCTACCGGTTGCTGAATTTGTTCTGTGCTATTGCTGTAATTTACATAAATAGCTAGAAAGTTGATGCCACTTATCAGTGTCAGAGGGCTGAGGGTTAAGGCAAAGTTCATAACTCCGTGAGAGTATCACCACTAACTGCTGGAAACTCTCTGGTAATCATCCTTTTAAGGTCCAGAAATATACCAGAAATCAACCTTTATTTTTATCACATAAAAACCACAAAACGAAAAAAACCAAAACAAACTACCACCACCACCAAAAAACAAGCCAGGGGAAGTTGTGCTGTGGTTTTCTTCCCTTAGACGGGCTTCCCAGGCCACAGCTTCTCATCCTCAACCGCATTGTCCTTAGGCAAGACAGTGACTTATTCCCTCTTTAAAAGCATTTCCACCGCTTGTTCCACTCACTGTCTCCGCTAACATCTCTGTAGAAGTAATGCTGGCTCCTACCACATCAGATCCGGAATGGCGAAAAGTTGATTGCAGAACAATAGAAGTATATTCATCAGAGGCCAAAACCGCACACGCACCAACTTTGAGAGTAGAAAAGCATCTGCTTTATCGCGTTCAGCCGATCTGCGCTGCTCACCGCCATGAGGGGTTTTCTTTGGGGGTTCTGTGCGCGTGTGAATGTTTAGAAAAGCCGCCCGCAATTTCCGATGCGAGGGAGGAACTGTTTCCAGGCTGGGTCCCAGCGACCTGCCCGCCGCTCCTCGCCGGCGGGGCGATGCCCGGCGCCGCAGCCTCTGCCCAGCGGCACCGCCGCTCTCCCTGGGCGCCCGCGGGAGGATCCGCGCTGCGGGGCGGGCGCCGGCGCCACGGGCGCGCCCCTCCCTCAGGGCCCGCGCTCCCTCAGGGCTCTCCCACCGCCCGCGCCCCTTCAAAGCTCGGCGCGGCGCAGCCCGGCCCGGTTCCAGCTCCGGCTCCCGGTTCCAGCTCCGGCGGAGGAGGCAGCGCGCAGGTACCGCCCCAGCCCGGCCCCAGCCCCGGCCCCCGCCGCGCTCCGCTCCGCGCGGGCGGCAGGGGGCGCGCGGCCCGCGCCGATCGGCCCCAGCCCGGCGGGGCGACCCCCGCTCGCAGCCCCCGGCGCCCGCCCCGGCCCCTCCGCGCCGCGCAGCCCCCGCGCCGCACCCCGCTCCACTCACCCTGCGGGCTCGGGCCGCCGCAGCCTCACCGCGGGGCGGCGCGGAGCCGCCGCGGCGCTGGGACGCGCTGGGGCTCCCTCGGTGGCGGCATGAAGGGCCGCGGGGAGGGCGTGAGGAGCGGGGATGCTCTTCCCCGAGAAAGTTGCCGGTGGGGCTCGGCGGGGCTCGGCGGGGCCGCCGCTGGCCCCAGGCACTTGTCGGCGTCGAAGTTTGGCGGGGCGCGGGCGGCGCGCTGCGGGCGGCCGCACTGCTCCGGCGCTCGGCGGGGCGGCGGGCGGGTCCTGCCGGCCGGGGCTCCCCGCCCGCCACCGCCGCTCAGGGCGGGGGCGGCCCCGCTCGGGGCGCCGGCGGCCGCGGCATCAGGCGCGGGGCGAGCGGAGCGCACTCCTGGCCGGGGCTGAGGGCTCCGGCGGTGCGGCCAAACTTCGGGGGTCGGCGGCGGCAGCGCCTCCTCACTTCGGTGCGACCTCCCCGCGACTGCCGGCGAGCGGGGCGGCGGCAGCTACCCCACCTCCGGGCCCGCGCAACGCGCGGCCCTAGCGCCGCCGCCGCGCCCGCCCCCCCGCCGCCGCGCTCCCCGCCCCGCCGCCCCGCGGGCGCTCCGCCGGCGCCGCCTGCCCCGCGGGGAGGGGGGGCAGCGGGACGGGACCCACCGCCCGGACCGAGCCGGGGCCGCCCAGCAGCCGGCGGGGCTGCGGCTGCTCCCTGCCCGCTGGAGTAGCCTGAATTTTCCCGTGTTATTTCGGCTTCAGCCGGGTAACGCACAGGTGGAGGTGCTGTCCGTGCTGCTGCCGTCCGAGCCCCGAGCCCGGCGGGATGAGCCCAGCGCCCCGCCGCAGCCGCGCTCGGCCGCGGGCACAGGGCAGCGTCCCGCCCAACTCGCCGGAGGGTCCCTCCGCAGTGATGGGGAAGCGCCGCTTCGTCCTCTGCCTACAGCAGCTAAGTGCCGCCGACACTGGGAGGGAGCGCGACTTGCGCCGTTGTGGTGCTGCTGTGACCGCCCGCCCCGCACCGGCCCTTCGGGGCTCCTGAAAGACGCCAAAACTCCGTCCCCGCGTTCTGCTGTGCTCTACTTCTGTCGCTTAAACGAGAGGCGCACACGCTTCTCCCTTTCAGATTTCTCCAAGCTACAAAACAGTATCTAAAACTAATAACGACTAGAGAGTCCTGTGTAGGAATTGTGCTTACTCCTGGCAACTACCTGGTTACTGAATTTGACCGACTGCAGCTGGCAGCGCTGGGCAGTAGGACACTGGCTGCATTGTGAACGCTCAGAAGCTGCGTTTATCGTTTGTTTGCGTGTTTTGCATGTTAAGAGGTGTTAAATGTATCTATGTAGGCAACAGTGCCATTGTATTTTGCTGACAAAATTTAGCGTTTTGCAATGCCAGTAGGTAACCAGATGAAATGAGGCAGGGGGTTTCTGGAAGAGTAAGAAATTCGTTCTCCATTTGAGCCATGGAATTTGGTAGGTTGTGGAAATAACTGGCAGGAACCATCAGGAAGGGCAGTTTTCTTCTTTCCTCTAAGCCAGGTAACCCAGCAAAGTAAAAAAGATGCCTCCTAGTTCCTCCCAGCTTATGTTTCCTTGTGTGGGCAGTGGTGTTGGAATGGGCCTTTCCATTCATTCCCTGGAATCTCTGTGGCCATGTTAGTGCAGGTACCACATGCATGGAAAAGTTCTTTGTGTGGGAAAGCCAGGAATGATCAAAGGGATGGGAAAAATCAGCTTCAGGGATTTTCAATCCCCAAAAGCAGTTCTTGCTTTGTTTGTAGCCTCCTAGTCCCTGAGGTGGGATGGAAATCAGTAATTTTTTCTTCCCACTTGAACTGGAAGCATGTCAGGCATAGAGGTTCCACAGGGCCTTTTGTAAAGAAGAGGGGCAGAGTTTCACTGCAGTTGGAAGAAAAGGGTTGTTTGCCTAATTACTGGACAGATGGTGGGCTGTACAGCAAAGTGCAAGAGACTGTACACACTGAGCCAAGTCCCTGCAGTGGCACGTGCGGCTGGACCAGCCCTGCTGCCTGTGCCAGCTGTGGGGCTCCTCTGCCTCGTGGTGCTCCAAGTGCCCTGGCTTTGTCTGTTTTTGGGCCAGGCTGGACCAGCTGTTTGCAGGTGCTGCAAGGTTTGGGAGTGTTGGAGGAGTGTTCTCTTGCTTTAGGCTTGAAATGGGAGAGGATGCCTCTGTCCACATGTGGAGAGCGTAGCTCTTCATGGCACAGCAATGCCAGTGGCAGTGGTGTGCTTGGAGAGCAGAGCAGAGCCACATGCACTGGCTGAGCCACAGACACTGCTCTGCACCTTGTGCTGCTCCGCTCACATGCCCTAAACCTCACCTGCAGGGATGCGCTGGAAGTTTTCTCTCCTCTGTGCAGAGCCTTTGGCCTCTCTCCTGAGACCATTATTTGCCTGGTGGGACTGGCTGGCCACAAAGAATAAAGGCAGGACCGAGTCATCTGATATGTCAAACATCATTAAGTTCTTCATGCTAATGGTATTGGCCTCTTCTGCATCAAAGCTAGAGCAACTGGTTTGGGTGCAGTGTCACCAAATCTGAGATTAGCTGTGCCTTACTGGTAAAAATGATGGCCAGAAATCAAATCTACTCTGAGAAGGTGTCCAAACTTTACAGCCAAATTTTAAGCTCACGAGAAAAAAGGGATCTGATTTAAATTCTTTGTCAAAGGCTGTTGAAAGGATGGAAAAGCAGATGGAATTCAGCAGCTAGAGACTTGTCTGTGTTGTTTCTGTTCTTTTTAGAGTCATAAGCTGGAGTTAAAGAGAGAAGGGACAATGCTTTTATAATCAAACTGAAAATACTGTGCCAATACCTGTATTAAATTTCTGACAGTTCTTTTAGTAGTGAGCAGTGATTGTTCACATGTAAATGGACTGGGCAAGTCGCTGTCACAGCACCTTGAGACTGGACTTCAGCAGGATTCCTAAAGCAGGTTTGATATGTAGACAGAAGATAAGATTAAGCAAATTTGAAAGGAATATTTAAAAACACTGCAGGTCCCACTGCCTGCCTTACAGGATTGGAAATTGACTAAAATGAAGATTTAGCCAGTTGCTAAATACCAAAGGATGGAAAATCACAACACTGGGAAAGTGTTATCTTGAAAGTGCTTCCAGCAGTATTTCTTATGTCTTCTCTGTAATAGCTGACATTGGCCCCTAACGGAACCAGGGAAGGGGATTAATTTTTGATTACTGGCCTGAACATGGGAGCACCTATGCCTATTAGGACACTCCTTGCTACAAGGCATAATTTATACTAGAAGCAGCATAAATTGCTGGTACAGAAGTGATATCGCTGATTGCAAACTTTTCTGTGAAACACCAGCTGAACTGCAAGTTTTTAACCAAGTCCTAAATCTAAACAAGATTTGCATGTTTTCAAGCTGTGGTTTGGCTATTTAGTGCATACCCTCATGTGCCATTATGAATCTTTTATTACTTGCTGTAGTCCAAGTTGACCTCTAATGATACAGCAGAATTATTTTATTAGTGCCTTTCCCCACAGCAGAGTACTGCTGCACTGAGCAGTAACAGAGTACCTGCCTTTGCCTGAAGTAGCAGCTGTCCCTGGAAATGGATCCAGAGACACAGGGAGCTTCCCTGCCTGGAGCTCAGTGTTTCAGCATGGTGGTGTCTGAGGGCCACAGTGAAAAATGCAGGTGTGATGTGATGCAGTGCCTGGGGCCTGACCTCGAAACAGAAACGCTGCTGATGGTGGGGCCAGTGCCCTGGCAGGACAGAGGAGAGGAGGCAGTGGGTGCAGCTGGTGGGGGCTGAGTGGTGACAGGGAGGGTCCTGCTGTGCAGAGAGCAGCTCTGTGCTTCTGTGCAACTCTGCTCTGCGGAGCCACTACCTGCTCCATGTGCTGCTCTGCTCCTCCATCACACTGCACACATATTTCTGACCTCTTTTGCCACCAGCTGAAGGAGATTTTGCAGAGCAGCAGGAAAAAGGTGTGGGAGACAAAAGCAGGAGTACTAATTTGCCCCTGCCTCCCACTGCTGAGCTGAGACAGGGGTAGAAATGGCAAGAAACAGCAAATTCTCCCGGAGGCAGAGCTCATCTGTCCACTTTATTGCTGCTTTGCCCCCAGTAGTTTAACCTTCTGTAAAATCAATTGGCTGTCTAGAATGTGAACGTTGGTCTGGGCTTCCATCTTTAGTGCCTCCAGTGCTTACAGCAGAATGATTGGAAAATTGTATTTAGATAAATGACAAAATCAAAAGGTTTCTGCATTACAGTTGGAGCTGTTCTACGTGGAGAAGACAAGGCTCTGCAGAGACCTTATAGCACCTTCCAGTACCTAAAGGAGACCAAGAGCAAGAGAGCTGGAGAGGGATTTTTTGCAAGGGAATGTAGTGATATGAAAAGGGGAAATGGCTTTAAACTGAAAGGAGGTGGATTTCAATTAGGTTTTAGGAAGAACTCTTTTCCTGTGAGGGTGGCCAGGCACTGGAACAGGTTGCCCAAAGAAGTGGTAGATGTCCCCTTCCTGGAAGTGTTCAAGGAAGAGTTGGATGGGGCTTTGAGCAGCCTGGTTTAGTGGAAGGTGTGTTCCTGCCCATGTTGGGAGGATTGGAACTAGAAACCAACCCAGGCCATTGAATGATTCTATGATTTGTACAGGCAGGGGGACAAATCCTGACCTCTGTTCAGCGAAGCAGTGAATACACAGATTCAACACTCTATGTTGTGTATTGACACTGCTCGAGCTTCAATGTAGCTCAAGGGCAGGGGGCAGGGAGGCTACTGAAAAGTCACCCCTTGCTCTGAAACCTCCACCACAGTACAGTTTGTGAGAGGTATTCTCTGAGCAGGCTGAGTGACAGAACAAAAAAATGCTGGCAGCTACAGGTGCCCTGTCTAGACCACGGCTTCCATCACAGCACTCTGCACCAGCAGACCCAGCTTAGCAGCCCTGGGAAGTCCTAATGGAAAAGGCCTGGGGAGGCACACCCCTGAGTAAGGTAATCCGGGCAGCCAGCTGGGAGTATGATGTTACACTGATGAACACTACATCAAGAGATATGTGAGACATCCTACTCCTGCCTCCATTTCCATACAGCTTCATAATGACTTTTTCTCCTTAGAGGGTAAGGAGATCTTTCCCAATGATATTTCAGGGCTGAGAGCTTCTCTGAACAGAGCATGGGGGTCTGAAATCTTGAGACAGGGTATGTATGAAATCTGGGAGAAAGACTACCTCATCAGCAGCGTTCTTCATTTGGCTGGGACTGTTTCCTGCTAGCAGGCTGTGGGACCCCATTACTCTTTCCTCAGGTCCAGGATAGAAAATGGACCATTTCAGGTCTACTGGCAACAGTGTTTCTGTAATTCCCATGTAGTTCCCCAGGGAATGCAGGCAAAAAATTTCCATGAGATGTTCCCTCAGTGAGAAGGCAAAGTCAGTTATTTTTTATACAAAGTTTTATTCTTAAGTATTGTACTTGTTGATTTAGAGATGCACATAAGTTACAGCCTGGATTTCCACTTGCAGACTGAAAAATGTTTTGTTCTAATAATAAATACTCAATATCTGCTGTTCCCATTTACATAACATACATGACACAATGTGTAAATCCTCAACAATATTTTTTCAGAATTTAGCAGCTTTTTCTGCAAACATAAACATTTATTTTTGGTGTTAATAATTAATAATATGCCACATGCCCATAATAAATGCAAAATCTAATCTTGTACAGACATAAATGTATCTGCCAAAGTAGTCGTTCCCTGCTGTAAATGACTTTCACAAAGTGGTAGCATACATTTTATTTTCAATCACTGTTTTTTTGTTTTGTGAACAGATATGTCATTAAATTAAATGTTTTCCTTTGCGATTAACAAATACTTCACACTTAAAAGAAAAGAAAAATAGTTAATAATTATTTTTAAAAGGGACATGGCTAATAGAAAAGTCTTTGCATGTAAGCGAAATACAGACAGGAATGTGGAAATCCCAGCAATGGAGGGAAGATCAGATATGAAAGTATCAGTCCTTTTCTGCAGTGAAAACAAAGGAAATGACCTACTTGGGGTCAAAGTCATTCCTGCAGTTGGACAGAGAATAGCTCTATGCTGTGCAGAACAAGATACTGGAGTGGTGCAGGGTAGCAGATAGACGTACACCCTTCTCTCACTTATCGATTCCTCCCTCCAGAGTCCAGTATTTTTAGGTTTCATCACTTCCTAGAAACCAGCAGTAGCTGAGAAACCTCCTGACAAAGCCTTGGGGTTCTGTTGCCGCTAATGGCTGTCCCGCCTGGCAGCCGGGGTGCGGCTGCTCTTGCTCACGGTGTGGCTGCTCTTGCTCACGGTGTGAGCACAGCCCGCAGCAGCCGCTGGGCTGCAAGCTGTGCCTGTGCTCCTGAGCCCTGGCTAACAAATTAGATGGTATTTTAGCACTGATTTTAGCACCACTGGTACGAGGTGCAATGGGGTTTGTCTCATTTTCAGAGAAGCCACGTGGAGCTGTGGTTTGCTAAACTGCAGAGGACATAGCCATCTTTCCAGAGTGGGCTGAGCTGACTTTTTGGGAAAGGTGGTGATGTGCTAACACCAAAGGCTTAACAAAACATGAGATGTTCTCTTAGGCTGTTTTTAAAGACTTTTTATTGATATATTTGTTTTGCTTTTATTTATACTCTTCCAACCATTAACTCTTGTCTTTGTTGACAATTCATTGGCTGTGGTTAGTAGTGGGGGTGACATAAGGGTCCCCAGAAATTTGTCAAACCATCTAGAAAAAGTAAGCCTTAATATTCCACCACCAAATAAGAGGAGGTGAAAGAGATTTATCTGAAACGTTTTCATTCTATCATTATGCATTCTGTAGAAGACAAAGACCATTAAAGTCCAGTTGCTATTCATGAGCCAATACTTATTAATCAAATGAAAATAAGGGTGAGTGCAGAGTAAGTGGGCTAGGATGACTCAGCCATCTTTACAGTGACAATCTCACTAAATGGTACTGTCCAAGGTGCTTTGCAGGAAAGTTTTCAAAATTCCCTATTTTCTATATTTCTCTCTCCTCAGTTCACCTTCTGTTTGGGCACTTTTTCTGGAAACTCTGGACACTCTTTCCATGGAAACACACAGTCATGTAGAGCTTCACAGAGGCTCACGTTGCTGTAACCAAGCTGAGTTCTGGGGGAGCTTCTTACCCGCATGGGGGATCATAGGGTACAGCTGTCAATACAATTGATCCAAAATGTGCATAGCAAGGTTTTTTTGCACTTCCAAAAAGGCTTTTAAAAATGAAATGTTCTATAGAAATGGCCAGCACCAATGCAAGCTTCAGCCATTTTTCAAACATAATAGTAAACACAATATATTATAAATAGGAATAGATTATTTGTCAAAAATATTGAGCCTGCTTTTGAAATGGAGGTTCTATCTTTTGATTCTATATTTTGAAAATATTTCTTGTACTTGGGCTGTTTTTTTAGCAGATAGACTTGTCAGGACTTGGAGTCAGGGACTACTGCTTGTGTTTGTGTACAGAACCAAACACTGCTCTCATCTCAGTTATGCATCTAAGGTTGGACTTGCTGCATATAATACATACAGTAATTAACAGTCATTCATCATCTGTCATCAGGTACCTTCTAGCTGTTAATATTATCCTAAATGTGTTTTCTTTGGAAAAATAGCTTTTTTAAAGACACATAAGTCTCAGTATATATATGACAACTGGCTGAGACAACCAACTAATCCAAATTCAGTTCCCAGATGAAACTTAATGCTTGGACACAGTGACTATTACAGTGGCTGTGTTAAAGAACCAGCTATATTTTGTTCCCTCAGCAGTGCAAAATGCACATATTGAGAACTATTGGTTATTTACCTCATTCCACCTCTTCCTACACAAGTACAGACATTATTTAGTGCCACTTTTAGTCTGTCCAACATTTTAATATTGAATAGAAACCTTCCTGTGATAGTTTTCATTATTCTATTATTGATGGATTTCTTTCATGGAGGAAAAGTACAATTTAACACTGAGGAGGGGATTACAGCAGCACTTTGACATGAGCCAAGAACAATGGGCAGGGATAGTACTGGCAACTATCTTATCTGTCCCAGTGAAACGGATAGATGAGTATATAAAAGCATTTATTACTTGAAAACTTGGATTATGAAGAGGCAGTTTTGGGTGTTCATTTGATAGAAATGTGGAAGTCCTGGAGGGAGAAGTAGGGAAAACTCAGTTTTCACCCAGCTGAGCCACAGTTTTGTCAGGTAGCCATTAGTTTTGATTTGTGGTATACCATTATGAACCAGTGAAGGGCAGCACTATCCAACTGTTCTAGGTAACTAGATAGATCACTAATTATGTTTTCAAGTTTACAATGATGTAAACATTAGGTGTTTGACTGGGTTTGCTATGAAAATGGTTGTGTTGCTGTATTACTACAAAACAGTAACTTCAAGAGCATTTTGTAATTGTCACCAGATTTCTGCAGTTACAAATTAACAGCTTACTTATAGTGGATTTTAGGAAAGGGCATTTCATTTATTGAAAAGCTGAATCTCTTGCTAAGAGTATGGTCAGTCCAGTTGCTTTATTAGGTTGTGGCATAGGGTCTACACATCAAAACAGACTTTAGCAAATTGAAATATGATTAGTATCAGAAATATGTAAACAATAATACAGAGATTTTTGTAGTTCAAAACACTGGAGGTATGGTTTTCTACACAAACTGGTAGATGAGATTAGTATTTTTATTTCTGAAGTTTCCTTCAGCATTTTTCAATAGGGATTAATGATCTGCGTGTCCAATACTCATGTTTATGCTCAATAAAACAGAATATTGGAAAGAGCTTTCATTAACAGTTTTATTTTTTCCTTCATGTGTGAAAATGTAGCTGTATAACTTATACAAACCCTTCCAAAGTGCTATCTTATTTACTATGGTGTATGGGAGGGAATAAAATTAAAAGGTGCTCTGCTGTTTAGTCGCTTTTTAAAGGTTCTATGCCCATGTGCACATCTAAAAATTACTTCAATAGTGTTTTGGTTTTTACTCCAAAAATAACATCTTGACTTTCCAGAGGAAGCTATGTTAAACCAGAAGTCCATGCTAACAATAGTTCATCTACTTGTAAAGCAAAGCTACACTTTGTTCTGGATTTGAAGTATTTGTCGTGTGAATTTAGATGGTGACACTGTGTCCTTGCAATGTTTTGCATGATGTGAGCACTTAGGTTTTTAAAAGATGTCTTTCTGGCATACAGCTGGCTCTTCTGCCAAAAAGAAAAGTCTAACTTTTCTGGTGTGTACCAGAGAAGGAATTTTACCTGTGGTGCTTTCAGGTGCTAGAGAAAAGTAGGTGCAGGTTGAGGAAGCTACCCTTGGCTCCCTAGGTGAGGGGGTTAGAGAGGCAAGGGTTCATCATCCCCTGTAAGAGATCTGAGTTAGTGAGAATTCTGCTAGGAGCCTTCTGGCTTAGGGCTGGGCTCCAGGGGACAGAGCCCCTGGGTGCTGCCTCTCCAGCCCCAGGATGGCTCTCCCGAACTGCATTTGAGAGAAGTCCTGACTATTTCTTTGTCTTCTTTTTCATGCAGACATACAATTCCTTCAGCCTTGCAGTACTGTAGAGAGGGTGTCAGGGCCAAGATGAGGTTAGTTGCTTTCTTTCTCTAGCAGACCTGTGTACTAAACATAAATATCAGGATATTCACATTCTTACAGCCGAGACCATTTATTCATATTTTAAATTTAAATTTCTCCTGCATTGCAAGACATTTATTACTATATTTAATGTGCAAGACTGTCCAATTAATTCATGAAAAATTCTGGGACACTGGTTACAAATTAAAATGGCGACATTTGCAGCAATAATGGTTTTTATGGAGATCCAGACCAATAGATCAGATTATGGAAAGATGAATGAATCCACAAATGAATTAAATGATTAAAAGCTTAAGATGGCAGTGAAGTTTATATGTTTACTCTGATATGTAAAACATCTATTGATCTGAAGTTTGATCAGTAATATTTACAAATTTATTCTCATATACATCATTATGATTGCATTCTCTTGTGCTAAAAGTTTGCTAGTTTACCTGAGTAGGGCATACTGATTACCCAGGCTGCTGCAGATGCTCAGACATCTTGGGGAGCTCTGTGGGTGCCCATGCATTCACAGGGCTTCCACCTGCGGTGGGAGGAAAAATGAGCAGGGGGGCAAATGTTTGTCCCAGGTGAAGTGATGCCACAGGGATGCATCAGTTCTCCAGGGGCAATGTGTGCTGTGTGTGACAGCAGCCTGAGGGGCTGTCCTGGGCCCCAGCCCTCTGTGGCTGGAGGGGCAGGGAGAGCAGCCTGGGACTCTCAGCCCTGCCTCCTCCCTCAGGACAGGGCTGTGTGTCCCTGCAGGAACAGTGGGACTCTCGCCCTGCCTCCTCCCTCAGGACAGGGCTGTGTCTCCCTGCAGGAACAGTGGAACGGAGAAGGCCACAGAGCAATGACTGCATGAGTTTGGCCATTGGCATGAATAAGAGCAGGAGGAGACCAGACCTGTGTCTGTCTTGTGAGCTCAGGCTGCAGTGCAGTGCATCTCTGGAGACTTCTTGTGTTCATTCTCAGAGGTCTGTTTCTCCAGGGCTTTTAAAAGTAGGGCTCCTGAGGGTAAGCAAATCTTTTCCTAGTCTCTTGCTCTTCATTTCCTTGATGCTCTGAAAAGACCTTATATTAAACATCACACATGCCCTCCCCTCCTCTGAGTTTGGACATTTTGAGGGATCCAAGGACTGATTTCAGGACCTGAGAGGATGGGAACTCACTGTATTATGCTCCAAAAAGGCATGTACAGAGAGAAAAGGATGTGAACCCGGAGGTTTCTCTGTAAAATAGAGCTTAAAAAGAACTGTGAACAATGGACAAGTAATTTCAGAAAAGCAAAACTGGATTAAGCAGAACCTGGGGTTTGTTAAGAGAGGAAAGCTGGGCAATGGACATGGTCTGCTGATAAAAGAGAAAGTACAAAGGATCTCTGAAAGAAAATATTTTAACAGAATTAATATTTTTCAGAATTATTCACAAAGACATAAAAAGGACTAGAAAGAAAAGTTTCTGAAATCAGAAGTTAAATGCCAAGGGGATGCACCTAGCATCCATATTGTAGTTGATGGTAAAGCTATAACTGCTTTCAGCTGGTGTGGGGTTCAGACTTGGAACCTTCAGAGATGCCTGCCTGCCAGGTGTTCTTTGGACCATCCACCCTCTTGGGCTCTTTGGTTTCAGCAGCTTTGTTTGCAGATCTGGGGCTGGGTTCCCAGGGACTGAGAGCTGGGACAGCATGTTTTGACATTAGCACCCGTCCCACTGGGGAACCTGCCTCCAGCTTCCAGTCCTGCCCAGCATTTCATACTGATCAGAATCAAGATCAGCTAAAGCTGTAGCTTTACAGATTGGCCATGTACATCCTTGTGACTTATGCAAAAACATAAACTAAAATATGTGCTCTCATTTTTCATATGCTTCACCTGATGTCTGAAATCACAAATTATATCCAAAATGAGAAACATTGTGTGCTCAACTAGTATATATTGTAACTTTTAAAAAATGTGTTTTTTATAGAGGGACATAATATATTTGTATATATTCAGTGGCATGGAGCTAAGCAATATTTTTACAGGAAATATAAATGTGCTGCTCTGATTGGAATCTGCCATGGCCCTGCTGGAATGTTCCATAATGGGCACCACCAGCAGGCAAAATGGGGCAGGGAATCAGCAGGAAGGGTGTGCTAAATAAATACTCATAGCAGAGCCGAGGCAGTACAACTTATAACAGCAGATGCTAAAGCTTGTAAGTAACTTTACTTAGGGGAATAATTTCATATTAGTTCTTAAGGGTTCTTTTGTCTTTGTAATTGCGTTCTCTTGTAAATAAATATGTAGGTTATCTTACCAAACAGATAACACAAAATCTTTTACAATAGGAAATTGAAATATTTAAAGTCATGTCATGTAATAAGTTGTTGCCTGAACACTCATTTACTTCTGAGAAACTTGGCTCAACTGCCCTAGGAGAGCTGCTTACTCCATTCAGTTTCTTATTTAAAAATTATATTTAAAATAGGGATCAGAACTAGTTTTTGTTGGGTTTTTTGTTTGTTTGGTTTTTAATTTTGTTTTAAGGCCCTGTTTTGCTCAGCCCAGCAGTCTGAGAGTTCAAAAGATAAGCATTTTGTGACATGAACAACCTGAAATATATTTTAAAAGAAAACCATTAGAAATATTATTTTCTAACACATTTCACAGTTTATTAATGCTGAGTAGTGAAAAAAAATATAGAGAAATACATGTAGACTAATTTTGCCACTGGATCATTATAAAGTGTGATTAGTCTCATAATGAATAATAAACAATGTGCAGCTGAAATTGCAGGGAGGAAGCATGTGCATGACTGCAGTAGAGGTCTCATGGGTTAATTGTGTGTTAAGGTCCTCTCTCCTCCCTCAAATGAAGAAATGAACATCTAGCAGCACAAACAATAGCTGTTTTGTTGTCTTTCATATACAGGCTGCTAAAAGAGTATGGGAAATTAATTGAGTTGTGTGTCAAAAATGACATTAGCATGGAAAGTCTATTTTCTTGCCTTGGGGCTCTCTGTGATAACTTGTGTGTGGATGTCTCATTGCAGCTGTGGTCTTATCACTGTCAATTGCATCTGCTTGCTTATTTCTGCATCCTTTTATTCACCACAGATCAAAATCGGAAGGTCCATTTCAGCTGTGTGCATGTTCTTCAGTCGATCCAATAACTTCATCTATTTTCTCCTGCAGATAGTTCTTCACTCCCATCTGCTGCACAGATCTCCAAGGTGGTTTGGAAATTGCTTAAGCAACCTCCGTGTATCAGATGAGAGATGCATTCACTGTGGAAGAGATAGAGAACTTTTCTTCCCTTTTAACAGTTTGGAATCATTTAGTTAATAGATGGTTAGTGGCTCATGCAGCTTTATGGCTTCTTGGCAGCTTCCTGAGCAGGTGGGAATCCTTGGATGGTCCTACTGCACTGTGGTTACATAATATATGTGATGTCATCCTCTACCACAATGGTTGTTAGCAGGAGTATGGAATTAATCCTGGGGATTTCTGGAGAAGCTATTCCAGTTTTGTCCCGGTGGGTACTGAAATTACTAAGGGATTAATAGGGTGAAGTTTGTGTTAATGCCATCTTTGCTCCACCCTGTATGGAATGTTAACCATAGCTCAGTCATCTTTCAATGTCTGCGCCTCTCAATCCTGCGGCCAATTACTGGAACCAGCCCCTCTCCGTATGTATTTTAGAAATTAGCCTCTGATTATTAAATCATGACTGCATGTTAACACACATTATTTTTATAAACCCACTGCAGACTCCCATGCATTATAAATAAATTGTATTAACTCCAGTTCGTATGAAATATTTATAAATATTATGGAAACGGCTCACTTTCTGTGCATAGTTATTAGACATTTTAGATTATAAAAGATTGCAAATGGTCAATTATGTAAAATTATGAGAATACAAACTTAAAACCAGGCTCATAATCCTACAATGAGAGACACAGAAAACCAAGATTCCAACTAGGTTCAAGAAGAGTGGCATGCTTTATGTTTCTTAATTATCTTTATTTCCCAGTAGCATTGCTATTGCCAGAGCTCAATTTACTATGTGCCAATGAAAGAGTAATAAGTTGCAGAGACACTCCTATATCAGATGAGAGAGTTTCACTCTCCTCTGTTGTCAGAACATAAACCCATAGAGGTCAGATCATTTTAGCTGTACCATGTTCGACTCAGAGCAATTTTGTAATTTAGGGCAAAAATCAGCTGTGAAGTAAATGTTTCTTACCAGAAACCCTTCCAGAGATGGGAAATGAGGCTGTTGATGTCACTTAATGTTAAGCAGCTAATAGGAATTACAAATCTAAATATTTTTGTAAATCTAGGTCATAACTCCTGAGTCTTTGAAAATATACCCTAGTGTGGTAATAAACCCCAGGAGCCAGAGCAGGAGTACTGAGCCTGCTGGTTTGCAGTGCTCTAGTTTATGGACTAGGGAAGGACATGGCTGAGTGACAGGAAGAAGTTTTTGAAAATATTCATCGACGTTCCACTGAATGTAATGGAAAACATCTTTTCTTCTCTGGGAGAACCTGGGGAGACCAGTGAAAAACACCTCAGAAACCCTCAGCCTGGGGGTCTGAGCTGGCCTCATAAAGCTGCCCGTTAGCTTCCCTGTCAGGGATTAGAAGCTTTTGAGATGTTTTACCTTTTTGTTATGGTGAGGAAGCGCCTCTAAGAGGACTCTGTATGGTCTTTTACATAAATATGATAAACCTGTTTACCAAACCTCCTCTCATCCACAGCTTTCTTCTACCTAAATCTAGGTTATGTCCCTAGTTAGAAAATTAATAAATAAGTTAAATGTTTGTACAGCACCTTGAAGCTGTAAAGTGCTGTCTAAATCCCAAGTACTAGCAACCCTCTCAATTATGATACAGCATGTTTATACAAATATGTTTGATGTCCTCAGAACATTTGTACTAAGTGGAGCATATTTCCTGTTGAGAATAGATTTTGCTAGTTGGAAGCCATGCCTTATGAAATCCAGACTGCTGTCACAGCATCCAGTTCAGGAAAATAATGACATAAAGAAACATAATTTGCTACATTAAACCCACATTTTCTACATATTTGCAGGAATAAAAGATTTCAAAAAGTCCCTTCTTCCTGGTTTAATCAGAATCGTGTTGCTTTGCTGATTACAGAAGCACCTGTAAGTTTTATTATAGTGGCATTGCATTTGACTTTAGTTAATGGTCTGACTATTTTCATTATGTATTTTTATGAGTTTATTGTTTGGACATTTTAAAATGGAAACATAATGAAAATCGTAATGGAATTAGGAAGCTTTCCTCTAGAAGAGCAATTTTCACCATAGCCTGCTCCTACCAGCACTGTTTTTCTCTTTGTAAGCAGAGGAGAGGGCTGGCTTTGGGAACACTGGGATTTGCTGTGAGGTCCAGGACTGCAGCCAGGAAGAAAGCTTGCTCTAAAGCAGTTCTTCTGTCACAGTTGCAGGAGAGATGTAATAAGGTGCATGAAAAGACTAAAAGAAAATGTAGTTGAAGTCAGTTTTCTATTTTCACTCTTAAGACAATGACTTCTTCCTCTATATACCAGGCTATACTTTATTATCATAAGCTTTCTTTGACTCAGAATATCTTTAGCATTCTGATTCTTGAGTGTTGAAGCTGTCAGGCAGTACCTCTGCAAGCAAAATCTATTTTTTCAGGGAAATACTTCTCATGATTACAATGCTTTTTAGCCCCAATTAAGGATGGTTTATGAATTACAATATCACTGCTAATGCCAGTAAAGAGGTCACATTTTGCTGTGATGGAGAAGAAAAATTGTGCCTAAGGACTCCAGAGAATGCATGTACATTTTGGGTAAAGAGCTGTTAGGCTTCTAACAGCCATGTCAGAATTCATATGCTCATCGTTGAAAGCTGATACGGGATAATTAAGCCATGCCAAGAGATAGCCTCAAAGATCTGCTACCAAGGATACAGCATGCTATTCATGGCATTAAAAAAGCTCTAAGGTAGAACATTCTGATTTGCTCACCATTAGGGTGGCTCTGCCACCACTGAAGTAAAATGTAGAAGTCCTGTCAGCCTTCACAGGAACCATGCTGCTCTACTGACACATGTGTCAGATATCTTCATAATTAATTGCAAGACCAAGTATCTTAATTGTACATCTGATTCAACCTTACTCATCAGGAACGTGTTAAATGTATAGATGGGCAAAGAGCAACTGTTCTTGCAATGACTATCAAGCCTCCAGCATTGTGTTTCTTTTTGCCAGATTAAATTGAAATTGAGAGGAAATAGAGAAACCCCCTTTCAGGATAGTGTTCTGATAAGAGCTGCTTACAGAGTGATTAGGGAGTCACCTAAATGATGGTTAAGAGAATGATTCCCCATACTTGAGCACTGGCCTGCTCGTGCATTGCTTTCCCTCAGCCTGGGAGCCACTCTGCCCCAGCAGAAATGATAAATCACAGCAGGCAGGGCTGCAAGAGGCTCTGCTGGTCCCCATCCTGTACCCTCCCTCCTGCAAAGTCCCTGGGTGCTCCACTCCATCCCGCCTGCCCGAGCTCCAGGCTGCTGGTGGTGCCCACACTGCACAACTGCTTTCACTGGCAAAACCGTCCTGCCCTAAACCCCTCCTGCTGCAGCTTCACCATCTTCTGTCATGCTACTTTCCGAGTCCATGATTAATCCCCATCTTTTGAATCAACTGTTGCCCTGAAAAGCATTTCTGAGCGGTGCTCAGGCCCCTGGGATCTTCCCCCTCCCAGGCCACTGCCTTTTGCTTCCTGCAGTTGCTCTTCATCAGCAAGGCTGTTAATTCTGCCTTCTTTTTAATTTTTCTTTTAGCTCTTTTCTCTGGTATTTTCTATTTTATGGAAATCAGATGGCAGAACTACAGATGGAATTCAACTGAGTAATTCATTATGCCAGACTTCTACCTATGTTTTCCATATCTGTAATCTGGTAATAATTTTTCTGTGGATAATTTATCATTGATGCAACCTTTTCTTGTCTTACATTTTTTTGTTTATCTTATCAACCAAGACCAAGCCTCCTAACTCTGTATGGAGATGTGCTGGTTTCTCTGCCTGTGATTCCATACCTGCTGCACCACTGGACTTCCCTCAGATGTCCCGTGATTTTTGTATTAAACACATGAAATGGTATCACAGACAAGCTGATCTGTCTTCAGTGTATGCTTCTTGTTCCCATAACACAGTGGTCATGGGAACGGGTTGCTCTACTTTAGCCTATTCCACGTGTTCATCCCATAGATGCTTAATTGCCTAAATGTCTGATTTTCAGTTTACTTTAAATCTTGTTTGGCACATGGATTTTTTGATGTGTCGTTTGGGTGTAGAAGCTTCTCTTCTTTTCCTGTGAGAGTCTTTCAGTTGAGGTAGCCCATTAGTGCAGGCTCCCTGTGTGACCTCAAAGGACTTGCTGTCCATAGGAATTTCAAATCATTATTTAAGCTGATTAGTAAAGAGCATTTACTATAGATACTAAAAGCCTAAATGCTTAAGAGATCTTCACACTGCATAAACTATTATGCAGAATCTTCACTATCTGTAGGGTTTTTTTTTTTCTGAAATAATCAATATGTCTTATAATTGGGTGCTCGTCATGAGCAATTTCTAGTGTTGGTCAAATATTTTATGGTGATTCCTAAAGCTTTCTGGCTGTCACCTGGAGTAGTGACCTAATATGTATTTTTGGTGTATGTTATGCAACTTTCTTTGTGGGAATGATCAGGAATCCTAATACCGATTTGGGAGATTGCTGTATTTTGTTCCCAAGAGCCAAGCCTCTTTATCCATGAGGTGGTCCAACAGGGCAAAGTTGCAGCTAGTATCTAAACTACCTGTCTTAATGATGGTGAAGTGATGGATGATCACAGTGTGGATCCTTACCTTGTTTCTTTAGTAAATACTCAGACTTTTTCATGCTTTATTGGGTGAAATCCTATAATCATAATTACATAATTTACCTGAATGTGATATTATTAATGTACATTGGATTATGTTGTTAAAACCGAACAGAATTTGATTTATTAAATTGTATTTAATTAAAAGCAATTTCTAATTAAAAAGTAGTTCCTATGTTATTATTTGCATTCTTTGTAGCACACGTGCATTTTAAAGAAACGTTCAGTATATATTAAGATCATACTAATTGTTATGAGGGTTACCAGAGCAGTAGCTTTAACTGAAATCTTCAGTAAATAGAAGAATAAACCCAAGGTAAATATCAATAGCTTTATAGCTCCCCATAGTGCAACAGGGAGTGCCACAGGAAAGCAGTCAATTTCTATACAAGCTTTATTTTTCAGTGCTGGTTTTCCAGCAGTTACAGCAATTTGGACCTGAAAATGCGCAAAAATATTGCTTTCACATAAGCAAAATGTTTTCTCCAGCACTCTTGTCCAATGGCCTGATGAAGAAATGGCCAGTGGGGCATGTAGGAGATGCTCAAGCTTCAGCTCTATTGACCTGGCTGAGATGAGGCTCCCTTGGCACGTTTGTGTGGTACTGTGCTGTGTGAGACTCTCTGCCCATCCCAGCCAAAGCAGTGTGCCCACGATGCAAGGTGGAACATGGAGGGGCCAAGGGGTGCATCTCAGACTGTTCCAGAGGTGCACGCTGCCTTTCAGCTTGCCCTTTCAGCTTGCCCCTTTGAGCTGTTGTGTCTAATGACTCCTTAAAAGCTACTTTTGTTTGGTTCCAGTTCTAGTTCTCCAGCTTTTTTCTTCGGTTACTATGAAACATTTATATATATAAAAAAAAATATATATATATATATATTCCCTAATGAAGTATACAAAGAGAATTTTACTTCCTGGTATTTATTAAAATGTTATCTAGATGTGACTTCTGGATGCACATTATAATGTAAATGTGCATTGAAATATATGAATGATTTAGCTGTTGAAATGTTCTTAATTATTGTTAAAATTATTGTTCTTAAAATTTATATTATTTCACCAACCAGGGAAAGAAAGGAATCAAGCATGGGCAAGTGAAGTTGTCTGATTTTGACAAGAAATATGAATTGCACTTTCTTACACCAGAACACTTCCCAGTTTCCCTCCCCGCTCTGAAATTCAGAGTGCAGGACCAGAAGGATCTTGAGATTGTCCAGTCAAACCTTCTTTTTGTTACACTACTCAGTTCCTGCCTGTTTGCTATCACACAAAATAGGTTGCTGAATTAATTAAAAATATATTCTTAATTTTTAGTTTGAATTGATCTGCTTTCAGCCATTCTTGTTATGCTTTTTTTCTGCTAGATTAAAGATCCCTTTATTGCCTGGTATTTTCTCCCCACGAGGTGCTTATCTGTTGTAATCAACTCACCACTCAATCTTCTTCTTGATAAGATAAACAGATTGAGCTGTTCAGGTTTCTTACTGTAAGGTATTTCCTCCAGCCTAAAATAGTGTATGTGAGCTTCTTCTCCACATATTTCAATTTTTTTTTTTTTAACATCCTCTGCCTTATGTGGCTTTTTATATCTAAAAGGAGCAATCTAGCACAAAATTTGCCTTTTTCTTCCCCCCCTCAAGGAACAATCATCATACAATGACCCTATGCAAGCCTCAAAATACCAGGAACTGGATTTCTTTTGACAGCATTCATTTATTAGGCAGCAAGGGCAGCTGAATGTATCTGAATCTTACTGCTTTGTTTTTGGGTGAAGTGGGTTGTGGTAAAATCCTTTGATTCATCAGAGGGGAAGGTGCTCAATGACACGTCCCAGGGAAGGCCACCTTGCTATGTCACAGCTGCTGATGTGTTGGACAAATGTGAAAGCTTTGTGGAGGGGATAGGGATTGTGTCCAGCACTGGGACAAAGCTAGGGGTCATGCCATGGCCAGCCCTGCTATGCCAAACCTGGGAGCAGCTTTGTACCATAGTGATTTGGGGATTTTAAACAAATCCCACACCAAGCAGGAACACACGTATTGCGGGTGCAGAGGGCTCTGGGGAGGAAGACAAATCCCAAGAGTAATGCTGATGCTTCTTTGGGGGTGGGGAAAGGGAAGGTTTATCCTGGCTGTGCAGAGGATGACTGAGAGCAGAGGGAAGCTTTTTCTTTCCTTGCCAAGGTTGTTCAAACACCTTGTTTACTACTCTTGTGATACTCATTGGTATTGTTGGTAGTGATGTGGTCCAAGAACAAAATGGTATCAGCTATGGTATGTTGAAAAAAAATGTGATTTGCCCAAATTTGGTAATTACCTCACTCTAAAACACAGAATAAGTTGTAGATAATTAAAAAGGCAGTTTTAGGGCTAGTAGAAAGAATAGCAGAATAAAATACATAGTAATTAAGTTTCTCTCTAATCTATATACCTGGTGGAATCAAATTGCATTTTAGAAGTCAAAGTGAATTACAGGTGAGTTCCTCCCGATGCTGTCTTACAGAACTTGGCTTTTCTGCTGTTTATACCTGTAAACCTCCATGTAAGGGCAAGAAACTGCCCATAGAGACTTCACTGTGTGGCTGGGTTCTAAATAACCAAAAATTCCATCACTCTCATGGAGAGCACAGGAATGCTATATATGGTGAAACACGTGGCATTCCTGCCTTCAGCTGCTGAAGGTTGGAGGAGATGAGGTGCTGGGATTTCAATAGTTGCCTATGACTGAATAGTCATGGTTCAATAGTTTTTCCCTGCTGTTAAAAAAAGCTATTTAAGAAATTGCTAATACCTCATTTAAAATCTTGATCCCTTTGATGTGATGACAGGGGGTCAGGCTTGGAGGCGGTGTCACAAACAGAAAGATATGAATGTTCAGCATATAGAAGTATTCATTAATGACTCATAAGCAAGTATGCCTGGCGACTAATTGGAGATTTTTGTGCAGAAAGATTGTATTTATGGGCTCCATAGAATCAAACTTATTTTTGTTCTGCTGCTTGTGAGGCTATCTTTTTGGCAGGAAGAAGTCATTAATCAAAATCCTTCCTTTTGTAAATGACAGAGTATTGAGAGGGTGGGGAGAGAGGAGGGCAGGTAGAACATGCATCTGAAATGCCAGAGAGATTTTGTACTGATACAGCTCATACCACCAAGTAGAAGGGATGTTAGAAAAGAGGAAAACCTCTGTTCTAATGCTCCTTATGTCAGGGCATCATTGATGAAGTTCTACTTCTCTGTGTGAAATCCGAAGTTACACTTCTATGATCCCCTTCTATTTGTTCATTTTTTAAAAGCAATGCAGCTAAAATCCAGTCTGCTTACCATCAAAGTATTTGAATTAACATTTTACATTTTACGTTCCCAGCTGATTTCTCACTGTCAAAGGGTTCTCATTGGAATAAGGGTTCATGGGGAGCTGTGGGGTTTGGGCAGGGAACCTGATCCTGTTCCTACTGGGTACAGGGTATGCCCTCCCTGCCCACGTGCAGCAGTTGCTCTTCAGCTACCAGAGGCAATGCAGCCTGGAGAACAGGCTGCCCAGAGCAGTGGTGGAGTGCATGGGGTACCTGGAAACAGAGAACAGCTGTGCCTGTGCCTAACAATAGCTCCTCTCGAGCTAAGGCCAGTGCTGTTTTCACATTTTATTGTTATTGAGCAAGAATTAGGAATAATTTAAACAGATTGAAAGGTATCTCCACCCTTTCAAAGGACTGAAATATGCATTCTCTGAAGCAGTTTCCTTGGAACAGAAAACTTGGTATTTAAAGCTCTTCTTACTTATGCTGTGTCATAGACTAACAGATAAGGATTTCACATGTTTCTACGGGCAGAACCACTTTATATCCTGTTCTAGCAAGGCCTGATTAATCTATTTCTTAAGATAATAAATATATCATTGACCCTGTCTGCTCCCATACTTTACAAATTCATTAACACTTTTCTGTGTTGTATTATTTACTGTGCTATACCTCTATGCAAAGAGAGCTCCAGCCATTGTACTGTAAATCACTAATACCCAGACTGAAAGCAGTTGCTGTTAATGAGATAGCTCACCTACCACTCACGTCAGAGATGTTAAAGCAGGATGATATGCACAGCTCTGGTGGAGGCTGAGTTTGTGTCTCTAATAAATGCAGGAAAAACGGACAGGATGCTTGGCTGTACACCTGAGCAGCCTGTCTGCAATGCCAGCACTTTGCAAAGAACATTAGAGAAATTAACGGAGATGTCCCTCTGATTAGCCAGCTTTTCCAAGTCTAGCTAGCATAAGCTCTTTACTCTCTGGAAGGAAATACTTCCAAGGAGGATAGAGAATTGTTTTTAATGGTGGTAATCTTCTAATAAATTATTTCTGACCAAGGGAAGACTTGGAGGGGCAAGGTAATCCCAGAGTAAAGTTGATTTAACTTCTCCATTATCCTCAGGAAGGCTCTGGGGTTGGAGCTTTGAAGAGCTGTATGTGACATTTTTAAAAGGTTTCAGCAGAGGCTTAAACTCCTATAATGTTAAATATATTTTCTGAAGTGATGAGATTCTCATGCCAGGGGCAAGATATGAGGAACGTTTTTGTGTGTGCACTAAAGTTGATGACATTGACTTTTTGACAAGGTCACAAGATGCAAAAGTACTTCTGAGTACAGTCTTATTACTTTCCCAAATAATAACAAACAGGGGGTTTCCTTTTTTCCCTAGAGTTAAGCCATGTGCATGAAAGGAACTTATGCTGTCAGACACGAGTGTACATCAAAACTGTGTCTGACGCAGCCTCTGCCCGCGTGCTCTAGGTCTGGCACGGAGCAATTGGCAAGGCTCAGAGTGTAGCTGGCCGCCCTCACTGGCCTGTGCATAAAGAGGATATGACTTTTCAAGTCTTGAGAACCGGCGCCTTTTTCACTCAGGTACAAGAAGGAAACCTGAAATTGTCATTTTTTGACAGGATGTGCTGATTTGCATTACAAGGCTGGGAAGAGAACATGCACTTCATCTGCTTTGACAGTTGGCCTTCTGAATTACACTTATCAGCTGTATTAGCCCAGTGGCCTTTGGCAGAAGAGGAGCAGGGGTGGGGAGTGTTGTTCTTGCCGATCGGGGACGATGCATGGCTCTGGATTCCTGCATTCCCTTTGGCACTTTGGTGGCATTTAAAAATATGACAGCTGTGAATTAGCTCAGCTATTTACAGGCTGGATTGCACATGGCTCACTGACAGGCAAGGTGCAAAAGGTTTTTTTCTTCTCTTTCACTTAGTGTTTGATTTCCAACAGGAAGGCTGTGGCAGCCAAATATAATAGCGGTCACAAGCCTCGATAAAACTCTGCTGATCTATTTGCCTTGCTAATTTCTGTAGACAGTTATGTTTGCATCTGCAGTAGGTCTCGGCAGGAGGATCTTCCTTTTACAAACCTATGTGCTTGTGTTATGGGATAATGAAGATGAAGGAGGCTGCACACCTCAATTCCTGCCCTTACAGAGGACTCTCACCCTGGTTGCTGTTTGGGTGCTGATCATGCTTCTGGCTTTCCCATGGCCTGTGTGATTGGTGTTCCCTGCTGGCTGGGCTCTGTAATGAACTGCAGTGCATGGTGAGCAGCTCACATGGCCCCTGCACCATTACTTTGTCTTCCTTAGTAGTAGGGGGGAGAAAACTCCACAACCACTGTTGCTTTTATTTTCAGAGTTTCTCTCTATTCTCCACTTAGTTTGAAAGTTTAAACTTGTGCTGAATTTCTTTGCTGTCGTAGACAGAAGTGGCTTTTTCCTTAGACTGTTCTGGCATGTCTATATGTTAGGGTGTGCAGAAAGCGCCTGGTGTTGTGGGCAAGGAGAAGATGGGAGCTCATTAGGAAAGGCAGAGGGGCAGGGAGCAGCCACAGCCTCCAATCCACCTGGGATGGCCAAGAGTGGAGTCTCCTAAAGCCCTGTTTTGCTTTGCAGCAGGCTCTGTCCTGGTGGGATTGAGGCTGGGCATTCATCCAGATGGGGCCACTCTCTGAGTGGTTGGCACATTCTTGCCTACTTCCCCTTCTCTTGGAGAGAGTGCCTGTAAGTCTCCAGGAGATTAAACAGGGAAGACATGTTCCTTCCTCCAGACACTAAAAAGTCTCACTGCTGTCTTCTGTATCAGCCAGGAAATTATCCATGTTCTTGCTGATGCCGGTAAGGTTCCCCATGTAACAGTGTCTAAGGGTCTTAAAATAGGGAGATGCTTTCCTCTCTCAGCTCTCGGGGAAACCTTCTCTTTTTGGATTGTACCTCAGCAGCACCTCTGCAATGCCTTGTATAGATGTAATCAGATGTCTCTCTTATGATATACACTGTGCATTTGCGGCACAGAGTAGAGGATTGGTGTGGAAAATTATTCTATGTCTTACAAGAGTTATTTCTGTGTTTACACCCCCTTCCCCCCATCAGACTGTTAGAGTGATCTTTTTAAATTTTTTCAGTACCTTCCATACAATTTTGCACAGTCACCACCAGAATCAGTTATCACGGAAAATCCTTCCCCTTCTGCCCCCTCGCATTGCTAAAATCTAATTTCAGACTGGGAAAAAAAGATTTAAAGGATTCATATGGGTAGGGTGAATTTTGTGACAGACTGGTCCAGAACTCCATCCTGGAAGCAGTCCTGCCTGTCAGCTGAGCCACTGCAGTATCTGTAATTTTTATGTATTAGGGATCTGGCACCTTTCTCTGGCATCTTATGCCATACAAAATTAGCCCAGCATATGGGTAGTGTAAATTGGAGGACATAGGTTTGAGTAATGAACAAATAGTGACTATACTAATTGGCTTCATGGACATGGAGTTCAGTGTCTTCAGAAGAGAATCACCTCAGCTGTTTTACAAGCAAAAATAATAAAAATGAGAGTCCCTGATTTGGTGATTTTTGCTTTTTCTTTTTGTTTTGGCAGTGGCAAATATTTCCAGCCTCCTACTTATTGTGATTAGAGTTTATGTGCAGCCCAACTCTCTACATATTGTAATGAATGGCTCTTACAAACAGGTGAGCCAACATCCTTTTCCTTTAAGTTGTTTAGTGTAGCTGCAGTTGATAATAAAGATCAGCACATCCAAAGGTGTTTCATCAAGTTCTAACATCAAAACAGTAAGGAAAACAGGAATCGCTGTGCTTGTAAGAGCTGTAAATATCTCATAAAAATGAATATCAATTTTCAAAAAATAAAGCTTGCCATAAAAAGAAAACCTCAGAAAGATATATTTTGCAATAAGATTCATTTTATGAATTTCTACTTACTACAGTGGTTTCCAAACTTGCCAGGCTGTTTGTTTTTTGGTGATTTTTTTTTTCTTTTTCCCTGCAAGCATTTTAATGACCCTCATTCTTCCTCTGCCTGATCCTAATTCTGCTGTCCATGGTCACTGCTGGCTTCTGTGCAGGAGTGACCTCCGGCATGGAGAATGCTGAGCCAGCAACAGCAGCATCCCTTGCCAGCCCTGTTCCTACACTCTGGCTGGCAGAAGCACCCTATTGCTGCAGGGCTCAGTGAGTTCTTTGTCCTTCCAAAAGTCGTGGGCCCTGTTGGGTGTGCAAGGGGGATCTGGCACGGCCTGGGAAGCTGGGACACCTTTGGGAAGTTGTTTGCTGCTGTTTAGGTCCCTGCTTTCAGTGTGGGCAGGTCTTGCCAAACACTAGTGTTGGGATTAAGTGCAGGCTGAACTTGCACAAAATGAGTGCAAGCAATTTCAGTTCTCCTCTCACTGTAAAAAAACAGGATGGGGTAGAGATAAAAGGAAAGAAAAAAAGAAGGTTTTGCCTTGTGAAAGCCAGCTCCTTGAGAGACAGTACACTTTCCCATTGCTGTACAAGCACACCTCCGTCCTCCCGTTAAATTTTCCAATCTGTGCTTTGGGGAACATGAAAAGTGATCTTTCAGACGGGGTATCCTGGGTTTTGTCTGTGGCTCTTGTGGTTATGGAGGTATTCCGAAATTGAGAAGTGTGATCTAAATGCAGTCTACTGAGGACTTCTCAAGCAGCCTTTGTTCCTTGTGTTGGTTTAGAATACCAAGCACCTGCATTTTAGGTGCTGTTCGTGTGGTTTTAACTGTGAGTAAATGCATGAATTTGACAGTCACATCTATCCTGGATGGGAGGTAGCTCTAACATACATGTTTATTGACTGGTCTCACAGATCTCAGAATATTCTGAGTTGAAAAGGACCCACAAGGATCATCAAGCCCAAGTCTTAAGTGAATGGCCCATACAGGGACTGAACCCACAAGCTTGGTGTTATTAGCACCATGCTCTAACCCACTGAGCTCATCTCAGGGTCATAAGGATCATAAGGATTCAAAAGGATTGATCCTTATTCATGGTAAATGAACTAGAAAAATTCTCCTTTCTGTCATACCCCCCCTCAATAACCTGATGATCACTACTGTGATAAAAACCTTATGAAATATCCTAAACAGTTTGCTTATCATTACAAGCCTTTATAATGGAGATACGTGTATATTTATACATGTATATGCAAAAGGCTAAAATAATACAGCCTGTATAATACAGGCTAAAAAAGAGGCTGGTTTTGTAGTGCTGATATTCTAGGATTTAAATGGGCAGGGCTTTTAGAGGGATAATGTCTTTCATTGGATCAGCAGCTTTAGTTGGGGAGCACTGGTAAGTGCTGTTCTCTCTCTGCCTTGCAGCAATAGTGCCTCTTAGTGCAATGCTCACATGGTTGTTGTCTGTTATTACTGATGCTGGGGCTTGGCTTCCTCACCTAATCATGATCAATTAAAAACACATTTTGGTTGCTTTACATTGCACCTTCTGTAATTATCTGTGGAAAAAAAAGTCCTGCCAGTGGCCTCTCCAGCCAGGGGCATACTCACAGTATATGTTACTTTGAAATTTCCAAGTCATGATTGTCCACTATTCTTCTCAATTGTTTTTCAGGCATACTGCTCTTTTCTTAAAATTGAATTGCAGAATGCTGCTCATCTCACAACTCATGCAGTAGGATCAGGACAGCAGCAAATGCTGTAACTGCTGGCCAGTGTTTTATATCACCAGCTGGGCTGCTCTTTGTTAGAGGAGCACCTCTGTTACTGTCCATGTACCTCCAGTGCTGTGCAATAACTTCATCTGCTGGGAGTGCAAGTAACCTAATTTCGAGCAATTTTTAGAACAGACATGGCTAAAATTTCCTTCTGGCCTTGATATCTGCAAGATTTTATGAAGTAGAAGAGCTAAGACTGTTTCAGCTCCCATATGCTAATTTCTGTCTTAACTGAGGACTAAGAGAAGAATCAGATGGGTGATGTAATGATAATGATAAATTTGTCTAAACATGAGCACAGATTTTAAAAGCAAAAAGATCATTATCTACTCTTCTTATTTTGCCTCACACTTAGTTTTCATGAGTTCTTATACACAGCACATGCAACAATAATGTGTTCTTTATATTCTAACTGATGACCAAGAACAGCCACTTACTCCAAAACCCAAGCATCAAACATTTTCAAACTTTCTATTAGATAACTTTAATTCTTTCCAAATAAAGCAGCACAATTCTTCACAAAGCTTGGCAGGTAGCATGATGATGAAGACTGAACAAGTAAATTGTGTTCTAGATAGAAAGTGCCAAAAGTAATCAATGATATAGGAGCCAGTAAGAAGTGAACTTGGGCAGTCACCCTCTCTTGCTTTCCATCAGAGAATGGGGTGGTTTGTAATTTAGTATTCCTGCATCAAATATTTTTTCTTTTTCTTCCACAGAGGTGTTTGTAGGAGAAATTCAGAAACCTTTAAAAATGTTTAATTAAAGCTTGAAATTCCTTTTTTTTTTTTTTTAATTTTAATTTTTATTTATTTTTCCATTTGTATGGGCATATCTAGCAAATCACTCTCTTTCTTTTTTTAGACTTTGGTCCAATGTGTAAACTGTATTTGAAGAGGCCCATTTCAACTTAATAGCTGCCCACATCTCCTAAAACAAAATCACAGCTTAAGCTTAACTGCATTTTTCAGGTCACAAGCAGAAGCCTGGTGCAAAGCATTTCCCAATTCTAATATTTTTACCTGATTTGTTTTTTTTATATAAAAATAAGGCACACACTTTTAAAATGTATTTAATAATATAATACCTAACAATTTCATGTAGATAGTAGGGAAGTGGCTTATTGTCGTTAAAAATAAACAGAAGCATACCCTTTAGGTTACCTGCTTGATGTGATCCATTGAATGCCAAGGTTACAGTGGCAAATGTACAAGAAAAGAAACAATAATGAAGACAAAAATCCTTGAACAAGAGAAATACGAGTTTTCAGCTGGAGAATAACATCTCTGCTGTTCCTTTTGAAATATAAGAGATTTACAATAGATTTACTCATCCCAGAGCTGAGCTGATGGTCACCCCCCACCAAGTACTGTTAGAAATAATCGAGGATACCACAAAAGCACTTCAGTCTTACACATTTGCTTTAATAGTATACAAAATAGAGTTAATAGGTATCATATCACTACTAGATTTCAATTTTAGCTGCTCTGTAAGTTAAAAAAAAAAAAAAAAATAGGCAAGACAGGGAAAATGAAAAGACTCTTTTCTTTCCAAGGCAGAAATCCTTTCACCTCCTTCTGGTCTGGGCCACAGTAGCTCAGAAATATCATAGAACAATTTGGCAGAGAAAGAAAGGATAATTCTGCATTTGACTGTAAATCCAGAAATACTTTAATTTATCCAGATTGCAATTTCTCCTGGATACTGTTACATTTAACACCCCCACACTCAGAGACAATGCTGCGGTCTTTTACGCAGTCACTGTCCCTGGGCCCTTGGCATGGAGAAGCTGGGCTGCCTCCCCACATGGGCACTGGGATTGCTCCTGAAAGCTCCATCTTCCTCTCACAAACTTCTATACTGGGGGAAAGTACCAGAGCTGAAATGCCTTGGCGTGTCTTTAGTTCTCGGTGTCACCATTCTCAGACTCGCCAGGACCTGGGGGAGTGGGGCAGGGGCAGTGACCCCCGGCCTGGGCGCCCACCAAGGCCCTCGCACATCGCCTGCCCTGTTGGCAGCAGTGCTCTTAAAAACACTGTGCTGTTAAAAACGCTGTGCTGCTCTCCTGGCAGGTGAGTGCTCACAAATCGGCCCCAGCAGGGCCCTGTGTGCCCAGCACCACCTTCCCCTTCCCACGCCTTTCTGGAGCCCGAAGCTGGGAGATGCAGTGTGCCAGTTCTCCTTCCCCCGGGCTTTAGCCGTGCTCCTGATGAACCAGCTCTGCTGCGGCAGACCCTGTTCTTGGAAGAAGCTGTCTTTCCTGGTGGCTCGGTGGCACGGATTTCAGGAGCTGTTTATACGGTCTCCTCTCTGCCTTATGAATCAATGAACTGCAGCGAGGTTCCAGTGTGGTTTGCCAGCTCTTGTGTTGCTGGCAATGCTTGCAACACTTTTGGTCGGATGTGCTGTGAATGTGGCAGGGTTTGCAGCCAGGCTGGGCAAGTGTCCCCTCACAGGCGTGGTAGGGCATTGCTGACTCTTCTGCTTTATTTCCCTGAATTAATTAGATGCAAAATGGAAACCTGTGCCTTTCAACACTGAGTGTAAAATCTGGATTAGTTTGGAACTGGAATAAACTGTGTACATAATTCCCGTAAGAAAAGAGGGTCTGCTCAGGTAAAACATGGAGTTGAGTATATATGAAAATAAGGGGCAAAAAATCAGAAAAGCACAAGCAGTTCATGTGCTCACTCATGGCAGCAATTTACTGTTCTCTCCCTGTTCCTATTCTGTGTCTGAAACGGAAACATTCCTCCATGGGAAAATAGTTAAAATTTGGTAGCACCTCCAGTTCAAATTAGAACAAAGCTTTATGTTTTCAACAATTCCACAAGAAAAACAACTTTCAGAAAGTTTTAGATCAGAAATGCCAGAGCAGGAGGTTCTTACTGCCCCATCAGTCAGAGGCAATTTCAGATGTTAAAATCAAACCTCAGCAGTGCTCCTCCACATGAACTTGGCCCAAGGCAGTGAATAGCTCCCATGTCTCTGCTGGTGACACCCATCCTGGAGTCTCCCTGGAACTGAGACAGTCACCCAGCTCCAACCTCTCTTGCAGGCAGAATTCCAAGCAGGAATTTGAAACTTGTGAAGGGATGAGCACATATTTCTCCTAGTGTCCTCTCAGTTCTTTTAAAGGCGTTTGGATTAAATGCATACTTAACATTTTCATCTATTAACAGAATGCATAGCAAAGATAATGTATGTTGCTGCCTATGATGTTTGCACTACGCTGTTCCAGTAAAGGTGTTAATATCAGGAATATACAGAACTGAAACGTTTTTCCTGATGTGTTGGTTATCATTAGAATAGGTGTAGGCCTACACAAGATGGAATGGAAAGTGCTTCTTCAAAATATAGTGACTGATCCTACATTTTAATGCTTCCTATTATATATACACTTGTTTTTATTACAGCATAAAGTACTTTTCCACAGCACAATCAAGAGAAATACAGTATATGCATGTGTACTTATCACATTTTTGGCTGATATACTTCTGGTGAAAATTAGGAACAGAAATAGGACTATGAATACTGGCGCAATGTGACAAGTAAATTTAGAACAAGAGAGTAAGCTGCTGTCTGGGACTTAACTTTGTACAAGGGTTTTCTTTGTAAGGATATAAGGACAAATCTAAAACAATTCCACAGAATTTATTAGGGTGAAAAACAAACATAAAATTGAGGCAAATAAAGCCCTAACTCTGAGTCTTCACCAGTTTGGGGGAGAATTTTGGAGACTGCTATTTAGGCCTAATTCTCATCAAAATGTATGTTCATGGGACTTACGTAACTGTTTATAGCTGAAGTCCAAGCCCAGGAATAAAACCTGTGCGTGGCCTGAATTTATACGAATTATTTAATTACATCTGCAGTTATAAAAAAATTGGAAATAGTCTAAATTTTGAAGAAAACAACCATTATTCAAATCCCACTTTAATGTAGTTCTCACCAATTTGCCTTCCATAACAGATGCTACTTCTCTTGACAGTTTATTGAGGCCAAACCATTTATTTCTAGCCAGAAAACTGAATAAATGACAAAAGTCACACTGGAGGAAGAGATATGTTCCTGTCAGTGGAAAGGCTTTTCTTTTCCCCAAGAAGATGCTGGTTGCACAGGAGGTTGAGTGCTACCCAAATGCACACACACACACTCATTTGCCTTTTTCCTCACAGGTGTTCATTAGCTTAAGGCTTGTTTGTTTACATTTTTGCTCTTCTAACTTATTTCTTTTTTGTTTGTTTGTTTCCTCAAAAGTCCGTTTTCTCTCAGCTCTTTCTCTTCTACTCCAGGCTAGTTTGGAATATTTTGTCATTGTTTGGTCTGGTGGTCCATTCCATCCTCTTGTGTCTTTACATTGTGCAACTCTGCATCATGCAACTTCCCATCTCAGTTCTTGGCCCTTCTATAAGTTGTCCAACTCTTTTCCTAGACTGAAGGGTGCACCTTGCTCTATAGGGCAGTGTTCTTTTCTTGCTTTCAGAAGACATTATCAAACTCTTCCACTCAATAGCAAAATAACTTTAGTAATCACTCGCTACTAAACTAGAGTTGCAACCTGCTGAAGGTACTATTGTGTGAAAGATCCAGAAAATTGTAATGACATAATAATTTACTAATTTATATTTTTCCCTCTCAGAGATTCTAAGCAGGTCATAACACTGCTGTATTTGTGACAGCAGCAAGAATTTTAACATGGTAGAATACTTTATGAAAATACGCAAAATTGTCAACATAATGCATTTTATTAGGGTTTGGAGTTATTGCAGACACAGAGAGAAGCACTTGCTTTTAGTGGACAGTAGTTGTATAAAACAGAAGAGAAAAAGCTCAAAGGAATGTTTCTGTGGGAGTCCTCCTGTCACCCCAGTGTGCCCAAATTTCCCTCTGCTCTTGAAGAACCCTCTGATCCAGATGTATTTCACTCTTGAATCAGGAAAAGGATCCATGACCTTTGAGTACAAACTGTCCTCAGAAAGCTTGCCTTCTCTGAGCCAGTGGTGTATCTGCCTTCTCTAGTGTCCTTTCACAGGTTTAACAGCCACACACATAAAGAAGCTTGCAAAAGCTGAAACCATCTTGACCCCAGTTCCCCAAGAACATCAAAGATTTCTGCAGAAATTCCGAGGAGTTTAAATATTTTTCCAGAAGCCACTGGGAGATGGGTACAATGCGAAGTAAAGATTTGGCAGAGGTAAAAACAATTTCAGATCTCAGATTCATGGACAGGATGTGACTTTCATCATCATGGTTTCTTCACTTGTGCTGAGCTGCCAGGATGCTTCTGTCCGGGCTCTGGACAGGTAGGCATGGTCAGGCACCAGGGCTGAGCACTGCCTTGAGGGTCTGAAAACAAGATCCTGGCAATGGTTTGCAGGAGTGACCAGAACCTCTCTGGCCAAAATGATCTTTGTAAAGGTACGATATTATTGTTACTAGTAAGACTTTTCAGATTCCCTTTGTTACAATTACATTCACAACTTAAGTGGAGACATGCTGCTAAGACTAAACTCGATGCTTGCACTGTAGTATAATAAAAATTGAAGATAATTTTCCACAGAAAGAGAGAGTAAAAAGAAACCTTTCTGTCGTTACTGACGGCATAGCAAAGTACCAATTGCTTAGCCTGCCACAAGCTCTATACTGCTGTGTTACATGGGAGGGAGGCAAAGGTTTCGTGCACTTTGAAACCTTTAATTTCTCTGACTAAGAAACTAATTTTGCATTATTTGTAATTTTACACATTTCATGGCTTGTCACAATCTTAGTTGCATTTGAATGCAGTTTCTGTGTGTGTTAAATATAGACTTTTCAAATAAGTGACATTTCCTGTATTTTATGCTGTGGCAAATTGCAATTGTCAAAGTAAGGGTCTTAAAAATATTAAATGATGTGCATGACAGGCCAGCGAAAACAGGAATCTTGGTGTTTCACCTCTTCGAGGGTTCAAGCAGCAAGTAGTCCATATTCAACGTGTCAGCAAAGACGCTACAGGATGTCATGTAACAGACATTGTTGTCTTATTCCATTGTTGAACTTATTCCTCCAGTTCCTAAAAGCTGGAGCCATGACTTGAGTTCAGCATATTCTCGGGTACTGTGTGGAAAGGCAGCCTTTGCCCCAAAGGGTTTGGGGTCAAAGCCAATCTTACTCAGATTTTTTAATTTTATTTTTTTCCCTGAATGTTATAGATAAAAATGAATTCTACTGCCAATGGTGAAAAAAGTTTCTCTTGATTTTTCTGAGCATATAAGGTGAACTATTTTTTATCAGGTTTAGGAAACATTTAACCCTAAATTGTCTGATTCTATCCTACAGTTATGCATGCAAGGAACCACCAAGGACTGCAGTATACTTGCAACATTATAATTTAGGAACTGCTGAATCAAGTTTTTTCCCTCTGTATGCCAAGGCAACAGATTTTACTTTCTTTGGCACAGGAAAAATCAAAGGAAAATGTTGCTCAGAAATTTTTTAGTAAAAAATCTCTGACCATCGCTAACATCATGGAGGGGGGGTGGGCCAATATTAAATGAAAAAGCCCAATCCAGACGTGCACACATTTAAGCTCACAGATGATTCTAAGCAGTACAGCACAGCTCTATTGCATGTTGCCGTGTCTTGTTAATGTCAGCCTGAAAACATTCCAGGCAAATCTGTTCAGAAAAAGAGCACAGTATGTACGAATCTCACTAATCTAAACAAGATGGGATGCTACTTACAGGTATGCAGTTTACAAGGCATGGAACATATGTTGAGTGAGGAAAACAAAAGAAATCGTGATCATGTAGCAGTCAACCATCTGAATAAGCAAGGATGCTGTGGACAAATGTCTTTCATCACTTAAATGATCACCTGCATTTTCAAAAGGCTTTATTAATGTATTGGATGACTTTTTTTGCCTCTAATGTCATTGCTTTATATTCAACTGAAGTAGAATTCAATGTAGTTCATGCAGACAACAAGCAAAAGTCTTAATAAACTAATAAGTCTTAATAGACTGTAATTATAACAAAATGTCTTGATCAAGAAACCCCAACACTCCTAACACTCCAAATCCATCCTGATTGTAACAAGATGTTTGCCAGCTGTTCACATGGGAATGGGCCAGAATTCATCATTTAAAGTAATACCTAATTAATATTTTTCTGCAACAGATGTCAAGTTTTTTTTTTCTAGACCTGAGTGCCTGTAACTTTCATCATGTATTAAACATGTCCTCAGAACCCTGATTTTGACCTCTGTTTTGTACAGCCCAACCAGAACTTGCCACAAAGGAATAGCTGTGAAACACCCTGGTGTTCAGATGTGCAGAAGTCAGAGCAGGCAGCAGCTCTGGGGACCAGAGCTGTGTCCTGGGGCTGCTGTGGGGTGTGTAATACACAGCCCGGGTCACAGCTGGTCACTTGCCTCTGCTGCACTAATTTGGCTCTGTGACCTCCCAGGGTCTTAGGGCAGCAGGAGGTCAAGGGCACAAGACTGTGGTGATGCTTTTTCCTCTGCTGTGTCCATTTCTGGGCCAGTTAGCTCTGCCTGTACCCTCCTATAAGGTTTTTAACTCTCGTTCCCAATCAGTGCCTGCAGAGGTGTCTGGAAGCGCGTGTTGTAGCCGGGCACAGCAAAGTGAGTCAGCTGCAGCCTGCATGGCAGCCCTGAGCCATGGCCCAGCAGAGCTGGTGACGAGTCCCAGGCCTCCCACTGCAGGTAATTCTGGTCTGTAGGCAGGAGGATTTGCTATAATTTGCCCACCCCCAGCGATTTCCCTGTGCCCAGCTGCCATGTGGGCACTCCGAGGCTGGCACTGGCAGTGCTGCTCAGGAGCAGGTCAGGGGCCTCTTTGGGCTGGACGTGTCAGGGACTGGCACAGTGCTTTTTACCCTGCAATGTGCAGGATAAATTATTTATGGGGGCATCTGAGGAGTTTTACAGAGAAGCCCCATTTTACAGACTCAGAGAGATAAAAACTATGGATGTTGAAAAAGCCTCAGCAGAGAATTTCTTCAGCTCTCTGCAGTAGTTTGTGGGAGTTCTGTGTTTCCCATGCAGATTATTTTAAACAAGATTACAGTATTGTAAACCTCTTGCACCTGCGGGTTGTTTTGCAGTATTGTTTTGGCTTTAACCAGACAAATATTTGGAAATGGGTGTCTTAGAACTTGACCAATCCCCTCAAGGGGTGGATGGCCAAAAGACAATTACTTTATGCTATGTAACACACTCTTGTGAACTAACATATAAAAGCCTTTGGAAAAATTATTAAATCACTTCCATTTATCCCTGAGCCTGGACTTTGTGTCATTTCTCTACTTGGCCGCAGTGAGAACAGCGACAAAAAACCACACCCAACCTTAAGTAAAATGACAAGGAACATGAAGGAGATGAAAACTGGAGAGACAGAGAGTGCAATGATAGGGAGGCAGCTCTGAAACACTGCATGGTTTTGTTTTCTCTGTCATCTCATCTGCTGTCTAACCTGTAGCTCTTCCAAAAAGAAATAAAATACAGCTTAGCTTGTGGAAGTAAGGAGAGTGAGCCTGTAGCTGGATATGGTCCACTTTGTATAGGGCACAAAATTCTAGGGATAACAGTGTAATCCACAGAATGATGGATTGGAGTGAAGCACAGAGATGGGCATGGAGGGATGCTCAGCAGGGCAGGCCTGATATTTTTAAAACAAAGTGCAATAAAAATAGTCACTGTATGCAGAAAACTGACCTTAACTAAAAAAAAAAATCCAAACTGAATTTTACAAGTGTGACCATAAATTTAAAAGGAAAGACTTGTACTTTCCTTCTCTAGACCTTATTCTGCTTCCATTTTCACCTGTGAGAGGGAGGTGAAATAAAAGTGGAGTTAACCCATCTTGTAGTGGGAGCAAGACGATGTTTCTACAACCTGACAGCACTGGCTAAGGCTGATGTTGATAAAGTCCCTTTGTTTATTTTGCTGATGCTTTTAAATATCCTAGGGGCTAAAATCTTTGAAACTGACAAATGGCATGGAGAAACCAACCTTTGGGGTGCACAATCTATGTGCATATTTTAAAAGACTAATTTCTGGAATCCAAAGTCCCTCCAATTGAGACATTAAGAAAAGTGCTCTGATCAGGAAATAGTATTTTCTTTTATTTTGAGCTTCCCAGATTTTATTGGCTTATATTGTGCAGAAGTATAATAAAAACCTATTTGGCATATACCAAGCTGCTTTAAAATTTGGCATAAAAATACAAACTATTTGCCTTCATAAAGAACTTATTTCCTTTTAGGAGCTCTCCCTTCCCTCCTCCCCCAGTTTATAACAACGCATGGAGAGAATTTAAAAAATGAAAGCTGTGTGATGGTGGGATAGCTTGCTTGACATTTCTCAACAAAAACTGAGTTCTTGGTTTCAGGCTGTTTTTCTAGCCTGAATGAATTTTCATGATTACATTGTAAACCCTTGAAAATCACAGTTTATAGGGAAATGGGTGATACAACCTTAGTTATGATATATAATGAGCTGCCATTCTAAAAAAAAATTGTTAACTCCTTCTGGGAGCTTGTGACTAGATTGTGATGTTCATGCACCATCTGTTTGGTTATATTCCAAAAAAACGTGATGGTGAAACATGTATAGTCTAAGTGTCAGTTTAGATTAAGTGATCAGCTCCATGAACTACAAACACAGACACACACCTACGCAGCTAATCAATCTAGACTTCATTTGTCAGTTCAGTGCATATCATTTGCAGAGCAGAGAACAAATTCATGTGTTTAGCGTGGTTAACTTTGCAATGAGGAGGTTTTTCCTGATCTGTATGTTTTTCCTGGGCTATAATTCTGTTTTGGTAGCAAAATTTGAAATTGGAGAGTCAAACTCCCAGGAATGGTGACGTTGGCTTAGAAATTATGACTTTTGAGATGTAAAGACTTGGAAATCTTATTAATTGGACTCTTAAAAACATAGGCATGATTTCCACAAATTAGCAGATGTCCAGGGGTGGGACTTTGAACGAGTTACAACAATTAGCAATTATTTGGCCAAGCCAACGCTTTCAGCAGGTGGTTAATGGGGTCTGCCCTCTGACCCCATGGTGTCTGTCAGGCAGGAGATGGAGCTGCAGGGCTGAGCCCTTCCCCAGCTTTCACTGCTGCACTTTCACCGTGCATACACTCAGCACTTGTGGGTCACAAAGCTGGCGAGACTGCAGGTACAAGGAAATTTTATTGGCTTAGTACGGCTATCAAAAGTTACTTATCAAAGAAGTCTCAGCAGCTGGGGATGGATCTGTTGGAATTACTGGCTGAAAAAAAAGCAGAAAGGGTCTTCCTCCTCCCAGCTTTGCAGACGAGGAATGAGTGAAGCGTAGGGATTTCAGTTAAAGTTAATGCCGTGTTAGCTGACGCACAGGCAGCTTCAATTCTCTTTAATTAGTGCAACATTAAGTGACAAAGTATTTAATCAGCAAGCTAACAAGTGCAGCGGCTGATTGCTCTGTGCATGCACTTGTGTGGGGGCGCGACTGAAAAAAGTAAATAAAATTACTTTCCTTGCTTTAAATGAAATGGGATCCCTAATTTTATTACAGCTGCAATCGGTTTAGAGGCATGATAGAGCAATAAAAATTGATTCTATCCTGTTTTATTCCTTTAGCAAAGTATTTCATTTGAACAGCTAATACTGTAATTTAACTGTTTAGTTTCTTGAGGTATGAACTTAGGCCTTATTTCCAGTGTCTCTGGCAAGGGAATGATCCAACAGTCCTATCTTGATGTACTTTTGCATCGAAAGGGCACGTGTTTCTATTTGCCACTGATCAGATTCAAGACTGAGCCCCCTTTTCTTAGAAAGGTCTAGAAATCATGATCCAAGTACATAAGCTTATTCACTTTCAGTATTGCAGTTCATTACATCAAGGTCTTAAGATAAATACCATGAAAACCCTCTAAGTGCTGCAAGCCACTTACTGGCTTAGCAATGCAGATTACCATCAACATGTCACCCTGCACTATGCTCTCTGCTGGGCTCCTGGTGAATAAGGTCCAGTTCAGGATTTTTGTCTTAGATCCAAAGCCCTCTGCATAGACCCTGCAATTTCCTGTGAGGTTTCCACTCTGATGCACTAAACCAAAACTGCATGAACTGGCAGAGGATGGTTTGTAATGGTCCTTTACTGCCACTGAGCTCCTGGATCTTGCACACATGAGCTGGAAATGGCCCGTGCACCTGTTCACTTTCAGACTCAGAACTTCCAATTCCAAGTGGAATTATTGCTGTACCTGATGCTCCAGGCACACGGGGGTCTCCAAGTGTTAGGTACATACCAGTCAGAAAGGCAAACCTTGTCCTAAGCGATTTCTGAAACTAAATTAGACAAGAGACAATAGTGATAGGTAGAGGAGCTCAGAACAGTAGTGAGTCTATATTAATTTATGTGAGCATTAGTGTGAGGAGAAACTCAAATGGGCTTTGAAGCAAATGAACCAACTAATTTAGTATTAACCAACTACTTTACCTTTTCAAGAACTTACTTTGTAAGTCTCTAAGAAAGAGAAAGGACACTTTTCAATTAATTGATAGTAAACATGACTCACAAATGCAAAATGACCCCTTGTAGCTGAGTGGCAAAAATCCTAAATATTCATTGAGATTTTTGCCATTGGTTTCAAAGAGCTCACAATTTCAGCCATAATCGATAATTTATGGTAGGGTCATCCCAGAAATACAGTTTGAGCCCAGCAATGGGGGCTGAAATAACTCAGGTGAAAAGGCCAAAGTAGCGCTGATGTGACAAGGGAATTTGTGGGGGAGAGTGGTGCAGAGCCCACACCATCCAGCCCTGGGACTGGGGGACAGTGGCACATACCCACAGCCCTTCCTAAGCCCATGCCTGAGGCAGTGGAAGACATGAAAAATCTGCAGCATTTTCTCCATTCCTTACCAACAGCAGCACTTCTGGGAACTTTGTTTTTGAATTTGCGGTAGAGTGCTGAGGGAGGTTAGCTTGAGAAGACAGACATGGAAAACAGACCCTTGAATATGAAGTTGACAGGTTTTATTTAGAAAGCTGGCATATGCACTGGCTGCATTCATATCTGCAGTGTTCCCCAACTTGACAGGCAATCTAGAGTATGGTGTATATTAAAGAGAAGTAGTTTTGAACTCAGATTTTGGTTCCCTTCATACAGTTCCTGTGACACTGAACATTTTTAGACAACTACTGGTTTTGTTTTTCAGTAAGGACTACATGGCTTTTTTTTTAACAGCTCACTGAAAAAAAATGTGTAGTAGTGTAAGTCTGGCTGCCTAGTTAGGCAAGTTTACTTGCATTTTTTTAATGCAAATATAATACCATCAGAGTATAATACCATCAGATCATAAAAGCCTGCTTGAAGAGACTATAGGAATACATGACAGAATTTTTATAGTTTTAATTTAACCTCAGAAATAATGTCCAGCAAGTAGAATACTCTACATAACTACATAAACAATATCAACATAACCAGAATTCCTTTGAATTTCTCAGTGACCATAGGAGGATGGGGGATGATACTGCAGGTTTTGTCAGGCTGATGCCTGTCCTCTGAGATGAAAAGGTAAATGGCCTGTTCATGGGACCTAATGTTGAGTTACATCATCTCATTCACAAAGAAATACATTTATAAGAAATATGTGATTGCTTACCCATGTGCTATTGACCTCGGTTCAAGTCCTTACTCAAGAAAATGTCTTTAGGAGAGCACTTAAACACAATGCCTGTGTTTACATGTTTCCCTGAGGGGAGGTGGGATGCAGAATGTGTGCAACTTCTTTCTTCAACTAAGATAGAACAAAATATATCTAGCTCTGTTTGTAAATCTTCCAGAATGGGAAAAATTAGGAAACCTCAAAAAACCTGCCAGAGATAATTGTTGAAGTGTATTGGTCCAGAGTCAAGGTGATCCTAGATCCATGTAATGAAGACTACCAGGTTGTACTTTAAATTTTGCACTTTAATAAATTTCTTTCCGTTATTAAAGAGGAGGTTCCACACAAGAGCCTTGTGTGTAGAAGTGTTATTGAAGAACTCTATAATGTAATTTCTTAATCTTAACATGCAAATTCTGATTGCACACAGAGCTCACCAACACCATTGTGACGCTCCTTCATGATCCTAGAACCAGAGGACTAGCTGCTGGGAAAGATGTAGATCCCGGGAAAGCAACTGAACAGTTCTGTAGATTGCCTTAAATTGGTCCCAATGGTTAAAAATAATCAACTATTTTGGAGTTATTATGAAGTGACTTTTTAAAAGTAGCAAGCAGAGAAGCGTTCTGCAGCTTTCAACTTAAACCCATCTCAGAGATGGCTCAAAATCAAATAAAACTAAATGGAAGATAAAATTTTATTATGTAAGTTAAAACAAATTTAGCTTTTGCATTATTCTCTGTAATATTTTCTTTCTTGGACTTACACAGATTTATCAGTATATCCCATGAGTTTTACAGTTCGCTTACAGATCTTCATTATATTGATTCACTGAGTGCAAGTGTGAAAAGAACAGAAAATAAGCATATGACAAAAATGAGTTAATTAGGATTTCTCCCAAAGTGGGGGCTTAATGTATGTAAGTACTTTCACATGGAGATAAGCCGAGGTGTTAAAGGCTTTTGGCTCCGGAGATGACGAGACCCAAAATCTGGCACCTGAGTGTCTCAGTGTGCAGGTGGGGGTGAGTGTTCTGTGACCAATCAGACCATTCCCCAAGTAACATCAGGGAACTCTCAAGGCAGGTGTTGCTGGGTCAGAGATTTTAAGATTAGGCCTTAAAAAGCAAAGAGTCTCTTCCCTCTTCACTCTTCCCCCTGTCAAAAAACCAAACCCAAAACCAGCTCCAAACCCCACCAACTGAAAAAAGGGGTTATGTAGTTCTTTGGACTATAAAGTGTTTTAACTTCTGCGTGTAGCTACGAAGCCTGAATAGCTGGAGGAATTACAGAAAGCTGATTGTTTATTGACTGGTAAGTGGAATGAACTTGTGGTTTTAATCCGAACCTCACAAGTGTGTGTTCAGATAATGAATCCTGCAGCTATTGCTACTTCTGTTTTGGTAATCTTAAGAGAATCCCTGCAATTGTCATTTGGGACTGAGGCTGAAAGGCAAAAAACAAGGGTCAGGAATCGCACTGTCAAGAAGGTCTCCACTTTCCTTTGTCCACTAGATGCTGTTCATAGCTAGAGATTGCTCATAGTAAAATGGTGCTTATGGGTGAGGATGCTACTTCATGGTCTGAACGGTCTTAAATGAGCTTCTGGCAACATGGAGAGTTATTCCCTGGCAGGAGAGCAGAGCTTCTGGAGAGCCCTGGGCTAGGAGAAAGGTGTTAGCACCAATGGAAGTACTCTGTTTTCTGCAGTCTGAGTTCTGGCTGGAGTAGCCATGCAGATTTGTGACATCTCAGTGGTTTCATTCATGACCCTACCTGCTGTGCTACCAGCTCCTACCTGGAGCTGGTTTCTACTGAAAACTAAGTACAGCAACGCAAGGAGCATAGAGGCACATAGAAGTGAAAAGTACAAATAGAAGTGATAATTTTGGAGTGGTCCTTTCCTAGGTTTTTAAGGTTCTTGCTGTACTACACTGGTATGTAGGAAATGTTTTTAATATATACTTATTTTTCCTTGGTTAAAATGAAATCTTTAACATAGCATGTTTTCTGTGTATGTGGACAAAAGGGAGTAAACAGAAGAGGGACAAGGACAGGGAAAGGGGAGAAAACAGAATCTCTGAAGAAGCTGAGGAGCTTTCCAAAGAACAAATAGCATGATCTACTTTGAGGCTAAACTGATTAGCTCTCTTATAATCACATCTCAGCTGATGAACTTTGTGATCTTCCTCTGTAGAGCCTTCTGTGGCTGTTCTATTTCATTCCTTAAGAAGATTAGGTGGGTAATCCTGAAGCTCCACAAAACCACCTGTTGTTTGGGCCGCTGTATAATGCGGCTTTTGAGGCAATCCTTTGACAGTTCAGAAGGAGGATTGTGAGTGGGCTCAGCGATCTGTGTACCTGCTGTTCTGGTCTGCATGGGCTGCATGACACTCTGTGCTGTGTTTCCAGCAGCAGAAGTAGCTGACCCTTAGGAAAACTGGACCAAATCAGCCTGCCCTCTCTCCCCTTTCCCTTCCCAAGGGACTGTTTCTGTCTGCAGCAGCACTGCTTTTGTTGCTGTAATGATATTTGCAGAGAGTCTGTCTCTTTACCATCTGGCTGTTCCAGGGTTTAAAATGCACCAGGTGTTGGTAAATTCATCCACTTCATCAGGAAGGGTGCCTTGCAGCATGTCTAGAACTGAATTATTAAAGAAAACAAAAAATAACCTAAAAACTGATAAATACCTTAGACAGAGGTAAATCCGGGAAAGCCAGTCAGCTGCAGGTTGAGCTGTAAACAACAGTCATGCCAGAACTGGGTCAAAATCCTTGTTCTGCATAATCTGCTGGGACACAATGGTAGCTGTTCAGGCTGGGATGTTTTCCGGTAAGCCACACTGTCTGACCATCCTACTGAAAATGTCACTCACTACAAATGAAATTCCTAAATTTAAACCCACAACCCTAACTCCAGAGGGATGTAGGAACTTTTTTTTTCCCTCTGGAGAGTTCACAAACCTGTGATGATAGAATGTATTTGTAAGAAATGAGTTAAATGCTCTGGGTTTCCTGTTTTTCTACTCTGCCAATGTTAAGGACACAATCTAACAATATGTTAAGCTGGTGCTTAATTCTAAGCATCTTAATGTTTTAATAGTAGTAGGCAGTAGTGTGGCTGTTTGTCTGCTTTGATTTAAAGACTTCCTTAAGTGCATTGCTGATTTTGGCCTTCTCCACCACAGGTTAATACATTGTGATTAAAAATGGATAAGTGCAGTCATATCATCATCCACAAAATTGTCTTTGTCAATCCATTAAAATAAGATTCTTCTCATCAGTGTGTTTATTCTTTTCTATCTCCCCCTGAATGAAGCCTGTGAAGGAAGGAAAAATAATTTTCTGGTTATAAATCTTATAAATGTTAGAGGTATTTCAGGCAAAGGCCTTAAGAATGTTTTACATTTAGTGCCTTTTTCTATGAAAATATAGGACAGACATTAAATGTCTGATGTCCTGCTTAAACATCTGTCTTTCTTACCCTAAAACAGTGTGTTTTGGTCAATCAGAATACATCCTGGGAGTAAGAGTTGCACACTGCTTATGTCTTCCCTTAGGGCCATGATGGCAGGTAAAGCTGCTGCAGTTTCATTACAAACACAAGATTTTGTGAGCCATAGGTGCTGAGAAAATCATGCAACAACTTGTCAGTGCTTTTCTGACTGTGGAAATCTGATTGCTTTAAAAAAAAAAAAAACAGAGTAAACATATGGCTATTGTGTTTGATTAATTTGTTTCTTCATATTCCCTGGCAAGGAATGAAGGGGTCACAAGACCTGAGCATAGATAAGTCACTTCTGGTTGCCCTTCAGTTTGATCTCTAGTAATCACCATTAATGTTGGTGCAGCTTAATTGAATGTTTTGTATTGCAAAATGGATCTCCATGGTTGGCACTTTTCATGCTTAAAATGGCTCAGTAGAAAAAGAATTATCTGAAAAATGTTTTTGACAGGGTGTCTTAAGTGGCAGAGTGAGAGACTTAAAAGATTGCTGTTGTGAGGATCAATCTTATCAGTGGTGCTAAGGGTAGATGGAAAATGGATTAATCATCCTATTCCTGACAGCGCAGGGCAGAGAGGGTTAATAACAGGAATATTCTTCCACAGTGCTCTTCTGGCTGAGGAAGCTCAAGGTAACCAAATGTAGGGATATGGTTTGATTGACAATTTATTCATCAAGGCATTGATTGTTTCCTGCCATTCAGCTTGAAGACAGGCTGTTGAGTAAAGAAATGTCTAATTAAAATTCCTTTGTGGTGCAATTCCCCATGAAATACATGAAACCAACAGCTGAGACAGCAGGAGAATTAAAAAATACAGTTTTCCAGTGTTTCAGAATACCTGTTTTGCATGATCAGTTTAGAAACCTGATTCTGGAGTTTTGTCCTTCAATGTAGCTGCCCTGTGAAATTTCAAGGCAGGCATGTGCCTCTGCTTTCTTTTTTGCTCTTGGCTAATGGCTTTGTATTTTCTAATGACAACTTAACCAGGGGAAATCTGTGATAAACTGGGCCTTCTCTCAAGATAAAGAGTAAGCAAACCAGGGAATTTACTCTAGCTTTGGCTGAGGAGGTGAATTTGGATTGTTGATGCCTTTTCTGCCTCAGAAATTCATGCATGAACTTGGGAGTAGAAAGGAGCTTATCTGTTTTAGCTCTTTGAAGGGTAGAGAATATGATAGAAGAAAACAGCTTTTTTTCTTGTAGCAATTATGTGAACAGCAGCATTTAAACATTGGAAACTCTCCCACTCCAGGAAGTCAGCGTGCTGTAGCTCAGCCTTCTGATTGCTCCCATTCTACTGATAGTAATTTTCTGTCCAGTAGTTTCTATAAGGCAAATATTCTCTATATTGCAGATATCTCTTCCTGTTTACTCAAAGAATTACATCAACTGTTTCCCAGCCTTCCTATGTCCCAAAGGAAGTGTTAGACAAACTAGGCTGTCACAGGGATTGTAAACTCCCAAAAGTTTTGTATGAAGAGCACCTCTAAAGGATAAATTAATGCTGAGCAAGCACAATTTTTTATCTTTTGTAAGTCTCTATTGCTATCTTGTAATCTGTAAGACAGTAAATAAAACCTTTTCCTAGTAGAGAACTCTAAATTGTATCTTGCAGAACACTGAGTGCCGTTATATTCCTAAGTACTGAGATACAGCTACAAACCCTCACAGGAGACAGAGCTGTTGTGTATGTGTGTACATATGTATGTATCACTAAAGAAAAGTTGGCTTTTCCCCCATGAATTACTAGTCCTATTCTTTAGCTGGCCATGTTTTTTATTGCAATGAAATATAGGGATAAAGACCCATGAGAGATAAAGTGGTTGTAAGTGCATTTAATGCAGGTATTTGCATATTCCAGATGATAAAGGGATTAAATGAGACTTCTTTTAGATCAGTATAAAAGGATATTTCAATATTGTAGTCATTAATTCTGGATTTTACATAAAATACTTGTAAATCAAGCCATTTTTCTTCATGTCTAAGTATTTCTAGAAGCTGACTGCAGTGTCATTGAAGTGTTTGAAGTTGGGGGAAATAAGAGTTGTATGGCTTGAGACAGTGAGAAAAGTCAAAAAGTCACCTCTTTGAGAAACAAGGCCTGGACAGATGAAGAAAGTACTGGATACTTTATTTCTTATTAAAGGATTCAGTTGTGGAGAATCTGTATTCTTTAATGGGATAATTTCTGATTATTTTGTTGTAGTACTTTCACAAGGCTGCAAGCTGACCACAAACTGCAATTCTTCTGATTGTTCAAGGGCTCTGATAGAAGGCAGCAGATAGAGCACTGTCCCTGCAGGCAGTGCTGCCCATAGACCTGCTGCTAAATTTTCTTTTACCTAAAGAAGGTGGAGTAAACCTCCCTTGGTGCGCAAGTGAAATAGAGAAAAATAAGTCATAAAAAAGATCTGGAGTTATCAGAGTATCTAGAAGTACTTTCTTTTAATTTACTATTTTCTTAAGTGAAAATGGACTTCAGTCCCAAAAGTAGCAAACAAATCATTTGACTACATTTGGGAAGAATGTGAATAATTCTGTGGTGTGATTTATTATGTGCCATTGAAAGCAATTTTGGTTTAATCAGAAATCATAGAAAGTATGTAATTAAAAATTCTCAAAATGTATGGGTTAAAAATGTCACCTAGTATGGGTTTGTAACAGCTTCATTTGTCCATTCTGTACTTGGAGCTGTGTGGCAGGGCACAATCACATGTATAGAGCAGTGATTTACAGAGCTGAGAGCAGACACTAATGAGAAAAAGCTTTTAAAATAAAGACTTCTATTATATCATTTATGTAGCTGTGGCCATAAAGATCAAAAAAAAAAAAAAACCTGAACAGATAGTTTCTAGGCTTAAATGTGAAAGTGTCCAAGCTTATACCCTTGTGGATATAAGAATTATACTAGGAAAGAGCTGACAATAAATTTAGAGGACAGCTATATCTTGCTAAGTGGCACTTCAAAACTTGTATTAATTCTAAAAGCAAAAGTCAAACATGCATTTTCCCTCCCTTCCTTATGCAATGAGGCGTTTGGGCTTCAGCTACTGTTGGGTTTTTTGTATGGTAGTTGAACAAATACCTCTTGCATACACTACAGAGGCATGGGCCAGAGAGAAGCCTATGTTATTCAATACAATACAGGCAAAAAAATTTTCATAAATGATTTCTCTGAAGAATTTTTGTGGTAGTGAATGAAGGTGATGCCCAGCTCTGGCTGGTACACGTCAGCAGTACTGATATTAAAAGCTCAGGGCTGGCTCACATCTGCTGCCAGGGGACAGAGCCCATCACTGAGTTGTAGCATCAGCTCCTGCTCCTGTCTTGTAGTTGGCTGGAATTGCTGTGCAGTAATGGGGAAAGGCACTGGCAACCTGGAGCACAGCTCTGCACACAGGTAGGAAACAGCTGTGGAGGGAATGCTGCTGCCTGCTTGTCCCAAGTTATGTGGCCCTTCTGCCATGCCTGTCTTCTGCAGTGAGCTGGGTTTGAACCACACCAGATGTCTTTGCTGCTGTTAGCTGTTGTGTCTCTGTCAAAGAGTCCTGCTCGTGGTTTTGAGTTGAAAAAGGGTTTTCTAATCACAAAAAGTAAAGGGAAGAAGCAAAAAATGATGAATAAAATTTCTAGTAGATAACTTCAGCAGCAAACAAAATCTTACAGGAGGGTCGAGTGATCTGTTGTCTAGGTACTTTGATGTACAAATGGTTCCCAGTTCTTGAATTTCAGTTTACCAAGGCATGTAATGCTAAGTATGTTTGGATTTTTTTTCTCACTGACATCTAGTAACTAGCTTAGTAATACCAGACAGCTGTTCTGAAGGGTCCTGCAGGGCATTCTGTGCATTTCATACAGCTTCCATAAGTAATGCTGCAAACATCACAGTGCTGTTCCAACCAGTAGCTCAGAGCAGGGCAATTTGGGGTCCCTGTCCAAGAGGGACTTGCATGATGGTAAGCAAACATCTATTTATTACAGAAACTATGAAATTCTACTATACTTTCTTAAAAATTCTAAAAACCCTCCAAAAAACAAAACAAATTCAATAAAAGAACTAGTTCAAGGACTAGAGTAGACTCTCAATTTTATTTGTGAAGTGGTGGATTTTATTTGTGAAGGAATGGGAGGGGCTTTTTTTCCTTTGTTAATTGCTTTTAGCAGCAGGATTGAGGAAGCCATGTAAGAAACTGTAATGAACATCTCTGTAAACCAGGAATAGGATAGATCTATAAAGCTCACTCTTACCTGTGGAATTACTGGAGAGCCTGCAGGGTGGATAGCCTTCCTTTTGGATCAATGCTTCCTTTCACTAGAAACTGCACAGGTGCCCAGTTACACATCCTGATGAGTGTTGCCTCATCACCTGGGAAAGACCTTGACTGCTTCCCCAGGTAATTCTTCTGTGAATATCACAGCTACGAGAGAATAATTCAAGTCTTTTGCCCAGCCCAGGAGCCTGAGCCGGGCTGGAGGCCAGTGCTGTGTGGTGTGGCATCCTGAATGACTGCTAGTAAAACCACTGCCTTGCTCAGATCCAAAATTATAGTTAGTCTTATTTTGCCACTGTATTTCTGAGGCAAGTAGTTAGGAAGGATGGTCAGAAACAGTCTGTCAAACCTATGGCATGAGAAGGAACTACTGCATTCCCAAGTACAGCCTCTAAATTTTTGGAACCTTGGGAGCTACTTCAGCCATGAGGGCTGTTTTGTGCAGTGTAAAGCCTAGTGTGAGTCCTTTGTATAATATAGCATGGGTGGGCTTTTGCAAGGAGTATTAGTAGAAAAAGTGATATTAATATACCTGTTAGTTCACATACCTGATGAATTAAAAATTATTCTAATTATAAAGCAATTTATCTTTCTTTTTTTTTTTGAGTTCTTCATTCCTAAACAATAGTCAGTCTTAGAGGAAGCTACCAGGGGACTTGTCAGCCAATTAATAAAAAAATGCAGTGTTTCCTGAATGTATGATCTTTGCTTGGCTTTTGTCAGATTAATAATTTAGTAAATATAGTTGAGTGTGTTTAATGCAATTTTCTCCTCTTTAACTTTAAAATGTTCTTTTAGGTAGAGAAAAATCACTTTTATTTGTGCTTTCATGAAAAGAAAGCTGTTTTCCCTCACTTCAGGATGATCTAATCCTGCAGCAAATGGGGGTGGTGGGGGTAGAGGGGGAAGGATTGAGCAGCCAGATTTTTCAAGCATTGCTGTCAAGTTTGAATGGCCAGTGAAAATTAATTGCTTTTCATAGCCTCCATCTTGGTAAGCACTTTGCATTTCACCATAGCTTTAGCTGAAGAAACCTTGGTGGCTGTGCTGTGGCAAAGCAGGCACTGGGGAGGTGTGGAAGTGCAGCTGAGGCATGAGGACAGCTGGAGAAGCAGAGTCTGCTCTTGCTTTGCCTGCCCCACATGGACGCAGCAGAAGCGCAGTGTTTGATGGGCTGGGACCTGCTCTGATGCCTTAGGTTTTAACTTTTATATTTTTCAAATCCTGTACTGCTTAGAGTGTAACTCTGAAGCTCCTTGTAGCCTGTAATTTCTGCTCTCTCATGCAAGATAGACATAACAAAGCCTCTCCAGGCTTTGCCTTCAAGGACAGCCAGGCTGTTCTAGGCCCAAAATGTGTAAACCAAAGCCTCTAAGGGGGGAGCAAGCTGAGGGGAATTACATCATTAAACTGGGGCTTTAATTGGAGAATTAACTGTGATATGCAAATGAATCAAACCTATAAAGGTGTGAAGAACTCGTGACCTGGGGTCCATCTTGGGGTTCATTTTTTGGAAGCAGCCTCTGGCTCCCCCAGGGTGTACCTTGAAGGCCCTTCAAATAAATACCTATCTTTATTCCCTTACTCTGGTCTAGTCTCTGTTTCTAGGTGGCTGGAGAAGGCATCAGCTCCTCTGCTGCTCGTGCACAGTGTTGGGGTCAGGGGGATTCCAGGTGCTGCTGTACTGACACCTCCACACATCTGTGGCTCTTAGTGAGTTCTCCTGGCCTGCTGCCCTTTCCCTCTTCACAATGGTGCTCCTCCACTGTGTGCTCATACCAGGATCTCCATAAAAGAGGACAAGTCCCCAGCTGCTGCAGTCACTGCCCCAAAGGCTGTGGAGGGTCGATGTGTGCAGTTGTGGCTGCCAGCAGGTGACTCTCCTTCTAATGACTCGTGGGCTCCAGAACAGATCATGTCATGGAAAAGATAAGGAAGGAAGGATATGGCCATGCACCCACCAACAGCCTGGCTGCATCAAACATTATATTGAACAGGTCTCCTGCTTTCTGCTGGATACAGAAACAAGCAGTAAGCGAGGGAGTAACATGGGCACTACTTTCAGCATTAGCAGAGGTCTGTAGTGAAGGATACTGCCTCTTGTTCCCCAGAGGCTGCCCAGCACATCATCTGCTGCTGTGGGCTATGTGCTCAGCAGCCAAAAATTACCACTTGGGGAACAGATATTAAGTATATTTGTCGAATTCTCCATAAGTCCTATTGGAGACTAGACTAGGAGTTGCACTGCCTGATACGAAAATTTTAAGTTAAGTAGTTCAAAGGCTTTGTCCAAGAAAAAAAAAAATCTCGTCCTTTCACAACTGGAATATAGAGCAGAATATTCAGATGAAAATAATTTATGATAGTAATTATGGTATAAACCAATTTTTCAGCGGCTAGTTGCTTAAATTCCTTCTCCACTCCACACTTATCAAACCTGTAGGGAAATCACTGTAAGAAATACCCCTTCTGCCTGCTATATTCATCAGAAATAGGATGTTGTATGTGAATGCTTAACTGTGTAATGAAAAGAGGGTCTCATGTGCAATGATCTAGAGTATCAAGAGGTCAACCAGTTTTCTGAAACAAAGTCTAATTTTTACTGGCAGCATCTAATATTAATTACTAAAGCTCACACCTTTCCCTATTAAAATCCGAACATTTATGCACATAATTGTGAGACATCTAATGGCTTGACAGCTTTAATTTTTTTCACTGTGTGCATTTCATTTTGTTTAACCATAAGAAAACTGAACTTCCATTTATTATGGGAAAAATTGATTCAGAATAAATCCTGACACTTTGAGTTACTTCTGAGCTTTTGTATTTAATGGAAACACAGTCTGAAATCCCTTCCTATGCTCCCTGTGTGGAAAGGGGGGGATTTGACAGTAGGAGAGCAGATCTCACTGCTAATAAAAGTGACTGCATGGCAGGGTGGGACAGGTGTGTTGTGTAGTCATTTTGCTTCAGGACCCTTCCCCAGCAGGGAGGCCCCACAATGTTGGTACTAAAGTGCAGATAAGCAAGAGCAGCTTCACCAGGCAGCATTGGCTGTGATAAGAGTGCAGGATTGGTGGTAGTGCTGCCTTTACTCCAGGAGTTTCTGCAGACCAGAGGTCTGTAGATCAGATATCTGTCCCAACCATCTCTTGGTATCTCCAGGCAAGCTGAAGCCTGTATGGTAGGTGCAGATGCTGCATTCAGAAAACAAGCCTGGTTTGGTTGAGCTCTTCCTCATTGCCACAATAGCCTTGCAGAGCAGTCCCTGAGGTCTGGTCTGGTGCTTGCTGGAATTTGGCTGAGATGCTCAGTCTGGTGTGATAAGCGTGGATGCCAACTGGACCATGTATGTATTGCTGCAAAACTGGAAAGTGGTCACCAACTCGTTTCACATCAGCTACTGGGCAGATACCAACGTAATAGGCATAAACTTGGTATGGGATTTAAGAAAGGAAAAAAACCCAAGCTATTTTGTAATCATTAAGAAACAAAGCATAAATATAATGCTGGCTACTGAAGAAGGCTAGGTGAGGACATTGTGAGGCCCCAAGGAAATTCCTTATAGGAGAATTACTGCAGCAGAATTCACAAGTGGTAGGGAGATGCTCAGCAGCAAGGAAAGAGTAGAGTGGATGAGCAGTCCTTGATAGGACCGTGACTATTAAATAGCAATTTCTGCCATTGCTTGCTTGTCCACCTTGTTTTTTCACTTTGACTCAGCATGAAGAGTAGCCTAATAAGTACTTTTGTATTGGTAGTCCCCTGACACAGGACTGCTCTAAGGCTGGGTAAGCTGTGAAAAATTCTGGGCTCCTGAAGCAGAGGTGGCTCTGACCTCAGGTGCTGAAGCTCGGTCCCTGCCCCCCTGTTTCTTGTCACTCCTGCTCTTGTTGCCAAGGGGGGGATTTCTCCTCATCACTCCTCTGACACTTTTCAGTCTTCGAGATTGTTTTGTAAATTGTGGATGTTGTAAGCACATATATCTAAGCTGCCTAGAGTTCAGGCTCTTGTGCAAGGATATTGCTTGACAGAGGGAGAAATCCTTCCTAGTCCTTACCCTACACTAACATAGGATAGTGAGCAGGAAATGGTCTGATAGTTAAAGCAGATGGTTTCTCAGCAAAAGCCTTATGTGGCTTGTGTTCTCTGTAACTTTTTTTAGTGAGACAAACCAGCTTTCCTGATATGACAGCTTCATTGCTGTGCCTTGTGGAAACATGCTGCCACTTTTACTAATTTTACCTTGTAAGAATATGAGAGCACAGTGGTTAAGCAAAAAAGTCAACGTTGCTATGATTTGAGAGATGCTTTTTTTTTTTTTTTTTTTGTGGCATAAATGGTTGCCAATAGAGGGAAGCAATTTATTAAACTATGTAGACAATAATAGCATTAAAATACAGATGTGTTCCTGCTTTTCCTGATTTTTACATATCTGCATCATGAGACAATGCAGTTGCTAAAAGAGTGCTCCCCAAAAGGGCTACATGGTTTGTAAATGACAACAGTGAGGGGAAAAATAATAAAGACAAACTTATTCCAGAAGACTGGATTAACAGGGTTTAGAGCCCGAAACAGGGTGCCTGTAAATGAATGTAGAGCATGAGTGTTGATAAAGTCCTGGGACTGCTGCTAACAGGGCTGGGGAGCTGGGAGATGTAGGAGTAGCTTTCCAGAGAGTGGGGGGACCAGGGAGGTGGTGACATGTCTGATAGAGCTTTGTTTGTGCAGACCAAGGGAAAGGGCAGTGCTTCTGCCTTTCCTTCGAGGTACAAAGGAGGAGCAAAGTGATTCACATTGTCTTCTCCTCTAACTGGTGCATTGTACCTTTGTGTCAGCTGGGGATGCAAATATGATAATTGGTTTCTTTTCGGCTATACTGACTTCCATTGAACAGATCCAAAAGTTTCAGATTAGAGCCTGAGTGACACTGAGGTGTGCCTTCCTACAGTGCTGTCAACCATGTCTTCCTGCAATGCCAAGCACTGTCTGTATTTGCTGGGGAGGGGTCACGGTGGTATCTGATTACATTCATGTTTTTTCTTGGAGTTATCCTTTCTTGGAGTGATTTGAGGTCTCTGAAGGTCAAAGTACAGGAACTAAAACTAATAATCACCTGTAACAATTCAGAAACAATCTCTGGAAATGGATTTGCCTTCACCATGTTAACTGTTGGTGTAAAATAAGAATGCTTAAATGATTACGCATTCATCTTTCACATTTCAGCTCTATGAGGCTGGACTCATTGATTTTAAATTCATGTCCCAAGACACTTCCTGCAGTTTCCTAACCCTGTATTAGGGCTCTAAATAAGTTTATGACATCATGACAACTTTTCTTATGTAATAAATGGTGAAGACATTAACACATGACTTAACAGGACCATATGACTTTAGACCAAAGAGAATAGGTTCTCAAAGAGAAAAGTTCTTGCTTGAAAATGTATCTTCAATAATTGCAGGGAAAATACAGAAAATTACTGTCAAAGTAAATTGCATTTTGAATGAATACCATCTCCTTTCAAGTTTGCCCCACCATGATAATCCTTCTTTGTTTACTGGTGCTGCCCTTTTCTCTTTAGAGACCTTTAGCGAAGACTTATTTTATATTTCATGTATCATTAAAGTGACTTAAATGATCAAGGATGTGGTAGGCCTGACATTTATTTTTAATTATTAGCATAAATAAAGAGCCATCTATATTCCACACCTGCTGCAATTATAAAAATATATTTTCTTCATTTATAAAACAATTATGTGCTTCAGGGAGTCAGTCAGAGAGATGAGAGCCTGTTCTTTTTGGTAATCTCTCTATATTGTCAGTGTTTATCAGATCTGACCACAAAGACCAGCGATGTGATTTTGATGCCACTCAATGCATGTATTCCCTGCAGCTCGAGGAAAGGGTATCTGCATAGTAATGAAAACAGAATTGTGGAAGAAAAATACTCTGAAAGTGTTTTATCACAGCCTCATATCTATACTGTTGGGCAGCACAGTCTTAGATATTGTATTTCTGAAAAGAGCAGTTTGATGAGAAATGCTGTATTGGTCACAAAAATCTTAAGCTAGAACAGCTTTTAGATCCTATCTAAAAAGCACTTCAGTTTAAATTTTGATCACTTTAAAGATTAAAAACTTCATATGAATTGAAAAAGCAGAGCTATGTTTTGCTGAGCATTGCTTTCTGTTTTTAATTCCAATTGTATGTGTAAATCAGCATTAGTTATGAAATGTATGCGTAATTACATTTTAGAAAATACAACACTTTCAATAAATCTAATCTGAGACTCTATTTCTCAAAGTCCTCTTCTTTAGTAGTCCACACTCCCTTCTCATGCAGGCTGTCATATTTATTTTTTTTAATGAAAAGTCTATCATGAAATAGTAATGGTATTTTAACACTCTTGGCAAGACTGGCTAGAGCACAACAGTGGAATCAAGCAGTTACAACTAAATAATTCCTCTTCAAACTGTAGTGCCTTAGGTTAAACAGCCTCATCTAACAAGGTTGAGAGAAGCTTTCTGTACTTTTCTGCTCAGATGAAGAAAGCCTCCTTTGTATTACACTGGATAATTTCTATTTCCAAAGCTGCTCTTCCTGTTCAACTTGAGTGAGCTGTGGCATCCTGTACAGCAAGTGAAGATGTCTTACATTTGGATGTTTTCAGTCTGGAGATTTCTTGTGGTCCTATTAGATGTAAGGGGGTCACACTGTCTTCTGAAGTCCATGTGGCTCTTAGCCTCTCTGAGGCTTCTTCACAGTTGTGAAGGTTTTCACAGTACGGGCTGTCTAATGTGACATATTTGCTTCTTGTGACACACCAAGAATTTGTAACAGTGCAAATTATCAGCTGAATGCCTTTTGATAAAATAAGATATGATGGCAATTTGGTAATTTAGTGTAAATTCATAAATTTGTTGTTTAAAAGTTAAAGTAATTAGTTAAAAGCTTTTTGATTAATGATAGCTAACAGCTTGTATGTATGAATATTATAGTGCTGAGTGGCTGTATTCCAGGTGAAGTGATTGATTGTGTTCTGGGGGTGCACATATGTTCTGGGTGCATATAAATTATTGTTAGTCATGCAGTTTCACTAATAGGATTATTTTCAGTGGTAGACCTGCCATTTTAATGTGCTTGCTTTTCAGTCTGATTCTAGATATTCAAGACTGCTCTGTCTTGCATCACTGTAGTTATTCTCTTCTCTTTCATATAACTGTCATACGTTGGGGACAATGGCAACAAGAAAAATGAAAAGAAAATGTATTTTGATGATATGAAAACAGCAATATAGACAAGAAAACCCCCCCAAACCAGAAAAACAAACCCATAACACTTTATATTTTAAGCAAGTAAAAGGTCTACTTTGACTTTTTTATGACAAGGCAATTTGGCTTTTAGGATAGTGTTTTCAAAAATGTTCAACATCCACAAAAGTAAAATTCTTTGGATGCCTGTCTTCCATTTGCTTCAGTTTGAGGTAGGAATCCAGACTATATAGTGAAAGAAACTGGTCTCTAAAATGTTCACACAATTTGCTCCTCAGGATGTAGACCTGTATATCACTTGACGTTCAGGGAAGCTAGTGTTCTTTTGTTACAAAAATGTTCCTTGAAATTTCATTTGAAGGCAGCAAACTGAACTGCATGGGCTCAGCTTACCAGGCACGTTGCAGCTGCTCTGGTGGCTTTGCTAGCACAGAGAGCCCACTTGACATCTCTGGCTATACCAAGAGGTCTGTGTGAACACTGAGCTTCTAGGACATGGCCAGAGTCCAAGAGTTAGACTGAGACTTTGCTGCGTGGTGTTAGACATCACCTTTACCCACTGGGGGTTTTGATATGTAATATAAAATGAACAAACTGTGAGGGGGTCAATTTAATACCAAGCCACCACAGGGTGGAGGGAATGTGGAAGTGGCATCATTCCAGTTTTGGCCGCAGCCTCTGACCTGGGCAGAGTTCTTTGGCTGCAGCCCACAAATACAGAGCTACAGAACATGTTGTTCTGAGAAACAAACCCAAGGTGCTAGACTGACAGCAATTGCTGTGCAGTGCTCAATTGTCTCAGTGATGCAACTAAAAAGGCAGTGACTGGGCATGTCTTCTGCCATTCTCTATTTCCATGAACCTCACCCATTTCTAGACATTCAGGTGTCCCTTGTGTCCTTTCAGGATTTGGCCTATGTGCTCAGACTGTCTGGAGCTTTGTGGGGAGGATGCCTGTCTCCCACAGCCCAGACTGGGACCATCCACTCATTTCACACAGTGAGGAGAGCAGCTGTCCGACAGTAACTGCTTTCATCCACCAACCCTCTCCCTCTGTTATTTGCACATTACTGTCATTTCTGCCTCTCTTCTCATGTGCAGCATATCTGCTTCTAGATGTTCAGAGCAGTTTCTGCATGCAGATCTGGAGTGGATTTCCTATCAGAAATCAATATTTTAAATGATGTTTTCCCCACAAGATTATTATCATTGTAAAATCAAAATATTTTGCAGATCTTGAAAGCTCCAAGAATATTCTGTGTATGAGCTGACAGGAAACCATAATCAAATTGTCAAGCAATTGCTTCTACTGTGGCAAAGTGAGAATGTTAGATTACATGTGTCAGCATGTGAAGATAAAGACTGTGTAGTGAACAGCACGCTGAAGGTTTGATGGGAGATGGGAAGTTTATCGCTGTACACTGTAACCTATTGTAGACAGTTCTGCTACCTCAGCACTCCTCAGTTTGCATTAAAGACTATGATCAATAAAATCCCTCAGTTTTGTCATTCTACCAACTTTATTTGGTCAATTAAACTGAAAACTAATTGCTATTCCAAAGGGTTAAGTAATAAAAGATGCAGAATGCTAATGTATGTTCGCTAGTTGTTTACTGAATCTAATATTATTGCTGCTTTAATCTCTTCAAACTGGCGTCAAAATGTATGCTGCTGTGATTATTTGAGTAAGAAAAATGACTCATTTATTCAACGTATGCATTGGCTGCTGATCTGGGTTTTCAGATGTTTAAAGATTTATGTTCAAATTATTTTTTTCCAGTTTTCCTGTCCTTTTGCCTATTCTTCTGTAAACTCTTCAATCTTCCTGTTCTCTATGGCTGATCTATGTTCACTGAGAACTTCTTACCAAACCACTGTTTGGTTCTGAACTTGGGACTCTAACCCAAAATGTGCTGAGAACCCGAACACTCAATAAATTCAGTCAGAATTAATGACTCATCACCTTGTAAGATCAAGGCTTGTGGGACATGTTCTCAAGGAGCCCAATCATTCCTGTAGCTTTTTCTCTTGTAGAGAAAGAAAACATATTAGCAGGAGTGGAATGTAAAAGGTTTTTCACTCTGGTAACTGGATTGCCATTCAGGGTGGTTATTTAACTGTAGCAGGGAACAGGCATTTACTACCAGTTAAATAAATTAGTAATCTTAGAAAAGTACAGTATTTAGCCAGTTAACTGGTACAGCCTTTGTCTGACCATGACTTGTAATTCCCCAACAAAATTTAAAAGGAAGTTGTTATAAAAATAGGATAGTTTCGGATGTTAAATTAAATAAAAATGGTTTATTTAACAATTAAAAAACTGGAACCAAAAAAACCCCGAAAATTTAGATAAAAATTAAAGTCCGAGATCCCTTCGAGCAGAGACACTTTTTTCAGCCAGTTAGACTATTACAAACCCAAGCATAGCTTTTTCTCGGCGCGGAGCTGCCTGAAAAAGGCAGAAAAAGTTGTTCTATGGCCTGATACCCACGACCGAGGCTCTCCGTGGCTTGTCCAGACGAAAAAGAGAAAGAGCTGGAGATTTCGGTTTGGGATAAAGGGGAGTCTCTCCCCCTCTTCACTCCCAGTTCTGCTTCCTTGTCCCACGGTGATTGGTTATGCACTCCCCAAGCAGTTCTCAGCCAATGGCTCGTGAGTTTCTAGGGTTGCTGACAGCCCATTGTCTGCCGCGGGAATTGATTTTATCTGGAAACATGCTCTGAGAGAACCGGCTGCAAAACCCAGGATCCCATGTTCACTTTTACAAGGTACAAAACAAATAACACCAAACTACAGCTCTTAAAACTACTTAAACACCCTTAAAACATTTTCATAACTATCTAAAATAAAGGAGTTTGTTAATTTTATATTTTAGTTAAAATAATATTTCATAAAAATACAGCAGCTTTGGTACTTGATGAAAGGGTGATGCGAAAGTCTTAAAAGGGTTCATGCATAACAGAAGTTAACAGTGATACATGATGGGAGAAGAAAAATAATTAGTAGACAATCAGAATTAGGTTGCCAAAGGTAGATTAAACCACTATTGTACATTGAGAGGGTGGCTGGGGAAGGGAACATGCAAAATGTCATCATTCTGGTTGGTAGGAAATAGTTGCAAGGGTATTGTTTAAAACTATATGGAGGGAAATAAAATGGAGAATGAAAAATGCATGAAGATTGGAAGCATTATGTGTATTTAAATTAAAGACAAGGAAAAAAAAGGATAAATTGTGAATATTTAGACTGATTTAGAAATAGATTTCTAATCTTCCTGGGGTAAGGGCCTGGAGCAGCCTTCCAGCACCACTTGTAAGTGGGAAATGTGCTTTCACCTGAGCCATGTGACTCAGTTTCATCTGACTTGCACTGGAAAGGGCAAAGCAGCCAGTGTTGGCTGTGCCTGTGCTTTTCTGTCAGTGGGGGTTGCAGGTGGACTGTCATCTTAATACTAAACAAGAAGGTAAGTTTATGTTTAAACTGGAAATGAGTCAGCTAGTGAGACAATTGTGTAGTGTGGGGTTGGGACTACACAGTGTGTCTAATGACTCAGCTCTAGTTCTCTAGTTTTGCATATTTTATCCTAAAGAGCAATTGTTTCTCAGAACTATTCTATGTCTGGTAGGGCTGTGAATTCACAGATTGAAGGGCAAAGTCTGTGCTTCTGTGATCAGTGTCTCTGCTGCTTTAGAGTGTGCATTTGAGAATGTGTACTGGGGATCCACTGGGCCCAGGCTTGTACATTTATTTAGTACCTGCCAGGTGAACTCTCTCTAAATCTGAATTCCTTTGCTCCTTCTGGGGGTCACATGAATTTATAGCTGAGTCCTATCCCCATTAAAGCAGTAGGAAGATGACAGATGAGATTCTCTTGGTCTGGAGAAAATATTCTTTGTTAGGGTCTTGAAGGCTTATCAAATATTAGAATCTGAGACTCAGAAGAAGAGAGATGGATGCTGACTGGTCCAAGATCCAAGTGCAGTGCTAGAGGGGAAAAAAATCCTTTCATTCCAAGCTCCTAGTTCTCTAAAATGAACACATCAGTGTCTACTCTCTCCTTGATCCCTCTCCATGAGAGCATTCTTTTCCTAGAGTCAACAGCAAGGTACCTCTCCTCAATATAAACAATTTGAGAATGTTGTTGAAAAAGGTGTGATTTGAACCCAGATAAAAATGATCATATATGCACATTATTCTAGAATAGGTATAGAATGAAAGTTAAGAAAACCCCATGAGCTGGGAACTTGCTGTTGATGCAAGTTCAGTACACATTAACTTAGTGCTCAAAAATTTTTGTTTGCCAGCAATCTGTAGGCCTTTTCATCACCAAATTACTATTCAAGTTCAATCACTGTTTTCTCATTCCAAAGGCTTATAAACTCTATTTCACTAAGCAAATGTATCTCTTCAGTAAAATTTGTTATCATCATGCACTTGCAGCCCAGAAGGCCAACTGCACCCTGGGCTGCATCCAAAGCAGTGAGGACAGCAGGGTGAGGGAGGAGATTCTACCCCTCTGCTGTGCTCTGGTGAGACCCAGCCTGCAGTGCTGTGTCCAGCCCTGGGGTTGGAAACATAGGAAGGACACAGATCTGTTGAAGTGGGACCAGAGGAGACCATGAAGATGGAACTCAGAGGGCTGGAGAGCCTTTCCTGTGAAGACATGCTGAGAGCTGGGGCTGTTCAGCCTGGAGAAGAGAAGGCTCTGGAGAGACCTTAGAGACCCTTTATGTACTTAAAGGAGAGACTATAAGAGGGACTTTTTACAAGGGTGTGCAGTTCTGGGACAAGAGGGAATGGCTTTAAACTGAAAGGGATAAGTTTATATTAGACTATAGGAAGAAAGTCTTGTCTTTGAGGGTGGTGAGGCACTGGAACAACAGAGAGGTTATTCCCTCCCTATCTGTGGAAGTGTTCAAGGCTGCAGTGGATGGGGCTTTAAGAACCTGATCTAGAGGGAGGTGTCCCTGCCCATAGCAGGGATGTTGGATCCAGATGATTTTTAAGGTCCCTCCCAACCCAAACTGTTCTATGATCTTAGTTGGCACCTAAACACAGCAAATAAGTTTTGTTCACGGTACCTAAGCAATGAATCCTGACTGGTGACTTTGTGCTGTCACAATAGGAACTGCAAATGAGTAGGAATTAAGTAGCAGTTACTGTTGCTTTAACTCTTGGTTTGAAACTGCTTACTTGTGGTTTATTTTTGCACAGCTCTCCAAGCTGCTTAGCTGAAAAGTCATTTAAAATGTTTGTTGTATTGCTGGGAAGGATAGCCTGCCAGGGGCTATTATGATGACAAAATAAATGCCAGTGGCTGTACTTTGCCAACAGAATATTGGACCATAACTTTTTTTCCTCAGCATTTTCCACAGTCACTCTCTGAATGGAAGATGGCAAGAGTGTTGGGGTGAAATGCCGTAGATTCAGCATTCTCCCTTGCCTGGCTCTCCTCTTCTTTTGGAGGACCTTAAGTACACATCTTCCTGAAACTAATCTTACACAGGACCCTACTTCATCTTCCTGCCTCTTTCAATTGCTTTGATAATAATAAGAATTTTAGCATTAGAAGAATGCCTTTGTAGTATCACTCAAGGAGGAGTCTTTGTTGTCATACATCTTAATAATTTATCATGCTCTTGATAAGAATTCTAGATCAGTAGATAAGAGTAAACAGGCTCAGGGAGACAGTCGTTTGATGCTGATGTTAATTTTGCAGCAACTGAATTGGTCTTCTGTCATTACAACTTAAGATGCATAATTGCAAGATCATCATTTTGGGGAAGTTACTACTGCCAAATGTTTTACAAAACGTGTATTAATTAAGCAGTTTAAAATAAAATGCACCTTTCCTTACTAACATGGAAAAGAGGAAAAAACTGTAGTGTTGAGACCTTAAAACATTTATAAATGAGGAAGAGAGTGTGCTGCAATCTCTGTGCTAAAATTAGAAAGAGATTTTTTTTGGAATATAACCAAGCCATTAGAAATGAGCAGACTAGTTTAGATAAAAATAGAATTAAACTGAACCTATAGTTAATATTCAAAAACACTGAATGCTTGAGAAACTAATAATCATTTTTGCTTAGTTCAGTAACCCATCTAATCAGATTAGATTGCAGTAGGAGCTAAGGAAACCAAGGAAATATGTCATAAACAAGGTAATTCTGGAGAGGGAAGTGGCTTAGTGATTTAAGTATTTGGAAGTTTGTGTGCTTTTTTAAATGATTGTGTCTGTTATCGTGTTTACAACTAACTATAGTAGGAGGCCATATGGAAGAACAGCATATGAATGCAACATCAGCTCAGAGAGAAATGCCTGCAGTTGCTTGTGAACCTGACTGTACTTGGGAATGATGCACTTTGTAATGCCCTTTGTCAGAGGCAAAAAGAAGGTGGTGGTTCTTAGCTCCCTCTGCTACGCTCCTTACGAGAAGTGACAGCGGAACTGAGTGATCTGTGAAAAAGGAGAGCACAAAATGTGTGACTTGTGTCAAGTTTCTGCTCAAGTGCAATGAGAACAGCAAAAATGGCTGTTGGATGTTAATTAGTGTGTTTCTACCATATTGGAATAATCTTAGCTATTATAGCATTTTGTTAAAGAATTCTAAAAATCCACTTGGGAGAGAGCAGACAATTGTAGCTGGGGAGATAAAGCTACAGCTTTATGGAATATTTCAGGAAATTTGAGGAAACGAAACCAAAATCTCCAGGATCAACCCTTTGAGAAGTTTAACAATTTTGGAGCATGATGAAAGGGAGACAGTACAGGTTTATTCATTCTTATTGGAGAAAACTAGAGCTTAGGTTTTAGTCTAAGATGCAGTGGTAAAAACCAGGAATTATTTATAAAAATGAAAGGTGCTGCAGAAGTATAACAGAATCTGATCTTGTGGTTCTGGGGACTTGGGTTCTGCTTATGGAGCTATGTTGGCTTTTAAAACAATATGTGTTCAGGTATTTGCCTCATTACTACCCTGAGCTGGTTCTGCTTTTACCTTTAGGCTGATGTCTAGGAATGGGCAGATGTGTCTGTTGATCCATTTTGACTAGACCTCACTACTCAGACCAGCTTACTGCTCAAAGGCAGGAGAAGCCTGGCTTGTAAAAGTGCTTCTTTGTGCCTTTATAATCCAAGTCCCTGCCCCAAGAGCACTGATTGTCTGCTAACATTTCTGGTATGAGGACAGCAGTAAAGACAGCTATTACAGCGGAAATGGAACTAAGCACAGCTAAGAAAAAGCTAATTAAAAATGAAGGGGATGAGGAGCCTGGAAGAGGTAATGGTCCTGTAAAACATTTTGGTCCTAGAACAAAGGGTTATTTCTGATAGGTTTTCTTAAAAGCATTGTCAACATAAATTCCTTCTGTTCTGTAGAGGTCTCTTTGTTTTGGGTATCTTTCACAAAACTGCCAGTGCTGTGTAATTGTTGCTGTCTCATCTTTTCCATCTGGACCTTTTCTCTTCAAAGTGATTTTAATTGTTGCAGTAACATAGCTACTCTATGGACCTTTGTTGCATTCTCTAAGAACCTTTGCCCAGTGCCGAACCAGGGCTGAAGCTGTCCATTATGAACCAAACACAAAGCAGCTTCACAAACAGCATTATTGAAGAGGCACTTTGCATTATTCCAAGTACCCACTTTACTAACGTGTCTATTCTCAAGAGTAATAAGGTCTGCATTTGATTCTCTGTGAACAATTCAAGGGTCAGGGTCTAGACTCACCTGTGCTGGGATGAATGTAGTGGAACACCACAGAAGTCAGTTGTTATTATGGCTCTTTATGGCTGGAACAGAGATTGAAATGGTTTTGTCTGTATCACAAATAGGGTTCTCCCAGACCAAATACATAGATTATACTTCCTAAGCACTTACCACCAAATAGAAGAAATATGTATTTAACAATCTTAGAGAAATGAAAAGAGGATTTAGTAATTTAAGATATTAACATTTTTTGTCAATCTCCAGTTGTTTGTTTGCCCTTTTTCTCTAACATTATTGCTTGCAGCTTTCCATTTTATTTGGGCTAAAAAAAAAAAAAAAGATGAAAGAGAGGAGTAATATCTTCCAGCATTTTTATAGTAACAGTTATGGTAATTTTAGAACATTGTCATGCCAGTTGGTGTGTTAAGGTAATTTGAAGACATTATAACAAGATGAAAAAAAAATAATCTTTTATGCTGATGATGGCTGATTTACTTGCAGTGGGAGCCTGGCTTTTGTCACTGTTAGTGTAGCAGGCCTGCTGTTACACCTGCCTCACTACTTCCCAAAATATGATGGGATTTTTGGAAGAAGATTGAGAAAGTTAGAACAAGGAATATAGCCCAGTATAACTCCTGGTTTTTGGACGTTCCTGACTGAGTCCCCACTGCTGAGAGTCTGACCTCTCTGGAGCTGCACAGTGATGTGCTATGTTATTTTAATGAAGAGGACTGAAAGCAAAGAGATGAAGGGTATCTTCCTCCAAATCATGCAGGAGTCTGTGCCTGAAAGTCTGGGGTCTTTTGAGGCTGTCAAAGCAGGGCTCTGGTGTGCACCCTGGGTGAGACAGTGTCTCCCCTATCTTGTGCCCTGTTGCCCCCACTTTCCCAGGGGCTGGCTCTCCTTTCATTTTCTTTCCATTTCATTGTAGACAGGAAGATGTGATTCCTTGAGCTGAAAAGAAGCAAATGTCACTTTTCCACCTTCAGTTTCTAGTGGTTTTAATGTGCATGGCAGGTATGGGAGGAAGGCTGGAGCTGGCTGAGGGGTACAGGTTGATACGGGATTGCCCTGTGATGCTGAGGTGGCACACAGGGCTGTGCCCTCAGCCAGGAGCTTTGCTGAGGAAGAGTGAGGCTCCCGCTCCCTGAGGAAACAGGAGAACTCATTGCCATGGAAATTGCTGAACCACAAAGGCTGATCTGTTCAGAAGTGGCTTTCAGTCCAGGGCAGGTTGTGGAGCCACCTCTGCTGTGACCCTGTTTTCCAGGAGAGCGTGGTGGAGGTGGCCATGTGGAAGGGAGAGCAGGAGGGGGCCGAGAGATTGAGGTAAGAGCTTTGGGGGATTTGCAGGGGATGTCCTCGGAAGTGAGCTCTTTCTGAAGCAATGCTTCCTTACCGAGGTGAGGACTAACTGCTCCTTCCCTGTGAACTCTTGCCTCTGGCTTAATGCTCTGTCTTTGTGCCTGTTGGGTTTAACCTGTTCAGCAGGTGGAAGCTCTCAACCCGTGGCTGTCTTGGAGGACAAGGGGGTTGGTTTTGCCTGTCCTATTTAGCAGGACAAATGCAGCAGAAGCCCTTGAAGGAGGCTGGTTCCTGGTTCCCCTGTGAGGGAAAGGATGTGTAACCTGGGGAGTTCATGTCTGAAAAAGCCTTTTCTCACCTACACAGGGAGGAACAAGGAAGGAGAAACAGGGGCAGACTGTTGAGAAGTTAAAGCTGAAAGCATCTTTAACAGGAGAGTGGGAGGGAATGCTGTTTAATCTGAGTTTTACCACTCTCAGGAGATAAGAGTGGAGGAGTGAGGAAAGTACATCATGACATACTCTGTGACATGGCAGAGAAATGTACTCTTTTTTTCAACATTGCCAAGGAGCACAAGTTATTGACTTGCTCTCTGTTGTAGCCAGGTACTGTACAAACACAGCAAAACCCAGTAAACTCCTTGTGTAGGGGGTGTCTTTCTGAGCAAGGGAGTACAGACCCCTTGCTTTATGGTCTGACAAGCTGGTTTTCCTGTAATTCAAGCAGTATTTCTGTAAAAATCAGAAACAGGTGCCTGTTTCACATGTTTTCAAGTGATATCTGGTTTTCACTGCCCTCTCTAAACACGTGCACCATGTGAGTGCCCAGGGGACTCAGCATCTTTTTCACAGTGAATTACCCACTGGACTTATCTGAGCTTCATGTGGTTTCACAGCAAACAACTGAGTAAAGCATTCTCTGAGAACCAACAATTTTTATTATTTGTTACAGATCCCTATATTTATACACAGTTATTAAAAAAGGGTGAATTTCTTGATGTAGAAAACATTAGTATACACTCTATTCTCACAACACAGTGATAGCAATTCAGTGTTGCCTTTTCTGCAGGATAGGCTGTCAGGTGTTACTGTAGTGCCACATAACTACTTCTAGAAGGACAGGGAGATCTGAGAATTTTACAATAAACTGAAGAGGGAAAACTGCAACTTGTATTCACTTATAGTTAGGATTCCTGTCCAGTACACACTTCAGATGGAGCAATAAGCTTTCAGCTTCCATGTAACTATGCACAGCAGGTCACCCACTTGGTCTGCCTGGGTTTAGATGAGAAAGGAAGTTCTTGTCAGAAATCCAAAAAGTGCTCTATGGACCAGATTTTTAAAAGAAGAGTCATTAGCCACAATGTTAGCCAGACTTCCTTCAAAGGCTTATCCCCAGTTTAGGCACCAAAACAAAGTGATCATATTCAGCCCAAGAGATCAGTGTTGTGTGTGTGTGCACTGAGTCCTGATCTCTGTGGCACTGCCAGGGCAAAGGGGGCCAGCTGCTTCTTGAAATCATGAAAGTGTCTAAATATGACCTTGGCATATTGAAAAATCTGTCCATCCACAACTGAGGGTGCTGAGCCCTTGAAGATTAGCCCCCTGGGCTCCTATGGAAGTCTGGTCCTGCATCTGTTTGATCTGGAAGTGCTGGGAGGGAGCTCTTGCTATGCAGATTCACATTCCTTATTGAATTCATTTAGAACTGGTTATCATATTTTGTAATTACTCTGTCATAAGCATAAATATATTTGGGGGAATAAGAATTATTATTAATTTGTTAATGTAGTATTACAAATCTCTTTGGCACAGTTTTCATTATTCTCTCTTTTGTTAGAAGCATGTATCTTTTTCACAGCAAATTACACTTCACTTGATTGACTGCTGGGAAAAACTTTGCTCCCTGTCAGTAGAGCAGCCTTTACAGTGGTTGTTCTATACCTTTCACTTTGTCTAACTTCAGAGAAGTAAATTTAAGAAATAATTAAGAGTAGATTGCATCCGAGAGAATTTTTAATTCTTCTTTTTTTTTCCTTTTCCTCATTTTTTTTTTGCTTTACTTCCTGGTGATGTTGATAAAGGAGCTCTGTTCAAAACTCTCAGTTTCAACATGTCAGGAGGTGACCACAGGGCCTAAGGGTTCTCTGAGTCAGACTGTGGTCTGCCTTTACCTGTTTTATTATTTTAAACTTAGTTTATTACCTTCTTTGCAACAACCCAAAAATTCTGGGATGTTGTAAGGAGTTTTTAAGAGCACAAACCTATGCTCAGGAGAATGCAGAGAAGCTAGCAGCTTAGCTGATGTCATGCACACAAGCAATTGGTACAATTGAGAACAAGCATGAGCCTTGCAACCAATTACTTTTTCAGTGTTTTCCAGAATGGAAGCCCACTTATTCAGACAGTGGGTTTGTGCCATGAATACAGACAGTAAAACACCGTGATCCTCTGGCTGAAAGAGTTCAATCCATATGTGGAACTGTGGTTATTACTGATACACTTCACCCATTGCTATAAATATTTTGTGGTTTTGCTAAAATAGTGCTTTGACCCATTATAAACCATAATGCACTTTCAGTGTAAATCATCAAGGTTTCAGTTATAGTCTTTAAAAACTTTTAATTTTGTTCTGTAGATTTCTGTAGTTGTTGATAAACAGTTTGAGTATACACTGTCACATACACCTTACGTGGTGTGCATTTCTTCTCAGTTTCTCTTGCATTGCTGAATAATTTGCCAGAATACAGCCAGTACAGTAATCCAGCAGAACTTGTGCTACTCTGTCCCCAATTTGCAGTAAGATAAACACTGTGAGGCACATTCCTTTGTGGCACAGCTTTAATCTCTCTGGGTTTATCCTAATTGAGAATATCATCCTTGATACAGAGGCATACATTAAAATGATCACTTTTTAAAAAATCTGTGGATTTTTATTAACATGAGGGAATATCCTAAACTTGTCCTACGGTGAATTTTTTAATAGCTGGACAAACAGAGGGAGCATTGAGAGAACAATTTCTGCCTGATAAATAACTATTTATTTCTCTTTGTGCCCAGGGTTCAAAGATTAGGTCACACAACTTAACCAGTGATAACCTGCCATCCATGAAAGTCAAAGATCCCTTTCACTCAGAACCTGTATCCCTGTATAACACATCTCTTAACTTCTGTACATGCCCTGGATGGCCTATGTTACACAAAAGCTGCATATAGGACCTTCTGTTTCATGGATGGTTTTTGTTGTTGAGAATAGAAATTGCATTGCTCCCCATTTCTGTAGGTCCTTGTTGAAGAGGGAAGTCTGCCAGTGGAATAAGGTTATGGTTCCACCTCTCTCATTAAACAGGAGTGTGCAGGAAATGGTGGGTGCTTTGGTTACTTAGCAGCACACCTGGGCCTGACTGGCACCAAAAAGAGCTTTTTCTTTTTCTCAGAATCTCATACCCTTTGCCAACACCAAACAGTGTCAGTAACTCTATTTTATACATAGGAATATGAGAAACAGATGTTATGACCCTTACATTTAAACAGTAACTTCTGATGTTTGGATGCTTCAGTTTTGTTCTAAGTGATTGAAAAATGATCTCTGCCAGGAAATCCCTTTTATGCTCTTGCCTTCATTTTCTGCATTTCTATGTCTTGGACTAATCTTTCTAAGTAGATGACTGTTTGAAAGTGTTGGTTTTGTTTTGGGTTTTTTTAATAGGCTATTTGAAAGGTTTTGTTTTCATTTGGTTTGGGTTTTTTTTTAATAGGCTATTATTAATAGGTAGTATTTACAAAAATCCCAAGTTTTAGTAGGAGTGGGAGACACTTTATCTTAGTTTTCAGGCAGTAAAATACGATGAATAGAAAGTAAAAATTGCAGTTTGGATTTGGTGTTTCACATCCTGTGGTGAGTTAAATGTTGACATGACAGAGACATTGCAGAAGGCAGTGAAACTCCTGGAGTACAGTGTGGATCCAGGCTTTTACTGACCCAGCACAGAATAGCTAATAAGTCCACATGGACATTGTGGACAGAGAAAACAAGAAGTGAAGGAAATCAAAATACATTCAAAACAGAAACAAAAGTGTTTCTGACAGGCAAGAAACAAACCAATGGTTTCACTCACAGTCAGCCTTGAAATGAGAGGATCTAATTCCAAGGCCTTCTGTGCTTGTTGCAGTGTTTGATTTCAAATGCACAACACAATGCCACTATTTTTACATGAGGTTTTGACACCTGATGTAAAAATATTACTAAAATACTTTATCATTGTTTTTACAGTAACTCCAGGTATCTTTTTGAAGGACACCATCCTGAAAATATCATTTTTATTTTTCCCCTAAGGTGGTTATAATTATCTTGGGAAAACATCTGTGATAATTTTAGAGTGTTTTGTTTGACTTTGTTAGCCTTTATTATTTTAGGTGATTGATTAAGAATAAAATGGCCATTGTTGTTACTACATAAAAATCATGGAACAAATTAAGTTTCAGCTTAAGAACTTCAGATAACGCTGACAAATGCTTGTCTCAAGTGTGCCCTGATTTGCTTTTCCTGTTGGCAAGGAAGGAGTGTGTGTGGGGGGAATTATATCTGCAGTTCTTCCTTTCCTGGGGAGCAGATTTGAGGGATGAGTTCAGTGAATACCTGCAGCAGCACTCAGTATTTCTCATACTCAAAATCAACAGCCATACAAAGGGCTTCTGCATAGGAGACAATCCTCCAGTGAACTGGACAAGAATTGTAGATATCCTCCAATAATGACAGATAGGCTGTACCTCCACAGTGATTTAATGTGCAACAACATTGTTTATAGATATGAATCCTTGTCACTTCCATGTGAGCGATTCTGTACAGCATCCTAATGGGGACCCAGCAGCTTGTGAAAAGGTTTGTCTCAAACTGGTCCTTAAAGGGACCTTAAAGATCCTCTCATTCCAACCCTGCATTCCTCAAGTATTCCAGCACCATGAGGACTCTTGTATTTCCATGTTTCTTTAAAGCATTTCCATGTTGGAGACATGAGTGTATGCATACAGCAACTCGCTTGCAGAAAATGTTTATAAATGTATATTCACTATTTCTTTGTAATTATTTCAGGAACCTGGACCACCTACCTAACCTGCAATCCATTAAGTGAAGAAAGTATTTTTAATTTTTTTTAAATTATTAAGATATGGATTAAGAAGCTTTATAGCACCACTTTAAAATAGGCAAAGAGATCCTATGGGTGCATTCAGAGTGTTAAACAGCATTTAACAAGGCATATCCTATTAAAATCATAGGTTGCTGTCTGGAAAAAAAAAAGAGCAGCAAGAATGTAATGGAAAACAAAATAAATCAAACAAATGCACACTGAATCTTAGCTATGAATCTGGCCTTAGGCAATTTGGCACCAGTTTGCACCCTTGGAGATCAGCTGCATTGCAGAGGAGCTGCTCTCTGACGGGAGGGTGCCTTTACAAGCCTGTTCAAGGCTCTGCTGTAGCCCTCTGCCAAATGAGTTTCCTCTGCCCAGGGACAGGTGCTGAATCACGGCTCTCTTGGTCAAACAGGAGCCATCTGCTTCTGTAGCAGCACTGTCGTTTCCTGGTGGAGATGTTGGCCTCTCCTCTGCGATGGAGAGCCTGCAGGATAATTGTGATTCTGAACCTAGGAAGAGGGATCAGTGTCTGGGCACTGGGAAATTAAGTTCCTTAGAACACAGAATCCTGTGTTCTAAGGAACTTAATTTTTTTTTTTTTTTTTTTTTTTTTTTTGGTCAATATTGTGCAGTAGTCACTGATTTCACTAACCAACTGAAATGAGAGGATGATTCTGGAGCCACTGGCACAATATCTATCTACCAAAAACTTTGTTAAAGACACTTATTTTTAACCAGCATCCCTGAGGTTGTATAAACTTATGAATTTGAGCAATAAGCACGAATTGAGAGCACCAGTTAAACAGGATGATAAAGTCAGGCTTATAATACAGGACAAGAAATCCCACCTGTCTGTGCAACTGGGCTGTTTCTACAGGTCCCAAAATAGGGTGAAGAAGCTCAATTTTCAGTGGTAATGAAGTGCAGTAAACCAACAAAACCTAATTCCTGTGTGGCTTCAGGTTTGGTAGCATTGTTTGAAACCATCCTGCTTTGGTTCCTACTAAAAGATGTAAATGTGACTTGTACTCAGACACTTTTGTGACTGAAGTTTTAAACCAAGGCTATAACTCTGCAGAAAGGGTGTTTTTGGAGAAAGTGGTTGACTGTGGCCTAAAATAAATGGCTGGTCCCAGAGTCCCCAGAGCAGCTTGCTTTCCTTGGACAGCACAGGACGGCAGCACGCTAAGCTTCAAATACTGACAAATGTTTTTTGAAGTGCTTCTAGCTGTATTAAACCTGCAAATGCTCACAGTAGCCCCATTTTGGTCACTTACCCTCATTTTTCCTGTAGTCATTATTCCCTTCGTTTTCCTGTAGCTCAGCAGTCCTCTGCCATGAAAATGGCACACAGAAACAATATTGACAAAAAAGGGAAGAACACATTGAAAAAAATATATATAGGATGTGCATGTTTATGCATCCCACATTAGCTATTACCATAGAACATGCCAATTTAAACTAGTCTTCATTGATAACTGCTATACAATTACTTGAAAATACTGCAAAAGAGGAGCTTGATCTGTAAAGAGCACTGAGGAACAAATGCTGGACAGCCTTCTGGTACAGGAAAGTGTGTGTTTCATTTTAAGGATGTTTAAACAGTCATGCTGAATACCTCAGGACTCACTCATTTAAATGCATTACTAAATCATGACCTAAAGCTTTCCAGCTACCTGAAAATATGAGTGAAAATAAGAAGTGTGTTTAATAAGAGACATATTTTAAAATAATAAAACCAATAAGATGTTGATGCTGGCTATGTTCCTGGGATTAGCAAAAGACCATTGGCCTTCCTCATCCATTAATTAATCCAGGAGGAATTACATTAACTTTTGTTGTCATCTACCTCTTTCAGGTGAAGAGTAAACCTGTGCTTCTTGGTGGAACATGGGAGTTGCTAAATACCTCCCTTTACCTTTTATAAGTATATAGAGGTGTTTTTCCACTTTGAGGGAAAAAAAGAAATCAGATCTTTAGCTGTTTAAGACCTCCCTAAATTTTACATTTTGCCAGACTGAGCAAGTACTGCTAGCTGTCTAGGCTGTTAGGAATAAATAGGTTTTTGTTTTTTTTTTTCTTAAAAGGATTATATTTATACTTATGGTAAAACAGTTTACTACATTCTATATGTAAATAAAAGTTGCATTTGAAAAGGTAATTCTTACTGATAAGAAAAGTAAGTTGTTCCTAAGTAATTTCTAGATGGTATGAAAATGTTTTGGAAAATTTTTTTTAAAAAGAACCTCATACCAGAATACTAACCTTCCATAAATATTTTTTGTCTATGAAACATTCAATAGCAAGAAAATTATTGCAAAAATTAGCACACACACACAAAAAAAAAGATTGTTGTCAACCAGAGCAGAGTGCCTGCCAGAAATATTTAAAGCGGATATTGATTGAGATACCATCTTACAGTCTTGGCAGGGAGATGACTTTTACACAGAACAGGGAAAGCCAAAAGGCTAAATTCTCCGAAGAGTAGGGTGTTCAGAAACCTGCCCAGGCTCATGACCCAAGAGCAGTCTCTGCAGAGTACTTCTGAGTGAAACAGTCTATTATTGATTCAACAGGCTTTCTTGCTTTCCTTGTCTTTAGTTTCTTCTGCTGTCCTTCATTTTAGTCATTTGGGGCTTTTCAAGAAATCTCAAAGAAGAAGTATCTGATCTCTTGTTTTGCAATTTCTATTATTCCCATCCAGAAATACCTTGTTAAAGTGCTAAGAAGTTTGAGAACACAGTAGTAATTTAAAGATGTAGAGTATTAAAAGAATGTTGTATACAATTTTGTAGATATAGTGTGTAATTTTTGTGTATTTTTATATAGAGAAATATAAAGCCCTGCAGTATTCTCACAAAATTTAAAATGCAGTCCAATGCACTTTCAAGGCTGAATGTCAATGAAACTAGAGAGTTCTGAATAATGGAGGTGCAAGGTTAAGGTCACTCTGGCCGACTTCTGTGCTGCTCTTGTTAGTAGGACTCTGAACAGCCTTTTGCATAGTTTAGGGGATTAACCTGAGAGGAGGAGCACTTTCTGTAATGTGCAAGAGTACTGTGGTCTTATAAAGAACTCATTGCAAGCTTGCCAGAAGCATAAAGGTACAATTTTAGCCAAAGCAAATTGGTCTCTTTCCTTTAGAAAGCCATGTGCTGAGCCAGTTCCATTAGCACAGGAATTAAAGTCAGTTTTTATGAAGGAATGCTGGAATTATAGGGCTGCTGCTGCCCCACGGCCAGTGGAATATAAGTTGCTGTGTGTTTGTTAGCTTGTTGGGGCTTTTGTTTTGTCAGGGTGTTGAAATCTTTTGTAGCTTGGCTGGTTTTAATTTATTTTTTTTAAGAACAGCTCTATTTGTTGAGGATTTCATTCACTGAGGTCAGTCAGGGCTGTAGCTTTGCAAAGCTTCTTAGGAATGTGTCATTTGATGGGTACAAACACCTTTTTTAGAATTGAGGAAAATGGGGCAAATCAAGTACCAAAAGACTTCTATTTTTTCCCTGTTTCTGAAGGACTGAATTACAAAATGGCAAGTACCTGAATGCATGCATAAAATGGGAAATGGAGAGGAGTAGGGAAGATGCTTGGAAGAGGGGGTAGGGAAGATACACAGCTGATCTTGTTAAAAATCTTTTTGGTTATAATCAGATTTGTTACCATTTCAGGCACTCAAGACTATAGAGTTCATATTTATTTCTTAGTGTTGACTTAGAGGAGAAGATACATTATTTTATTTGATATTCTGGATCCATTAACTTCATCCTCAGCTTCTTTCTATTTTCTTTGGAAGTCTTCTATTTTACCACCAGTTTCTGGAGCAGAAATATGTAAACTTTAAGTTTCAGTTTAAACTGACCATACATTAAAAAGAACTCGAGGACTTGCACTAAAACTGGCTGGGTACATCTGAGCCTCTGTCTTTAACAGCACATCTGTGCCCAGTGCAGGTTATTCTCTGAGCAGCTCACGTCAGAGCAGTTTTATGAGGGCCTGGCTTGGAGCAGCTCAGCCTGGGGCTTTTCCAAGTTGCCAATCCCATTCTCTCTGGATCTTAGTGCTTTTTTAGTCCCACCTCTTTTTATAGGACCATACTTCTTCACAAAGGGCATGAAACACGTAGCAGTATTTCTAACACTTCTGGCTGTTTATTAATGGTTGATGCTAAGTGGGCACACAAGACAGTATAGGAGCTGCTTTTTCCATATCGTTAACACTATATATTTTAGACTCTGCGTTTATGATCCAATGGGTGGCAAAATCTTCTAGATGCTATGACTCCATGGGGATAGACTAGTTAATGAATTCCTTTTTTTCTTATTTTAGTACAAATCTGTATGCTGGGGTATAATTTTATGGCTGTATAAATCCATTTAATTTATAATTATCTTATCAATAGTTGGCTCTATCTGCTTGTCTCTAACATGTTTAACAATATGATCCATGAACTGAAGATCTTAAAATACAAGTAATGTGTTGGATTCAATCCTCAGGATAAAAGGTTCAGTAGATTTACTACAGCTGATCTTCCCTAAATTCCTGACATTTGCTAAATTCCTTAGAACTGAGACTTTGCATGCTGTATAGGAAACTTTAGAATGATTTCCTGAATGTAATACAGCAAGTCAATTATATAAATTCATTCTTTTTAGGTGATTTGCTACTGGCTGCTTATTGATCTCTGATGAAAAAGTATTATGAAAGGAAATTTATGTGCCCATAAACTTGATGGCAGTAGTGATAAACAGGATTTGCATGCAGGCATAGCTACTGCTTGCATTCCCAACAGAGAGGTTATATTGCTTCCCTCCCTGTGACTGGAAGTGACAAATGGTGCTTTACCTTTCAGATTCATGAATTTGGTGTATGTGTGTCTGTGCATGTGTTCAGGCATGGAATATACTCATCTTATGGCGTATTAGAGATATTTAGCTCTCTCGTTTACATTTAGTGACTGTAAAGCCTATCTTAGGTAGATCAGGCCCAGTTCAGATTCTGTGCTACACTCTTTCCATACAGGAAGTGTTCCCCTGTTTTTCAGGCTTTTCACATTCTTTCTGCTGGGGGAGTATCTCCAAGGGGCTGCCTCCTTTCTCAGTTTTTCAGAGGGGGAGAAATGTTTTGTACCTGTTTAGTTTACTCTGGGGTTGGGTACCATGAACTGAGTATTCTCTAAATGTTTGCTTCTGTACTGATGAGAAATAGAGATGAGTTGTTGGATGTGAGCTTAGGAGTTGATGGCATTTTGGGAGCTCCCACCAGCATGGGGGAGATTGCCAGGCCTTTCTGCAGAACCCTTTGGTGCAAGGCCTGTCGGGCTCAGCCAAACACAGCACGGGGTCAGCAGAGACTACCAGTTTTTGCCATGGTTTAAAGTAGAAGTCACATGAAAATTGGTGACTTGTAATAACCTTGTGATCCATCCTCAAGGTGTTAATCATCCTCACAGTACATTAAACAGTCAATTTGATCTGTGCATCAATCTCCCACAAAATGATGGGAAAAACAACATCATAGTAAGATAGCCCAACAAAATAATTAATATGCAGTATTAAATCTCTCATAAACGGACAGTGAGGAAAAGAAAGCTCAGTCATTACATTGGATTTAATTTGCTGAGGGAAACAGCCTTCACACCTGAGCCACAGTCACAGCTTGGTTTTCTCTCAATTAAATCCATGCCTGTCTAAAGCAATGAGGGTTTGGAGGACAAGATCAGGGCACATGCTAATGAAATTCCCTGCAGAACAAGGACATTATGCAGAAACTGTTACAAGGCATAGACCATATAATCTGTTTTTAAAATTCTCTCTAAAGCAATGAATGTAAAAGCTTAGTGGACTTTAGATATAGACCATGCTATTAATAATAATTATTTTTTCCGAGTAAAATTCCATGGATATCCTAAGCTTTTGCTATAGGATATTGCCATTCAAGAGTACTTATCACAAGATTTATATTTTTACACCTGCCCTTTTGAAATCTAAACAAAAAGTTGTTGCTTAGTCCTATCCAGATCCATTTAGAATGCTTCCCTTCATAAACTATGTTGTTGGCCAAATCAAACTGTAGCACTATGATCTACTGCAATACTGCTCTACTAATTAGGTTTTCTTGCCAGACTTTTAGACTTTCTGGCAGTATCACACAGCTCCCAGAGAACCTCTAAGTTGGGGCTTCCAGAAAGTTGCAAGTAGTTGCTATTAAGGATTGCTTTTCCTTTACTGAAAACCATGCCTTAGAAGGAGGATGAGCAATTGCATTCAAAAATACTTTGAGGTGTGCCAAATGCAGAATGTTCTTTATTTTTTTCCCTTTCTCAAATATGGCAAAGATTTTTCAGGAACTTTTTCAAGGTTCTTCATCTGTATATGCATTTAAGCAAATACCCCTATTAAATAGTTCTCCACCACATGCATTTACCTTCACAAATTCCTTCCCCAAGTCTAGAATAGAATTTGAACTGTTTCAAATCATTCCTACCTAATCCCTTTCTTTAATTCCATAGGGCATTTTTTTGGCTTCTGTCTGTGGCTCTCAAGAGAATGTTGTAAAAAAAATTTCAAGGAGCTTAAGAAGTTTGTGAAAACTAACACTTTTACATTTAAGAATGCTTGCTTTGCCTTCAAAGCATTAATTCTGAGAGTGTTGTTTTTATTTTTTTTCCCCCTGAGCCAAAGTAATGAATCTCAAAATTTGACATTGCAGAACTTCAGTATTGCAAGTTTGAAACTCTAGGAATCCCATCCTATTCTGACTGGGTTCACTCCAGATAGTTTATTTAAATATAAATCTAATAAAATAACTGTAACTGATTGCCAACAGGAAACCCATTTTAAGAATTTGTTTCTTTGGAAAATTCTGAATTAAAAATACTAGACATGAAACGGGAGGGTCTAAGAAATCAATTAGTTTCTCTCTTCCCTTTCCTGCTTATCCCTAGGCTGCTCTTGGATTTTCCTAGTTTTATGCAGGGGTCTAGATGACCTATTTCCCCTCTATCTCAGGGTATTTTGTCAGCTATATAGCTATTTTTACCATATTCTTAATTTGATCCAACTTGTGTCATATGTCACATTTCTGTCATTTCTATTTTTTTCTAGTCTTGCTGTTTATACACGACAAAAAACTTCCTAGCTGAGCCTAATCATTGGGCTCCTATCCATAAACGGAATTTTAAATAGTGAGCTGGGTTTGAAACAGGAAACGAACCCTTAAGAAAGGATTAAAAAAACCTCCAAACCAAACAACACAACAAAAACATCACCATATGTTGGTAGCCACTTAGGATTACATCTTTTGAACAGGCTGAGGTACTTCTGCCAGGAACAGTGCTTAACTAGGCTATTTAGAGGTTTGCTATTTAATTATTTACAAAAATCCCCCAACTAGTAATTTCCACTTTGGTGTGGTTTCATGATTTGTTCAGGGTGTTTTTTGAGCAATTTCTCTGTTGGTAGGTTGTTGTTTTTTTGTATTCTGACCTTGTCTGGTTTGTGCAATCTGATGAGTCATCAAGAGTTGGACTCTGTGCTTATGTGACTTTATTTGCACATAAAGCCCAAAGCAGCAGTGGTCTGTTCACAGAATCAAAGAATATCCTCAGTTGAGGGACCCGTGAGGATCACGGAGCCCACACAGGGCAGCTGTTAAACCATGAATCTGAAAGCGTTGTCTGAATGCTTTTGGGGCATCAATAGGCTTGGGAATATGGCCACTTCCCAGAGGAACTTGCTCCAGTGCCCAACCACCCTCACACCTCTTTCACATCGACTGTTCTGGATGTTTTGTATTCTTCTGAATGTAAATGGTCCACTGCTATTTTGGTTCAAAGGCATAACCCCACCATTGAAAATTCATGTTGGCAGAAGAAAATTGAAAATTATAAATTCTTCAGACTGTGGAATGTGTACAAGTCAGCCTCAGAATGTTTATAAAGCCAACTCAATTTTTGGCATATCGTGTTTATGCCACTTCCTTGGAATCGCCTTGAATCTCCTAGCACTATTGGTAATAATTCTCAGTGAGACCTGAAAACAAATTCGTGTGGAATAAATAACTAACACTCCCAGGGGCCCTGTGAATTCTGAGATTGATGGGTATGGCAATAACCAATACATGACTCTGCAGATTTGAATATGCAAAGATAAGCAGAGTAAGAGATGTGAGAAAATTGGCAAAAAAAAAAAGAGCTATTTTTAAAAGAGTCTTAAATGATGGAACACTTGTAGTGTAAATGAATTTAATGATTAAATTTAAAAAGCAAGAAATGAATTAACTTATTTTCACCTCAAACCACAAAGTAAAACTCAGGTAGGGTCTCTCTAAGTCAGAATATGAAAAACTGAAACAGGATTGGTCTGTAAAGGATTTTGCTCTTGCTGATAAATCCAGAGGGGGGAAAGAAAAAGAAAGAACCCCCACATCAAGCACTAGAAATTATCCTAGAAATTGAAGGATAATAAAAATGTGATACTGAGGGAAACTTGACTGGAGGGAAGCATGACTGGAGCTCTAACCAGTATTAGTGGTCACAGCCGAAGAACTGGAAAACACAGAACAACAGATCAGTGCCAAATGTTTTCATGTTAGAATTTGGCACTGAAGAGATGGAATGTTTTTTTGTGTTCTGCTTTTCCCTTTTCATGAAAAAATGTAGTAATGCAAATCATTATTCTTTAATTAATTCTGATCAGGATTACCCCTAAGGGGATGTGACAGCCGAAAATAGTACCTTATAAACGTTTGGCTTTGGGTTTCGTTAGCAGCATCTAACCATGGCAGGAAATTGGGGAGTAAAGAATTAGTAAGAAATGGTAACGTGGGTGCATAAATGATAGAATGAAGCTATGTGTGTGCTAAACCAGGGGGAGCTTTAGTGGGTTAAGTAGCTGAAGAAGAGTCTGGTAATTATCTCTATGAATGTAATATTTTCAAAATTGTTCTAGGCTTCTTTCTGGTTTTCCTTCCTAAAATTTACAGCATGGCTGATTTATTTATTTTTTTTTACTAGCCATGTAAATAAAATACATGGCATGCATGACCTGATTGGAAGTATTTTTTTCATATTATGGCAAATAAATTTCGTATGTTAAGGGAAAAAAAACCCAAAAATGTTAAGAGTAACTACACTTCAGCATCCAAAAAGGTTACCTTGCTTTTTCCTTGTGGATTTCCAAGGGCAGCTGTCTTCCAACCTTTCTCCTTCTGTAAAAGAACTCCAAGAAGAAGACATGTAAGCTGGTAATTAAATCTGCTTCACACTGTGTGGTTCAAAATGCAAAGGTAAAGCAGAACAGAGAGAGAAGAGCTCTCTGCTTCACCTATTGAGCTGCAGAGAATTAAATTCTTTTTGAGCATCCTGTTATCTCAAAGGAAGGACTGCTTCACAGAAAAACCAAAATGAAATCCCAATAATCACAAATGCTCAGTGGTTTATAAACAAGTTGTTATAGTGGGACTAGGGCATGCACAAAACTAATTTCAGGTTAGAATGGAAAGCAGTCTTCATACCCACTGCCATGTTAGAAACCAGTGCTTGTGACAGGCCCAAACTACAAAAAGTAGTTCAAGACTCAGTTGTTACGTGTCCTGTTTTCCTATTACTGTCATCAAATGAAATGTTTAAGTATGAAATGCAGTGTCAGAATATTAGCCTAAAAAGTAAAAATCAAACATAAACCTCTCCAAACCAAATAACCCCTAAACACCCCCCCTTCTCCAAAGCAAAAGAATCCCCAAAATAGATACCCGAGTTTCTTCATGTGAGTAATGTTTATAATTACTTTCTCAAGGCCTCCTCAGTGAGGAGCCAGAATGAATAAAGTGATCTTATTTGTGAAGAAGCACTGAACAAAGGTTGTTTTATTTTTTTTCCCAATCAAGACACTTTCTGTCAGTGTATTTTCTGACAGAAACATTGGCTCTGAAGCCAGATGTAGAAACTTATAATGAGATAATAAACTTGTTGCAGAGGTTAGAGTAAGAAACTGGTGATATCATTTTAATAATAAGCTTGCAAAAGAAGCAGCTTCTAAGGAGTGCCATAGGCAGGTAACAACTTCAGTAATGATCATTTTTGAGGCTCAAAGTATTACTGGAAATACCGTAAGTGGTTTCTGTGGTTCATAGTTTAACTGTACAAGGCATCTGATTGTAATGACTTTAATTTTGCACAAAGGTATGACATGGAGAGAAATGCAGAAAGGTGATGGGCAAGGTTTTTACCCTTGCAATGGGCAAGGTTTTTAAGATAACTGAAGGCCTTTGGCAGCTCCTGGCTCCCGGTGTGCAGCAGGGGCCTGTGTCAGTCTCTTCCCATGTGAAGAGACCCAGGGTTGTGACCCCGATGACCTGGGACACCTGGTGGGATCATGATATGGAAGAATCTTCTCAAAGAAGAAGAAACAGAGTTTAGACTAAAGAATGTGTGACAACAAATGCCCCCAGTAGTACTCTGAAAGTTTTGGCATGCTCTTCAAATGATACATTGCCATTCCAAGCTGGTAACTGACTACTTAGGAAGCAAAGCTGTTGTACTCTGATAGGTAGGATTGAGGTACAAGACTTAGAGAGTTGTATCTCTATATTTTATCTGTATATTTATTATGAAAACTGTGAGGGAGGAATGGAAGTGGGTAGCTGAGAATAGGTTAATCAGGATTAACCATGATGTTGGTTTATGTTTCTGTTGGACTAAGAGATGTGCCCAGGACTGTGTTATATACATTATATAATGATATCACCTGCGGCACTTAATAGAGTCCAAGCACTAAATTAATTATATTACTTTGCCAGATATGTTGTTTTCAAATACCTTTCTGAACAGATAGAGATATATTACTCTGCAAAGAGCAATGGGTGCAGTACCAGACATGGAATTATTTTCACAGGAGAATTATGACTGTGTGAGTTTGTTGCAAGCCTGAAGAAAAGGGTGTCAGAGTAGCTAGAAGCTGAGAGGATGAAACTATCCAAAGCTGCATGGGGAATGCAGTCAGTCTAGAAAGGGGGTGGCTCTTGGCTAAGGATAGTGAGTCCCACCAGAACTTTATTAAACTTGCTGAGATGGTTTTCTATATTTTGACTTTATAGGGCTATGCAGTGATGACATAACAGAAGAGAAATTTAAGAGAACAGAAATCTGTCATGTGTTAAGTTGTACAATGTCATAACTTGTTACAATATGGGAACTTAATTTTCATAGTTTTTGTTGTTGTTTTCCCAATTCTTCTGCATGTCAGCATTGTTTGTTGTTCTTGTTGTACCTTCTCAGTTTGAATTTCCCATAGGAGCTTCATCTGACAGCTAGAACTTGTTTGAGACTTTGGTGATTAAGATTTGAGCTTGTCTTTTTTTTCTACTGACCCCTTATATCCATGGCTTTGGACTGTCAGTATCAAGAGGATAACTAAACTAGGGCTTGTGATCAAACCAGCAAGAGTAGGGACTGAAGACAAAAAGAGCTTTGTGGAACCACCTCAGACATTTGGAGATAAATAGAATTGAGACTGTGAAGGAGTAAATGGTGAAAGGAGAGAATCCAGTGTGGTAGTAGTAAGGGGAAACCATAATATGATAGCATTTCAGCTTTTAATTTCTTGGGTTGGAGCTATCAGATGACTAACTGACCAATTAAAGAAAATGTGACTAAATTAACATCTGAGATGGGGCTGGTCTTTAGAGATATTTGCCTTGTAGGGACAGGGTTTAAAGAAAAATGAACCCTATATTTTCAGGTGTAGGTATCTGAATTTCAAGATGTGTTCATTTTCAATGTAAAATTTCCCGACTGATTTGCTAGAATGTAAGGAGAAAACATTACATTTATAAAGGGTGTTTTCTTCCTTTCAAATAAACTACCAGATTGATTGTAGTAACTGTAATACTAAGAAATGTGTATGGGGCAGAAATCAGGCAGATCTCAGATATTTCACATCCAAAAGCTTTTAAAGGTTTGGCCTTCATAAATTCTAAACAGGAGAAGGTATCAGATTGATTGTCAAGTGTGTGTTAGTTACTGAATAGGGATAAAGCAGTGCTAAATCTAGATATTTGGCCATAATCCAGTAAAATCTTATTTTGTCCAGATTTTTACTATATACTTGCTAAATTAATTTCTGTGAAAGCCACCAACTGGAAGGAGCAGTAGAGCAGTACATGGGGGAGGTATGCTACAGCATATGCTCTGGTTCTGCCCTTGAATAGAACAGTTCTGAAAACAAATTATATAATGTGTTGACAGAAAACTATAATCCCTGAGGTAAATTTGGCTTCAGAAAATATTCTCTAAGAATCATTTGACAGGTCTTTTGAGAACAACAATATGGTAAGAATGGTATCTGATGAACTGTTAGCAGATTTGAATCTATCCAATCTTTTTTAAGAGATCTGAAGGATCCGTGATTTATAGTGGATATAGGGCAAATAGTATAATATTTGCTTAATTTTGAAGGGAAGTTCTTCCATGTACAGGGTTATGCTTGAACACATTTGTTCTTGATCGTATGTCTAGCAAAAAAGGGTGCAATTCTGCTAAGAGTCCTGCTGAGTCTTTGGTCAAATTTAGTTCTCAGCTGAACCTCTAGAAATCCAGAACAACTGCCTTAGTTAGTAAGGTCTGTGTGAACTTGTACAAAAATTGCTGTCAGAAGAACCTGACTCAGTCAAGTATTAGCAAGTGGTGTGTATTTTATAAATGACTGGTATCAAACTTACAGTCTTCTCATGGGTGTAAGCGGGAAATAGGATAGAAGTTCAGGAGAGTGCGTGGTGCTGGGTCATGGCTCGTGCTTCAATGGCTTGTTTTCAGAGGTTCTTATGTGAGACTGTTTTAAAGAGGGTGACGTTTCAGCAAGGAAGGTTTAATGCAGTTATTTTGGTACTGGCTGGATTCCACTGCAATAAAAATTGAATAACCCTTCTTACATTTTAAACCTCTTTTTAGTCATAGGAAGAATATTATATACTACTATATTTACAACAAACAGCATTTAACTGCTATTTGGTGTGCGAGCTTGGGATTGAGAAGCTCTTATGCTTGAGGCCATTGTCACCAAATTCACTGGCATGGGTCTGTCAGAACTGATCACCTGTACAGGTGTTCCACAGCTGACTATGACTGACACTAAACTTCACAGGAAAAAATAGGAATTCGTATAACAGGCAGGTTTTGGGGGTTTCTTTTGTAAAAAGAGGCATTCAACCTGCCGGTGAGTTGATAAACTCCTAAGGGTTTAGTGGAATTAGGGAATAATCATGAGTGGTCTGCTGAGAAGGTTAGACAGTTTGGGAGAAGCCCAAAGGGTTGGTGGCTCTAGCTTGATCACAGAAACAGGTGTGGGCTTTGCTGAAAGTGAGCTTGGTGTTGTTGATATTTTTAATGACAGTTTGCCTTTGTGCCTTGAAACATAGGCAGCAGACACATAAAAGTGAAAGGCTGCATTTCACTGGTGGAAGCCATTTATGAATGGAAAGGCTCTTCAAAAGCTTAGTGACAAAATGATAGTTTACAGCAGATTCTTTTTCTGTTTTATTGGATGAGTTCTTACGTTTTCATACTTTCAATGCATGATAGCACTATTTGGTCTTTGATTGTTCAGTGCATTAAATGGCAATTGAATATCACTGGGAAGCCTTTTCTTTGGGTAAAAGAGTGAAATAGCTTGGTTCACATGCAAGTCCTTGCATGCTTGAAGTAAAGGAAGGTTGTGCCAGTCCTTGGGTCCATATTATAGTTTATCCATACTTACAAACTCAGGATGTGATGTATTGTTGAGAATTTTATTTACTTATTCCAAATAGATGAAACTTTGTTCTGTTACTAGAATTTAAATGCTCACTGAAACAAACTATGACACCTCAAATATAGTCCAGCTTTGAAAGGAGTGCAAAAGGAAGAAGATCCTTTTGGAAACCTCACATATATCATATCAGAAATGTAAAGTACCAAGGAACACTGTTCCTTCTTGCATAGTCTATTAGGAGAGATATTTCTATTATTTCTACTTCAATTATTGTTTTGCTAAAATATACCTTTCATTTTTTTGCTTATATTAGCTGTGGAATTGTCTCGCTTCCTCCATTGTAACCAGGTATGTATGACTCTATCCCAGTATCACAAAACTTTATTAGGGTACAGAAGGCTTGAGGAGGTACTTTTGCCCTGGTATTGTGACTATGTCCAGCTACCCTACTGAGACAGCAAGACTGTCACAGCATAAAAATCTTTTCTTGCTTTGAGAAATGTGTCCTATGCTTTTGTATTAAGTACTGGGAGGTTTTTTTGAAGCTACTTCTACTTTCTCTCACTATTCTGTTCGTACCTACAAAATGTTTCCACTCTGCACTTGTGAGGTCTTCTGTGACATTCATTTGGTCCTTGCAGGGAAATCTTTTACCTGCACAAATTCAAAGCAAGTCAAAGGCCACCTTGAGGAGACCATGGTGGATGAAGTTGCAGTATAGCAGTATCATGCTCAGAATAATGATCCCTCTTCTACTTTCAATAGAAATCAGAGGTACTTCTCTGCAATGCAGAATTCTCATTCTGCTCACATTCTTTATTGATTTCCAGTGCTTGAATCTGATTTTATTGAAGTATCCTTCCTACCAACTGCAAAATGTCAACACAGCTTACAAAATTTTTCATCTTTTCCATGACCAAATTCTATTCGATTAAACATATAGCATCAGCAAACATTAAAACTCCAGAGTTTCCTGAAGGAAATAATGTGGTATATTTTTTTTAATTTTTTTTTTTTTACTGTGTGAGGTTTTCATTCAAATGCAGTTGAGTAAGACAACTGTCATTAATAGGCAGCCTTTTCAGCAGCCAAAAATGTCTGTGGAACTGCTGAGCATCATTTGTGCTTTAGAAAAGTCACTCTTAAATAGTTATTTAACCAAATTATATGACCTGACAATTTATGTGACTTCCAGGGATCAGAGCATCTGTGAACAAGTTGTTACTAAACCAGTGTCTGTACTGGGACTGATTTTTGATCTGGTGTTTTTTGAAAGTATCTTGACTAAGAGCTAAATCCTGCTGCCTTACCAATGATAATGAGTACTGATACTATGTGTTCAACAGTGTTTAAGGAGAAAGACTTTGCTCAGCATGAAGAAAGAAGGTAGAGTCACACTTTATAGTATGAGCATTCATTCCCGTAGCAGGGAAAAACTGGATATCATTAAGAAAAAAAGGATATTTTACTTTTCTTTTTCTGTGTCGGAAATATTCAGCAAGGAGCTAAATGATCCTTGGAAATCTATTCAAAAACTCAAGTAAAAGTGTGTTAAGATGACTGAATCTCACACAGTTCAAGTGTCTTAGTCCAGCAGCCCATGGTGCCTGCTGCAAGGGTGTTTGTGTGTTTGTTGGCAATTAGTGATGTTCTGGCCAGTCCTGCTCAGTGGGTATGAAATGAAAGATTGTCCTGCTGAACCTCACTCTTCAGATGTCATTTTAACCTTTTTTTTTCTTGAGGGTTCACTTTTATTTGGGTCCCAGCTATAAAAATGTTCCTGCTCTCTGCCTTAGTGGACAGCCAAGCTCAAGTCATGCTATAATAAATCAGGTACCTAGAAAAGAATAAACAGGAAAGCTGAGTCAGAGCTCGTCTCTTGCATAGCCCATCAGGTTTTTGTGGCTTCAGGCAAACATCCTACGACCCACACACATTCCCTCCTGAGCACACTGAGGAAGGGATGCCCCTCTCTGCCCCAGAAAAAGTGAGAAGAGAGGCACTGCCTGCAGAGTTCAGAGATCCAGTTTCTAGCTTTCTGTACTACTTTCCTGGCTCTGTAAAGGGATTTTGAAAAGGATTGCATAGGCAGTGACTCAGACTTGTTGATTTAGAGTCACATTGAATCAGCCCACAGGAACTCGAGTGCAACATATATACTTATCTGACCCACTTGGGAAGATCAGATTTAAAAGGGAGATGACTGAAATATGGCAAATGAGAGGAACAAAAAAGATATGAAAGTCTGACCTATACTAAATTTTTCAATGCTTTTTCACTTAAATAGGTTCACTTTACACAATAGGTCAAAGGAGCTACATAAAACTTTGCAAGAAAAGCTTGAATTTTAACCTTTGTCTCCTAACCTGATATGAGACACAAGCTTTGCTTTATACATTTCTCTCTTCTAATGACAAACAGACATCCTTTTTTTACTTAATTACTTCATATCTGGGGTCTAATTCACTGGGCCAGATTTTATGACCAGCTTAGACCAACAACATATAGTAATTTTTTATTTTATTAGCTTTGTGATCAATTTTTTAATTCTGGACTTGATCATAAAAATGAGAATGCATGCATAAATATTGAAAGGGTTTCTGTCACTCATACAAGTGGTACATTTCCAAGTGACTGAAGGACTCCCTTCAGAGTTAGGGAAGAGAAACAGAGGATTGCCCCATTGGAACTGCTGCTGCAGGTGAAGAAAGGGCTCGTCATTTTTTTTTTTTATAAGATCTCTGTAGAGTCTTTAAAATGGTGAGAGTTTGTGTGAATGGTGCAGACAGGCAACTATTAATCATGTCAGGTTGGGTGGGAGGAACCCCGGGTTGTGTGTTTGGGAAGGTTTGTTTCTCGTGGTGCCTCCTGAAGGAGTGTTTGTGCTGTTTTGGGAACTGGCAGCAGCTCGCAGCCTCTGCCCTGCAGTGCAGGGGCCTGGGCAGGCACTGGGATTCTCACAGATCAGCTCCCTTGCCCACACACAGCAACTTGGCTTTCTCACTTTGGAATTCTGTCGTCTTTTTCCCTCTGTCAAGATTATTTCAAACTCTAATCCTGCTCGTCAGTGTTACCTGCAGTCCCTCTTGGCTCTGTGTCAGTTATCTACTTAATTTTACATCTGTCTCATAGTAATTTCACTTGCATCGTATTTCCAAAGCTTCCCTATGAGAATGTCATGCAGAACTGTCAAAAGCTTTACTAAAACCAAGGAACATGACACTTATTCCTTCTTTCCTGTTCACACAGTCTGTCTTGAAAGGAAACTGGACAGATTTGATGTTTGCTCTCGACTTAACACAGTGGCTGCTGTTAACCTCCCTGCTGCTGTCCCAGTGCTCACAAACAATTTTTAATAAGTGTTCCAGATTTTTTTGTACATTGAGCAAATTTACCTAAAATGATGCAGTTCTTCTGTTTTCCTCTTTGAATCCACAAAGAAAGTATGTCACATAAATGTATGGTTTATGGCATAATAGACCAGAAGTTTGTAGTGATGGCTTTTTTCTTGGTAAAATTCTATTAGTCAGAATGCAGATTTGTCAAAGAAAACTGCTTAGAGGCAAGCTTTTGTTTTGGTGAAAGAAATGACTAAATTTGAATCTGAGTGAAATCTACAAACTTTTTTTAAGCAATAGTGTCTTTGGTAAGTGTCTGGTTGGGAAGAAAAGGTAATTTTCCTTAGAGCTACTGTGATTTAGTACGAGTGAAACTGGGATCTGTGGCTGTTATTACAAACAATTTTGACAACATATGAGCCTGAATCAATTATTGCTTGATGCAAGGTCAAACTTCTAATATTTGCAAAAAATGATACCTAATTTTAGTAAATCTATATCTGAGGATATGTTTGGGCCTTTTAAATGTTGCCAGTAGAGAAAAGGTCCTGTGGATTTTATTTTCTTCTGGTGTTTTGTTTTTAATTGGAAAGTATTAACTCAGAAATGCCAATTATTTGCAGATTTTTGCAGCAACATACCTAGGTAATAAAAACTTCCATGGAATATTAAAAAATTGTTTTGTTTCAGCAAGTTCAAAACACACAGTATTGCACTCTTATAATTTCAGAGTTGATCCTAAATATACATTTATGTGAAATGCATCAGACAATACTTGCAAGTTTTATAAAACGCTTGACAAGAAAGAGTTAAGATATTATATTATTTTATTATATTTATTTAGCACAGAAAACAGAGGCTGGAGGAAGAAGTTTTCATAGTTTTTAAGAATCAAAAGGATATAAAAAAGGCAGCAATTACCTTAATTTTAAGAAAAGCTAATTTAGATGAAGTAAATATTAATTATATAGATAATTATGAACCAAAAAGGCTACCTGTGGAGGCTGTGAAATGCCTTTAATTGCAGAATTTTAATTATAGATTGGGCAAATATCTTGTATGGACAGCATGGTTATACTTGACTTTGGATCAAGTTCTGGGGCATAAATGGGATGACTTCTTAAGGTTCTTTCAGGTCTTTTATTATTTTTGCAATAAATATCAAAGTGGTCACATCTAAATATTTTGATAAAGTGACATAGTATAATATATAACAATATAAAATGACCAGCGGATTCTCAAATGGATTAAAGTTTTTTTGTTTTTTTTACATCAGCCTGGGCAATCAATATTGTTTGTCTCTGTCTATTATTTAAGGCCACCATTTAGGCTTCTAAAAGCTGTGATTAAAAGCATTCTTCCCACAAATAGATCTCGAACTAATTGGCTGTCTTTGATAGAGTTTATCTACCAAAACCGCATGATTTCAACTGTGCAGGGACACATCATTGCATCTGGGATGAGGGGAATGGCTCGTGTCTTTTACCAGCATGGGATGCATTATTACCTCTTGTTTGCATGGCACCAAGAATGACCCAGGTGCCATCGAGGCAGGCAATAAAACAAAGGGGAATGAGCTCCGGACATAAATGATGCTGTTCTGCACAAACGTGGTTCCAGGCATAAGAAGGGGATGAGCTGAAAGAAAAGCAATAAGTAGCTTTTAGCCTGAATTAGCAGCAATTATGATGTGGAACCCATTAATGCTGTGATGTACGAGGGTGCAAGATGGCATTCTGGGGGTGATCCTCGGAATCATTATGGAGGTGATGACACTGCTGCAAAACTGAGCATGTCTCTTCTGGAAGCAGCAGTTATTCCCCTGAAGGTGGACCAAAATGTATCAAAGGAGAGAATTTGCAGAATCACGCAAGCAGCGCCTGTATGAATAGACTTGTTTGGAATACAACCATCATGGCTTTAATAGTCAATGATTACAAAGAGATTATGAAATCTGAACCTGTGCTTTATGACTGCCAAAACAGCGTTCAGCCATATGTTATATAAAATCTTGGGAATAAAAATGCAAAATTGTTGTCAACTGTAATTTCAGAAACTTTGCAATTGACAGTAACTGCTTTAAAAATAAAAGGCATCCTCATTAATGAACTCTGCTGTGAAAACTCATCTGCATGTAGAGCATAATTTTAAGAAGAATTAACATTTTTCATATGAAAGAGGATTCCAGTTGCTTTAACAAGCAGTATCATTGGTTTATCCTTGTATCCAGGGGAATGTGAAAAAAAAGTTCCATAGTTTCAGTAGATGAAACTTAGTTACTGCAACACTCATGAGCCTCTGTTCTGTAAAGGTCATAAAATGAAAGCTGGCAGGGTCAGTCCAGCACACCCTTCAGTCCAAGGCAGGACGTACCCTCTACTCTCCAGTGAAATAAACATCCCTGCAAGTATTCAAGTATCTGCTCTCTTGCAGAACCAGCAGAACATTTATTATGATTGCAAGGTCCCTCCTTTTTTTTTTTTTTTCCAAATTTTCTCATTCTGGAAAAAATGAGAGTATGACTGTCTAGTTTGTTTCTGATTAAAATACCAATTATTTGTGATTTACATTACAACATGCTATTGTCATGGTACTAGGAAGAATCTGTGAAAGGATCACGTGAGCTTGCATTTGAAGCAATCAAAACTGAAAAACAGAAAAGAGGTAGGACAGGAAAGAAACTTCAAACAAGTTGTGTTTTTCCTGCTTTTAATCTGCTTTTTTCAAATGCAGCTGGGTGAATCAGAAATGAGACAGAAGACTATGCAGGGAAAATGGAAAAACATTAAAACACTGAAACATTAAAGGCACTGAACAACATTAAAAAAAATAGCAAATACCTCAATATTGAGCCTGTAACCTGTAGGACATTTAAGAAACTTCCTGTTCTTTATAACGGAATTTTCGAGCTTTTTAGGACATGTATTTTCAGCTTTTCTCTGTAGTTATGAGGCTTTTTCCTTTTACCTGTAAATCAAAAGCTGACCTACTCACAAAATCACCAGATTCTAGCATATAAAAGTTTGCGCAGAGTTATGAAATACTGAATGTTGCAAAACTGAGGGAGTGGGCAATATTAGCTTGAAATCCATAGGATTTAAAGGCAGATGTGCCAAAGCAGAAGGTGGGAACCGAAATAACGGAAAAAGAAAGCAACAAATTCAGAGATAAAAGGTGTAATTTGCCCCATCTGTAGTTTACCTCGGCCACAAGGAACAGATACCTCGTACCAAAAAAGCAACATGAAGCTCTTCTCAAAGGTAACCTTTTGTTTAAGGACTGCTTCATCTTGTTGTCCCTGGTTCCTCCACTGAGGGATGTGTGGAGCTTTTAGGTGTTTCTTTTCTCGGCCGCAGTGTGACACTCTGCATGTGGCCTCTTCAGTTCTCCTTGCCTTTGAGCAGAGCCCTCACCTCCTCCCTTTGAAGTGTCCTTTTCCTGTGAGTCTTGGGGCTTGTGCCAGAGTGCATCGTGTACCGAAGGATGAGTGGCTGTCCTGGGGACACGGGCACTGCCGTTGGAAGCATTGAGGACACGTTGTGCTTGTGGGATAGAAGAGGTGAAACAGTGGAACAGGCTCGTGACAGCAGGACAAGTCCCCCTGCTGTGATGTTGTAGTAGGAAAGCAAGGAAGTAGGTTTTCTGTGAAACTTCAAAAGAATGGCAGCCCAGGTTTCTTCTATTGCAGATGCTGCTGTGTGCCTCTAAACTGCAGAAATCTGCTTCTTGGTGTGAAATACCAAGGGTTCCTGTAAAGAGCATCCTGACTCAGTTTCAGAAACTTCCTCTGGCCCTGTGACAGGGTCAGAGAAAGCCACTAGCCCCTGTGATCTACCCAGAGAAGGGAAAGGATGAGCAATTAAAAGAAAACACTACTGCCACAAGGCACCTGTCTTGGAAAGTATCAAACCCAAAGCACTGTGAAGTGCTGCCTAAAGTACTTGACATGAGACATTGCAGAGATTTTGGGCTCCTGCAGGTTGCTGTTTTGATGGGCAGTAATTGTAATTTTGAAGCAGTGATAGAGCAAGCCACAGCAGGCTGTAGTGTTCATAAACTGCCATGTTCTTTAGATCACTGAGACACAAAATGTTTTTTTGTTTTACAGAAGCTGATTTCAGTAACATAATCTTGTTTTGTTTTATAATGGCCTGCTGGGAAACAACTCTACCCCATGAGGGGTGTGGTTAAAATAGCTCGAGGCCTGCTGTGATGAGGCTGAAAAAACCCACTGTTTGTACATATGATTCACATGTTGTCTTTCACAGGGTGGAGCAAGATGAAAAAAATTAATAGTTTTACCAGATAAATTACCTTTTTGCTCAGACCTGTCTAAATGGGCTTTTAAGAGACAGGGAAATAGTGGTAGTACTTTTCATCTTTAGTGATGGTACCAGAATAATCTAAAAAATGGATTTCATAAAACAGCTTAAGGTGATGAAGTACAGACAAAGTGGGTGATAAATATAGGTGTATAAATAAGTTACTTCTCTGATTATTTAAAGCAGTAAAATACTGAGGCTATATCCTCAGCTGATGAAGGTTAAGTTGGCTTAATTGGCTTAAGTAAGGTTTGTTGGTTTACTCTGATTTTCATCATCAGATTTAGTGGTTATAGCTTTTAATCAAAGCAGGACAACAAGAAGAAAACTGTGAACTCTTTGCTCTTTAGCTGTGGAGCAGTTGCTATAATAGGATAATTTGTTTTGATAAATAACCCATGTGCTATGTTTTAATACAGTTACCTAAAAAAACCCCAACCAAAACAAACCCAAAGAAACCAACACGGAAAGGATGATGGTGATCTTCACTCCTGGTTGACAAACAAGTATAATTCTGTAAGAAACAGAATTTTAAAACTTCTCAAGTTGATTTTGAACAGTGCAGACTCTGATGTGAGGATGAGGGCTCTGCTCTGGCTGGGATTTTGGGGCCCTGTGAGGTGTTTCTGCCAGTCCGGGCAGGGAGGGCCTGTCCAGGGCCTTCATGGTGGGGCTGCTGCCCTCACTCTTTAACCTCAGGCATGAATATTGTTTCTGGCAGCCTCATGCCAATGCCTTATGTGAGGAAAAGGCAATATATAAGGTAATGATGCCCCTATTAAAAAAAAAAAAAAAAAAAATCTGTGACTTGAATGGAAATAGGAATATGGAGAAAGTTCTGCTTTTTCTTTTGCCTTGCCTATGTGCAGACTTTCAGGGTTACGTTACTACAAAATTACTGGGCTTGATTTCATTCTCACTTCATTTTAAAATGCTGTTGGTTTTGCGATATTTTTGCATATACTGTGGATTCTCTCCTAAAGCATTAATGGACATAGAACTATAATAGAAAATTTAGTGTTGCAGAAGCTAAATTTAATTAAGCTGCTACTCTTCAAAATTTTGTTTGATTCAAGTCAATGAAAGATAAGAATTTTTCTTTAAAGTCTTTATATTGCAAGATTTGAAGGCTGAGGCAGGTTTATTTGAGGCTTTTGAGAACTGGAAATATGTGTGGGGGTGGTACTCCTGTCTTGAACTTAACAATTTCTGAAAAGAAGACAACTTTCTGCTTGCAACCTTTTAAGATGGGGTTTTCTGTCCATGAGTTTCTATTAAAAGCCTGATATCCATCTTGGCTCCATCTGTGGAGTCTCTGAACTAGGTAAAAGTGTTGTTTCAACCAATAACATAATTATTCCATTATGATCTTTCCTTAAAAAAAAACCCAATAAAAGTAATGGCAAAATCATTTGTGTACAGAGCTTGTCATCTATGTCTTCACAGGCATTGTGGAAGTGTAATGTAGTAGGAGGTTAAACTTGCTTGTGGTGCACTGAATCAATATTTTTGTCCTAACTACCTAGTGTCAATAAATCTTTTCATGTGCCTTACATATGAAAACCTCATTTTTTAAGTTGATAAGCAAATATCTATACACACTACACGCACTTTGCAAATTTTTTCCTGAATATAAAGTTTCTTATTCTTCCTCTGTTTTTCACAAGGAAGGAATTTAATGAATTCCTACAGTGATTAACTAAATGCAGAAGTGATGTAAATAACATCATGTTTGTGTAACTTCTAACAGAATCTTATAATGCATATGGTGCTTGGAGATTGTGACCACTGAGCTCCTTCTAACTTTGTCTCATTTCCATGTGTTCTAGAATTTTTCTTTCATGCATATGTCAGGTTTGATAAAGCAGAAAGAAGTAACAAATAGCGAGTAACCAGGTAAAGTGATGCTGCTTCATCTTAAGTCCTTATTTTTAATTGCTCTTCTGCTTGGAATGCACCATCCCTTGGTTCAGCTTGGAAATTACACCAATGTTCATGAGCTTCCTCACAGCATTGAAGGGTTTTAAATTAAGGTCTATGAAGGGATGATAAGAATCTGCAAGTAAGTGTTACGGCTTCTTGGCCAGAGTCAAAAATCAGAAATTTTACATATATATATTTTAGGATAAGCTCAAAGAAACAGAGAATGATAGTAGGAAAGTTTTTAGATCACCTTTGATGTCTTTGTTAGTCCTATACAAAGCAGAGAATTTTGGGTTTTGTGAAGTATTTTATGTGACAGCTATACTAATACTTGAAGAACTTATTCAACAAAGACAAAATTGTGAAAAAAAGAAAGAAAGGATCCTTCAAGGAAAGAGGCATGGCTCTGTGTATAAAATCTGCGTATGCTTCTTCCAAGGCAGAGATCAAGGAGGACAGAAAACCTCTGATCCTTGTGTGACAGCTAAAAAGAAGAACCATGATGAGCAGTATTGGTGGGATGTTCACTATGAACTGCCAAACTTCAGGGCTGGGTGAAGTTGTTGGTAAGCAGGAGACAGGGTAACCCAAGGCACATGGTGGTGGTGAGAGAGGGGTTGAAGTGGCTGAGCTGTGAAAGGAGTACAGTAGGGTACAAGTCAGTCACACTCTTTAAATCAAATTGTGTCTCTTCTTTTACTTAATAATAGAGAAGAAAGATTTTGTGGACAGATAAATTTTTAGACTTGATTGTACCTGCTATGTAAATTCTGGCTGATTATTATTAAAGTCAGAGGTAGTTTAAATGAGGACAGCCAAGAAATTATAGCATCTGTGATTTCTGGAAGGGTTCTTACCTTCCGGAGCAGAAACAACCTGATCCTCCCAGGCAAACCAAAAAACTCTGAAATGTGCAGTAAAAGAACCAAGGTATTTCACAAAGATAGTTTTCAACTGCCACAGAAAACTCCTAAAGTACTTTTTCTGAAAGGCTGGTCCAATTGAAAAAAAAACCAGTTACAATGATATAGCAGATCTTTCAAGGGAAGTAATTTTAAGATACTCCAGGGCAGCACAATATAGCTGACGTTTCTTGGAAATCCATACCCAGAGAGTTGCTTGATGGTCCAGATTCAAATAGGAGGGCAATGTTGAACAGTGCTCTTCAGTTACTTGTCTTGGGTCTGGTTATTTTCTGTGTGCATTTATTCAGTTTTGTAATGAACAAGCTAGAGGATTGAATAGTGCGACAGCTTTTTAAATCTGGAGCACATCTGGGAGAAAATGTTGGATGTGTTGGAGAATGAAAATGGAATCCAAAAATTATATTGAAAAATTGTATAAATACTGTGAAGATGATGGATGAAGTCTGGTGGTTATGCTCTGTGGGAGGGAAGGCAGGAACAGCTGGCCACCAAGTGCTGCAGGAAACTCTAGTGGGCTCCTAGGGGATCATGACCAGGACATGGCTCTAGTTTGTCCAAAGTGGCAATCTTGCTAGTTCTGCCATGGCTGGAAAGAGTTGTCAGAGGCAGTCTAGGGAAACGTGATCCTGACAAGGCTGTGAGACTGATATGAAGAGCAGTGCACCCTGCCAGATGCATGAGGTAACTTTGGTGTGTTCTTGAGCAAGCATCAGCTGCAGTGCAGTTGTTTGCACACTGCAATCCACAACTGATGCAGACAAAAAGGGAGATTCTACAGAAAGAAAAGAGAGCTATTTGGTATAGGAATAGAAGCTTTACAAACTAAAATGGAAAGAATTGGGAAAGACTGAAGAGGGACATCTCTTCAAGGATATTAAATGCTGCTGCAAACCAGAAAGGAATGAGCCATTCTCAATCTCCACAGTGAATAGGACAGGAAATAATCATAGATTTCTGCAAGAAAAACTGATGTTGGGAATGGGGATGAATCCTGTTATTGTGAAAATGAGAATTTTATTGTAGGGAATGATTTGCCTTTGTAGGTTGTGGGATGGCAGCGATGGAGACTTGCAGAAGAGAAACCTGTCAGGACTGATGGTGGGGCCCAGCAGTACAGTAGATGGCTGCTCAAAATATCTTCCAGGTGTGTGTTTAAAACATTCTTTCATCATTTTTATGATTCTATAAAGGAAGCACAAGAAATGAAAATGAAGAGGTTTAGCAAGGCCCAAGCTATCCTGTTTCATTGCTTCTTAGTGTTCCAGTGTACTGGGTGCTAAGTTACTGGGTAAACTGAATTTACTGAGTTGGTGCTGTGGCTTTTAGTAATGGAAATAGAATCTCATAGAGTTTTTTCCATTAATATTTGACCTAAGAGTCAATCTCCATATAATGACTACTTTAATTTACACAAGGAGTATTGGAATCAGAAACTTTGAATTCACTTTGCTGTGTTTATACTTCATTTCATACATAAATTCAAGAGTAGGATTAACAGAATTTGCTGCCTTGTTTGAATTATTAACCACTGTGCATCTTAGTTGTCTAGGAGGTATCTATATATCTATTTGCAGTTTTTTAAGATTTGGAGTTTCTAGAAGTTTCTTATGTTTGAACATGTCTGGTTTAATTCTGGCTTAGCAACTCTTTTTTTTTTTAAATTATAATGAAAGGCTAGGAAAAACTCATCTTTTGAGCTGATTAAATGATTGTATGAATCTGATAGATTTGCTAATCAATTTCAGTTGAAGAATGCATCATTGGACAATGTCTGTCAAATGAATTCAAGAGCTTGACAAAATCTTTTTATACAAACAAGTGATGTCAAATGGGCAGCTGTTATCTAGCACAGAGGCACTGATCTATGTCTTGCAGAACAGCAAATCCACATTTTTATGAAAGCATTATTTCATAAAAGCAGCAGGCCCTGGTCTTTATGACATTTTATTACCCCATGCTTTTCAAATCAACATTTAGTTGGACTTGGTAAATATTGTTTAGTATTTTTAATCATTCACAACATGCGTGAATCTGTGTTCTCATGGAGGCAGTAATGCATTCATCATAAATGACACAGAGTTTTGAGCATATTTTAGCAGAAATAACCACAGTATACAGTCATTTAAAAGCACATTTGCAAAATATTGTTTTGTAACCAAAATGAAATGCAAATGCTGAATATAGACAGAATATTTCAGATGTGACTGATTCCACTTTTCCTTCTCAGTTGCTAACATTATTGTTACGAGTTGTCATGTGTAGCTGAGTGCTTGGTGATTCTGAATCCTTGTGATGGTGCATTCAATTTCTGCAATGAGCTTTGCATTTAGAAAAGTTGAGTAACACAGAGTTGAGGGTTGGTTTCCTGATTCCTTTTACATTCTTTAAATACTGGAAGTGAGCAGAAGTTCATTAAACTTAGGGGTGTCTCAATTCAGTAGATGTGGAGCAGGGTGGATTTTAAAATTTGGAGGAGGGAATACTTGCTCAGACAGAGTGAATGACAAAGACAGAGAAGCTTCTCTTTCTGTGAGAAACACTTGGAGAAGGACAAAGGGGAGGGTTTTTCCCCACTAATCCAGAATCTAAGTTGCTGCTGGAGGCTTAATCATATCCTTGTGTCTCAGGTATTCTTTACCAGCAGTTAGGATGGTTTTACTTCATTTTCTAAAGCAGGCAAGGACAATTTGGAATAAAGCTTACCCTCTTGAAGCTGGTCCCAGTTGCAGCTCATGGAGTGGTGTGGCTCATACTCTGGTTTTCTCTGTGGGTCTTTTGGGATCAGCTGAGTGCATCTCTACCAACTGCTGACCACCACAGCCCTTACAAATCTGAGTACTGAAAACCAAACTCAGGTTACAGCAACTAGTACAAAACATTTGTAGCAGGGCCAGTGTGTTTCTGGCAGTCTCAACACAATGCAGTAATGCTTTGCTTTTGTGCACATGAAGTGGCTTGATGGGTCTTTTGGTGTCCCAATTTCCTGTATTTTTTTTCTGATGTCACTGATCAGATAGCAAGTTTGACTGTATCTGCTAAATACTACCTGGGATTAACAAAACTATTCCTACTTTCCATTTTTGTAAGTACAGAGACAGCCAGATCTAGTTTGTGTATATCTGTTTATTCTTTAAAGTGAATTCATATTTTAAAGGAATTGCACAGTTGGAATTAATTTAAATAACCAGTGGACATTGCTGCTGCCTCTGCCAAAGACAGGAGCCGGCATATTTCTCTGGCTGTCTAAATAAAGACAAGTCTAGGTCCAGAAGTTCTTAATAGGGCAGTTTTGGAAGCTTGCCTCATGTCTCTATTGCCCAAAAGTTGTATTTTGATTTTAGTATTCATAACCAGCCATTGATTTTTTCCAACCTAATTTCCTCCCTGAAGTATTTAATATCAAGCCAGATCTGCCATCTATCTACAAATCACCCTGGCTTTACAAGCCAGCTCTGCCATCCATCTACAAATCACAATGGCTTTAGTCAGGAAATTAGAAGTAGGCTTAATTTTTTTTTGAAAGTAAAGGATTCTTAAACCACTTACTTAAGCCTCTCATGATTCAGCTTGTGTTTCTATTTGTTGCAGTTCCTGGCTCATGGACTTCATCAAGTTATAACATGCAGCATATTGTAGCTGATTCAAATTCTGGCAATCAGAACTGTTGTTTGCATTTTTTCTTTTTAAAGAAAGAGTCTTCCTTTTTGGGTAATAATACTAGAAATATGCATTTTAATGACAAGACAGAGTCAAAATCAATGGCATTAGAAGAAGGAAACATATGACAACAGTACCTCTTTAATAAAGAACAGGAAACTATTTAAAATTAATTACTGATAATTAATGACTGTAACTGTGTCCTGAATTTCTTTGATATGATAAACTCTATAATCAAACCCTTGTTTTTTGTAAAGTCCTCTCAGAATATATTACCAGAAGTAAAACTGTAGTTATAGTAAGAATAAAAATATTGAAGTTCAATGATTCTAATTTCTGAGAGATTTAAAGATGATTCAAAAGCATCACGGTTGTTCCAGTCAGGCACAGGCCAAAGACATGGCTCCCAGTGTGTTCCAGCCATAGAGGGATGGTTCTATCACCTGCCTTTGCTGCTGAGAGCAGAAATTTATGAAAATCAGCATTTGGGAATTTACATGGGCTCACTGTGCCATAGAATTCAAATTTAAGATGCTCGGTTGATGTTGATTAATGTTTAAGATCACTCTGTAATTATGTTGTTATTATTATGTATTAAGCTTATTGTACTTAATATAGAATATCCATCAGCATAATGTGTATGTCTCATGTACTCATACTTTGGTTTCATATGACAGTATATTTTTATGCTACTTTGGGGGTGGAAAGACCAGAGAACTACTTTTAGAAGAGGTAGGTATGCACCCAGATGGATTTTCTAAAGCATCTGAAAAACAGTAAAGTCTTACCTTTGAACTGTGAAAAATTTTCTAGATTTGAAACTCTTGTTGGGGCTATCTTTCCAAAGTTTTAAATCCCATAGGGTGGTATTTTCTAAGGGACAGATTCTGTTTGTGTGTTTCTGATGTTATTGCTGCAAGGGGCACTTTCCCCTACAAATAGCTCATCTGTGCCCTGCTCACCAGGGTGCCCTGCAGTGTTCACCCATTGAACTGAACCCATTGAATCTCCCAAGTACAGAGCTATACATTGTCAAAGAGAATTATCTTGAGCTTCTGCACACAGATTAATAAATAGAAAACTAAATTGTCAAATTCTTAGCTTAGGAAAAAATCCACCCTCTAAATAAAACATCGTGAAAGTCTCAAAGCCTGAAAAACTCTGTCTGAGTTATTAAGGGTCAAGAAAGGTACGACCTGAAAACAGCTAAGAATTATTGAGCAGACAGCTGATCTATGCATCTGGAGTACATGAGCATCAATACCAGGCAATGTCTGTCTGTGGTGCAAATCAGCTGTAGGAGGCAGCTTTTTTTTGTTTTTAAGGCTGTTGTCCTTCCAGTGTTTTCCCTGAAAGAACAAATATCCTTGCTATTCCTTTTATGAGATCATTGCATATTTTTTCTTGTACTTATTGCTTGTGTGTATAACTTTTACACTCTTTATAAACTAATGATGTCCTACAGAGATATTTACAAAGATGACTCAGTTTAGTTGTATTTTGGACAGATTTCTTGTAATGTATCATTTATAGTGAAAGGAGAATTCATCTGATAGAAAAAGAAGGCTGATGCTCTACCAAGTGTGCTTTTCTGCCAAACCCTTCGTGCATATGGACTGGCTCTGTGTTTTGACAGTGTGTGAGGGGAATACCAGATGTCAACTAATCAATGTATGCAGCAATCCAAAAATTTTACCAATAAGAAGTTATGCTTTTTTTTTTTTTTTTTTTTGAGGTGCTGGAATGAGCTGTTCAACAGCTCCATTTGGTTTTTGCTCGGGTCCTCAAAAGAAAGGGCAAAGACTGGAAAGAGAAGGCTTGTCTCTCTTCTCCATGGGAACCTGAAGTCTTGGGGAATTAAATAACGGTGTTGAAAAAGCACCAGGTGAAGGTTTAAAATGTGGTTATAAATCACTACATAAAAAGTCAGTCATGTACAACACCTCAGGATTTAGAGATCAGAAGTATAAACTTCAAGCAAGTTAAAATTTTGCTATATAGGTAACAGAGCAGTGGACTTCAGATCAGTCGGCTCTACACCAAAAAGTTTGAGGATTTTAAATATTTATCAAGATGTACATTTTAACCTTCACTCCCACTGCAAAGCAGCCTAAACTCTGTCCAAACCATTAAATTAATCCTTAGTGGCCTCTTCAAAATCAAAATTTCATTTCTTTAGCATGCAAATGATACTATTAATGCTTGAAAATATACAGTACAAAAAAAAAAAAAAAATTATCCACCTCTCTAGTTTGGTCTGGTCTGAAATCTTCATCATTGTTAAACTATTGACACATGATATGAAACAATTTAAAATTAATTATTGCAATTAGATGGCAACAACTAGCTTTATTTGAAGGATTAAAAGATTAGTGTTTTTACCTGCTTTATGCTGCTGAAAAGTGGATGTGGACACTGTAAACTGAATGATATAAGAGGAAAAAGTATAGTGCTATGAAAGATTTTACTACCACTTTGGTTCTGCAGTAAGTTTTGGGATTGCCTCTTTGAATGCAGCTCTGGAGGGTCAGCTTTAGAACAGGGCTGCTGAGTGCTTCCCTCTCTTAGAGCACTTGGTGCCAGGGGAAGCTTGGGGATCACCCTGGCTCCAGCTCAGGTGCCCTGCTTCACCTTCTGAACTTCTTCCTTGGGTTTCCAGTAGCAGCAGCGTGGTGAGAGGGACAGCTATGCTCCCCATGGCTGTGTTAAACTGGTTTTCTTGGGCTCTCTGTGAGTGCATCTTCTCGAGGTGCCCCATCCTGGGGGAGCTGAGGTCTGTGCACAGCTCTGCTGATGTGCCAGCTCTCCTGAGCAGCCACGGCCTGGGTGCTGCTGGTGCCTGGCTCAGGCTCCTCACCCGTCCTGCAGAGAGGAGCCCCACCTGCACCTCCCAGCCTGCGTGTGGCACTAGTGAAAGGGGGCACTGGGCTGTCTGCCTCCTCCTTGTCCAAGCCTGGGGGGGACACCTGAGGCTGAGCCAGGAGCACTGCCAAATCCAGCAGCCAGAAATGTGTAATATTGGCTATTGGCATCACCCGGAAGAGGAACTGAGCAGTCCTTGCACGTGCTGCTGCTCTTCTGGGTGCCAAAACAGGCAAGTGAACATCATCATGTTCATTTTTCCTCCTGGCTTATGCCTTAGTTTTAGGAGACATGGGTGTCTAAGGGATGGCTTGGGCAGGAGATGTGCTCAGCCCACAGTTATCCACAGGGAGATGTTGGCAGGGAGCTGGGAACTGCAGCTTCTGAGAGGGTGCATGAGGGTCTGGGCAGTGGGCTGGAGTGAGGGGGAGTTCCTGAGAGCAGCCCAGAGACAGGAAACTCCAGCAGACAAACCCCTTCTGCTTTTGTGCTGCTGGGCCCTGGTCACTTTGTCTTTCTTTGCTCAGTCCAGTCCAGCCACTTTAGCTTTTCTCTATTTCGAAATATATTTTAAAAACATCTTGCTATTCTGAGTTTAGAAACTTTTGGTCATCTGCTGTAAAGTTAGATTGTCCAGACAGGTATAATTGAAACATGAGGCCAAACTGGGGTCCTGTCAAACTGTCAGGTCCTTAAGTTTTCATGCACTTGGGTAAAGATGCTGATGTGAATAAATGAATGATGTGTAGAGAAAGGTTACTAGTACTAAGTAACCTGAAAGACATCTCTTATTAAATGGGTTCCTGCTCTGGTTTTGAGACTGGGTCCGTATTTTGGGAAGCTTTAGTTCAAATCTAGACTGCCTGTGGTTAGTCTTTTGCTGCTTAATGAAAAGAGAAAGGCCTAATGGAGTTATTGTAAAACTAAATCAAAATACTTTAATTGCTTCAAGAATAGCTGGAGTTGAAATGCTTCAACAACATATGATTTATGGGAATTACCATTTACATTAGAATCTGAAATCTTTGTGCTGTATTTTTGCATGCCAACTTTCCTTCAAATATTTACAATGCTTTCAAGATAAGGTGAACTAGAGTAGTGTTGAAAACTAAACAAGAACATCCCAACAATTGCTTGTTATGGTTGATTGCTGCCTTTGTTCCACATTACGTGGGCAATATTTTGACATATTGTAAAATACGAATACTTCAAAATACTTAATAGTGAAATCTGTTAGTATTTCTTAATTTATTGATTTTAATAGAAATATAGTTTTTTTCTCTTCTGTCACAAAAATAATATCAAATTCTGTGGTAGGCTAGAGCACAGTGAGCTGGGGAGGAGCAGAAAAGAGGTGACTGGACAGGAAAATGTTTTGGTGCTCTCCAGCCTATGCCCATCTCCTTACAGACCTCATGAGGTCACAGCTGATGCAATTGTGAGAGTGTTTGTGAAGGTTCTCTGCTTTCTGTGCTGAGGTGATCTCAACACTGGGGAGAATTTTTTACTAAGTATTTATTTGCACATAATATTTTTGAGTAATTTTTAAAGAGTCATGTTGGACAGAAATAATTGTTCTACCACATAAATCCTTTATGAAAACCTGAGAAAAACTGTTCTTAGTTCTGTTCCCTAATGAAGTATTCTTAAATAAAAGCTAGTTAGGGGATTTTGGCCTCGAATGTGCATGCAGAGGTAAGCTCAATATTGTTTTGGTAAGCATATCTGTCAATGAATATACAGTCTGAGAAGAATGTAGATATCAGAACTGAGCAATCTAAACTGCAAAACAATGTTTCTGCTGGAAAGTAGGCATTTCTTGTTAATGGGAATTATTGGAATTACATTTATTATTTATTTACAAAATAAAGCAAACATATATTTGGTCACATTATCTTTTTAAAATAGCTTTCTTTTACTCATGTCCATGGATCAATGAAAGATACAAAAAGAGATTACAGCTATTTTACTTACTGCAGGGAGGTTTCTTCAAGCTCATCCTTTCCACAAAGCAAGCAAACAACATTTTTTAATGTTTGTTATACCTATGACATAATCTTTAAATATGGTATGTCGTAGGATGTTGGCAAGTCATGCTATATATTAATAAAAAACCTTTGAAAATGTTATAATATTGGGTATAAGGAAAAAAGACTAATTCAGTGTAAAGATTTACACAAAACAATCCTCTTGTTCATGTCTGATCCCAGATTTAACTGTGTAATGAGATACCATTTAAAAATTGAAGTTCCAACTATTCATTGGAAAGACCTAGTTTTGGGAATCCTAAAGCTATAATCAGAGGAGCATCTGAATTTTTCTGTAGCTAGTATGGAGGTAAAACATATTGCTCCGTGATTAAATTTAAAGCTTTGAACTGGTTTAATAGAAAACCAATTTATAAATGTCAACAGTATTTCTATAGTTGATAAACAAATACTAAATTTAAGTTAGTTTGAAAAGTATGTCAGCATTCTTTTGTGGAAATCAATGGAAACAAGCTTCTCTTTTAACTGTCTGCAGAGATTTAAAAATTTCTAGGATGAGAGACAAGATGGTAATTTATTAAAAAAAATTGCATGGAGGAAAACTCATTGATGAGAATTTTGATCATTAAGGAGAAATTTACATATTCAAGGTCTTGTTCTATAAAGTGTTGGCTTTACTGTGCTTTGTTGAACCATGGGGCAACCAACATATGCCCCTGAATTTCATACCCTTTATATATCTAGAACAATCATCCTCCCACCTACTCCCTAGCAGTTTGCCAGAGATGCTATGCTTTGTGTAAATAAAATACTTTGTGTTATACTTTACTTTTGATGTAAATAGTGTAGCTTACTGTGTACTAATACATAGAGTCAGATTTGATATTTTATAGCCTGGATAAACAGCTCATATTAATAACCCTACTCAAGACAGCATCTGCTATCCATGTGAATAACTTCTGCATAACTTGGCCACTTTTCTAACACTTGTACACTTAGCATGGAATATGTCAGAGTACCAGGAGGTCACATGAGTAATTTTTGCAAAACCTTATTAGGAATATTAATTCATGATAACCTGTGGCTCCATAATATATATTTCTGTAATGCCCCATGCAGGGATAAATTAAAACTTGAAGAGATTTTACAAAGATTGAGTAGGTGAAGCCTCATGACCCTGGTCTGGGGTACCTAGTATTACTGTGCTTTATGGATAAGGAAACATCTGGAGAAACATCTGGAAAAGTTCTGTTCTGCCAGCAGGCAGTAGTGAGACCTATGTGACTTGCCCAGAGAGTCACAGGAATCTCTGGCAGAACTGGGAAGAAAAACTAAATCTCTTCTAGTGACCAGGGGAGAGGACAACTGAGGCTAAATGTCCCAGTCCACAGCTGTTCCTGGATGTGTGAAGGTTCCTCTTTGCTGAGTGCACACTGAGGGGAAGTTAAGGGCATTTTGATTTCCTCTGCTTTACCACGAAAGGGTAAATGGGGTTCAAGAGTAAAAACTTGTAAATTTTTTCTGCTGAGCTAATACCTAACAAATCACCATCCGTGTGTACTTACAAGGACTATAAGTCAGTCTGGAAGCAACCTAAGGGATTTTGGTTTAGATCTCTATGTGTTTGGGTTCAGATCCTGTCTCAGCCACAAGTTGTTTTTTTGAGGTTAGTTTTCCTGGAAACAAAATGGGTTTCATGAATTGTTACATTTTTAGTGAAATTGTTTGCATATTTATCTGAAGCTGAAAGTTTTAGCAGTATAGCCAATCAGTGCTTATATGTTAATTACAGAGGTATAGGAATACTAAATTGGCTTATCCACAAATGTAACAGAATGAGGCTGTAAAATGGGCATTCATTGGTACAACAGCAAGACAGTCTTATGAGTTAGGATTTCAATTTCAAAGTATTTAGAAATTAAATAGGTATTCTCTTTTATTTTTCCCTGAAAATAATTGTCATAGGCATCACAGTGATTAGTGTTTTCATAAGAAAAATATTAATTACTTAAAAGAACCTGCCAGTTCCTTACTAGACCTTGCAATCATTCTTTCTGGTTTACACAGTCTATTACTCTAGAGGGTGAAATCCAGAAGTCTGCACTCAGTATTTATGCAGTTTCAATTGAAATCAAATCCCCAGCAGCTTCAGTAGGACTTTTACCTAAACCAATTTCTGAATAAGCACTTCAGAATCTGGACCCTAGTGGAAATATGTAATCTGAATTTAAAAAGAATTGCTCTGAGTATACAGAAAGCTATAATGTTCAGTGGCTGAAGAAGAGAATTCGCAGCATCCTAGGTTTTAAATTATTTATTCCTATGAATTTGTTATCCTCTACTTTCCTTCAAAACTTTTTACTGCAAAAGAAATTATCCTTGTTGGTGTTGGGTTTCTGTCAGTGAAGCTTGCAGTGCTATTCCTCAGCAGTGGGGTCTGGTTACTCTTTGCTAACCAGGCTCCTGCTTATGCCACACAACCCCGGTGAAGCCCAGGTCAGCCGTAATTTATTATGGTAGATGAGGCAATCATCCAGGATTCACGTGAGCTGGAATTGGTGATTTAGTACAGTAGTGAATACTATATGTGTTTGGTATTTAGAAACCAAAATATGTCTATTTTGCTTAAGCATAAGTGTGACTTGATGTATTTGTTTCCCACTTTTGTAACTCACCACATTCTTTTCTCAACAGAACTCATTGTCACAAATTCTGAATCCCATGTCCTAAAGACTTTGGTTTAATGGGTTCAGATTTTGGTTTAGAGAAATAAGTCTTGCAAAAAAGTTGTTTTAAAGGAACCTAGTATACTCATAAATCAGAAAATGGACAATAGTAGGATGAGCACAGCCTGTGCATATTTTTTTGAGAGTTTGGGTCTAGACCTGTTGCTGAAGGTAGTAACCTTTAAAGTGAATGTGCTGTGTTACCCAGGGAACCATATGGTGCTAACACCTTTGCTGCTTGGATCAGTCTACCCCTCAGATGACAAACAAGTAAGAAAATGGAGCTTGATCATCTGTGAAGTTAGTGAGAGGTCTGACACTGAGTTTGATCAGAAGAAATAGGACTTTTTCTCCCTGCCTGATAACTTTCTACAAAACCTCTGAATTTTGAAAATTCTTGTACTGAGACGTAATATGTTTGAAAATGTATATATATATATATTTAGAGAAGGAATAAATTATAAATGTGAGAAAATTGAAGGAAAACCCCTCACAAAACTAGAATAGTCTCTGAGGGCACGAGGGAAAAGGCCTTTATTTCTAGCCAATGATTGTTTTATCTTTTGATGGTCTTTGTAGTTATTTCAATCCCCTTGGTCTTGAATGGTATTAGTACTACCATATACAGTCATCCAATACACATTAGGAAGCTGTAAAAAAATAACTGCCTTCTTCATACATTTTCTAATAAACATAAATTTAGAAGTGCTTTCCATTCCTTAGTACAAATAAAACAGGGGAAAATACATTTTTAAAAGAAAATAATTTTTCAAAATAAGTTGTTAAATTGAATTTCCTCTTTCCTATAGTCAGCTGATAAAATCAGATTAGTCTATGTGGGGTTCTCTTTCAGCAGCACAGGCAATCCTCCATAATGACCCAAGCAGTTAATGAGCAGTCACAGTTTCTTGTGCCGTTCCTTCTGAACACCATCTTGTTCTGTACTGGAGTCAATTAAGAAAACCTTTGAAGTACAGAAGTGAAGCACAAGGACTGGAAATTTACTGGTCATTTTTCATTAGCTACTTCTCTGCAGTATGGAACAGCATCACATCATAAGAAAAACTGCCTTAAGCCTGTCTTGTAGGCAATGTAGGTGGTACAGGATCCAAGGAGTTAGTGTACTGAGGGAGAATTTGATCCAAAATGGGAAGGTATTGCATGAATTCTTAAAATCATACTTTTCTCTTGTTTTCTATAGATAGGCTGGGGATATTTTTAAATTCCTCCCACCAACCTGCCAAATCACAGTATGGACTTACTCAGTGTCTCCTTTCCATTGAATGTTTTGCCACACGCAAACTTTCATCTTCTGTCTCCGTGTACTTGCAAAGGTAGGTATCTTGCTAACATATGAAACTGCAAGGAAACTTAATCATGTAAATAACAGAGTCACAGCTCTAACGTCCTTGTCAAGTGGTACATTTCTTATCACTGTGAGGTTTGCTAATGATAGGAATTGTTTCTTATTGTACTATACCCTGCAAATTCAGTGCAAAGAAAGCTAACTTGTATGGGTTGTAATTATAATGGATTTTTTTCCTCCTCATTGTGTGTGGGTTAGAACCAAATTGAATTATAATATCTCTCTGATTTATTTTCTTTGCATTAGGAATGGAGGAAGGTTAAATGTATCCAATAATATTTTCTCTGTGGAAAGAAGCTACTACAGAGTGAATTGCAGCTGCAAATGGGTGACACCAAAGGCCCTTTCATCCTGACTCACAGCTTCAGTGTCAATAGCTGTTATCTCTGGTCTAGTAGTTTACAGTTAGTGTCAAAAGGACCTGACATGTTGCTGGAAGCATGAAATAGATCAACTGATAATGAAGATTACTACATCTTCATTACTACATTTGGTCTACAAATTTTCTTAATCTAGCTGTATTAATAAATCCTTTGAATGCAGGTGATTTTGTCAGAAGGAAACAGTGTGAGTATAGATCTTTAAAGGGATATAGAAGGAGATGAGGCTGTTCTGGTGTATTAGAGTACCAGTTTCAGAGCTTTCCTGGTTAGTTTGATTACTTTGAAATGCCAGCAGATCGAATTAATTCTGAACTTGTTGTTATTAGTGGGTCTCTTTCTGCTAATTTCAATAATCTTACCTAGAAGTAATAAAAAACCCCTCCAAAACAAAAAAACCCCACATCAAAACCTGCACAAGCTAGAAAGCATATTGTTTGTAAAGACTAAATAGAGAGCTTTGATATTTATTGAACAATTATGGTAGGTTATTTCATCATTGTTCTCTTTTTGGGGTTCAAATTTTTTTCATAACTTTTCTGCTGAAGGATTTAGATGTAGAATTTCCTTATTATTTAATGCCTGGTCAAATATTACTTAACACTACCCATAATTTTATTTCATTGAAATTTTATTCTTATATTCTCTCAGGTGAATTTCAGCTATCACTACTCACTTTCATTAGGCTAAAACATTTCTTGGGTGATAGTGCAGGCCAGAATGGTTTGGTGTATTTCAGTTCCATTTCAATATTACAGGAACCTTCCTTGGGCCATTCTACCTTGTGCCCTCCAATCTTAAATGAAGCTTCTCCAACTCCAGTAAAGGCATAGAATTTAAATGAATTGTAGAAAACATTAAATATGACTTCATACTTTTCCCTGTTAGTTTGCATTGGATAAATAAAAGATGCTCTGTGTCTTGTATCAAGCCAGGCCTATCTTTATAATCCTGTAGTTTGATCTGAGCCCACAGCAAAGAGAAGCAGCACATGCTGAGCACCGTTTTATGCTCACGGTAATCTCACTGTGACACATTTATTTTAATCTGTCAGTGATTCATGTTTGACATAGACTTGAATTAATGTTTGGAGAATTAAAAGAATAGGCAAACCTTTTATTTTTAAAATAGGGATGCAAAACAGACAGAGAGTTGAATGCCTCTAGTCAAGACAATATATCAAAGAATGTTCCCTGAGGTAGACCCAAAAATCAGGTGCTCTTGCCATGAGGGAGAGGAGTTTGTTTGGAAAAAACATAAATCCAGAAAAGCTAAAAACATGGCATTTACTCTTCTCTCCCTAGAATGGAAACTGCAGTAAAAGAGGACTAGGTTTGCCTGCAATGGACATAAGCAGACTGAGGCAAGATGAATTAATGCATAGGCAATTTCTGTAGCAATCACTTAATGAACCAAAGAAGCCTAACAATCACAACAGAGATGTGTCTTTTGTTTCATAAAGAGAATCTGGAAACATCAGCTTGGTGCCTGACAAAGGGTCAAATGAAAAAGTGACCAGATGAAGAAGGAGGATGCTTTTTTTAAATCCAAGATTTTGGCTTCTGCTCTGCAAAAGCACCCAATGAGTAGCATGCTGCTGGTGCTGTCATGGTCTGGCCAAATTTGTGAGCCCTCTCTCTCTAAGGGAAGATGTTGGAAGCTTCGTAGGTTTCAGATCTAATTCATCTTAGTAACTGAGAGGGTCTGTGTTGATACCACAGATGTTCAGGTGGTTACTCTTTCTCCAAGGTCCAGCAGGCTGTAACTGGGCAGTGTTCATAGGAGAGAGGAGGATTTACGTGTGTCTCCCAGCCAGGGAACTCGCTTTCAGATTAGTACCATATTCATTTTTCCTTTTAACTAGCTAGTACCAAGAGCACAATGATACTATTTATCAGCATGTTATTGTTCTGCTTCATAAACCTGATACAGAAAACTGGCCTCCCTGCTCATCAGGTGGATGTTTACTGAGCTAAATCCTAAATAATGATTGTTGACTTGTACTTGGACAAATATCCAAGTGAAGCTAGGGCAAATTTCCCTTGAATAATTGCTTCTGAATTCTGTGTGTTTTGCTTTGGAGAAATATTGGTTGGCAGTATTTATGCAAGAGTTATTTTGAGGTTTCATTAGAATTTGAAAAAAAAAAAGCAATACCTGTCCCCCATATTTTTACTAGGAAAAAAAAGATGTATAATTTCCAGAAGCAAATTATCATTTTAACTCTCTTGTTTCCCTGTTTTCTTGTCAAGGTTAAAAGAATGGAGTGTACTGGAGCCAGGAACGCTCAGTGTCGGCTGGAGGTGAAGTCACCAGCATTGCATTTCTGCACCAGTCACAACTGATAAGTTCAAAACCACATCAGGTGAGGTTATTGTACTCTTGACTTGAAATGTGAAAGTCAGTGCATGTGCAATCACTTATCACTGATAAACCTCTTCCTTGTCAAATCACATATCACTAATGAGTTTTTAACTGCGAGTTTGGCTATGTAAATTGTCAGATTTCTTCTGCATTCATACAGTAGGAACAGATAGGTAAAAATGCCAATGTTATGGTAACTTCTGCATTTTAGGTTAAAAGAGTGCATATAATTTTCCTTTTTACTGAAAAAAAACCTGCTAGCAAATCAAAATAGGAAACACAAGCAAACAGAAGAGGGAATATTTGAACTAGTGCACGCAAAATAATTATTCAGCACTGCAGACTAGACTTTTGCAAAGCTTTAAATAATATATGTAGAGAGATTAGAAATCCCTGCAAGGAAGTTTTTAATTTTTCCCTCTATGCCTCTCCCCAATATTTTCTTTGAACCTTGTGTGCCATATCTTTTAGCCTAATTCAAAATGGTGATTTTACATCAAAAACTGCAGCCAAGCCAATAATTTTCCTTAAACTGGTTGTTCAAAGGGGAAAAGATTGTTAAAATACATTGTTTAAAAACATTCTGCTTCATGTTAGTCAACATGTGATACTACTTTTTTTCTTTCTTTTTAATTTTTTTTTCCCTAAATAAAAGAAATTCAGAATGTGTACATTGAAAAGTGTAGTAGTTTTGGAAATAAACATCTGTCCATACAACAGATAATTATTAAAAGATATCTCGGCATTTCTTCAAATGTTCCATTCATTGAAATTATTTCTGCTTTAAAACATGGTAAAGAAACAGACCTTTTTCTTTAAGTAATGGATGGCCATCCACTAGTTAAAAACCCAACAATTCTTAGTTGGAAAGTCCTAGTAAATTGCACAAACTTTTTGTGTTACAAAATTCTTTAGCTGAATAACAAAGTGTGTGAAGGAAAGGGCAGAATGATCAGGGGTTAGAAACAAAACTAGAAAAACAAAGGTATAAAGACATACTATATTAAGCCCTGAGGCAGTGCACCTTATTTATACAACAGAGAATGTCTACAGCATAAGCAACTAGCACAACAGAGGTATGACTAATAGATAGGTATGAATCAGTGGATTTGTATTCTCCTCACACATCCCTCTTCCCAAAAGCAGAGAAAATGAAAGAAACCCCCTCCTGTGCTTTCTCACACATTCATCCTTTTCAAACCTGATGCTCACAGTTATGATAGTTAAATTTTAGCTTTGGGCAACCCAGGGTACTAATCTTGCATGACCTGTTCCAAATGAAATCATGCCCTTATGACTCATTTGCTTTCCCTGTCTAATTTTTTTTTTCCTCTTTGAGGATCCTGTATCCAAGGACTGTCTCTATCAAAATAATAATTAAAAAAAAAATCTAGAACCTCTATCTTATTGCTATAGATCTAAATGTGAAGAGGTAGAGCTTAGGTTTTGATATCGCGATATCTTGATTACTTCTAGATTACAGTTTTCCTGCTTCAATTTAGTTCCATGGGAAGACATTTTCTTAATACCAGGTTTATAACTACCCCTGAGTGCCAATAAATCAATATCTAATTGCAATGCATTTAAAATCAATTGATAAGTTTGTTTTTATGGTTCTAATTGGGAGGCAACTACTAAGAATAAAAAGTGCCATCTCTGCCACGATAAAACACCCCCAGCAAAACAGGCTTATCCCAGTTCAAGGTGGCCATGAAATCAACATTCCAGGAAGTGGTTTATCTCTAAAAATATCCCAGATATTTATCACTAATTATCTGTGTAAATTCAGATCTTCTGTGCTTTTTTTGCAAATGTAGTACTTAAGGGTTACTTGGAGGTACGTCTTTGGGTTTCAGCCCTTCACAGTACCTTAACCCACCCCCTGCTCCCCCTCACCAAAAGAAAAGAACACTTACATTTTTTGTTCTAAAGGATATATATCACTATAACCAGTTTGTGCCTTAAATGTGCTTTTCTGTGCAGCTGGGGTTTGAGAAGGACTCCAGTGATTCATAGGCCTTGTCCTGGATCTTGTACAATAGCACATTAACCTTGGTGGAATATGTTAAAAGAACAGGGTCTTGACCCTGCAGACGTTCCTGCATGTGCGAAGCTTTCCCTGCGGGACTCCCTGCATCTCCCCTGGATAATGCCTAAAACCATATATGGGAGTATTGATTTTGCAGGGGGAATAATGTTAGGATACAAGCCATGCTCTGCTACTTCTCTTGCCTTTCCAACGTAATACAAAAGCACTGCAGTCTGCTTTCAGCTGTGATTGAAATTAGCAGATGAATACAGTGGGCTTGTATAAAGGATTGTTGGTTTTACCTTGCCTCCTTGTTCTTAAGCTGCTCCTGTTTGCCTCTGTAATTAATGACAATGTGTTTTTCTCGTGTTTCTTATCTATGGCTGGGTAACGCCAGAGACAAATGCCAGATCTGATGAACCTGAAAGGGAAAGTAGGTGGGAGCAAATTTTCCAAGAGTGTTATTCTAGTTGACAGGTCTGCCTCTTGTGACATTAATAATGCTTCACAAATGTTGGTATAAATCAAAATAAAAGCCAGAAGCAAACCATAGGCAGGGTGGGGAGCCATTGGCTCTGCAGATTTAGGATGGCCAGAGCTGATTGTAAGACTGCAGCTTTCAGCTGTGAATACCTTCCTCCTTCTCCCAGAAAGTTATAAAACAGGTTCTATAGCTGCCGGTATACAATTAATCACATCAGGCCTCACCAGGGCCAAATCAGCAAACTTGACTGGAAATTTGATCCAAAATACAGTGGTTTAAAAAAACCCCAAAATACTTTCATGGATTTTGGTGGGCTCAGTCTGTCCCTGAAATCTACTTCTCTGGCTACTTCTGTGACTTTGGAGGTCCAAATTTCTGAAGCACTTTTGTGTCAAAATACCAGCTTGGTCCTCCAGTCCTTATGCAAGAAGGCACATCTTAAATTTCCAGAAATAGGAATGTAGCTGGGAATCTTGCAGAGTTTATATGCAAAATAAGTTGGTTTTAGGCCTTATTCTGCTTCTGCAAGTAAGGACAAATATTAGTTCCTCTTGGTGCTGCAGAGCCCCTCTCTAGCTTTTGCTGGTGTTGAAGTGCTCAGTCTGAGATTAGTAAAGAACAGGGCAATCTACAAAGTACACAGTGGAGAGGAATGAGACTGGAGCCAAAGTAAGTGTTTGCAGTGCTGTGTGAGAGTCCCTGCCTGATAATGAGGTGCCTTTTGGAAGTGAAGGGCGTTACCTCCCCTGAATGTAGCATTCTGTTCCTAAAATATGTCTTTTAACACCTGCAGCTGCTGATTTTGCTTTTCTGATGCTGTATGGTTAAGACAGCAAACACCAGAGGATAATATTTTGGCAGGAACTACTCTGTCTGCACTTTTTCTTCCATGGAAGATGCACGAAGGTCAAAAGATTTCAAGGGAAGTTTTGTGGACAAGAGAGCTGCATGTTCCGTAGCGGAAGGTGGATGCCACAGTAGCATAGAAGAAATAGGCATTGTTTATTTTTTTTTTATGTGGATGTTCTTGCAAAGCCCTTGTCTTCCACTAGTGTGTGGTGTTCTCTCCTAACAGAGACAATTTTTTAACTCTAAAGACGTCTGTCCCTCTGGACCAGTAGTCAAACTCTGCTCACTTAATCTCCTGCTCAGCTTCTCTCTCTCCACTCTTTCTCTTTCTGACTGGTCTCAGACTCTTTTCTCACTTAAGCTCCCTTGTAAATGGCTCTTCCTTGCTCCTCTACCATTCCTGACAGCTTTTACACCTGGAATCTGTGTACAAAATGTTTCCTGACACGCCTCAGTCCCTTTTCCTTGCTGAATGTACAGCCTTCATTAAAGCACTATGCATCTCTAAGCAAAGGCATAATCTTCTCAATTAACAGGGAAATTTGATGTAAATTCTAGAGCTGTAATTCTCTCATTGATGAACTTGTTGTCTGCAGCCTTTAGAGCTGTATACCAAGGAGGGATGTTGCTCCAAATCTGAACACTAAGGATATTTAATGTATGGAAAAAATGCCCTCTCGACCTTGAACTTCCCAGGAAGCCCTCCTTTACTTCCATCAAGGAATAGGGAAAAGGCAATTAAATGGCTTAACATCTGACTCTACTGAACTGCAGTTGCTGAGTTTAATGCAGCATTTGCACCTAGCAAAGTAAATCAGCTGTGCAGCAGCTTGAGCTTCTGATTATAATAAGATAGGACAATACCCTACCTGTAAGACATGAAGTCACATCTCCAACCACGTGATAAGACTGAGACAGAGAAAAAGGAAAAATATAATTTAAAAATCTCTCTGTCCTTGAGGTAAATGGACCTTGTGCAGACCTTGAAAATCTATTTGACTATTCTGCAGTAAAGCAAGAGAACAACCCTTACTGACTCTTTCTGGGCAGGGTTTCTCATCACAACTATTGCAGAATGCTGAAACTCCGTGGCATGGAAGCTTCATTCCATGGCCATGTCTGCCTTGATGGTAAACATTTGAAATATTGCCCTCAAAACACTTCCTTAGGTTGTACAATTCAGTACATTTTTCTGACATAAGTATAGTTAAAATCTGTGTTTTTCAGATGTGGGCAAGGTTCTCCTACATTCTTGGATTCCAACCAAGCTCCCTGCAATTTTGGTTTACCTTCAGCAGGTCCTTATGTTTCCAGGGAACAGACTATGACAATCTGAAAAGGGTTTAGCCTCATTTGGAGTTGTCTACCAAAGTATGACTGTCTTTGTTCCCCTAACACCTGCTTCAGTCCTCACTTGAAAGAAGAATTTGTGATTTATTAGCGCACATATTGCACCATTAAATTGTCTTTTTCATACAATCTTTGAACATTTCAATATTTTGTTTTATTAATTGCCTTTCTTTTTCTTTAAATGTAAATAACCCCCCAACAACATCAGATGATGGATTCTCTTTGTTTATATAACCTTGACTTTACCAGGTGCATTTATCCCAGAAGGGCCTGGCAAGCCTCAGGGTTCTCATTTTTCTTGTAATCTCCTTTCATTGGCATCTAAAGTGGCATTAAGTATACAGACATTTTGACCTTCAAGTCTTCTCAATAGAACAGAAAAGCAAGACCCCTTAAATAATAAAAGAGGCAGTTCATAGTTTTATGGTTATAAAATAAGATCCCATTTATTTTCAAATGCTGTGGTGATTTTTCAGTGTCTACATTTACTGTCTCTTTGGAGACTTACAAGTTTGTTTCATTCATCTCCTGAAAACACAACTCAAGTCTAGAAGGCATCTTCTTTTTTAAAAAAATACACCCCATCTTCATTTTTGGAAATGCTAGTTCTCTTCCACCTTCTATACTCTTTCATTCTTCCTAATAACCACTCCTCTTTTTCCTATTACATTCCTTTTCTTGACAAAATGCTTTGTGTTTCACATTGTCATGCTCTTTTTTGATTAAAGATCCTGTAGCATTTTGGATATTCAGTATTAGTCCTTAACTGCTCACTGCACAGACTTCATAAATACTATATTAGCTTTCTCTTTAACAAAAGGACCCAAAATGTCCTATTTTTATTAAGAATACAGTGATGAAAACTCATGTAATTTACTTTTGGTGCAGTCTCTCATTAAGAGAAATGGAAAGCTGATTTTATAGTCTGAATTGGTACCTTGATAATATAATAGCATATGTCTCATTGACAGAACACAATAAAATATATTTCATTGATACAACACCCCAGTTTCATTTTAATAAGTAAAGAGTTCACAGTATTCCAGACAATTCATTCTGTGATCAAAGTGTTGGCAGAGACTTAAAAAAACGTTGCCTGCTGGACATATTCTCCTACATTTCTCTGTGGCACATAAAGCATTTAGGACTAATTACCATTGTCACCTTTAGAAACCACAGCTTGAAAAACTGGAAAGAGGAAAATTCAGAGCCCACAGGTGTGGCTTGGTGTCCATGACGTCTCCAGGGCCAGGAAGGAGCAGCATGTCCGTGTCTCTTCAGGATGGCTCCATGCCTGCCAGGAGAGTGGCTCCAGCACAGCAGGGCAGAACCTGCCCTGGGAGCTCATGGCCTCACCAGCAGCCAGCTCAGCATCTCAGGTGCCTCTTCTGGGGAGGGCTGCAGCCTAGAAAGAACTCACTGCTTTTAGAAGGGACTGAAATTTCTGAGGTTTTGGGCATAGCAGATGGGATACACTGATATGAGGATACCCAAGGATGGGGCAGGGGGTTTGCAGAGCCTGCAGAGTTGTATTTTAGATATTAGTTGCGGTTTGGAAGTCCTTATTTTGATGTAATAAACTTGAGTGAAGCTTCTGCTGAATCAAGCTGTGTGCTAGGTTACCACTGAGTAAGTTAGTGAGTTTACTAACCCTTGAAAAGTGAGGATGGCACAGCTCAGTGGCCTGTGTAACTTCTTGTCCCTTAAATGCCAGTGTATGAGAATTTTATATTCTCCCTCTGTGCTTCTGTTTTTCACACTCAGTTGTTCATTCTTCACACCCTCAACTTTGTTTTCATCCTATTTCTCACTGGAGTTTTTCTCTGCTCCCTCACTGATCCTTCATTTGTAGTCTCTCCTAAGCAGAGTAACAATCAAGTGACATTCACTTTTGCACCAGCCTTTTCAAAACAGTGTGATTTGAAATTAAAGAGCTCAAATATACCATTTACAAATCTGTACACAGATGTGTTGTGGATAAATATTAAAATATTTGGGGAATAGTTTTGAAAATTGCAGCTTACATATGAACTTCTTACAAGGATAGTCCTTAGCCTTGAAAAAACCTTCACTGGAATTAAAATTGTGCAGTGGACTAATCCCACTAGAAGACATTCTGCAAATACTAGATAATTTTTAATGTAGGATAAAACTGCAGAGATTGAAGGTTTACTCATACAATCTGTGTTGTAAAATTATATATAATTATAGTGTTTGTCCATGTCTTTGTATTTCTGTTAATTATATATAAATGTGAAGATTAAACATATAAGATTTGAATAGGAATTTGTGTGCATGTAGAATTCAATTCCACAATTATACCATAGACAAAATCACTGTCTTCAAACTGTCCACCCATTCTTCTTCAGCAAATGACTTGACACGTGGTTAAGTCCTTCAGTTCCTTTGAAAAGCAGACTTCTAAGCACATGCTTATGTACTCTGATATAGATAAAAGTGGTTTATAGTCTGACTTAAGATGTCTAGGCATAATCCCTTACCACTGAAGTAATTGAAAATTTAATTGTTGAATTTATCAGTCATGTGAGTATTAATGTCTGAAAGCTGGGACCTCGTTTACACCTGCAAATTCATTTAGCATTCCCCAGTAAAAAGGTTTAGGCATATAAAGCTTTATCTGCAGTGCTCAAAGATATCCTTACAACGTGCCCATGGCAAAATCAACTGCAAAAGTTTTATACAAAGTCAGATACCTCATCTAGTGTGTCTAATAGTTCTGAATGTGTGCATGTATTATGAGTTATAGGTATAATAATTCTGGCTTATTTCACTTGTATAATGCTACGTTTGTGAGCTAAAGGCCTGGATTTGGTGGTGCATGTAACCAGACCAGGGTAAATCCTGAGAAATGCTTTATCCAGAGTCATCCTCTCTAGATAATTCTTTTGCATTAAAGCTACTTTCACAGTAATGTCTTCAGAAAAAAGTTTTGAAACAGCTATTCAGATTATCATATGAAACAACTCATGCAATTTGATCTTCTCACACAAGACTTAAATCTCTCTTGAAAGACATAGTTAATTTTTAATGATTTTTCTCCAGAACCAGCCAATTTTTTTAAACTAAAGCTGATATTAGCCCCATGAACGAATGACATCAATTGAAATGTACTTTTTTTTTTCAAGGTGATTGATGTAATTTTGTATTAAAGTGACCTTTGTTAGAAATGTTTTGACTATAATGATTTCCTGTCCTTTTTGCTCAGCAATCAGAACAGGAGAACTAGCATAAGCCTGTTTCAGCTGCTTGCTGTTAATGCTTGAAGGGAAGCAATCTGCACTGGATGCCTGCCTGAAGGATGGGCAGTGGCTACAGGTAAGTGTCAGTGGAAATGTAAAATCCCAACCTGAGAGGTTATTAAGGAGGGGGACCTGGGCCTCACACCATTAAAAATACAGTCAAGTTGCTATCTTGAATTTAATTATGTTACCTTAAATTTCTTAGCAAGAAGTTTTGTTCTCAAGTGACTTGCATTTCTGACGTGTATGGGTTGATTCATGTTTTTATAGACTGATCTTCTTTGTGTTGGAAGTCTGGCACCTAGAAAACCTGTGATTTATGCTTGCAAACGATACCTATTATACAGTTGTAGAAACATACCTGTATCTGTAAAACTGATTGATAGCTCCTTATATGAAACCATAATATTAAGAGTGACTAGAAGTACTAAGGATGGCAGTGATCTTTTTTAGATTCTCTGGATGAATGTTGTTTTGAAGATATTTTCATTTAACAGGGAGAAGTACAGTTAAATTTTTCTGCATGAAATTAATTCCAAAAAGCATGAGTCAAAACTTTATACCATGCAGGAAAACGCAGTTACAAAAAAAATGAAAAGTCCATTCCCACTTCAAAAGAAAAATTAAGAATAGTCCTAAAACTTAGGTGAGATAGGTGCTTGGATTAGATGCCCCGTGTGCCCCCTCTGGTTTTAAAAGGCATAGGCAGTGCTGCAGGCTTATTTTCCTTTGAACACTATTAAATATCATATCCATACAGGCAGAATACTGAGCAAGACAATCTCACTATGGCAGATGTTATTTTTCCCTTCTTTATTTTCTTACTTTTCACTTTAGAGAAGAAAATAATCTTTAACATGTAGACCCCTCTTTATCACCTCCTGTTTGTGGGAAGAGATGTAGCAACATTATTGCCATGCTATTCTTTCAACTGTGAACTGCACTTTTTCATAATAACTCTGTGATCTGAATATTTTAGTAAATAAATCAGAAATACAGAATATAATAGAATTAAAAGGATCTGTTTAAAAATAAGGTTGTAATTACAAGCTACCAGGATTTATTTCATAGAGCATATGGCTTCTCTAATTAGGAGGAATGCTGTTATTTTTTTATCTTTTAAGCTGCATATAATACTCTAAGTTCTATTCATGTGCTGCCAAACTTGTCAAATGTGCCTGCTTTTGCAGCTAATTTTTTGCTCTTGTTCAACCCCCTCTTATCAAAGGCTGAAGTTAAAAAAAAAAACCCCACAAAACATAGAACAATACTTTGAAGCTAATGCTGGACTTGCTTTTAAAATTCTTCCCCTATTCTAACTCTTGTAAGTTTACAAGAAGTCCTGAAGTTCAGTGGTCCCATCATATTTGAAAGTGTTGGCCTGATGTTCATCCTTTATTTAAGGCTTCTGTCTCCTAATTTTTAGGTCTACAGGATGATGCATTTATTACGTGATTATTGCCATGTCAGATAGTCTGAACATAATTTCAGGGATAACATTAAGGATGTTCTTGGCTGTTACAGTAAAGTATAGGACAGTTTGCATAGTTTAGAAAGCAACATTTTCTCTTCTCTGTTGTCTACTTAGTAAGAAAAATCCCAAGACTTTAAGCAGACTAACAATCTAGGAACAACATTTTAGGAGAAAACTAGGCTAGAGTTTACTTCAGAATTTTTCCTTGCTTTGCTAAGTATACCTATCAGAAGCCCCCAACTTGCCAGTTGTTAGTCATTGGGAATACTTGGTGGCCACATTGTGTTTTATTGTCTGTGCAGAATGGAAGAAGATTAAAGGAGCTTTTTTGTCACATACATCTGAATTTGAAAATAGTAAGACTTTAGTGCTGAACCCAGTCTTGGCTGGGTCATAGGGCACAAAGGGCATTCCAAATTACACTGAACTAGGAAAAGTAATTGGCATAGCCTTGTCAGCAGGGTTTTAGGAAAAATGTGTCTCTCCTCGATGCACATTACTGCTCTTCAGCACAGTGAGTCTGTGGGCTGCACACTGACCAGCAGCCCAGCTCCAGGGCAGGTCCCAGGGTGCCACAGCTACAGGCATGGCCCTGTAAGGAAAAGGCCTCAAAATGCCTCAGTTTGGAGATCTGCAGAATAAGATATGACACGTGTTTCCTAAAGCTGATCCTGTGACATCTTGAGCAGCTGTTGATGATCCTGTGAGGCTTTTGACTGTTCTTTTCACTTCTGGAGTATTTAGGTTTCTGCAGGGGGAAAGTGTTGGTACCTCTGGGAATTGAGGTTAGATGCTATCCAGAAGTTGCCCTTGCCCTTCCCCAGGAAGCAATGAGTTTATCACCTAATAAGTCTTGCTTCATCTGCCTGCAGCCTGCTTCCGTTCCATTAAATAGCACTTAGTGCACAAGTCTTCCTTCTGTTTTCAATGGGCTTACTCATGTGAGCGTGGTTTCACACAGGAGGAGTGATGGGATTGGCATCTAAATTGCCCACAACCTGGTTGTTATGACATTAGTGCTTATTGGCTTGGATTTACCCACAACTTCCACTTAAAAAAACCCTAAACCAAACCAAAACCCCAAGCAAATAAAAATCCCCCCCTCAAAAAAGTAGAAAAGTAATGGGAATTGCAGATTATTGATGTCTTTCTCTTATTATGTGTGACTTTTTTGTAATGCAAGCCTACGCACACTACTCTTATATTTATGAATTCACATGCTAGGCATTCTTGTAATGATTTTTTTTGGTAACAGCAAGTCCAGCTCGTTCTCTTTGTATTTATTTTGTACACTGGCTTATCAATAAATCATTCAAATGATCTTAGTCATCTACTGCAACATGAAGAAGCTATTCTTTGTTTCTGTCAGATCTGCTTCTGAAGTTATCTGTTCACAGGTAAATGAATATTTATACAGATGACATTTTCAAGGCATTTTTGGCCCTAAATTCCTAATGGAGAATAATATTCCAGTTTAAATGAGTTTAAATAGTTTTCTTTTAATTTTCTATGAAACATTATCACTGCACATAAACTAATGCTTTGTTCACTCATTTTGATCCCTGATAATGTAATCATGTGCAAAAATTATAAGCGAGCTATAAACATTGGTGAATTATAATTAAAAGCAGATTTAATAAGGTGCTCTGAGCTGCTAATTGCCTTCTTAAATTGAAATCTGAAGATTCATGCAAGATGTCTTTAAGGAAAGTAATGTAAGGTATAAATTTTGTGAATATATTCTTTAATGATGTCAGTAAAGAGGAAGGAGGCATTGAGCTATATTCTTAACACCAGTGCTGCCAATATCTACAGTTTTGAAAGTCTACCCAATTATTGCATTACACATGGAGAAAAATATCACAGACTTTGCATTCGAGTCCTGGATCTGACCATGTTCCTTATTTATCACCTCAGGTTCTCACTGGGAAGGGGCTGTAACAAACATTGCACTGGGATCTGTTGAAATGTGTCGTACTTGATCAGTTTTCTGTTAAATGTGCAGAGGTCTTTGCACAGGAATAGCACTTAGGGAGCTGTAACATATTCACAAATAAGTGTTTTTTTCAAAGGAGACCTTTAACAAGGTGCTTCTGGGATGTTATCCATTCTCTGCAGCATCTTTTAACTCCATGCTCAGGGTCATCTTCAAATAAGCATGCATCAGATTTGTCAAGCTGCTGTCCACAAAGTACTCAACAACCTGCATGGTGAAAGGTGGAGGAAAAAACCAGGTGCTTATAGCTTGAACACTTATTACATTTCAACTATCAATTTGTTTAAAAGGGGATTATGTTGTTTAAATAAAATAATGTAAAATTAATATGAGACTCAGTAACTGTCCCATTTGATCATAATGGACTACTGCAGAGATAATATTTTGTAGTATTGATACATATATCTATATCTGTCTATATATGCACCTTAGAAAAATACCTACAAATAATCCAGTGGCTGAAATTGATGGGTCCCTTGCATGGCAGGGCCTGTTGTGTGAACTCCCTGAAAGGAGCCTTTGTTTCCATAGGCAACGGAGCTGCTGTGGCACTATGGATCAAACACATCCGGATTTACTTTTATGCCTCTGAGGTAAACAGTTGCCTGCTGCACTACATAAATACTGAAAGAAAAAGTCTCTTTCAGTAAAAGACCTGACCAGCATGAACTGAGGGTAACTGCAGGCTGCTGAGGAGAGCCTGGTGCAGGCAGCTCCTGGGAGAGCTCCACGTGCGCTGCCATTTTTGCCTAGTCTGTCATTTAGTGCTCTAACCTTTTTGTTGTATATTTCACAGCTTAAAGACTGATAGAAAAAAATATTTAATGTGATCATTTTTCCTTCCCCCATGTCCAGGGAGAAGATGTTTTGGTTTTCTTGCCGCAGTGAGGCTGGAGAAAGAATTATCAAATGTTTCTGCTTTTGACTATTTGAATTGTAGAATTGACTGCACCTTCTGATCTCAGCCACCCCAAACTGTTTGAAACAGCTAAATGGAGAGTGTTAGGAGACAATGCAAATCTTGCTGGTTTTTGAAAGCATACCCTTCCGTTTTAACCAGAGTGAATTAAATTAAAGCAACATATTATAGAAGTAGGCACAAGAAAAATGACCTTTAAATAAAAAAATTAGATGTCTTATGATTGTTGCTGTACAAGAAAAATTAACCACGAAGATCAAAGAGAAATATTAGCTACTGATAAGTTATGCCTGACTTTGCTGAGTTTGCTTATTCATCTGATTAAAATTATGCCATTCCATGCAATCTATGTTTATTTTATTTTGCACTTCCTATTTGTCTTTCTAATGGTTTTGTTCTCTAAAGTGTAGGTTTCCAGAGGTGCAAGCCACAGACACCTGGTACACTCTGGTGATTTGGTACAAGTGAAGGCTAATCCTGAGTTAAGTACACAGAGTTTTACAGATATTGCGGTGAGAATTTTTTGACTGATTGTAATGGTATCCACTGTCACATTTCTGAAACCACTGTTAACCTGCAAAATTATCAAAACCATCGAGTTTCTGTCTTTGTGATATTAGAGACTCATAAAATATATTTGTTCTGCTTCTAAAAATGCTCTTAGTGCTTACTTATGCATCTTAATGAAAAGTAAGTCCTTGACCTGCAGGCAGAAGTTTGTGAGAGTGTTCAGAGCATGGAGAACTCTGCTGGCAGAGGGCTGCCTCCCTCTCACAGGGGCGGATTTGCCAATTGACCAGCTCGTGCCCCTGCAGAGGTGGCACTGAGGCATCACAGGTGCTGAACAAGCTGCCCCCCTGCCTCTCACCACAGGAGCCCCAGCCCGGCCCTTCCTGGCCCTTCCCCTGAGCCTCCTTTGGCATTCTGCTCCTGCTGGAATGACTTCTCTTCCAAAAGGGGCGATGGAATGTGCCTTTCGGTCTTTGGCTTTCTCTGTCAGAAGGGGTCGAGTACTGAATATTTTTATCCCAGCTGTTCTTGTCATAAAAATAATCCTTGAATTCATATAAATGTTATGTTTATTTGTTCTGATTAAGGCTACCGAATAAATTAATTATTGAGAGCAAAATTAAAAACTTCATTTTAGGGTAGAAATATGTGATAAATCACAAAGCGAATATGTGATAATCCCAAAGTGATGAGCACAGTCTGGATGGCAATGCATATTTTTTGAGTTCTGTGTCCTAGGTCTCTACATCCTTTTTTGGTTAACATGAAAGCTTTTCAAGGTCAGCAGTGCCATACAGGTAATGATGAGCCTGGGGAAGGCTTATGTTAAATGTGTCCTCAGTGTTCAGGTTAATCTTTTCATTTGTGATTTTCTTCCATAAATGGACACATGGAAAGACATTACCTGTGTTACAAAAGTAATTTTTATGTCTTTAAATATTACGGTGATCTATTTTTCAAATAAGAGGTTAACCTATGCATTAAAAACTGTGACATTCATTAAAAAACCCAAACTTCAAGTACTTTATTTAGGAAAATGTAAAGTCTGGGTACTGCAAGGTTGCATAGATGTAAGAAATAAAGGGATAAATAAAAATAGGGCAGCTTATCTGCACTTTTACATTTAATCCAAAATTGCATGTTATTTTATCTGACCCAGATAGGTGGAAACAGTAAGTTAGTGAGTTGAACAGATTACCAGTGTCTCAAAAGTGAAGATCAGTTTAGATACTGCTGGGCTGAGGCCTGTAGTCCTTATTTGATCTTGTGAGCTCTGTCTGCTACCTTCACTTTCCATTAAATTTAGAGAGATGCTGATTTTCATTAGCATGAGTAGCATTTGCTGTTATTTTGTGAAGATTTGCAAGGGTCAGTGTTTGCCAAAACAGTTTCAGCCACTAGGAAATCGTGTATTGTTATTCTTTCCTCTGAGACTCTTCAGTCTTAAGCAGCAATCAGACTTGGTTCTTAGGGTTTCCTTAATATAAGGATCCAGCTGTCATATGTTTCCCTGTGCATGAAACTGAACAAAAAAAGATAGAATACTTTTTTGGAAAATACTTTTAGCCTGTTTTTTATAGCAATAATATTTTTGCATTTGTTTGTGCATGACTGTCTAAATGTCTTGTCTTATAACTTTCAAGCCCGCTGACCAATGTCAACCAAATTTGACAGAAGGGAAGGAGTCTCAAAGATAATTGAGTTCTCAGTAGCTTCGGAAAAATAGACCCCTTAAGCATTTTGACTGAAGGCAAGACAGCAGTGAAAGCTCACGTTTTGTGAGAGGTTATAAATTCCCATACCAGAAGAAAAGCTCAAATTAGAGTTTAAATCATGAGATACAAATCCACAGAAAACCAAGCTGCATATATTTCAGGCTTCATTGTTTCACTTTTGTTTCTAATAACATCTTATGGGATTTAGAGATCAGAAAAATTTTAATCTTTTGTATTTGTCATTATTTGCACTGTTTATTTAGTTTTCACTGTCCAAACTTATTGAAAAGAGATTATTTTTCTCTTTTTGTCTTTTGTAAACATAAAATGAAGCATCTATTTATGGAAGGTGCAAATGGTTGTGTTTGCTGTTTAATTACTAATTTCTGTCTGTTGTGTGCTTTAACAAAATTACTCCACTTTTTTTTTAATACAACAACTATGTCATAATCTCTCTTTGAAAATTGATTTGAAAAATCTGCAACCAGTGAGCTGTGGAGGGTATTCCCCTTGTTGCCTCTGGGTCTCTGAATTAGACCTGGAGAAATAATTCTGAGCTGTTGTTTATTTGCTACAGGCATCTTTTGCTTCCTCTAAACATGCAATGGGATTTGACATCAGTGCTGTTTCTCCCTGCTGATACTGTGATTAAACTCCCAGATTTGAGCAGGTATTTGAACATGCCAAACAAAACCTTCACCTTTTCTAGTCTTCCCCAACCAAAGGCCACTTTCATGCCCACTTCCCTGCAACACCTTTCCTATGCTGAGGAAGGAGGGACCCTGGAGAGAAGATATGGGAACCTTGGGGTAAAAGGCATTTGCAGTGACCGCTCTCTTTGGTGCAAAATTACCAGTCTATGCTCTTTTTTTGTAAAATTTCCTCCACGTGTTAGATCCTGTTAAGGAGGTAAGGGGGACTGTGAATTCCTGCTTTCTCCTGTATTTATTCTGGCAGGATGAGCTCTGCAAAAAGTAAGCACTCTGTCAGCAGTGTGCATACTGACAGTATCATTGCAGGTGGACACTGTGCTCTCTGAACAGTGCTTAAAATTGTGCTAAAAAATTACAACAGATAAATTATCCTGGAAGTTTTTTGTCTAATTATATATTCTGAGCAGTTTTTAAAAAAACATTTTGCACTTGGCATAAGCATTAGTTCAAAGTGAGTAGGAACTGAGAGCAAACAAGAAAAGACTTCAGGGTCCTGGAGTAACTTGCATGCCTATCATCTAAGTGACTGTCATGTCACACATCTGCTTTGTGATATGTCACTGCCTTTCTATAACATGCCACATCCTAAGCAGTGTGCTGAGTGACAGCATGTCACTCACCTCACTGTCATGCACAGAGTATGCCTTGTAGTACTGAAACTTTCTCAGGCAAGGGATAAAAAATTGAAATTTGCTCCATGTTTGCACAGTGAGTAGTGAAAGAAAACAGGGAGAAAATTGTATTAAGGAAAAAAAAATGAAAATAGGCTCCCACTTATTGGTTGCTTTCTGTTACCAGTTAATTCTAGTCCAGTAAGCACACATTTCACACATGTTTGGCAGAATATTCCACCCATTGTCCTTTGGAAAGAAGCTGCCTGTATTGGAGGCACTCAGGAGCTGGGCATTTTATAAATGTAAGTCAGGGTTCTGATGGATTAGCTCTGACAGATTTAGATGCAGTGATAGAATGCTCACACTTTACACCTTGCTTCTCAGCTGGAAGTAACCACCTGAAGAGCAAAGGCACCACAATTGATGTGTGATGTAGCTCATAGGCCAGTGGCAGTCCAGCTTAAACTGCTTATGAAGGTAGCCCTCCCATACTGGGAACAAGCATCCCATTTTATAGTACTGGGATGGAGATGGGTGGAGGGAACACTAAGTCCCAACAGGTAAAATACTTGAGGCAAATGTAGCCCTTCTGCTGAATGGGCCAGGGGATCTGCTGAAGGACAGGGGAAAGGCCGAGGTACCCAGCACCTTTTTGGCCTCAGTCTTTGCTCATAAGGCCAGCCTTCAGGAATACTGAGCCCGCTGCTGCTTAACCCCCTCACCAATGGGTGAGAGTGCACCCTGTGACGCTTTGCAGCTGATACAGACTGGGAGGAGTCTTGGATACACCAGGTACTGTCATTCAGAGGGACTCTGAGAGGAGCTCACAGAAGTCTCATGAAGTTGAAAGCAGAGTAGAGGGCTGCTCCTGGGTAGGAGTAATCCTGTGTGGCAGTAATTGCTGGGGGACAGCCAGCTGAAAAGAAGCTCTGCAGTGGAAGACCTTGGTGTCCTGGTGGACGAGAACATTGCCACCAGGTCCAAGGACATGAGCTTTCCCCTCAAATCAGCAGTGGTGAAACACATCTGGTTGCTGTGTCCAATTCTGGGCTCCACAGGACAAGAGATATGGCAAGAGGAAATGGGCACAACTGAAATATGGGACATTCCAGTTAAATATAAGGAAAAACGTTTTACAGCAGAAATGGTGAAACATAGGAACACATTTTTGACAGAGATTGTGAAGTCTCTTTCCTCAGAGATAGATATTCAAACCTGTTGGGGCCTGACTCTGAGCAGCTTGCTGTGGCTAGCCCTGCTCTGACCACAGGGCTGGACTAGACAATCTCCTCCAGAGGTGCCTTCCTGCTGCTGCCAGTCTGAAAGTCTGACATTCTAAAGCTCACACATCAGACTCCCCAGCCTCTAGACCTTTGTTGTGCTTTCAAATTTGCTTGCTGAGTTGCTTTACTTTTGTTTGATTGTCAAGAGAATGCAATGTGCAAAATCCACTAATGGGCAAGTGTTTGCTAAAGACTCATACAACCTTGGGCTAATAAGGGTAACAAAAGTAGGCAGTGGTGCAAGTCACAAGCTGGCAGTTTTACAAGGTGTCTGCTGGAAAGAAAGTCTTTATAGGTATTTCTTGAACATTTTCTTGCAAATCTGGGAGATAAGTTTCCTTTCTTCTTATGCCTTTAGACAGATGCACGAACTGCTTTGAAACCAATCATACTGGAATTAATAGTTTCTTCAAGCCATTACAGACTTGAAACTATTTTTTTTTTGGCATTTCTTCTCTTAGAGACCTCTTTAAGAGATTTAACTTTGAAGCCTTTGTCCCCTTGAATGTGATCGTCTTTTCAGCAGCAATTTGTAACTCCCAGCATTCCCTTTCTACTGCAAATATGAATGTAAGTCTCTACATTATTCATTCCTTCTAAAGTGAGGAGGGAGAGTTGTAAACTGCTGAATTACAACCTGCAGTTGCCAAGAGGCAGGAACAACTTAAGAGCAATTTAATTGTAGATGTTTTCCTCCTTTCCCCTTTAACTCTTTCCTCAGGGAAGGATAAACACTACAGGCAGTTGAATAGTAAAGGAGCCATTCTGGAGACAGAGACAAGCGGGGATAGAGAAGGTCAGAATGAACTTTGCAACTGGAAGAACAAAATACAGCCAGAATATCAGATCCTCTTTAGAATGGCAGGTATTTGAAATTAGTACATTGGGTTACTCTGTTCAAGTTTGCTAACACAGTGGACTTCTAAAAAAAATTAAATTTCAGTTTAACATTAGGAAGGAGTTAAAACTGTTTATAATTGTTAGTGGGTGAGAATCCATTGATGCCCTACACTAGCCCAGCCAGCTCAAGACAGAATTTTAAGAAGGAAGCAGATCTGAGGTAAAGGTAAAATGAAGCTAACGGGGTCATTATATAATCAAAAGGTATAGTCTCAGGCCAGTTGATGATGCCATAGTTATACTCTTGCTGACATTTATGCTTGTCTGAGAATGTCATCATGAAAAGTAAGTGCTATTCTGGAACAGCTTAAAGAGAGTGCTGAATTGGTTCTCCTCCTCTTAGGTGGTTTTTTATCCATTCCATTATTTGTATATGACCATGGCAACTTCTCCTCGTGCGGTCCCTCGCCATCATTTCCACAGTAATGTGGATATAATCTGCCTCCTATCAGTGAATCTCTACAAGATGTCCTCTTAAATCCGTCATCTAGAGGACCTTAGGCAGGGCACATCCACAGTTAACACTGCAATCCTGAGCTCCATGCTCTGCAAACAGCAGTGCCTGACAGCAGGGTGAGCTGTTCCTGTTGACTGAAGATATTCTACTTTTTATTTAGAGTAAGGAGCGTTTGAAAGGGACTTAGAGAAGCACTTATTTTAATGTCTTCCATAAACTCCATGTTAAAAGCAGTACAAAACTGCAACCTTTTTACCTGGGTACCCGCCACTGGAGAGGGACAAGCCTTGAAGCCAAGCGCTTTTGTAAAAGGCATGGATAATATTAATGCTATTACCATGGTTGAAATAGAAGTGGGCATATTTTTCTGTTGTTGGCTTTGTGAGAATGCCTTATTTTCTGCTAACAGCATGAGCACTATGTACTGCCAGCTAAGGATGACCCTTTTTTGTGCGCGCATTACACACCGTATCTGTGGAATGCAGAGGCATTTTTGCATGACATTGCATACTGTATTTTTGCAATTCCTGAATGTAGCTAAAAGGAGGATGTTTACAAAGAAGATGTAATGTAGGCACCTGCAAAAAATTTTTCTTAGGTTTTCTGCCTTAAGTGGAAGGTCTACAAACCTGCCAACACATTAATTCCTTATATGAGGTGTCTGCCATTTTTACCTAATCTGGTTATACCTCTGGTCATTAGTCTGGTAACAAAACCAAAAATGTGTACAAAAGTATTTAAAAATTTTTTTTTATTGTTTTCTCTTCCTTTTCGTCTAATTTAATTGGCTTCTCATATACCATTCTGTGAACTAAAGAAAGTAGGAAGACAAAAATAAAAATGGCATTTTGTTTTTCAAATCCCTTTCATTGTGATGACAAGTCAAATATGGGGTCATTTGTTTTGTCTGAACTACAAGACAGTGTTAGCCTTGAGCTTGTTTCCTCTAGAGAAGAGAGATTATGTTACAGCTCTAAATGGTGTTAGTCTGGACAAATAAATAAACAAACCTGGCTGGCTCCTTGAAGGTAGGTGGGGACAAATATATACCAATAGCAGATGAGGGAAACTTTTCTATGAGTGGCTGAAATTTACTTGTGGAGCCACACACTGCTGGTTTCACTTTAGCTGTCCTCTCCTTTCCTCATGAAGAAAGGTCACTAAAATAATTCAAAGGGAGGGCTTTTGTGTAATATATTCATCTTAAACCTCCAGAAACTAAATATAGGGAGCTATTCACATACCAGATACTTTAAGATAAGTATGTGTATAAATGTAAAGGACACAGACTCCAAAAATAAATTTAGAACATTTCTTTTGATTTATTTCTTATAACAACCAGAACCTATCTTAAAATGAAAAAATATTTCAGGAAATAGTTCTCCTCCCTTAACTTCTGTTTTTTTTGGTAAAACATTGTTATTTGTGGCGTTTATATAATTATATTCCAGTGTAATTCGAGTATGTAATGACATTTCTTAAATGAAAGCATTTAAATAACTCAGGAAATTGTTTTACTGTTCTGTTTCCTGACTTAAAACCCATTTTGTCATGTTCATTTTATTGTTCAATCTGTCTGAGCTCATCTAGGTAGATTCTACCCTATACAGAGTAAAATGAAATATTTGCTAACTGGTCATCTTATATATGTATCTATACAAATATGTATGTTATATTAAAACCATTGATGTATATTTATATATCTCCATATAATTATTATTTTCACCCCTTACTCAATTTTAGTTTACACAAAAACCAGAAATCTCACTCACATAACACCAGAATGTGACTAGACTATAATAAAAATAGAGTAATCTTGAATAAAGTGATATCAAATAATAAATCTATTTATTATAGAACAAAAAAAAAAAAGAAATCACTTAAATTTTTCTTATAGTCCCAATCAATTGTAAGAAATATAGACGTTCTCTTTGCATTTGAGAATATAGTAAAACCATTTTCTTGCACGTACAACCCAAAAGGATGCTTTGTTTTATTCGATGAAATAGAATAGTTTGGTACAGAGGTGGCATTTTTTAGTAAAGAAAGGGAAAATTTACCAGACTTGCAGGAGGACTGAGTCTTCTTTTACCCTAAAGACCCTTCTGTGAGACAAGTGGTAGGTTAACCTGTCTCATTTTTATCCAGAGCTTTTTTAATTTAGTGGATAAGATTAAAGAGCAAGCTGAATACCACAGGTGTAGCTTGGGTTTTTAATCTGCTTGACTCAAGTTAATCTAGTTCCTGAATGGGGCTACTAATAATATAGTTTCCAAAGTAAAATAGGAAACCTAAGTAGTGCAATGCTTTTATTCAGCTTTGAATAAATCAGAGGAGCATAAAATATACTAAAACAGATTAAATTTGATTCCTGCAGGAATCAAAGTTTAAGAAGTTGTAGTAGAGATGGAGGGAAACTCAACAGCAGAGATCAAACGCTGCCCAGGGCAGCCAGGCTCTGCTGGGGTGTGACGATGCCCAGAAAAAGCCCCTGGGGCTGCTGCAGGGCCCTGGGCATTTGGTCTGAATAAACAGCTTAGTGACAGCCATGCTCCTGCTTTTCATATAGACACCCGTAAATTATGGTACTTATTTCTGTGTTATCCTGCACTGGAAAATATGTCTCCATGCTCCAGGACAAAAATGGAAGAAGAGGCAGAAAAATACCCTGAAGTAATTGCTGGTGTCTAAGTAGTATCTAATTTGGCACTACAGCATGAATTCTTGGGTGTCCTTTTTAAAAAGCACTTTAAATTTTATATATTCCAAGCCAAATTCTATAGCCCTTAGGTGAGCAGAACTCCTGCTGTTCATGCTGAGAGGTCTGCTCAGTTAAAGAGCACAGAAGGTGTTACACTGATAGCTTTGATATTTCTGCAGGTTTTCAGACATTTTTTGTGAGCCCTGTCTGTGTCACCCAGCTCCTGGCATGGCACTGGAAAGGCAGCAGAGCAAGCCCTGCCCCATGGGAGTGCCTGCAAGGGGCACAGGCCCCAGATGCATCCCCCTGTGATTAATAGATGCTGTAATTTTGGCTTTCTGCAAATGTTAAAATAAGTAATGTTAAAAGTAGTGGTTTTGTCACAAATAAATGTTTTCTCTCTCTCTCTCTATATATATATATTAGCTTTATTACAAAATAGATGCAACTTAAGGTAGCTTGGTTGTGAAGATGTGGTTTTTAATACTTTTTTTATTCAACTAAAAACTTAGAAATAGCTATGCTTGTGAACTATTTGCTTGGACTCCAGCTATGGCATATCACCGGCAAATGAGATAATATTCGTCGCCAAGAGACTTATCCCCACAGCGATCTGCTGATTTTGGGAAGAGGAGAACTGCTCCTGGAAAGGGTCTTGAATATGTATAGTTGTTTATGAATATGTATTAAGTCGATGTGTATGTAAAGAGAGTCCCCAGGATAGCAGGTGTGCTCTTGGCAGAGTGCCAAAGCACCCAGTGCTGTGACTTTTGCTTTATTATCTTTGTCCCTTATTGTCCTTTATTAAACTTTTCAATCCTAACAGGAGAGTGAACCTCATTTTTCACACCCCTGTGGATTGGGATCAGGTGCCAGAAGCACCCTGGTGGGGACTGGAGTGAGCGCAGGAAAGTGATGGGAGAGAAAAAGGCATTGTGTTGGTATCAACAATTACAGGATGTAGCTCAGAGGAGCAGTGGGTTTTGTGAAAGCCTTTCCTTGCTGGAAAGGAACACTGGAGTATTTAGTTTAGTCTGGGAAGCAGCAGGGCTACAGGCATTGCCTGGAAAGAGTTTTGGGCATCTCTGAACTCGTGGGAAGGAGAGCCAGTGCAGGCCCTGCACAGCCACTGTGAAAAAATGGTGGATGCATCAGCCCTGACCACAAAGCTTCTACTTGAAGAGCTTCTACCTGTCCCCAGAGCTAAGGGTGTGATGTGCTGATTCTGTGAGTTCTTCCAGGTTTTTCCTACATCTTAAACTTCAGAAAGAAATGTGAACTTAATCTTTTCTTCTTGATTGGACCAAGCTGTATTTCTTAGATGTTCCTTGGCTCTAAATTTGGCAAAATAAAGCCACTGGATATGACTGTAACTGTGATGGCTCAACTTCATTTTATATACTAACATTATCCTATTCAGGGTAAACTGAGCAACTTGAATTTTTAGTATTTAGCTCAGCAGTCAATATATACTTGCATGCTTTAGTCAATACTCATTCATACATATCTAAATATACAGAATTTTTTACAGTGTTCAAGTTAAGAAACTAAGACATTCTTTTAACCGTGTTATTTACAGAACTTCTTGAGAATATTTCATGATCTGAAGGACTGCTACAGCTTGTTGTAACAGTGAAGGGCTAAGGCACTAACAGAAACTTGAGTGCTTCTCTAATTTATTGAGGAAGATAACTGTAAGTATTTGAGAATCAATGTAAATCTACATCTTTAAATAAAAATACATGCATATATATCTCATGGGAGTCCTAGCTTCCCTGGGTACTTGCTTTGTGATGAACAGTAATTACTTTTAGTTAAAAACGTAGTGTAATAAGCACTTAGTGTGCTGAGGTTAAACAAGCCTGCTTATTTGGTGTTCAGATAATTTTCATCGAATAAAGAAAACATGTTGGTCTTCTGCTTAGCAGTGTATGAGTGCAAGATGTGGAGTAGTTTTTAGTTTTCCTTAACTTAATCCTCTTCTTAATATTTAAGAAACAAATAACTATATACCATTACCATTACTATATACTCGACAAGTATTTGTTACAGCAATCTTTGGAACAAATTTCCATATAGATGTATTCTCACAGACTGCAAGGGAGGAGGGAAGAAGTTAAGGTGAAGAGGTTTCAGATCAGTTTCATACAGAAGAAACTGCATACCCCCCACAGTGGAATGATGTTACCTGTTCATGGCTAACCTGCCCCTCCTTAACTGGCACAGAAGATGTTTGTAGAAGTTGCATTTTTTGTGATCTCTGTTCCTGTGAGGAATTCAAGCTTGAAAAGTATAAACAATATTGAAAAGTCTTTCATTTTTTAATTCAGATACCATCTATCTAAGAAATACCATATATGATGGTCTGCAGGGCTTCTCTCAAATAAAGCAGCTGGGGCCAAGAGGGCTCAGATGGCTCCCCTGTGTGATCAGTTATGATGTATTATGCTTGTGTTAATGGTTCCTAACTTAAATACTGGCAAAAAAGCCACTTAAGTAAAAAATCCCACTTAAGTATCTCAGTAGGCGCTTCTCAGAGAAAAAAATCCATTCAAGAAACAATAGACACTACTGGAGTTACTCATGCTTGAAAAATATTGCAGCCTGATTGTTAGAAAGCCCTGAGGGTAAAAATGGTGACTTCATCCTAGCATCTCTGGGGAGGGAATACAGGACGTCTTGTGCTGTCTCCTCCTTGGAAGGGAAGTTGTGCAGGGTTCAAAACCCTCTGGCTAGTGGGGGGAGTCAATGAGAACCTCACCAGTTTCTGCTCAGTGCTCTCTGCTTATCTTGCACAGGGTGGGTGGTTAGACAATACCTGGCTGTCTGACAGTAGCAGATGTGATGCAAGCTTCAGTGTGCAAGGAAGCAGAGTTCAAATTCCTTTTGTGTCTATAAATACAGAGCTTCTGTGAAAGTCGTTGTGAATAGAGCTTGGGCCTCATGCATGAGGACCCTTGAGGCAAAAGATGTGATGGAAAAGGGGAGACATATAAAACACACGCCTGGGAACAATTGTTTTCACTCATCCATTCTAAGAATGGTTTCAAGTCTTTAGTAAATGTATTCCATCAGCAAAAGCCACACTGTTTGGAACAAACAGGTAAGAGGTGTAGCTGTCAGCACCGTAACTTTGCTCTGCTAATGACAAGTTCCACCTGGCTGCAGTTACTTAACTACTTCACAAAACTTTTCAACTTACTCAACATACCTGTCAGCTCACCCAGCTATGCAGGAGTTGTCATGACAAACTTTCAAGCTCTATTCAAAGTCCCTCAGTGCTTTAGAGGATTCCCCATCTAAGGTAAGCAATCTCTACAGAACTTATTGTTCTGACCAAAGGGGCTTATGGACAATTAGATACTACCTACAATGTATCTTTCCTTTTTACTTTGAATATCTTGGACAGAAGATGTAAAATGAAATTACTGCAGTAAGGACTTCTCAAGTGAGACCAGGTGCAGTGGTTAGAGTGGAATCAGGGATTGATGCTCAGCCTAAACTGGATTCACCTGAATCTGATTTCTCACCTGCTTTACATCCCATCCCATCACCCATTTCTCTCTCTTATCCTCCATGCAGGCAGTATCTTGCTAAACTATTTAGTGTTTTCTTGCCAGCTCTAAGAGCTGATTGTAGCAGCTATATGCTAATGTCTTTGTAAAAAGTTTTTCAATACTGGATGTTTACTGTGGTCAGAGAGCTATAAAGCTTCAGGAAGCTGTGGTAAGACTTTATTTCTGCTTTCTGTTGATCCACCTGTAACTGTCTTGCATGTGTTCTGTGGCTTTCTCCTGCAAAGTGAAAAAATTCTGGCTGGATTCTTTTTCTGGTTTTTGTATTTTATGTCATATAGCAGAGTTATACACTTATTAACAGCACCCTACAACAAGAAAAATTTTAACCGCATAGTAAATTATTGGTTCTACTCTGTGCTAGGCAGAAAAGCTATAATTGACGCTTCTGGTTATTTTGGATAGTGAACTGTCTACACATGTGGGCAAGTTCTGTTTCTTAGTATGGAATCTATAAGGTGACTAAATGTCAGATATTTTCCCTGGAGACCATGAACAAGTAACAGTTTAGTTCTCTGGGGCACAAGTTTTGGTCGTTAGCTTCCTTGCACCAAATTCCCTGATTCCTAATTCAATGTTAACTATTGTGCTATTAAAATAAAATAAAACAAAACCCCCTTAAATATTCTTCTTTTCTGTATCTCTTATCTAGAGATGAGCATAATTTTTAATGCGGTTGCCCCAAATGTCTTCCTGTGTATGAATAAAGCAGACATTTTCAATTCCAGTAGATGAATGTATGTTATGGAGGTAGAATTTTAATATTTAGGAAGATTTGTACTTTTTTTTAAATTCAAAGATATTATGGTTACTGAAGAGATGCCTTTTGTGGGAGGGAAAAAAAATATATATATACATATCTATATCTACTAGTACTGGGTCAAAGAAAGAATTTATGGAAAGGCCTTGGTAACTAATGTTTCTCTAATGACAAGTTACCAGTGCTTTTGCTGGAAGATACTGGAAGGGAAAAATATCAAGATTCTGAACTACAGAAATAGCCATGCATGTAGGTGTACCATTATCTGAGAAACAGAAAATGTAATTTTAGCATTATAACCACTTTTTCTGTATACTTTTTGAACCTCTAAATTGGGCTGGCCTATAGTCAGTACTTGAAATTTGAGACCCTTGAAGCATGGGCAGTGTCTTACATTTGATTGTTTGATCTTTGTTTGTAGTGACTGGGTTTTACTTTATTTGGGGTAGTTCTAGACCTTAAATTAAAAGGTACTAAATTAGTAGCTCTGGATATTGTTGTCGTTATGTATTTGACTTAAAAGGCTTCTTTTATTCTAGAGTGGGACTACTGCAGAACCAGTATTTGGAATATTGATTCTTTACCTACCTCTGTAACTTACACACCTGATTTCTCTGCCATTTTCAAATTGTGATGTGGGGATTCTTAATGGTTAAATGATAAAAATAACACCAAACCTGTAATCACTGTCACTTTCTAAAAGGACAAGATTATTTGCTTTCCATTTACTTGCCTTCATTTTGTGAGACTCTATTCTGCACAGATGAATCCCATTTTCAGGATAGAGATGTTCCAAGAAAATCTAATACAAGAGAGCAACATCAAACTGACAGGAAGATTGAATGGGTAATATATGCCCTCTTCTTTTTAATGTGGGGTATCTTTATGATACTGTGGCCTGTGGCCTACAACTTTGACCCACATCTTTCTTTTTAGTTAACCTCCATCAACTATTTAATATAGCTTCACATGTTTGTCACATGAGTCTGTAATTAATGCCATTCTAGTCCCCATGTTAATATGTTCACTGAAAATGATATAGAAGGAAGGGCACTTAGATCTACAGAGAATTAATTAGCGTGTAATTTTCAGCATATCATCTAGTGTTAATTAGCAGTTAAACCATCTTCTAGTGCACGACCTGCTGATTTAAATACTGCATTCTGTTACAGTGGCCCTGGGGGATAATGTCTTGAAAGAGTATTCTCTTGAAAATGGAACTCCCTGTTTGTCTCTCTATTTCTTTGTGCCTTAACATCAGATCTTTGTCAGCCCTTTCTGCCACACAAAAGCCCCTTTACTTAAGTGATCAGCAAGCAGCAATTTTGATATTAATCGGAAAAGATAATGACAGATTCAAGCATGCCAAATGAATGTGGTGCCTGATGGAGGTGTGATAACTGTTGTTAAAGGAGGCTCTCATCCTCCCTGATGGATCTCTAACTGCTGTAACTTCAGCTTTGCTATCTTTTTCTCTAAACACATAAAATTCTACCATGAAGAGCTGTAGTACTGGCTAGCTGAGCCATTCAGGAAATCATCTGAAGTCTCTCTTTAGATAGTTGTAGTGTATAAGCTTATATTTCTTGTGAAAAAAAACAAGTGCTATGTTATATTTTAACTACCTTGCTTAATCTGCTTATGTTTTGCTATTCCTCTTCTCTTAAGTTGTGAGTAATCCTTTAAATTTTTTATTTAATCAGTGTAAAAATATCTAAAGCTCTATTTTATTGAGCACTTCCATCACCCTGAATACCTCTATTATACTGCTTTTGAGGTCTTATTTTTCTATGCAATCCAATTCCCTTGACCTCAGAAGAGTATTTATTCCTGGCATCCAAGCTTTATATTATAAAGGCTTTACCCTGGTGTGTCATCAAAGCTGTTGCTGTGAAGTGGTGAGTTTTAATACTATGAAATGGAACTCTTTCAATGGTGATAGAGAACAACTGACCCTAGTTCTTCAACTAGTTGATTACTGATTAGGAGACAAAACTAAGTGAGAAGTTTCTTGTTCTCCTTCTTGTGCCGGTGGTTTTTTTGGTGTGTATGCTTGACTTTTTTTTTTTTTTTTTTTTTTTTTTTTTTTTTTTTTTTTTTTTTTTTTTTTTTTTTTTTTTTTTGCCTGCTTGACTTTTTTGACTTTTTTTCTTAATATTTTCAAGATCAAGTATTGCAGTCCAGGATGCTATTAGACGGAAAAGAAAATAGTCTCTTGAACAGAAGAGATAACTTACCCAGAAAATGTCCAACTTTTGAGTTTTTGAAATGAAAATCTCTTAATGATGAAAAAAGCAATCCCCTCAGTTGTCACCAGAATTATGCAGATTCTCTTGATAGAAGTTATCAGGTGTGCAATACATGGCAGACACCCAGAACATGTTTTAAGTGAAAGATGTCTCAGATGGTTGTAATGAAATTTCTGCCTAAATTGAAGATGGATTGTAAATATGTTCATTGCCATTATGTAGTGGTTTTGAGGGCCAGTTAGAAAATACTGTAGTTTTTGATTAAGTGGTAAATAGCTTAGTGAACTCTTTAGATCAAAAATTTCTTCCTCATTGCAAATTATTGCATTGTCCAAGAGCTCATCTCAACTTTTTCAGTGTATTCATTGTTCAGTTCTCCTAAAAGTCTCTGTCACTATGGTTTGATCAAGAATTTACTGCTGATAGCTAAACATTGCTTTTATTTGCCCTTCATGGGAAGGATGGAAGCTGCATTTGATAGAATTAATTTCTGAAAAAAGATATATCCAACCTATACACCCACTCAAACAGACCAGTCTAAGCTATCAGTGGTAAGTTTAAATACTGATATTTCCCTAAGCTGTGACATGTTCAAACACTCATCCTAAAGCAGCACTGGCCAATGCTAGTATTCTACTGACTACTGGAACTAAGCTCAGATTATGGAAACCATTTCCAAAGCCTGGCTTGGTCCTTAAACTGTTTCATGTGGTGTGTTTCTGGCATGGCTGCTGGACTCCCTTAGCTGATATTGGTTGGGCCAGGAACAGGCATTAAAAGGGGATTATCCCTGCTGTACTTATTGTGGGGCTGGGGGAGTTGTTTAGGGTGAATTGGTGGGAGAGTAGTGTTAGGTTTCTTTGGTCATTTATTTTTCCTCTGGCAGAATTTTGGAATATCACTGTGTTCAAGCATGGCAAAGGAACTGAATTGTTTCCTGTTCACTGTGATTATTACATTTATCAAAGTTTGAACGTTTCAGATTCTGCATTCCAAATTCTTTTTATGATTATGGGAAAAGAAAATATTGGTCCTACCAATTAAAAAAAAATAAATATACAATCTTTAAAATACTTTTGTGTGTGTTTAAATACTTTTAAATTTTTGTGTGTTCAAGTAGGGGGCAATGTCTGCAGCTGAGAGAGCCCATTCTTACTCTGGTAAGTCTCTTTAAAAATCAGACGTAGGGAGTACCTATTTGCATATCAGTAGAGGAAAATATTAAATGATCAAGGCCAGATATATTTTATATACAATGAAGTAACCCCGGTGTTAGAAATGTTCAAGTGTGTTCAAATAACCTGTGCTACTTCTTCCTCAGCACAGAATTAGCTCTCATTGCCAGACCCTAATGGATTTGTTGAAACCTTTTCTGATTATGATATCCCTCTAAAAAAATTTGGGCCAAAGCTTACTGAAATTGTTCCTTCATTGTTGTTCCCACTTTTTTCCTCTGCAAAAATTCCTTGTAACTACTTCTCTCCTACAAAATAGCCAGTTGCTCTGTCCCTGGCATTCAGAGCCTATTACAAACCCTCTGATTGCAAAATCTTGAGTTCCCACTGTCAGCACTGTTTCAATTCCCAGTTTCTAGGTCACATTAAAATACTATGGTAGTAGCTTTTATTCATCTTTCCCTGTTTAAATGTCTCATTTTATGGGCTCCTGGCACAGTATTCACACTGAAAAGTGTTGCTGCTTGTATGAGTAAGTGGCACAAACAGACTTTGCAGAAGCCTGTAAGCCATAATTTGCTGAATGATGAAAAGGGAACATAGGGTAAGGTTGGTCCAATATGCTCTGTTTCTCACCAAAGGCTGAAATGTTGAGAGCAAGAAGAGAATGTTGCAACGAAATCTTCTTTGTTGTCTGCCTAATGATCCATAAATGTTTTGTTTGCTAAAATTGAAGATCGTGGTTTTTAACACTTTGGCATTCATTGTGTCAGCAGGGGCCGTGATGAATCCTCTCAGCCTAGATAGTAATGAATTAAATAATTTGAATAGACTGCTGTTGTAATTCTACTTCTTGTGCAATGTTTCTGATTAGTTCCTAACTAGATGCCTATAACAAAACTAGGGTTTTTAGAAAGAATTGGAATTTGAACATTGCATGCAGGTGTACCAAGAATCAAAAATTTGCAGCAAATTGTCACTTAACAGTCCTGTGAAGATGCAGCTCAGAAACTTGGACCATCTTCTAGTCTAATAAAAAAATACCAATGTAAGATTAATTACTTATTGGACATTATTGCTATATTTATGGTACTATAAAAGTAATTTATGATACTATACAAAGATGAGGTAAATTCTAGACAACATTTGAAAATGAAAATACTTTTTAATTGTTGTGTAATAGAACCTGTAATTATTTGCCTAACTGGACAGTAAAATCCAAGCTTTTAAAGAGCATGTTTATATACTTTTTTACTCCAGTAGGATAAAACACTCCCTGTGTCAGAAGAGGCTGTTTCTAATGTTTAGGCAGCGTGGAAGGGTGCAAGAATGGAGCTGTGTCTCTTGAAACTCACTTCAAGAGCAAACAACAGTAGCTGGGGCAAGTTGTGCCCAAGAGGTTGCACGGTAGGACTGGGACAAGCCCTTCCAGGGACTTGTGGTTGGGATGGTCTTTGAGTCAAACACAACAAGTTGAAACCCAGGCAAGTCCTGCCATAATGAGCTTGCTTTCAAAGCTGGGACTGGTACTGTTGTTCTCGAGTGCATGTTTGAACCTGGCTTCCCAAAATGGCTGATGTGTTCCCACTCTCTTCCGTAGCAGAGAACATTAGCTCAGCAGCTGATTGACAAATGTAAAACTCTTAATCTTGATTTGAAGTCTGCACCTTTTAGATTTGTTTGTGATATTTCTGGTTTAAATTGGGATTGGTGTGAGAAGCTGCATCTACAATGAAGAACACACTTCTATTTCTGGTCTGTTTCACACAGACAGCCTGAAAGGCTTCCGCTCGGATGGAAACAGGTCACATTTCATCCCAAAGCAGCTGAAATGACAGCTACAAACTCTGTAAAAAGTTTATAACAAGTCTGCTGACAGATACTCAAATAAGGAATACTGGAGGCCAGCAATAAAATGTTCATAATGGCCCTCATTGTACAAATCTTGATCAGGTACAGATTCTACCAAGCTTCCTTACTGATGCTAGCAAACACTTGAATTAATAAGCAGTCCAAGTGCAATTCAAAGTAGGATATCAAATTAAGGGAGGAGGGACAGCAATGTCTTTCTTGGCCTGTCATAAAAGTCTCGCCTGTTCCTACATCATTAATATATTCCAGGAAGGGCATATATTCCACTATATGACACAGTCCTGGTTTCTCCTTAACTGCTCTTAATACCCGCAGATTATTCTTTGAATCTTAATTTACTGTGAGCAGATTTTGGATGTCAAGTGTCTGGGGCTGGTACTGGACCCATAAATAGAAATTAGGTTGGAGCATGTAAGATGATTGCCCACACTGCAGGCAATGTCAGTATTAAGGAACCAGTGAAAAAGTGATGTGTTTTGCTTTCTGGAAAATCCCTGACTGAGAACAGAAACTGCCAACCTTCTTATGATGCCCTCCAAAAACCGAAACACCAGCCTAAAAGTGTTTGAAATGATCTCCACATCGTTAAGAAGATTTCTGAATTCAAAGCCTTTAAAGAGGAGTGATGTACTCAGTTGTTTTAGTGGGAGCAGAAGCATTAGTTGCAATTTAGGTTCTGAGGAAAAAAATTATCTACTTTCTGTTTTCTCTTAAGGTGCCTTGGATTCTTAATCACTTGACGTTGGGACCAGTGCAGTGTTCAATTAGTGCATTCAGTGCCTGTTATTAATCTGTTTTTCTCAGAGTAGTAACACTATCACTCCACTTTGGTGCATGTGTACTTGGAGTTAATGCACACTGAAGGCAATCAAAACAACATGTAAGTTTGTGGGGACAAAATTCCGCATTCACGGTTTCAACAGTGACACGACGGTGACCGAATGTAGTGAAGTGGGAAAAGTCCTTTTTCCAGAAAACCTTAGGTCACGTTCGTGGCACTTAAATAATGCCATGGAGAATTTGTTCTTTTTAGCTAGTCCCAGTCTGTCAGGAGGCTGAAAATCTGATAGGTTTAATCCGTGATGGTCTAAGGTGAGATGGGTCAGCTGTGGTTCATGGATCACCAATAGTCCGTGGTGGTTCATCTGTTAAAAAAGGATTAGGGAAGAATCCAATTATCTTCAGGTAACTATGCTTTCCTAGTTGTTTTAAGGTCTTACAGAATCTTCAGAAATAATTCTTTTTCCTCTTGCCAATGGAAATAAAGATATTAAGCACTTGCCTGTCCTGTGCTGCAATGTCTTTCTTTTCTGCTGCCTTTTTGCAGGAAATTTGACATTTTACTCTTCTGAAATGGAAAGAAGGGAAGTGGGGCTGCAAAGGCCAACCTTGAATCTCAAAATGACCAGGGAAGTTTGAAGTTGCTTCTAAGAGAGAGGAAGATATGGGACTAGTAAGCCTCAGTAGTCAGGAAAAAGTAAATATTACAATTTCATAGACATAACCAAGTGCAGTAGAATTCATTATCTCTTTTCTCCTTAGAACTGTCCTACTTTGATGCTGCAGTAGGATGGTCACAGGAGGGAACACGTTGGCTTGTGGGTGAGAGTTTGAGAGCACTGCTGGCCAGGAAAGGAGACCTGCTCTAAGACATGGCCTGAATATGAAGTAGTCTAAGATCTTCTTTTAAATACCATGATCTCCCCAGGGCATTAACACTGACTAGCAAAGAAGTCACTAAGTTATCACAGTTTCCAGTTGTGTTGTTTAAGCGTGTAACTTGATTCTCTTTACTCAATATTGAAACTCAAGTCCAGAACTTTGGTCTTAACTTTGCTGATTGGGACTCAGATATTTCTCCCACGACTTCTAACAGTGCTTTCTTTAGTCTTGAGGGGTCTTAAATAAAAGAATGGTTAATTTCATACAGATATTTTTCTAAGCTCTTGCAGTTCTAATAAATGGGTATTGCAAACTCTCTATGTTAAAATTTAAATAATAGGAAAGAAAAGGGCGGGCAGGAGGCAGTAAGAAAAAACACAACAGAGGATTAAAAAAAGGACATAATGGTCTCTAAGTTCTTTGTGGCAAGGAAGGATTCCTTGTGCAGAACAGCACACCAGTGAGCCTAATTAATGCCTGTTACTTGCCACTTTAGGCTTGTACTGAAACTGCTGGTAAGAAGCAAAGAGAAAATGAGAGGAAGAAAGAGATTATGGAAGGGAAATGCAGAAAACACAGCACAAATACCTCCCTTTAGATTCCTGCTTTAGACTTTAGGAACTTCTTGGAAGTAGGAACTCCTACAGCTGCATGATGACAGTGACTGTAAATCGGGGGTACAGCAATGTTGGCATGGGGAAGGGCAGCATATCTTTACCTTTTCTTGTGATATTTGCCCCATGGTGGTCTCATCATGGATTAAGGTGATTTAAGCTGTGGGAGCTGGTAACAGGCTTCAAGAGGACATGCCAATATCTGAGTGTTGCTGAGGCCAAGAAAGAAAATAGAACCAAACCTGTTTTCTCTGGTTTGTGAAAGTACAGAATCAAAATAGAATAGGAAGTACCTGAAATAGAGCAGCTGTTCACTGTTCAGGTAAACATTGTTTTAATGCAGAACTATTCCATTTTTTTGGGAATTCTTTTTCCAAATGTGGTCTAAATGATTATTCAGATCTTAGCAATATTCATAATAACACAAGTAACTTTTCTAGGCATTGTTTTATAGACAGATTTATTTTTACATGGTTGTTTATATGCCATCTGAATTGTTGCTTTGATACTATGTAGTATCACATTATCAAGTGTGAGAGAATAGTCTGATCTGTCTCAAAAACAGTGGAGTTGATGTGTAAACTGTCTACATCAAGGGCATTTATCTCCTGAGTGTTGTGTCATATACACACAGGGAGGGGAGAACAAAATTCGGAAATAGGCTTTGTTCTTGAAATAATATCTAAACCCATCTTTTAGAATGATGACTGATCCCTGTTCACACTTAGAGCTTTGTGCTGGTGGAGGTATCCACTGGTGGCATCCAGAGTGAATTCTGATGCTTCAGTGCTTGCACATCACTGCAGCTCCTCTGCACAGACATCTTGGGGAAGGAGCTGCTGCTTTGGCAGCTGCAGTAGGGATGAGTAGCATGGCACTGCTGCCTTGGGGTGTGCTCACGTGTCACGTGCTGGACTGGAACACGCCTTGGGAACTTTTGGCCTAAAGGTAGTCCATGATTACACACGTTAAGATATCTATGATCTTTTATTAGCCTCATTCATGTGCAAGATCTATAATTTTGGTCTGGTTCAAATGCAATATGTACTGGTGGTATTAGGAATTTTTTTCCTTTGTTTTGACCGTGCATAACGATACTGGTATGAGAGAATTGATTATATTCCATACTATGCATTTGGAGATAGAGCCAGTAATATTCTAGTTAGCAGTTTTACATAATCTCATTGACTTCAGCAGCTTTATCCTTTTCTTGCACTATAAATGAAACAGACTCAGTCCATTAACATTTAAATTGGAGATACAGATTCCTGATGTAAACTGTTTGCAATGACATTAATAGTGGGCACAGCCCATTAGTGTGAGCTCATACTAGTAACATCTTAATAATCATGGCAGAGCTTTTTTTAAAGTTATGGGAATTTCACTGTAGCATATAATTAAATGTGTATAGAATTTTTATTGGTTATAATTAAGATGCATGATCTTTGTTTATTATAGCATTAGAAAGTACTATAATAGCTCTGAAAAGCACTGCTTGTCATGTGGTACTGCTTAATTATGGAAAAATAGTATAACACTTCAGGTTGGTCTGATTAAAGCAATTAGCACAAAATTATAATTGGGTGCTATTAAAGTATATAAAAATATTTACAAGCCTTCTCATGACTATGGCAATTGGGCCTTAAATGTTTTTCTTCTTAAGATGCAACTTTATATTTTTCCTGTTGCTATAAAGGAAAAAAAATATAAATGTATTAGCTACTTATTGGGCAATGTTACCAGGATCTTATGGGTGTGCATGTATTTAAAACTATTTTCAAATCCTGTCTTATCCACAAAAGCATTCTCATCTGTATTCTTCTAACCAATATTAAGCAGTGTAGAAATGGGGTCCTTCTTTTCTTACCAGATCTAAAGTTCATGTTCCTGTACCTAGACTGTAATAAGATTCTTTTCTCCTGTCCCATTGTCTTCACTTGGGAAACACTGATTTTGACTTAAGTTTAGTTTCTGGCACAATAATTATACCCACGTTAATATTTTCCCCTTGCTTTTTATATGGGCAAATAATGGCATGTCTGTGTCATCCCTTCTTGTTATGATGGTTTGGGTTCTGTGTGGATTCCTGAGGTATTCATCATCATTTTAGGGTGGCTGAAACCAGCAATATCAGCAAGTAAAATATGCAAATCAAGAGGGTGGTGGGAATAAGGTTGTAAATATTTTTAATTGAAATTATTCTGTCATCTTCTGGGTTTTGGATCTTTGGAGTGCACTTAAGTGAAGCTTCTCTTCACAGCTGTATACAAAAGGAACTCAAGTACTTAAAAATAAGAAATAAAATAAACTGTTACTGGCAGTACAGGGATAGCTGTTTCTCTCTGAGGTGATGCTTCTTGGAAACAGTTTCTTATTGTTTGCACAGTAATCTCTCCAGTTCCTTCTTGAATCTGCTATTCCTGGGAAGTGGGGAGATGTGAGGATAACAGAGTTCTGTAAGCAAAGAGTAGAGGGGAAACGTCATCAGTTGGAATAAAAATGTAACTTTTTGGTCTCAGAATTATTTCCTCTCCTGTATGTCATGCATTGAAATATTTCAGTCCATTTTACTTTTTCCTAAAAGAAACTTTGAGACATTTCTGCCTTATATCTGCCTCAGTAAGGAAAGTGGAACGATGCTGTTTCAGCTGGGAGATGTCCCATTTGTTACGATAAGAGATTAAGTGTGTTTTCAGTGGTTTTGTTTCATTAGTCTAACCAACTCTGACTATTTGTGTAAGTGATGAGAATTCTGTGGCCCGCTGTGAGATGTGGTATTTCCCTCAGCCAGGGATGTGTTCCCTCAAACCATATTAAAATATATTGTGCCTTTCTTCAATGTTCCATGTCAGTGGCTTGCTTATCTCTATATGTGTACTTTTTTTCTACTAATTTTCTGTTCTCCTCTCAAAATTGGGGAGCCTGTGTTTCCACCACAAACAGGTGCCAGCCATCTCCATATGCTACACAAACAATTTAATCTGAATGCAGCTTAGTGGTTCTGTTGAGTTGTTGCAGATGTGTTTGTTTGTTTGTTTTTATTATTTAAATAATATAAATCCAAAGAATGAGGTTAAACCAAAATTCTTTCTGTGCCTGCACGTTGCATAGGAATGTACAGGTTACATAGATGTCATCATCTAAATTGTCTAGTGCATATGTATTGTCATTTGTTGTAGTTTATTAACAACAAGTAACACATGGGTGGTCCCAATGATTACACTTCAGTTTGTACTGTTAGGGTGCTGTCACCTAAGTATTTCCTTTTCCTGGTTAGAAAATCTGACTTAACTGGTGGTATAAATGCTTTCAAATGAGGTGCTCACTAAGACTCTAGTGAGAAACTGCTCTATCCACATATTTTTGCACTTTGGTATAGAAATTTTAGCTTTTCTCCAGACACTGACTTGATTTTTTTTTTCTTTCATTTTGACAGAAGTTTGGACTACTGCTTTTTTATTAAATAGAGTAAAAATTAAAAAAAAATACAGCTATTGTTACAGGTGATAATGAAAAAGAGATTTTTTGCATGTCAAGGAAGGCATGCTATAATGAAATTTTGCTTTGTAGCTCCAGCAGTAATAGCCCAGGGAATATGTTGTAATCTCTAGGTACTCCTCTCCCTTATTCATAGATGAGTTGTTTAAATTAATGTACAATAAGCCCTTATCAGGTTTTAGGATGAAGTACAAAACAGCTGAGACAAATGTTCAGCCATCTAATTGCCTAGATTAATTTTTTTGATTCTTACATTCAGTGGCAAATCTGTCAAGACACAAAAACTTGTCCCCTTCTGCCTGTCTCAGATGTTCAGGTTTTAGTCCCAAATACAATAATTAGCAGTATCACAATGAGAGCAGAATTCGGTGACCACTGTTATTTCATGGTTTCAGCAGCTCCGTCTCACTGGGAGTGCTTTGAATTTTTTTACTCAACTTAGCACCATACCCTTTGATACACTTTTCATTATTAAGCTAATAGGGAGGCTCATGGAGGACTTTAAAATGGATTCAAGTGTGAAATCAGTAGGTAATATACATAATGAGGCCATTGCTACAGCTGTGCTGCTTGGTAGAGTTAAGCTACAAAGATCCTTGAAATTGGCTTTGGCTTGAGTTAGACCTGCGCCTGTGAACAGCAGAGTTATTGGGAATATCAGGCAAGCAATCTGAGATTTCTTAATTGGCTAAAGTTATCTATGGATAAGTGATCTTGCACAGCTGATTTGGGGGAAGGGGAAATAACAAATAATGATCCTCTTCTTTCCTTTTTTTTCATGAGCAAAATGGCAACAAAACTTCCTGTGTGTATTTCTCCGTCTATCTCCTCTGAGGTTCTGATGATACACATGGTTTCTTTGCCTTACCTGTATGTGGATTTCAGGTTTCCTTTTCTGTCTCAATTATCACAAGGCTTCTCATGGTAATACAATGGTATGGTATGGATATGTTTGAGAATACTGAGTGGGTCTCATCTTGCCAATACCTGAGTGTTTTCAGATCTTGCTGTGGTTGTCTAACACTAGCTGGGATAACAAGGCAATCAAAAACTAATTTTTCAAGTTCTCTAAATCTGTCCATGCATTCCCATAATTGGGAAGCCATAAAGCTGTGCCCAGCCTTGTTGTGAAAAGATGGATGTTCTTGTGGCGAAGACTGGTGGGGGGAGAGCAGAGGGAGGAAATAAAGGCTTGGTTCTTATTTCTGTCACATACTTTTCATGCCTTATAGCATGTCACTTAGCCTCTGTGTGTCTCTGTAGGGATCTGGTAACTACTTGTACCTGTAGGGATAATAGCCCATCTTGTCTCCTCTTATCCATCCCATTGTTTTGGTTTGTGAACCCTTACTAGTAAAAGACTGTTTTTTACAGTGTGTGTGTAATGAGATGATATCTATATTGTTTCCTTCAAGCTGTGCTATAAATAGTTTTGAGACTCATCTGTCAAAATATTTTAAAAAACAAAAAAATCATGGCTTTAGAAAAACAGTGCTCCCATGCTTCTGTTTTTGTTGTTGGGGTGGGCTTTTTTTTGTTGGTTTGGGGTTTTTTTGGTAGATTTTTGTTGGTTTTCTTTTTTTTTTTTTGTAGATAACAAGGAAAGCACAGCCAATGTTCCTGAAATAGTCTGTGGTTTTCCTCTTTGCATGAATTGCTGTACTGTATCTCTTAATTGTGATCTATCATGAAACTGAGACAAACTGGGAGTCCACAGGAGCTGATGTGTAGTCTTCAATATTCTCATGAGGGGAAGCAGAGGGGCAAATGCAGATCTCTTCACTCTTGTGACCAGTGACAGGACTCAAGGAAACGGTGTGGAGCTGAGCTGGGGGAGGTTTATGTCAGGTGTCAGGAAAAGGTTCTTCACCCAGACGATGGTTTGGCACTGGAACAGGGTCCCCAGGGAAATGATCACAGCACCAAGCCTGCCAGAGTTCAAGAAGTGTTTGGACAATGCTCTCAGGCACATGGTGTGAGTGTTGAGGTGTCCTGTGCAGGGCCAGGAGTTGGACTTGATGATCCTTGTGAGCCCCTTCCAACTCAGCATAATTTATGATCCTATGAATAAAGGGATCAAGAGTAAGAACAATTCTAGTGACTGTACCTCAATCGTTTTCTGACCTGGAGTTAAATGTTTCAAATCCTGGCTTCTTGAAGTGTTTCATTTTAATATGTTTTAATTATTATAAATCTACAGGAACTTTATCATCCGTGAAACAGGCAAATAGTTATTGAATTTATATGTGAAATTTAAACAAGGAGTGATAGAGAGATTTTAAGGGGGACAAAAGTTCAGATTTAGGTCCTGAGTGTTTTGTCTTGTTTTTGTTTTGGGAGGTTTTCCTGACACCTGTTTGGTGTGTTTAGTGCAGTAAGCATGGACAGTGAGATGTTGTAAGTATGCAACCATTCCAGGTCACACAGACTTGCAGAACTAACACACATGTAATAGAGAGAATCTGTGCCTGAGGAAATGCAAATGATTATGCCGTTGTGAAATTTAACATTAGCCTGAATTTACTTCTTGTAAGCAATATGGGAGACCCAGTAAAATAAACTGTAGTTGTTGTAGTGCTGCCTGAGCTCATGCAAAACACTCTGTGGCTGTATATTTGTGTATAATGAAGGCTTGCTCTCTCAGGGAAATTAAAGTAGCCTGGCTTCTAAAGGATAGGAAGAAGGCATTCTTAAAAATGAAGATGATGAGAGAATGGAAGTGGGAGTCTCAAAATTCTTAAAATAGCTTTTTTGGTTTTGGGGTATCTCACAGTAGAATATACAGTGAAGCTTGAGAGACAAATCAGTCTTTTCTTGAGCCAGTGTGCTTTTCGTTTTGTATTTGTTACTCCAGAAGAAACCAAAAATCTCTAAGCCTACTTTCTGATGCAGGCAGATGAATTCAGGAAATTCTAATTGTGGTAAACTAGCCAGAAATTGGGAAACCAGCTTTTAACAAAGTACAGAAAGAAGATATCCTTGAAACTTTGATAGCTAAAAGTGGTTGAAAATAATCTGAAACTAGGACCTCCCCTTACCTAGCACAAATTTTGACAATTAGCCACACAGAATTTTTAATATTATTTTAAATGCCCTGAAATGATTAATGAAATGTTTTTGGTTTTAAGGATAGGAGCATGCCCCAGCACTCTTGAACAGAAAGTTGCAATGCCAGAATTCCCCTAAGGAAGTCTGTTCCTGCTGTGAGATCCTGGGCAGGGTGACTTGAATAAAATTGTGAATGCTTCAGGGCTCATCCAAATTGAGCGAACACTGAACCTTAGAGATTCACACGCCAGCAGTTTCTTTGATGTGAAAGAGTTTGTGAGGCAAATCCAGGAAAATGTATTGTCTATCAAAGCCTTTTGCCACCACCCAGCTGTGGGACAATGCCTGGCAGTGGTGTGGGAGCCAGGCATGGGCCAGATGCCTTCTGTGCTGATGTGGGGCACAGCCACTGCTGAGCAGAAAGAACAAGAGTACACCACAAGTCATGACAGTTCAAAGCAGAACAGAGTTTGAGCTAATTCCTAATTCTTTTTGTTCTTTTTACTGTAGGAGAAAAGGAGCCAGGGCAGGCAGGTGATTACCCTTGGCTGTTGCTGTACCACAGTTAGAAAAACAAATGTAGCTGATTTGTCTAATTTTGGCTTAACTGTTCCAAGGCAGGTTAATCAGTGCAGTGTTTCCTGGTACTCACAGCTGCCCCAGCACATCAGCTGCTCTCCTGCAGGGAGGTGGCTGGTCATGCCTTGGTGATTTCCACTATTACTGCAAGCCTCCTCATTGTCCTGGACCTCTGAAGGTGCAGCTCCATTTAGTTTTAACTTATTCTTCTTCTCCTAGCTTTAGACTGCTGAAGATTAGGTACAGAGGAAGGTGGAGATAGAACTACTTTTTTTTTTTTTTTTTTTTTAATTCAGCTTCAGGTTCTCCGTCATATGTAATGCTTTTCTGATGGTCAGGCACCACATAGTCACTCCTGATATAGTAAAGTGTCTTTTAATAGGAAAACTGAGGAAATAGCCTCTAATGATTCTTTGCAAGATGGTATTTTTACCTCTGCAATAGCTGATTTGAGTCTCAGTGGTGGCCAACAGCCAGGAAAAGAGCAAGACCGTGCTTTCTAATAGAAAGTGTGAATCTTTGTTACAATGTTAAAAGAAGGAACATTGGATAATTTCCTTCAGAAGCCGATAAGACTGTGTTCTGCATGGGTGTGCTGCTCTCGCTGTGATCCCTCACCCAGGGTTGTGGTGACTTGATATCCTGTTTGGTTTGTGTAGGCAAGTCCACGTTCTCGTGTCTGGTTTTTTTACACTTACACAACCACTCTGCTCTGTCAGCTGTCGAGGCAAGAGCTGTGCTGGGACCTTATGCAAGGCACACAGGCTGCTTTTCACCCCTTGTGGAGGAAGCCTTGTGAGTGAGCTTGAAGTATGATCCCAAATCCCACCAGATCCTAACTGCTTCTGGGGTAAATGTAACATCTGACCCTGCTGAAAGCATCATCTTGATTGTTGGCCCCATAGCTGATGTTTTGCTGCACACGTACTTTGCCCCCAACACTCCTCCGTTAAAATTCAGTTGAAAAGAAAACATTTCCTTGGAGCTTTTGAAGTTAAGACTTTGCTTAATTTTGGCTGTTCTTCTGCATTTCTTTCTTCTTCTGGGCATCTTATCCTGCTTTATTGTATAAATCTCCGTGTGTGTTTATATATGGAGCGAAGCTGAAAGAGAAATTCCCACAGTTGCTTTTCACTTTGGACTGGTTTTAAGATTAAAAATCATAGTAGTCTGTCTTTTCAATGGAATAATACTGAAATAAAAATTGTCAGGGATCAAGTTGTAATAAAAATTTCATGTTTGTTCTTTCTGTTTTGATTGTAATCTCTGAATTGGAGCTGCTGACTTAGTAGGAAGGCTGGAAGCCTCATACACTAGGACATCGGATCTGGGACTGCACTAACTGGAAACTAAATTGACATAATAGGCAGTAAAGCTTAGCCTTCTATTTGTTATTATTCTATGAAGGTGGGATTTTTCATTTGTTTGTTTGGGTTTGTGGTTTTTTTTTGTTTGTTTGTTTGGGGTTTTTTTGTGAAGAATTACAAGGGCATAATATAAATAGTGGAAGTGATGGGAAGTTTTCATACTTTGTTTCCTAAAATTAAAACAATTTAAGAACGCAGTACACTCAGAAGTAGTATCCTAATACCAGTGACTACTGCTTTCCATCAGGACTAAAAAGTTTTGATTACCAATTTTATTGCAAAGGTAGTGGGATTGTGTGTCATTCCACCTGCCAGTCTCACTTGGTTCATTGTAGGAGCTGCAATAAAAGTAAATTAAAATACGACTAAATATTAGAATGGGGAAATTCCATCTCTTCCTACCAACAGCTGTTCAAAACCATGTAGTGCATGTTGAGGCATGAGGCAGACACTCCTTAGGATTGCAGAGCTTGTAGCTCCATGGATGGTTCCTTTATCTACTTATTACTGGAATTTTCTAGGCTTTGATTTTGGAGGATGTGGTACCTTGCTGCCTCTGAGACAGGCCAGGTGCTAGTAGAGTGAATTAGACCTGGTACCTGCTGCTGTGTTCTGGTCTGATGAGGAAAATCTTTCCTGTGCTGGCACTCCTATGCTTTGGATTGTTCTGAGCTGAGCTCTGTGCTATATATTACTTCTTTTACCTGAGCATCACAATTATTTTTAAATTCAGGAACTGAACGAAAAAACCATGGTGTTTTCCTGAAGAATTGCCTCTACTGCAAATGGACAGTATAAATATTTTTCCAGCTCTCTGATTTTGTATCTGTGTGTGTGGGGAGAGAGAGAAATATCACCACAGTTTAACTGAAGAACGTGTTAATCAGTACAGCTCCTAATGCCCCTCACTTTGTCTGTCATAAGCATTCTAGAAAAGTTGGCTTTTCCAGTATTGAAGCTGGCCATACTAATTATGACATATTTAAAGAGTGTATGTTTTGGTTATCCTTAGTTCTGTGAAAGCTGGCTTCCAAATGTTTTTAGAAATGGGTTTTTGAGGAGAGTTTGTCCAAATCTGACAGAGGTTGCAATTCTAATGCTTACCATGTGAATTCAATGTGATGTCTTTGCCCTAGGCAAAATAACAAATTTTGAGCAAATTTATCCCAGTGAGAATTTAATACTATTTCCACGAAGAAATGTCCCTATTTTCAGTGTGAATCATACCTGGATTATTAACATGTGAAATAACAGTTTTCAAGCTTCACAAATATTTTACATTTGTAAGCACACTAGTGAAAATTCAGTGAAAAAAGTTTTGTTTTTCTATGGAAGTTTCTGATTTTTTACAAAGTGGTGTGATTCTCTCTTTTCCCCCCACCCCCCCTCCTATGTCTTAGCTCTGCTTTATTGATGATGTTGCCTCCTTGTGCCTTTTCTCTTTTTCTTTGGTCAATAAGTTAATCTTAAGTGCTGACACAAGAGATTTTAGTAGGAAGTTCACCCTATCAATTGTTGATAGTGCTCACTGTTAGTGCAAGTCCCAGGTCAGGGCATAAGCCAAGATCTGAGCTGCAGGCGGTGTAGGCTGGAGTAAACAGACTTGACTAACTTGTACTCGCCAGGGTTTTGGCCCAAATATGTTGGCTACGATGAGGAAAACTAATGTTGGTTCTTAATTAGCCAAATGTGAGATATTTTACATTTATCTTTGTTAATTCACAGTTGAGTATATTTTTTTATCAAGCTTAAAAAGAATAAAATTTTTTAATCCTATCACCCTACAGTAATATAGTGGAATGTTTACTAATTGCTCAGAAACATTTTGTTTAAAGATAAATAACATTTGTGCTGCAAATAAATTTTAAAATTCTTTAATTTTATGCTGATATGCTAAAAGCAGTACTGTTTACAAATGTCTTCATCATAAGTTTTAGTAAGGGGCCTACAACACATATATTTATAATATATTAGCAGGGACTTTGAATGTACCCCATGGATAATAAAAAGTAGCAAAATAAGATGGTGCATCCTAACAAAAGAAACCTATATTTAATATTGAATTTTGTTTGTGAGTGATGTGTATCTGTCATTTCCATCCAAGCAATAAGAATTCTTAAAGGCTATCATCTGCTCCACATTTTTTCTCCAGGCTCCTGTACATGATTCCCAGTATTTCTAGCTCTTTTTGTGATTTTCTTGGAAGTTTTCTCATCTCTTATAGTGCATTTACCTCCCACTTCTTCCCTGCAAGGTGGTAATCTTTCCTGGTGCTTCTATTTCACATAAGGCATTTACATGCTAATTTTCATTTTCCTTGATTTCTTAAAATGCTTTTTAAAAAATCCATATCTTTATGTAGCAATGGCATTCTGAAATTGTCAATACATTTTTTGGTAAAATGCTTTGTAGAAAGCAAAGAACGCAATAAAAATCCTTAAGTGGCCTTGGTTATGGAAATAATGTGAACCGCTCTTCTACACTGTGCCTGAAAGTACAGGCAACTGCTGTAGATTTCTGGGCACAATGGCCAAATCCCCATCCTTCAAAAAACAATATCTTAATTCTTATAAGAAACATGCAATTTGACTCAAACCTAAGAAGTACAGAAAAGAAAATGACATGTAGGGAGTGTGTGGGGGAAGAGTCTTATCAATCTGCTTGGTTTCTACTAGTCTGATTCTTACTGTGTTGTGAATTCAGGGTAACATCTTTGAAACAAATACCTATATTCTGGTTTTTTATTTTTTTTCTGTCTTGAACTTCATCTGGACCCAAACAATAGCTAACAACAGTTGCAGAGTGCAGGAACCAACTCCAGCATCCCTTGAATGCAGCTAGACCTGTGTCAGGTTTCCATCCAGAGCAGTTACAGTTCTTGCTAATGATTTCTGGGACACACTGTTCTTGTGAGTGGCTGGAATAGCTGGAGATCAGGGTGCTGCACAGAGGTAGGGAGGGAAGAGCAGATTGAAAAATGGGGATGAGGATCTGAGCCTGTTATTCTAAATCAACAACGTGGCTGCTCCCAAACTTCTCTGCTATGGACCGCTATGGATCATGCAGATCCTTATGGTTGTGTACTTTCAAATCTCAGCTCTTAACATTACCTGTTCACATGTTCTTTGCTCTGCATGCTATGCTGTGCTTTTAAGAACCAGAGGCTGTGCTGTTGTGGTGTGGGTTTGTGCTTTACCAAATGCTCTGTAGCACAATTTGCCTTTGCCCTTCAGGCTGAGGCAGAAGGTGCCAGGACTGGGGTGCCTTGGCACTGGAGTTAGCCACACACCTGCTGGGCTTTGCTGCAGCTGGGCTCTGTGGAGAGGGCTGTTCTATGTTTAAAGACAAGTTTATACAAGATCACAGAGTGATACTTGCCTTACCACAAGTTTTGGTTCCGTTTGTGCTCAGCCTGCAAGCGGCAGCCACAGGAACCAGCCTGTGGGGCCTGGCCTGAGGTGGGGGAGCCCCGGCTGCAGTGCTGCCCTGGCCTTGGGCATCCTGTGAAAGCCAGCAGAAGCCACTGAAAATTATTATTTTTTCCCTCTCTGTTTAACTCCCACGGTGGCCTTGTGAGGCCAATGAATTATGTATTGCAGACTGGTTTCTCTCACAGGCTTATCTGCATTAGCTGAGGTGGTTTCAGGGGAGCCAGCGGCTCCTTGGCGGCCGTGCCCACGGGAGCTCATGGAGCTGGCCCTGCCCTGCCTGGGGCTGCCCTGGCTGGTTTGGGGTGCTCACCCTGCCTGGGCTCCATGGCTCCCAGGGCTCCTGAAGGACAGGACTGCTGTGCTGATGGAAAGGTGGTCATCCTTCCTCTCAGGTGTGTTTGATATCCAGTTATACATCATCTGTTTTATACCTGGCTGTGTTTGTGTTTCTCTACAGTCAGTTTCCTGTTTAGAAAATGTAAATATTTTAGGTATAAGGCTTCAGAACATTTAATGTTGTTGCTCACCAAAAGGTACATGCTGTATTTTCTCAACACTTTTGCTAAATGCCTATATAAATTTTATTTTTCTGTGAAGTGGAATATTTTCCCTAAGGAGTTAACTAATATCTCTGAAGCCTTCTGAGGTTAAGATTTGAAAAGCCTTCAATATATGTCCCTGATTTTTCTGATTCCGTTGCTTATTTGTTTAGGCTGATGGGAATAGGCTTTGTCTACTGCACTTGAAGAAGAAAAGAAGATTTTTGTGCTCCCGGGAGGTGAAGGCAGTTTTCATTGGCATTTTAGTGAAATATTAAAGGCAAAGCAGATTTGGAGGGACACACTGCAAAGGCTGTCACAGTGATCAGAGAGGCCCTGGAGTGAGGAAAGGGACAGCTAAATGTGGAGGTGGAGAGTCAGTCCATTTTTGCAAAGGTATGAGTAACTGAGGTTATGAATTGGTTGCAGATGGGAGCTGGCAAGCAAGAAAAGTGGAACAAAATTATATTGACATCCCTGTGTTGTCTAAAGACCACTACAAGACCATTAGTATTGCTGCGTAGCCAGCAGGGAGGCCCTGTCAGGGTGAGATTTTACTTAGGCAACTGGTATTGATTTTTGGTCTGCCGCCAGGATGTAGGAAGGAAAAGATTTTTAAATTTTTTTCTCTCTTTTCTTTTTGTTTTTCCTCCTGTGTGCATATTAATGGATGAAAAGCAGTGTGTCTGGATCTGGGATGTATGGATGAAACTGGCTGTGTGCTGTCATAACTGACTTTATTGGGGGAAAAAATCTTTTGAATTGACCTTCAGACTTCTTGCCTTGCCTTTGCTCATTTCCCTCTCATGTCTCCTGTAAGGCCATTCTAAAAGGCAAAATTAAGAACCAACACGTGGTTGTGGCAAACTTTTATTTTGTCATTCTCTGAAGGAATTTTGAGTGACTTTTTAGTACTTCTGATTGCCCAAGTGGAGAGCCCTGTGTTTGCTCCCTGGGCAGCAGCAGCCAGAGCTGTGGGGGCTCAGCTCTCCCCTGGGGCTGCTCAGAGTTCTGTGGGGCTCCTGGTAAGAGCTGGGGCAAATACCACAGCAGTGAAGGGAGAAACTCTAAGGAGTCAAGCCTCCTTTAATTTCTAGCCAAAGTCTGATCCAGATACTGCAAAATGAAGCTGTTATTAGTGTTTCTGTTGTCTGTTCTAGTGAAAATAGAGTGGGGGCTAAAAACAGGCCGTGAAGAAGCTATCAGGCCAGGGTAGAGCTCTTGTTCTTGGGTCTCACTTGAAGTGGCAGCCTGGAAGAGGAATAGCTTAGTACTTAGTGATGCTTCTCTTCTTTCTTCTCCTGCAATGGAGGCATGCCAGTTTCTCTTCTGTATTTATGAGTGCCCAATTAAACATGTGTGCAATGAGTTCATTTCCCTCCTTCCTCAGAGAAAGCTTGGCAAAGAGAAATTTCTGGCAAGGGAAGAACTCGTGTGAAAAATAATGAGCTGTGGTCTGCTTTTAATAGATGGACAGAAACTGACCTGATAATGACATAGGATCCTTCCTCATGACTCACACTAGATCCTAATACATTGTTATTAATATACTCCTTTAGTACAGAAAATTAATCTCATAGAAATATGGTCTCCTTTATTCTATTGCATATATAATAAACACTTAGCTAAGGGTGCCTTTTCTTTAAAATTTATATACCTGCACTCTGAAACTTGAGGCTTCAGGATTGTTAAAGAAACAAGCAATGAAACAGAACAGTGCTGTTTAACTGTAATAGGTGAATTAAATATCCCACGCTATTCCATCTCTTTTCATCTATGTCTTTACTTTTCTCTCATGTTGTGAAGCTTATTTAAACGTCATTCTATTATGTGTTTGACAGAATATTCATATGAAGGGTAGATCTGAACACTCCTTCTTTAGAAGGAGATAAAATGAAAATATTCTTTTGGGAATTTGGCCCTTTAATTATGGGTAATTTTTAAACCAATTAGTTTTGATCGTTGAAACACCAGATTAAATCTCAGCATTGATTGAGGTCAGTTCTGTTAAGCCTTCAATTTTTGTGTTGTCTTGTGGAATAGATGGCTGTTTGTCCTGAAAATTTATTTGCTGCTGCTTTATTTACACTCTCTCTTACTTCAGTTCTGGCCACATATCTGACTGGGAAACAATTATAATCAAGAAAACAAAACCCCAATTCAGGATAATATAACTTCTAAAATTGTGAATGTTTTTAATTTTGCCTTATTCATAGTGATCAATTAGATCTTTTTGCAGACTCCCCCTCTATTTCTGTGTGATAGTGATTAAAGAGTAAAAAAGCCACTTATTAACAAATTCTGTCAGAAGAGCTAAAGCACATCTGCTCTGAAGCACAGCTGAAGTCAGGTCCTCAGCTAATTCTTTTTCCTTGGCTCTCCCTCCAGGACCTACTCAGATTCTCTTTGGCTTGACCTTAACCCTGACATGGAAAATTATCTGATGAAGTATTGGGTTGAATCACCAAGAATTGTCCTTGTTTGTCTGTGGAGGGTGTTAGCCCCTTATAGAAGAACAACATGCTCAATTCCAAACTGCGGCTTATTTGCTTAGGTTGGTCAAGATCCAGAGTATAGAGTATTGTATTTAATGTTGCTGTTCAATGCTTTAAATCCCTCCCCACACCATGATAACCAAATCTTTATCTGAACTCAGCCCACTTAGGCTATAAAGTAATCAGGAAAAGGCTTCTGGGTTTTAGTTGCTGCAGAAAAGATGATGCAATATAAATAATGGTTTGCAACACTGTGTGCAACATTGCTCTTATAAGATGTAAGCATAAGATCTATTTCCTTAAGAAACTGAGGTGTTTTATGAAGACCTATTAGTGTAATAGAGAACATTTTCATCTGTGCATTTTGCTAGAAAACGCTAGTGGAGGTTTGGATGCCACCTAGATGTGTGTTATTTGTGAGCATGGCTGCTTTTTTAATCATGCTTTTGCAAAACATCAAATACAACGGCACCATTCATTTTAGTAACATTTTCAAGTGCAACACTACCCTTTATTCTAGTTATGTTTTCATACAAATAACTTGCAAGGGATTTTTTTTTAGTGTGGAATTAATTTTTAAGTTTGCTGGAACACTCTGCACACCAAAGATCTTTCCTTTTTGTCCTTAACACACATGCATGCAGTGTAGTCGCCCTTCTAAAACCTTGAACTTAAATTTCGGGCTGAAAACCATAAATTCCTTAAGCTGAGCACAGTCTCTTGCCTTTATGCAGAAACATTTGCTAAATTTAGAAATATAGACAACAGTTCCAGGAAATGCTACCTAGAATCTTTACTTTACAACATTAGCTGACAAGTAAGAACCTACTTGCAAGTGAGTAAGATGGGATTGTTTTCCTCTCTGCTGTTTGATAGCAAATGATTACAGATAAGCTGTAGGGATATCCATTTATTCACAAGGACTTTGTCTTGCAGATGAAAAAAAACATTACCAATTCAGAAAGCTCTCTATGTATGGCAATCAATTTTAACTCTGCCTTTCTGCTGATAATGGAAGCTTCTGTCTCACCCCCTGTCTGGCTCACGCGAACTCCTCTTCAACACGTTCTGAGCTTGACAAAGTTGTATAAATCATTTTATGGTTACAGAAGATATCGTTAGGCTGGTAAACAGAAAGGAATAAATACACAAGTGTCAAGCTGCCTTCAGTTATATCTATTTATTACCCTACATGAATGCACACAGCGCTTCATAAAACTCCACCAGTATTTTAATCAAGTTATGTCTTTTGGGAGAGGGAGAAACTGATGTAGGAACCATGTTAACTAAACCTTCATGCTCAATAGAGTGCAGAACACCAATTAAGGAGACTTTTGCTCTAAAACTGCCTTAATTTGCCATGTGAGCCAGGAGAATCTTTTATAAGAAGGCTTATAGGACTCTCAGGGATTTGGTATGCTGGCTAGAGCAAGGTGGCATAAACACATCAAGTGTATCCACTAGAGGGTATTGGCACACTATATATGGTGGTGCATTATAGATATTATCTAACAGGTCTCATTTATTATGCCTTTATATGAGACCTTTAAAAGTCCTTTCTCTTGTAAAGTCCATATTCCACAGGACCTTTCCCATTTCCTGGTAGCAAATGCATTCCTAGTATGAGCTCAATTGCCATTAGGAGAACAAAGGGGTGGGAAGCTGCTCACCACCAAATTATCAAATGGCTCATGCCCAGGTGCTGATTGAAATATTGATGTAGTCAGAAGACTTCTAGAGAGCTGGAATGTCAGTCGAGCAATATGAAGACTTGCCTCTGCCTTGCACAACAGCTTTCAGGAGAGGGATAAGTGGGTTCACATTCTGCTCTCCAAGCATTTCCAAAAAGCATCTGTCCTGGAGGGGAAAAAGCTCAGGAAACGAGCTCCTATTTTTAATAGCATCCACTAATCCCATTGCTATCAAGACTACATAACAAATCTAGGATGAATCCTTTAAGTTTATAGTACAAGGCTGGTTTGCTTCAGAGGAGAATTTCTGTTTGTTGCTCAGATAAATGGCCTATCACATTATAATCCTAAGAGTATTACTTTTCAATTTAAAATGTTTACTTGGTTAAGATTGCTATAGGAATTGTTTGGTTTTGGTCATAAATGACTATAAAAGTGGGGAGGGAAAGGATGTGTATAGCGTGTGTGAAAATATCAAGTGTCTCGTACAGGCATTGGAGTCACTAGAAGACTCTGGGTGGCTTTCATTAAATTTAAAAAAAAATTCTCTTTTGAGGAAAACAGTGAGAAAAATGAAGTTATCTGCATTTAAGGACATAGTTTAGTGGGGACTTGGCAGTGTTAGGCTGATGGTTGGACTTCAGAATCTTAGAGGTCTTTTTGAAGTTAATGGATTCTATGATTCTGTGGGATTACTTGCAGTGTTCTGAGGCTGTTCTTTTGGAAATGTTAAGGTCTTGGGGAAAACACCATGATAAGTGGTGATTCAACTATGGAAATTTCGCATTAAGATGTGTACCTATTATATAAATACCTGCAAATTCCATGTCCTTTAAGAGCCTGGGCCATATAGGTCACAAAGGGAATTTTGACTGGTATAAACAAGTCTAGCCTGGAGATGTGCCTGCCCTACTCATACCAAACCTAATTGTGGATGTGAGCAAGGCTCTCCAAAACACACTGATCCCAAAAACAATGCTGATGATAAAAATGAGTAAAATGAGCCCTGAAAGTGAAACCAACAACATATATTACCTTGCTCATATTACAAAAGCCACTGACTTTCTTTCCAATGATAACACACTGGCTCAGGGAATTGATGATAATGCATATGAGCATGTCAGAAAAGTATTTTAATGAGAAAGCCCTTTATGTAATATCTATTTTTATTCAAATTGGAGATTGAGGGATCAAGTAACAGGATGAGATGTTCAAGGATTGGTCTGAAAGAAATAGTTTTATTGTGTTAGTCATTAATGAAAATGCTCTCCTTAAATATTCAAACATCTACAGCAGTATTAAAAATTAATCTATATACCGCGTACGAATAGTTGCTAATTTTTTTTTGTAGAAGGTAAATTGAAAAGAACTGGTTATTTAAAGGGAAGTAGTTGTTTAGGTAGATTTATTTTTTTCTTGTGGCATTGATAGTATGGTTTGAATAATTTATTTAAAATTTAGTGAGGGGTAAAGACTGCTTAGATTTTTTGATTCTTCTTCCAAAATGGGGTTTTACAATAATGTGCAGATTTTAGTGCTCTGCCTAATCTAATTTTAAAGTATCCAAGTTACCAGTGCAATAGTGCAAATATTTCCTGGCTTTTTTGGGTTGTTTTCAGATATGTAGACTTTAACAGTGTCTTTTCAGATATGCATAATTCTGTGATTTTAAACAAATAACACACAATTTTATGCAGACCTTTGTTAGTGTCCTATTTTATTGTGAACGTCTGTTTTCTATGCATTATTTCTTCTTAACATCTTCCAGTAAAACCACCTGTATATTTGTTTCATGTAATATGCCTGGCTTTCCATTAGATGTTCTACTTCATGTTTTCCCTCATTGAACACCACTTGCTGCTTTCTATCCCCATCTCAAATTTCTGAATTTTTGTTTTACTCCTTATTTCGCTCATTATGGATGGAAATCAGTTATCACCACACATCACAATTTCTGTAATCACTCTTTAATAGAAAATTATTTTCAAATTTCTAAAATATTTGTTTCAGTTGTTCCAAAATAATTATACCGAACAAGGCCAGTAGCCTTTATGTTCATTAAATAAATTATCTAATCCTCATTTCATGTAATTCTGAGTTTACATCTAGGCTAGGCTGATGGAATGTTGCTATCTCATAGTATTTGAGGGAAAATGTTTTCACCCTGGATGTTTACGCACCCCTTTCCTAACTCTCAAGCTGAGTTTTGGTGTTGCACTCTGAGAAGAGTCTTAACTTTTACTGCTAAAAATGTAGCAAGTTCACAGATATAACCCTCATTTTCCACTGTAAAGTAGGATGAATAACTAAATCATAGAAACAAAGCTGTATATTCCAGCAAGCATCCTGTGAGTGCAGGGGCCTTTCCCTACACTTGCATTTCTTTATCCAATGGTTGGTAGCATCAGCAGTTTAGCTTTTCTGTTCTGCATTACAATATCCTACCACAAAAAAACTTACTGAACATCTCAATGGATTGAGAAAGACTATTATAGCTGATTAATTTTTTTCAGCTTAAATTTAGTATTATCAATTTGACGTGTCTTTAATTCTTTTTCTGCTTCTGATGCTCCTTCCATTGTGTTTGTGGTATGATGATGTTGTATTTTTGCAGAACTTCAAGTAAATTGTGGGACTAATTGTATTTCCACTGGGAATTTCATAGCAAAATCCCTTTTTTGTTTTAAAAATTTACCTCAAGAGTTGTCCCATACTGATACACTCAGATACAACACCTCTCTCTCATGTAGATATTTAGGTTTACGAAATATAAAAATTCATCCTGCTTTAGAAAACAATGGCTCTGCAGTACCATTTTCCAGTACTTGCCTTAATAAAACAGCTGAACAAAACTCCAAAGAAACTGTGGATTTTGATAAATACTCTAGTTTCACTTGGCATAGAAAGGTAAATTTACTCTGGAGAAAAAAATACTTGTGACTTCTAGGGATTCTAGAGTTTTGGTTAATTGATTTGGTACTACCAGTCATGTAAAGATGTTACTGTACCATCGACTGCTTTCTTGCTGCCAGAACACACAAAATAGGGCTGAATTTTGTCTTTAAGCCTGTGGGTCTGTCACACATGGATATACAGGTATGTTCTTTCAGGAACATACTCAGTAGAATGTACAGGTGCATAGTCTACATAAGATTCCTTATGATGCTAATATATTTTTTAAGGTATAAAGAAACCCAAGTTTTATAATCCCAAGTTTCCAATTACAAAAACAGTTTGTAATTTTAGTATAAAGACATCTATGATAATAACTTCCTCTTCAGTTTCAAACAGCCTTTCCTCATTTTTCTTCCATGTTATTTGAGTGTAGTTTTGTGTTTCCCCAGGCAGATCTTTTTCTTCATCTTACTGGTGATGGAATATTTATGTGTGTTATTTGTAAACCATTTTGGGCTGGATATTGTTATACATCACAAAAAAAATTTGACAGATATGTAAGTAAGCTACTACTACTACACCAATAGTACCTTTTACATCTAATGTGAAACAATGCTGCACAATTTAAGCTGTAGACAGATAGATGGGAAAGAAAAACAAACAAAATTTTCCATAACCTGCATTCAAATTAATTCTCTCAAATGAAGCAATTAGTATTTCTGACACAGCATAGAAATAAAATGCCATCTTTATGTGTATATATCAATAACTGAAAAAGGAATATATTCATTCAACATATTGGTGATGCCTCCTTTTTAGAAAGCTTGCAAAATGTGTCAGTTGAAAAATATATTGCTTTAAGCTCTAAACTTTTAGAGATGCTTGAGAGTTTTCTTTTAATTATGAGTTTTGTTTTTTTCATGCCCCCACTCTCAACTCAAGTGCCAATATCCACATTGTGGGTAGTCAAGGTTACTTTTGTATAAAAGTTGGTTTTGGCATATAGCCTTGTGAAGCTTCTTTAGAAGGTCAAAGTGAATGGAAAACTTTTTGCTCAGACTTAAATGCATACTTGAGTAGCTTCTTTAAGTCAAAGCAAGACAGATGTTGGTGAATACATATTTTAGATGTTCTTTTTTTGGATATTCTTCTGCAAGAGCACCTGTCCATCCAAATGAAAACATCACATAGGAATGAAGTGGCACTTGTGCTGGTTCAAGCATTTTAAAGCAGACGTACTCAACTATCACTTAAAGCGACATCTGTGGCACAGGGGAAGTTTGAAATTATGCTGCTTATTGGGCTTGCTTAAACACACTTGTGTCTGCTATTCCAATCTGTCTGTCTGGTGCCACAAAAAGATGTTTCAGTGATTTTGGGAAATGAGGTATAAACAACAGTTTTGCTTCTTGAGCTGACACACCTAACAGAGCACACAGCTCCTTCTTAGGACAAAGAATACAGGGATCACAGTGGCAAAGTTCTTTCTGTGTGTACAGAGGTGAGGGTATGTTTGCATTCCTATCTCCGTATGCTTGACTTGGAATTCATAGGAATTACTTCAGTAGTTCCGTCGTATTGCATTTACTGATCTGTAGGATTGGAAGATGAACATTTCCAGGTTAAGGAATTATATTTTATTAATAAGAAGGTTCACTTATTGAAGGCACGGGATTCCTCCAGTTTTTATACACTGTTGCATGGCAAGCTAAAACTTTCTTATCAACGATCAGAAGTGCAAGTAGTACTTTTGACCTTCTGTGAATATCTTTGATAGTAGGTAAAAGAAATGTGCTCCTAGGTTCTTAAATGCCACTATCTTCTCCCTTTACCTGAAGAGCATGAGCAAAAGTACATGTCCCATAACACTGTTTACCTTTCATCTAACAAATGTTTTTGTATATGTGACACAATTCTATAGAGGGTATCAGCTCCTCTGGAATCAGCCTTCTTAATTTAGCTGCATGGTGTGTAATTCACATCTTTAATTTAACATCAATTCACAGTTGTACTTTGGTGAGATGTAGGTTATTTTTTCTTCTCTATGAAATTATTTGCATTATACATACTTTGTATAAATTATCTTAGCTGTAGGTGATAAGTCCAACTGGTTTGGGTTTGTTGTTTAATTATGGCTGTTTCCAAAATGATAGTGGCACACCTATGTTTATAAGAGGAATAGCTATCCAACTGACTTGTGGATTATCTAGGCCCTCGAGTTAGTTATTGCCAGTAAACAGCTAAAGGTGTAAATGTTATCATCAAACGTGGAAGTTCATGGCTCTGCAGTGGTAGTCAGGACCATAAGTATTGTGAGATGTACTTTGTTGTTATCTCAGGAGAAATGTAAAGTTAATTTCTCCACTAGAAGCACAGGCTGGGATTTGCTTTATATCAATCAGTACTATAAAATATGAATGAGTCTTAAAAGTATCCCTAATAACCCAATCTTTGCAATATACAAATACCAGTAGGGTTGTTGGTAGCACGCTGCTAAGAAGCCACTCTTCTAATTCTGTTGTGCCCTGAGAGTGAGCAGCCTTGAAGTGTATGAAGTTAGGAATACCCAATATGTAAATGGATGTCAAAACCCTCATTTTGCCGGCCTTTGAGTTGAGCAGCTGACCAGCAGAAACAGCCATGTGCAAATATGCGTCCAAAAGAAATAGCCAAAAAATCTAATCTGTTATCCTTGGTAGAAGTAGGTATTTGAGCAAAAGAAGGGACCTGATCTCTTCTTGCTGTTTGAGATACACAAGCATTGGAAATGGAGCAAAACCTGACTGTTCTTGGTTACCCACCATGACTTGGAACAGCTTGATAGTCAGTAGTCTAGAGTCTATTATTTCTTCTTTTCTGGAAAAGGTTTAGTTAAAAAAGATTGTTTAGAACATAGCCCTTTCTGGACGAGATTATTGAAATCAACAAGGCAAACATACGAGTGTTTCACACTGTAATTTTATATTTTAATGCTTGAGACTCTTTTTAACTACATACTTAACTTTTAAGATTGATAAACTGAACACTGCAAGATTGAGAAGCTGAATATAAGCACTGGAATTAATTGTATTAATTTTCATTACCTATCTTAAGAAATAGGCAGAAATGGAAGATCATAAATACAAGGAAGAGGTTTTTCTTTCTTTCACTTTGATTTATTGGAAGAAAATTTAGACCAACTAATATGTTACAAGAGGAGTTTGGTATAATAAATAATAAGGTTACAATTCTGGAACAGCAATTTCCTTATTTAATGCTGTTAATGGGAAAAGTTGGAGATATTAATTTGTCAATTACATTTGAAGTGCATTAACTAGACACAAATAGCTCAGTCAGAATAGACACTGAATAGCTCATTACCCTTTCATATACTGCACTACAGCCCTAGCTAGTAAGTACGTTAGCAAAAAGCTACAAGCAGTTTAAAATTTCCACACATACCTCTAACAGCTCTCAAGCCTTCTTAGGTTAGTTACTGATACATTCCTTTATTTCTGCTCTGTTCTTTTTCCCTGATAAAGCAGGTTAAATGAGTGAATGCATCTGAAACTCTATGAAGTGTGTCTAGCTGCACTATATATCTGTATATTTAGCTGTAATTGGTTTTTAGAAATATGTCTATGAAGACAAAAATTCTGAAATCTCAATAATTTCAGGAAATTAAGATATTAAAACTTATAGTTTTCAGTGTAGGTGTTTACCTTACGTATTGATTTGCAGTTCTTATTGCACAAGAGGTCTTTTACAAGGGAACCCATATTTCCAGCTTTTTTCCCATATAATAAAAATTATATTCTAAAACCTTCAGTAATGAGTATTATGACTTAATTATCAATTATATGTACTAATTTATTACTTGGGATGATTTGGTGGGGCTTTTTTGTGGTGGCTTTTTTTTTTTTATAATTTTGTAAATGACAAAGAAAGTGTCTCTGAAGTGATTCATAAAAGTACCTCATTGTCTTTGAACAATGCTTTGAATCAGCTTGTTGTGACATGTCTTGAGCCTTTTTTTATGCTTGAATTTGATGTAAGAGCAACTCTGCTAGTAGCCTAAATATTCATAATATCTACATCATACAACAACAGTGTTTCCAGAAAGATAGCAGTGACAAATAGTAATTTTGCATAGAAAAAGGTATTAGTAATTTTAACTAGTGTAGTGTAGAGAAACAGCCTGGTGGAACAGCCAAGCCTTGAAGGTGAGGGCACAGGATGCCCCATGGAGGAGTATAGGCATGGGATGATGAGAGGTGGCACACAAGTGGGCACCAGAGACTTCCCAGTTTTAAATGACTCAACCAATGGTCAGTTAGAGAAATGCAGTCTTGGGGGTTGGGTAAAAATTACGTTGGAACAGGAAAGAGAGTAAGGAACAAGTAGCTTGTATGCAAAATCTACTGTATACAGTAAGTCTGACTCACTAAAGGAAGAGCAAGGTTTAAAAGCTTATTAGAAGACCCGTAAAAATGGCCTTAAAGACATCCTAGAGAAATCACTGTCAACATCATGCTCCTTGGAGTGAAGGAATTGGGCTATGGGTGGCATTGACTCATTTCCCCCTGCCAGGTAGGCCCTGTTGGTGTTAGGAGCCCAAGCAGCAGCCCACTCCTTTCTCTGTCAGAGAAAGGAATGTCTGGACACTAGGAAGTGTGCCTACCAATGCCTTGATGGGTTACCTAAAACAGAGGCTAGAAAAAATTGAGAGAATAAAAGCAGTTACATATATTGACGGGTCTTCATTCAGGTACACTAGGGCAGTCAAAGCCCCCAGGGGCTACACTCAAAATGGACAACAGGTTTTCATATTTTTATAAGTTTGGTCCATTTGCATATCAGGAGTTAATCCTCCAAATACAGCTTTAGGTGATGAAGACACCCCAACACTGAGAAATGTGAACAGCTCACTATTGTTTACATTTCTTGGGGCCTGAGACAGTAAGGTGTCCTTGAGTTTTAGGCCTAGAGTGGAATTGTTTTGTCTGACCAAAATGGGAGAACAGTAGATAACAGTCTGTATGGAATTTAGAATTATACACTAAAGAATTGTAGGATATGAAAAATATAAAAGAAAAAGTCCTAAGGCATCACTGCAACAGCTTTAACTGGCATGAACTGTATTATTTAATAATAGATTATTGTATAACAGTATGTTCCTTTTTCTCTAACTGCTAAGCAGGACTGAATCCTTTAACTACACCCTGAAGATTCCAACTACTGTAATCAAATTTCTTGGCTTTGCATCCAATGTGTGCTTTCCTCCTTCTGTATAACAAGACTTAGGCATTCTTTGTTGTGCTGGGTTAGTGTGGAAGTAAAACTGCTGGGGTCTGCGGGCATTTTCTGGCCTGATGTGGCAGTGGGTGTTACTGCATCGAGGGCAAAGGCCATTACCTCTCTGGCTCAGTAGCTGGACAAGTGCTCCTGGTCACTCTTTCCAGGACTGTGTACTAGTTCTCTGTTGGTGTTGGGAGTGTTGGTGCGAGGCAGGTGAGAAGCGGTGTCCTGACCTTTTCCCCGTCAAAACAAATTTGATTTAAAACCTCATGACAACTTAGTGTGAACCCTTGCAACTCTTCATCACATTTTCCTAATGCAGTCTCTCCCCTGGCTGGCCCCATGTCAGGGCTCTGGGGAGCCTCAGTTGCATTGGTTTTCAGCCTGGAAAAAGCTACTTTTTGTTGTATGTCCCATCATTGCAAATAAAAATCTCTGATGCTAAATATGTTCTTGAAAAGAGATTTAAAATTCACAGCTCCTTTTGTCCAGTTCATGTTTGATTTCACTGTGTGAATGATCGTTGCCACTATGCTGTATTTAGCTGTATTCATCAAGGGGAAATAGCATCTATTAATCACGTAGCAAAGACATAAACCTTCATTCCTCACAGGATTCAGGCACCTGTCAGGCACTTTAAGTAGCCTTTTGCCTCAGCTTGGTTTATACCCAGACTGGAATATTTCTCAGTTTTCAAAATGAATGTTCTTTTGAAGTCGGAGTTTCTGCTTTCCTCAGCTCTGAGTGGTTTCTGTGCTGGGTACCTGAGAGCTGACTGACAAAGAATGATCCTTTTGCTGCTGCTTGCTGTGGGACTGGTGCCTGCATAAGCATAGAAAGGGTAAGTGAGGCTTGTGCAAGGGCCCCTTCCCATAAACAGGTGAGTGATTGCAGCATTCACCCCTGGCTTAGACACTGCCACAGCTTCCCACAAACACCTTTGCCCAGTGATCATTTGAGCTATCAGACAAACAAGGTTAGAAATGAGAGTGCCAGTTGAAGGAAGTTAGACAGAGGAGAGGCATAAGTAAGGTCTCAATTCCAGTATTCCAATGGGTGTATTGGGGCACAAAATATTTATTTTATCTCTGAGGTATCTCTAGGAATTAAACTCACCGGGACCAAGTCCCAAAGAAGATTAGAATTTGAAATCTGTTTGTTTTCATGGTATTAGTGAGGGTTTCTTTTTCCTTTCATTTTGAATGAAAGTTATAATGACTTCATAGAGACAGTAAATTATACTAATTTGAATGTGTTGTTTATTTCAAGCATGATTCTGCTTGCTGGTGAGACAAATAAGACTCCTGTAAACTTACATGTGATTATATATAGCAGACAGGTTGGTAAGTTTAATTGGTGCACATATATTCACTAAACTGAGGTTTGTGCAAAAGATAATGTGAATAATAAAATTAGCAGGAACTCATCTCTGAAAGGGATTTTGAGCCAAATGAAGCCTTGTAAAAACTGTAATCTCCATCTTCTTTAAAAGCATTGTTCTGTGGGGGGGAAGGTGGAAAGAGGAGAGTAGACCTGGGTAAAAAATGGAAACCTATAATTTAAACCCCAAGTTACGCATTGCTCCTTGTTAAGATTTCATTTCTGCAGTATTCTGCTTTGATCAATGAGAAAATTTTCAGACTTTATCTGAGCTGCAGAAAAAAGTGATATTAAAAGAAAGTCTTTAAGTGGTCATTTTGTGGTCTTCAGTTAATTACAGCAAATGTTTACTCATGCATATTTCTGTTTGGAGTACCTACATTTAAATTTCAGCCAGAAATTCTCTCCATCAAGAAAGTGATGTTGTTTAATTATTAAGATAGTGTGCAATGTGACCTGTTTAATAATATAATATAATCTCTTTAGTGTTTATCTACCAGTATTCATGTGAAAAGCGAACGTTTGACCCATATGAAATTTTTGCTTCAAAATCAGCAAGCAACTAAAGTTCTGCAAGTACACGGCGTTGCTGTGATATTGACTCTTTCTGAAAAACAGAAGTTCATGCAAGAAATCACACATCATCTGGGGAAACCAAGACAAGATTTCTTTCACCACTCATAGTGTCATCTGATTTCAAGAGAGAGAAAAACTTAAGCTGTTTTTCTTTGAAAGCTTATTTCATTTTAACCCTGAGCTCAAAAAGAAATTTGATATGAAAGCTTGTAGCTGCATGTTGCGAGAGATTTTCCCAAGAATTTCCCAGTTAAAAGCTTTAATCCATAGGAGGATATGGAAATTCTCATAAATGAATATATTTTGGGGTTTTTTTGAGCTGAGCCATTGAATAATACCTTCCTTGTACTGCTGTGTTTCAGTGCAGGGATGCATTTTGCTGGTGTGTGTATCACTGTAGACTTGTTAGTGTGTCATGGAAAAGGGGTAGGCATGCCATGAACTCTTTTGTTGTTGTACACAGCATTTACTTGTGCACTGCTTCTCAGGACTGACATCAAAGAGCAATGAGTACACAGGCTCTAAACACAACTTTAAAGAAGTCAAGTTATTTTTGGTTGTCTTCTGAAATGATGATACCTCTCAAAACAAATCCCAAACAGTCTCATGTTCTGTGTGTGCATGTCTCTGTTTTCCACAGTAACTGACATTCAAAATAGCATCTCTGAAAACAGACAAGTGCTGGCATTAGTGCTGAGCAGGAATAGCAAGTAATTTGCTAGAAACAGGCAGAAATGCAACTGCTGTTAATAGAGGGAAATCCTTCAGAGAAAGCAGGTGTTTTACATTCTTGCTCTCTCCAGAGTCTTCTGGAAGTCCTTCTGCATCAGTGATTTCTGATCATGGCCTGCAGGGAAACACCCTTTTTGCAATTTGTGCAGTAATTCTATGAAGTGGCGCTGTTAGAGGGAGATGGTTTCATCCCTTAGCAAAATGAGACATTCCAGACAATATCCAATTTGTTCCCAGGGCATTTTTGGGACAATCTGACAAGCTCTCAGATATCAGCAGTGTCTGAGCTGCAGTTAATGGGCCTTGCACCTGGAAAAGCAACATTGTCCCCTGAGCTTTTTCACATTGTCTGTCCTAAGTGCAGTATTTTCTTATTGCACAATTTATTTTTTTTTTAGTGGAAAGATAATTTTTGCTTGTCTTGTCTTGTAATGGGAGTTTTTTGGTTTTTGTTATTATTTATTTATTGATTGACAGACATTACATGGCGTAGAAAAAAGCCTTTTGGAATTTGGGACATGTTGTGTTTGTAGTGTTAGCCCTTTAGAGTTGTAGTCTGACAAGTATGAGTCCTGAAGTGAGTTTTTTGTTCTGAAGGGTTGGAGTGTGCTGCCAGTCCTTAATTGCTTGTCTGCAGGGTGTCCCTGCTCTGTCCCCTTGCCCCTGCCCACAGAGCTCAGCAGCCACCCAGCCCACAGAGGGAGCTCAGCTTCTTCCCTCTCTGCAGCTCTGCAATGGTGAAATCTAGCTGAGGCATTGAAACCTGGGTTTGTCAGGTTTATCAGGCTCTGAATTCATTGACAAAAGGCTTCCAGAAGCTCTGTGTGTTTGAAGGAAAGGGGAGGGAGCTGCAGTCCTGCAGCAGAAGTAGCACGTGCCTGCTGTGCATGCTTTTCTTAGGCACACTCTGATCTGCACAAATTGGCCAAATGATAAAGAGTATTAAGGTATGGAGTAATAAGGAATGGCTTGTGAAATGTTTGTTCTGGCACTTCTGGAAATAAAAGCTTAAATTAATGGTGACTTGGAGAAATCAGACAAATGTGAAATAGCTGAATTTATTGTGGCTTTATGCAACACTTCAGTATAAATTGCTTGGAAAAAAAATCCTTTGAAAAGTAAACCTATTTTTTGGTTAACCTTTCTTCATAGTTCACGTTTCATGGAGTAATTTTCGTAAGTGAATAAAAAGCTGTATAAAATCAGACTTGTGTTTAATAAAGTGGACTCTGGTGTATCATGAGAAGGACATGAATTAGGCAAAGTTTTACAGGTTCAATACTTAGCACCTCTTTTTTATATCTCAGGACTGCAGAATGGCAGAAATAACCACTTTCACTAGAGTGTCCAAACTTCAAAAACCAAACTTTGAAATTATGGTTCTCTGTGCCCAAAAAATGGAATGCAACATTATTAGACTAATTCTTGATATTCAGAAAAAACAAACAAATGATAATAAAGCAGTTAACAACAGGACTACTGCAGCTTTATCCTGGGGATCAAGGGTGTCTTATGAATGATCTGTTTATGTTTGGTAGCACTGATCATTTACAGTCCTTGACCATTGTTATCATCCCCAGGTTATTTTTCTTTTTCCTAGATAGAAAGTTCATGTTGTAAAAACAGGTATGAGCATGTAATATCATTGAAAAAACAAGATTGTCTCTTAAGGAAAGTCTGAACACTTGAAATCCCAGAATTGTTAGGATATCCTGAGCTGGAAGGGACCCACAAAGATCATCAAAGTCCAACTACTGACCCGGCACAGAACAGTCCCAAGAATCACACCATATGCAAACAATGCCATTAGAGTTGAACTGGATCTCTTTTGCAGTGACCTGTTACAGTGAATGAAATATGGAGACATTGATTACCAGTGCAATTCTGCAATCTCTTATTTTCACTCCAGTTGCACCAGTCTTGGTCCTGTTTGAACAACAGGATGGGCTGTAGACTGGGAATATGTGGGAAGTGGCTGCATATTTTAAGTATAATTCTCAGGTATGTAAAGCTGGGGGAAGTGAAGAAACCTCATGCTCAGGTAGTGTGCTCCAGTACTGTCAGGTGCACACCACTGTGAACATCAGATGTCCTGGACAGGCTTAGAGCAGCATGGGGAAAGGGGCAGATCTGCTGCTGCAGATCACTTTGCTCTGTCCATGTAACTGCTTGGAAATATCAAACATTTGCAGTCTAATTCTGTGTTCTGTTCTGTTAATGAGCAAGACTGGCTTACTGATGTTATGCTGCAGTTTGGTCCTCAAAGTCAATGCAAGAAAAAGAGCTACAGATTTTCTGTTAGAGTAATGATATTTTATAAATTGATTATTGATTAAGTTGGCATGATAGGGGGCTAGTTATGGCCTTATGATAAATCTCTGCAATTATGAGTGCCTTTGTTGAAGGCGTGATCTGAAATTTAATAATAGCATTCTAGTAGGTTTACATAAACTCGTAACTTGATTTAAATTATCAGGCTGATCACAAAGAGGTCCATAACACATCAGTTCCTAGACTAATGAACCATACATCCTTGTCGACTTTCGTAATGTTTTGACAGTTTTTGCCTCGGTGCCTCTGAATTACAAGTGTGTAGAGATGTATTGCTTACTGCTACGATAGGTCTCTCCCTCAGGGTATGGTAGGTCACGTTTTCTGAATCCGAATTGCTTAACTAAACAATGACAACTTCTATAATGCTTTAAAAGAAGGCTAAAATTGGTTATCATAGTTGTAATTGCATTTTTTTTTTCACAAGGGGAGACATTGAAAGAATGATATTTTTCAATTTCATACATTTAGCTTTTCTGAAATCACACTTTTGATGTTCTTACGATATAGAGGATTTATATGGCAGTGTGATTAATTCTAAGATGGTAGAAAACCGCCGTTGATCCTTTCTTTACAAACAGAGATGCAAAAATAATTCAGGTTTTAAAATCAGACCCTTTACCCTCTGTCTTTACCTTTAATGAATATATTATGTGCATGAAGCACATGTAGCAACTGTCTTATACCATTTACTTGTTTGAGTTTGTCCTATCAGCTAACCTTGTTTAGTATGGGCATTTTTCATAAATAATACTTTTTTGTTTGTCCTTCACTGTGTGGTGTTTTTTCTATAGTTGAAAACAAAGCCTGTGTTGCTCTGTGTTTGATCTTTTCTATGAATTTCCTGTTTTCTTGAGTTCACAGGAAGCAAACCAGATAAAGCTAGGACAGCAATTTCTATGAATGGCAGGTGACATTAATATGAAATGTCTAGATTTTCTTATATTTGTCTGTTTTTCCCCTTTTAGAGATGCAATAAAATGGGGCTTAAGTGCATCTTACACATTGAGGTCAGTTCTGCAATGAGGATTGAATATTATTTCATGTGTTTGAAACATTGCTTGGCTTTATTACTATGTTGCAGAAGGATAAAATTAATAAAATTAGCCTTGATAAAGCTAAGGCAAGCTTTATTAAACGTTGTGACCTCCTGGGATCTGGCAAATTTACCTATGGTGTTTCCAAGTACAGAAGTTTTGAGCAATGTGTCTTTTGTGGAAAGTAGTTAATCTTATAATTCACAGGGTATTTCTCTAAGCGGGGTTATATTTGAGTGAAGCATGTTACATGATGCATCATTTAATTACTCATGGCAAGGTTTGGGAGCAATGATCTTGGGCACTGCTGCATTTTGTTCTTACTTGCTCACATTCATGACCTCTGGAAGGGCTGCTGTGGTGCTGGAAGAAGGAGGACAGCTGTGAGGGTGATGATGATGACACTTAAGTCCACTGTGTTGTCTTGCTCCCTTGTAGAAGCTGAGTGTAGCATGAACCCTTTATGTTCTTTGCTAAAATCTGTTCTATCAATTTCAGAATAGGCCTAATAGTTCATATCCTAGACCATCATGCCCGTTACTGCCCATTATAAATGTGTAGTTATCTGTTCAACAGTACATTATTGTACCTTTGGATCCATTATCATTTAATATATTAAGACCTTAAAGCTTTAATATTTGGATCATCACCCTTCAAAGATCACTGACAGCCTAATAAGCAATTGCAAATAACTCAGTCTTAAAGAAAACAAATTCTTCTTTTCAAAATGACATTGTTCTAGATGGAACATCCCTTATACCTGCCTCTTCAACCTCACTGCAGTCAGCAAAGAGTTACATAGTATTAAAGCAAGTCTTATAAGATCTCAAGAACAGTAATGAATTTTCAAAATGGAGCAAGGTTCAGGCTGACTCTTTCATGTTCACTCAATGAAGGACAATAAAGAAGAGCATTTTCTACAGTTTGTAGATGTTTAAAATTACTCTGTTCTTTTTGGAGCCCTGTAAGTATCAGTCCTGCTGAAGCCATACAGGGCCTCCTACAACTCACAGCTTTTCTGTGTTTCCCCATTGCACTGTGTGCCTGGTGCAGGCCAGTGTCTGAATGGCACAGAAGAAAAATAAATAGTGTGGTTCTCCAGCTCTCTTACAGACTTCTCCCACTCAACTTTTCTGCTTTTCATTTTATGACATTGGTGCCTTTTCCTTGGTCCTACAACTAAGAGCCAGACCTTAGGCCTTTAGGATGTTTGGTCTTCTGGCTTGGCAGAATACCAGGACTATGCTAAGATATCAGACTTAAAGTATTACAAGTATGCATGCTAGGGGTACTAAGAATACATAAAAAGTATATAAAAAGAAAAGGCAAAATATCATCATGGCATCACTATAGAGAAGTTACAAAATGTGCAGCATGGAGAGCTTACAAGGAAAACCCCAGTGGGCTGAAATCTTGTTCTTTGTTCCTCAGTCTTCAGAGATTTCCTGCTCCAAGAGCATTTGCAGTTAGATTTAAGACGCCCTACAACAAAACATTAAGCTCTGTAGGTTCATTGATTGCAAAGATGATGCAATGTTGGCTTGGTCCCTGCACGAAGAAATTTTTGTAGTTGCTTAGTCTGTAGAGATTCAAGATCCTGAGACATTGCTCAGTTCTGGCAAATAGTTGGCAAATTATTAAACTGAAAGTGAGGCTGTAGTTTAAGTCTAACACAGATGAATATACAGTGAATGTGTTACTGCACTTGGACATCCTGTGCAGTCTTTGCATTCTTTCTTTTTTGTCCCCATTGTTTCCTAAAGCTTCGTTGTCCATCTTACGATCTGTATATTTGCCATATTTTAAATAAGGATAAATGCCTCTCAATTAGGGTAATAGCTGATAAAGCACATTAATTAGTTCTGGTACCAACTGGTCTTTGCTGTTGCTGCATTACACAACTAATGCCATACTGTTGTTTGGCAGCTCATGCAATGACTGAGAGCTGTCTAATGGCTCAGCTGGTCCATGCCAGGTGCTCATCCTCCATTGCAAAGGTCTCAGTGGTGCTGGGGGTGTCCTGTGTGACAGGGCCTCTCCCTGATCCTGTCATGCCACTTGTGTTTTTCTTAGATGGAATTACAGAAAATTTTAGCACTCACATAGCTTTGTGTTCTTGCTGGAACATAGGAGGGTGCAGGCAGCATGTATGAATGACCAAATTTCACATGAGAGTGGGCTAAAACACATGGAGATGCTGAACTGTGGCAGTGGGGTGGGCATCCTCTGTGCTCTGAGAGTGCAGATTCCTGTTTGAGACACTTCTCTGTATTTGGCACCAGTTCATCACCATGCTGATAGCTCATTTTAGTTTAGTATTAAAGCAGGAAAAGATAAATCAGAAACATCAACTAAAGATTAAAAAAATATACTTTTATTGTTGCAGTTTTCTTGTCTTTAAGGGACAGTGACCCTGCTTGATTCAGTAGTGGCTTTCAGATTATTTGTGGTGCTTTTCTTTTTCCCTCAGCCTACTATTCTTAAACTGCAGGTTATTTTAAGCTTATTGCTTTTAAATTGCAGAGCATTTAGACATTGTAGGCATATAGAATTAGCTTGGACAGTATTGAAGGTCACACTATAGAGAACTAAATTATAGTGACAGCTGGGTAGTCTGCATGATAGTCTTTTTATCTAGCTAATGTATCTGATTCTGGTTTTATTAAGCAGTGTTTATTCCTTCCTTCACTGGTAATTATACTTCAATACTTTAGCAGTGACATTTTAAACCTGTTTTTTTTGCAAAAATTTTTCTTTGGACAAACATCAGATTTATTTGGTTACTCGCATCTAGTCAAGTTTAAATGTGTTTCACTCACCATAAATTTTCCTTGAAATTAAGCTTTTCTGTTGTTTTGTTTTGTAACGCTGTAATAATCATTGACATGGTGATAGATGAACAAAAACACTGGAGGCATAGTCTTCATTTATTACATGAAGTTTGGGAGAAGATGGATCTGGACAAAGATGCAACTGATCCTAGTGTTGCAATTGTTTTTAATTAATCGTAGCTCTAAAGACTTCTGACATTGTAGTAGCTCGTTAAAACAAAGTTGTGCTGTGCCGTTCCTCGTGGGCTGGGAGCACAGAGGTTGGCAGTGGATCTCTTTGGCTTTCCTGAGCTTTTCTTTTGCAAAAGACCCCCCTGTCCTCCTGCTATATATAAACATATATATACTTAGAGCTGATGAGAAACACGTGAGCTGCTGCTCCTCACTCATTGCTTGTAGGGTCTCCCATGGAATCGTGTCCACTCCCACACAGTAACCTGAACTGAGGCTCCAATTATCACATGCTAGCTTACTTGGAGAAGGACTTACTTACAATCACAGTTATGTTTTCTGTCACAAAGTTTCTTGAGCATCTTTTGATTTGTTAGTATTTATGAATTATTTAATAAGTTGTTTTCAAAGTCTAATTCAAATCAAACTTTTACAGTTTGTGATATGTCTGTAAATAGCATTTGCAATTCTTCAAGAATTGTTTGAAGAGCAAGGCAATTGGTATTCCAAACAATTGTTTTGTGAAGGTTGAAATCTAGATCCACTGAGAAATCTGTAGAGAAAAAACTGCCGATAGACTCCCTGCTGCTTCTCTTATGAAAAATTAAAGACAGAACAGAAAATGACAGCACATAATTATAAAGAAATAGATCCATTTGTTAACAGTTCTATGGTGAAATTTTGTTATTGGCACTAATAACAACATAAACATTTGCATTCAGCTGAGAGCATGAGGTGATATTCACAATGCGGTCAAAAATATCCCTGTAGAGTTCTCAGTGAGAGGAGCATTGCTTGAATACAACCTATCCAGCTATTGAAGAATGTTATGTTGCTATTGTGTACTCCATTCCCCTTTTTTTTTTTTTTCTTTGGGGCCTATTCCTCTTTAAAATGTTTTCAGTATTAAATTCTCCTATGGAACTGAAAGCTATCTTCCAAATATATTTTCTAATCTGTATTTTTAAACTGCCTTTTTAAGTACATAAATGCACATGCTACAGGTTATTTACTCATTATTCCTAAAATTTTGAGTAGGCTTTTTGAACTGAAGTAGAATAAATTCACTAAAGCATCTGCAAAATGAAAATTGTTTAGTAAGTGGCTACTAATAAATCCTCGGAAAAACCATACAGAAATGAAATAAGGTATTGATATAAAAAAGAGGTGTAAGCAGCATCAGTGCAATGCAGTAGCTCGATAAATCTGGTTTGAAATTTTAAAAAAGGGAAGACAATGGTCCTGCTCCTGAGAAGCAAAGCTGCAGCTGGGCTCTGAGAGTCTGGGATGAGTTTTCCCATAGCAGCTCCACCTCCCAGCCCTCCAGAAAGAACTGGTGTGAGGAGATGGGAGATGTGATGTCCCTTCACAGCAAAGAATGCTCCACTAACTGCACTGTGAATGCCAAGTGTTGATAACTCTGTATGAGCACCTATTTGGTATAATTTGAGATTCCTTCTATTGAAGATCTTGCAGCTCTGAAAATATTGTGCAGGCTTTGCAGTAGAAACTGTCATATGCCAGAAATTCAGCTGAACACTTGTTGGATTTTTGTGTGTCTGAACACTGTGGAGATGGTATCTGTCACAATTGTACAGCCGCTGCAAGTGGTAATTTTCTAATCAGATGAGGCATAAGAAAAAAAATTCCTTGTTACATACCTTTAAGTGGCTGCATTTAACTTCATTGCATTACCATGTAATTATCTTTTCATTCAATAGATGGTGTGATGATTTCCAAAGCTGTTTGTCTGAAAATTCAGTGAAGTTGTGACGTGCCTGGAACAGTCTTACTTCAGTGACCTAAACTACTTAGCTCTGGTAAATGTTCACAACAATAAAAGCTACCTAGGCAATGCCCAGTCATCACAAGTTATCCAAAGCAGCTGTGACAAAAAGACACTGTACTTTAGGCCTGATAAAAGTCAGTGGCTGTGAATTTTTCTCTTCTTTCTAATAGTGAAACTGATGGTGTCTGCTTTCTCTACACAGTGGTTGCATTTGTGATTCTTGTACCCGTTATAGAAAGCAAAAGGTGAAGTTGTATTCTAGGCCTGTCGTTTTCAATAATCTTTAAGAAGGAGATAGGGAAACTCTAGCATTTTAATGTCAGAAAAGTATTTGTTCATTTGAGGAGATCTGAACAAACGCAAAGGACCTAGCAAAGTAGTAGGAACTAGAAGAGCAGAAAAAATGTGGAGAAAACTAGGCAATTTTAGTGGTGTCTGAGAGGCATTTGAATTCTGTAAAAATGATATGTTAGGAAATATAGTGCTTGATAAAAGAATTATAAATTATCAACAGTTATACATACATTACAGCCATACAGAAGCAGTGTGTGGTAAATAGTGCTCATCAAGGCCAGTAAAAAGTGTTATAATCATTTAGGACTACTGAGTCTGCAAACAATCTGTTAAACAGACCACTGATTTACTTTATAGTAAGCCAGCTATTAAGAAATCATTAATCTTTTAATGACTGCTTTTGGCATTAATGTAAAACATATCTGAGTCTCCTTGTGCTGGTGTAAAATCAGATTTATTGTGTTTTGTCAGACATTTTCTTCTTTCCCAATCCCAGATGTTGAGAAGCATACTTTAATAGAGGAAAGAGATTGTAAGCTTGCACATTTGGTTCTTTTTGTAGTCATTATTACACACAGGTTTAGTACTTTGTAGGCTCCATCAATTGTCTTACTACACTATGAAAAAACCATATTTCTTGTTTGAGGAAAAACACAAGGAAAAAGAGAAGGTGTATCAGTGTATGGGTACGTAAGTTGAGAACAGCTAACAGCCAAAGGGCAGTAACTCAAGCAGAAATGGATATTGTAGTGCTCAGAGAGCAATTGCCTTGGCAGTTATTTCCCCTAGGAATGGGATAAAAACACTTCCAAAATACACACACTTACCTACATGTGCTTCCAACCAGTTTGTGTTTTCCCAACCTACTTAATTGCAAATAAAACCCAAGTTAAAAGATTAACTTGCCTTATCTTAACCCAACTCTTTTGAGACCTATGCATGTCAATATTCCTTTTCCTTTCAGAAGTATTTTCCACGTCCTTGAATCTTTTTGTCTGCTGCCCAACATGCACAGCCTGCTCTGTGCTGGAGAAAGTATCCTATCTGGGGTAATGTGGCTAGAAATTCATTAAAAATGAGATGTGGGGTGGGGTTGGGGGTGGGAGGGATTGGGAAGCCAGAGGAGCAGCAGCCTCTGTGGGGCTCAGAGTGGCCCCTGCTGGGAGCGTGGTTTTGGTGCACTCCAGTTCCTTGCGTTGCCTTCAAGGGAAAATGACCCAGCCAGTAAGGGAATGGAGATTTAGCAAAGCTCAAATATCTGCTCAAGTGCTGGACTCTGTGTCTGCTTTTATTATTGATTGGCCAGTGGAGAAGGCTACTGCAGAGAAATATGGCAGTGAGATGACATGAGATGAAACATTTTTTCAGTTAGGAGTGACCTCGTAATTCCCAAATGGCGGTATGAAGTGGTACTCCAAATGAATTATGTGGGGACATCCTAATGAGTAAGGAGTTGTTTTGGATCAAGTTCTAGCCACTACAGAATTGCTAAGCTTAAAAGAAATGTATTTCCTATCACAATTCACCATACAAAGACAAAATTGAGAAAGCTGCACAGGTGGAGCTACAGGCTACTTAATTTATTTATCCATGAGGTGATAATGTTTGGCAAATGGGGTTGAATACAACCATGGCATTCAAATATTTAGATAATGTTCAAGACCATGCACATTTTGTCATTGCTTTAACTTTAGATCATAAAGGGCTCTAAAACATATGTTCATTTCTTGCAGATAAGGCTTGGGGTTTTAAGTACATTGATATTTTTATTAAGTACATCCTGATGATTTTTTTAAAATTACATTTTTAAATTACAAAAAGAGTCATACACAAATCATTGTCAAGAAATGTGTAAGGTTTTTAGCTAAAAGATTGCTTAACTGATGTTTAGCTTCTTCAAGAGACCTTAAGGGCTTTTTATATACAAGCCACAAGACTAGTGGATATAAAATACGAAAAATATTAATGAGAACTTTTCTCAGATAATCTGCAGTGTTTTATCTTCTGCAGAGAGCTCTGTGAAGAGTACAACACTTTTTACTGTTCTGTCAGGGCTCTGCAACATGGTTCTTGCACTGAGACGGATGTAGGTACCTTGAAACTGCTTATGTAAAAGAAGTAATTTCATAAAATCTGACCTTTATTACAGTTCCCTTCATCATGTTGACATAAGGAGGTTTTGTTACCTGTGACTTTTATTAACTCACACAACTAGTCAGTTTGAGCGATGCTCAAAATTTCTCCTTCAAAAGGCTGTAGGAATGCAAAGGCTAAATAACATTTTAAACATGTCACTTTCTAGCAAAATGCTTCACTGCGGAAAGGAAATATAAAGTAAGGAAAACTTGCTTAATTTGAAGCTTGTAGTGGACCCTGACATGACTACTTCAAATCCCTCTATGCAGACTGGAAGGACTGAAATATTTCACTGCAAAATTTTACTTTTACCATACGTGTACCAAGTGATGCAGTGTAAAGGAAAACTGTCTTACACATACAGCTTTCCCTCACCATAAAGACAATGAAAGATTTTTGAATTTAGCCTAGAAATATGCAGTGTTTTATTTGAAATTAATTGCTACCTAGGATAAATTATTGAGATGCACAGTTTTTTCACAAATACCTCAATGTAGAGAGCTAGAGAAGCACCAGCAATATTTATAAAGATAAGAGATGAAACTGCCTTCAGGCTGGACATTCCCAATACCATGGATGGCTGGAAAAAGAATGGCAAAGGCTGTATGACTATTGACACTGTCTAATGGTTTTTATGATCATGGCAAAGAGATAAATAAAATCATTAACACTAGGTCCTAAAGCTAAGTGTAATGGTCCTGTTGAATACCTCATACTTCATTGGTGGCTCTTTTGTGTATGTGTATTTGGGGTATGCCAATAGAGGTACTGGTCCTCAGTCCAGGTTTTCCCCAAACAGAAATATCTGGTAGCTTTTCTGCTTGATAAGATCTTGATGTCTTGTTGCTTTCCATGATTATTTTTAACTAAAACCCTCTAAAATCAGTGTGGTCAGAGAAGTTATTTATATCTGACACCTGGTTTGGTTGGCAAACACCTCTACGATCACAAAGTCTGCCCCTTGATAGGTTAGTGAAAGGTTATAGGCACTTTGATAGTAGTGGAGAATTAGGTCTTTAGCACTTTTAGAGTTGGCAACTTAAAATAAGTGGAGAGCTTTCAACTTGAATGAAGTCATGCAGAGGGCATGTGGCGTTCATTTGGTACTACAGACCAGAGAAACTATGCTGAAGTGCACAAACATATTTCATGGTGTAAGTAATACCACAAAAATTAAGGAGTCTGAATATTAATGATCATTTTTAGCCCCTTTTATATTTATTTAGAGCATTTTTTTAGGTGTTAAACAACTCTGAAGGTGCATAAGGGTTTAGGCCTGGGGGCCTGGGGGGATGTTTGGCTGCCCTGGGCCATGTGGGCACCTGCACTACTGGAAGCACTGTGCTGTGGTCAGGCCAGCTCCTGGTGCCAGGGCCAGTGGGGCACAGAGCAGGATTCTAGAGTGACACAGACTGCTGGGCAGGGCTCTGTGCCTGGGCTGCAGGAATGATCACATGCAACTTTTTTAACCACTGTGAGGGTGACCATCATTGTCACTGCTTGAGAATGTGCCTTAGATTGTCCTTTCATGGCCCTGAATAATATTTTGTTTTACTGCCTGAACCTAACTAGGGTATACGGCATTAATATGTCTTATTTGGTCCAAAGAAATGCTGAGGGGAAAAATATAGGTGTGTAGAAATATACCTTGAATTTATGATATACGTTTACATTCTCTGCAGGGGTAAGATCATCTTGCTGTAATTACATAGTTCATCAACTGGCCACTGCTCATGGGGCTTGCCTCGCCTCTTGCTGAATGTGGGGCCCTGTACATTAATTTTAACTCTGATGACGATTGGCTGTCGTGCTCCCTGTTGTCACTGCAGCCGTGGAGATCAGGCCTAATGATATGCCACAAAATCAGTGACAGTTTGCATACAGACACGGTTTACTCAGGTCTCAGCACTGCCATTCTCAGAAGATGAGGAGGTATTGAACTGTCAAACTGAGACTGAGCAGGTGACAGCTGATGCATTTTAGATCAGCTGCCTTCATGACTGATTTAGTAAACCTAACTGAGAGCAAGCGGGCTTTTTCTCCTTCAATATTATGCTCTTCTTTAGAAAAATAAGAAGAAACTGAAGCTGGGGAAATGTGTATTTTTGTTTTTAAACACTACCATTTATTTCCTTCTTCTCACTTTGAAACCTTTTAGTGTAAAAATGATAAGGATGTAAGATCTGAGAGGATTTTTTTCTATAGAATGAATTGAGGTAGAGAAGTATTTTTATCCTTTCCACAGCTCTGTCAATTTAACATCTGACTCTCAGTCAATCACTCTACCTGCTGTCTTCTATACATCATGCAACTTCTTTAAATAGATAATGCTCAAAATAACATAGATAAGCAACAACATGGGGAAACATGCAGTAAATACAACGATGTGTTTCCTTCTCTTCCCCGATTTGCTTCCTAATTTGATAATGTTGATTTAAAAATGAAGGTAATTCATAGTACAGTGAGTTAGCCTAGGATGAAGCCATTTCATGAAACACAGCAAGCTTCTAGAGGTAATGATGAGGCAGAACAAGTGGCATTGTCATTGCAAGCTGGTGCTCATAGAGCTGATTGCTCTGCCACATAAGAATTAATCTCATGTATGCAGAGAGATGTTTCCAGTCATTTCTCTTTGATAACACTAAAATTTGAAAGGTCTAATAGGAATTTTAAGTGGAAAACTGCTTCCTGTCCATTGCTGTTTTACAGAATGTCCTTTTGGCAGAGCAACTGCATAGTCACAGAAGAGGGAGAGAAATTTTGTAGATGTCATTTTGTTGGCAGCATCCAGTAGCTCAGTGCATTTTTTGTCTCTTGTGTCTACTAGTATGCAAAAGTGAAGGATGTGGGAAGAGATCTCTTCTCTACATCTCTCCTTTTCTTTCTTTTTGACTGAAATATTCCCCCCAGAAAAGCTCTGCTGTTGCTTCTTGTGGTCTTGGGAATGCTCCTTTGTCTGGTTTGACTAGCAGGGAATACAGTGCATAATATATATACTTTGGGTTCAGAAGAAAAAAGATTTTTATGTCAAGAGAATTTCCTGCAGTTCTTCTTGAACCCTTAAAAACATAAAGACGAGATGCTACTATGAAGAGTGTGAAGTATATTTCTGACTTGATAATACATTACATATGTTTGTTTTCTGTGTGTTGTATTGTTTTTGAGAAAACATGTTTTGGTTTTTTTCAGTCTGTTAAATACTGGAAAATTGGATCACTGGAGCAGTGAGTAAACTTGGTGAATATGATGGCCAGAGATGTCCAAACCCTTCTGCATTTCTTTTACTTCCCCCACAAAATTACAAGCTGAAAATGAAAGTGTTTATGCAGAAGTCACATAAATAATATTCTTCATCACCAGTGCAGCTGGGACTGCATTATTTCTGGTGATGACTGACATATTCTCTCACCTCTTTGTCCTCTCCTCATGAAAATGCTTTGCTGCTCCCGAGGACTGTGAGTGTCGAACAAAGCGCAGAGTCTGCGCTTTGGCTTTGCCTCTGGGAGGGCTGAGGGACGGCAGGGGCCATGGAGGAGATGAGCAGGACTCTGTTGGAGCAGATATGCCAGTCACTAGAAGAAAGGTGATGACCCAGGGAGGTGACAGTGCCAAATCACTGTGTGGCTCAGTCCCAGACAGCCCAATTCTCTAGTGGCTGCTGTTACTTGGTGCATTAAAAAGGAGACTGGGGGGCGGGGGGGAAGTGGCTGCAGAATGCTTTAGAGATCAGAATTTTATGTGTGTATCTGTCTATCTATTTATATATATATATATATATAAAATTAGCACTTAAAGCAGCCTTAAAAAAGTAATGAAACCTGAAATACTTCACTATTTCCAAATAAGTGTGTGCAGGGGGAAAGGGAAGCATTTTTAAAATCTCTGTTATATCTTCCTGTTAGAGAAATGCCTTACAGTTCTTGCTGCAGGCTGACTTCCCTATATGCTCAAAATTCACTTCAATATTTATTGCAATTTAAGGCTCTGTTATTGAGTATAGTGATGCAAAACAGCATTCCAGCAGAACATTTGCTCCACAGACCCTGTGCTACCAGTCCTGCAATATCAAAAACCAGTCCTGTTTGGATTATAGAGGACAATAATGTTATCGGGGGAGACTTGCAAATTGCATTCTGTCAGCTTCTGTGATACCTATTTCAATTATATATGTAATTTTTAGATTCTGATTCTTTGTAGGCTTCTTGGTTTTCCTTTAAATTATTCCAAAATATTCCATTTTTATTTATAGACAAAGTTTCTTTTCCTATCTCCAGTAGCTTTATTAAACTCCATATGTGACGCTGCTGTCCCTATAAACTACACACTGGTCCCCAAATGCTGCTTGACTATCAGTGCCATTTATGTGTGAGTTGTGGGGCCAGATACTACAATCCTGTCACTTAAATCAGGATGACAGCCTGGGACTGGGCTGGAGCCCTCATGGTTTGTCATGATTCAGCATTCTTGCCATTGGGGAAGGAGATAAACACAGCAGTGAAGTGGGCAGAGGGTGCCTTAATGAGAGTTGTTAATGAGAGGAAGGCATTTTTCATTTTAATGGTGCAATAGGATTTTTTCCCCCGAGTTCACTTTTTTCCTTTACCTCTGTGTATATTTTATTACACACAAATACATGCTTGGGATCAAGTTACCTGGAGAGAATTAGTGCACACCTGGGATATAAGTATTTTGTTTACAGGAACAGACAGAGGCAGAGGTTTATCGAGGGTGTGAGACTTGGGGGGCATAAAAAGGTGGGGTGGTGAGCTTCCCCTCTTGATGGATTAATTAGCATAACAATTACAATTAGAGAGAATGGCCTGCCAAGACCTTGCTGGTGGCATCGACAGTCCTGAAAGAGAGAAAACAGTGATTTCAGTTTCTCTCATGTTATTTCTCTTTCTAGACAAAAGCAGCAAGAGAGTGCAAACCCAAAGGTTTGCTGAGGGATGGGGTAACCCCATCAGATCACGGCGTTTCCATGGCACTGCTCCCCAGCCCAAATCCTTCTGGGCATTGTTAGTGGAATATGGACTGCAGGCATCCCTCTGCTGTAGGGCAGATGTTTGTGTAGCTCACTGAGGGAAGAGTTCATTGCATTTGCAGCTAACGTGATATATTGCTCTAAAATTATCAAGTCACTTCAACTTCCTTGTATTTTACTCTATAGGCTTGTAGTTTTCAACCTTTTTTGATCTGTGAACCTCTCAACCTTTTCCACGGAAGATCCACATCTCTGTATAGTGAGTTAAAGCCCCACTGACAATCAGCTTGAATTTTTAATGTTTTCTTTTCAAGTTATCCTTACAGATATCCCCAGACCTCGAGTGCTTGGTGGACTACATTGTGAAAACCGTCGCCCTGAGGTACCAGTCATGCTGAACTGAGCCTAAAGCTGCTAAGAAGTTTAAGATTTTGGCTATGAAAAAATACTTATTCTGTTGAGGGAAAAGTGGAGATTTTGATATGGAGAGCTCATACTATTATCTTTAAAAATATTTACATTTTTCCTTTGCAAATTTGAAGCAAGCTGAGTCTTGGACTCTGATGTTTGAGTGCCCAGCAGTGAGGACGGGAAGCAAGGACAGAGGTAGCTGAGGAAGAGGGGTGTGAGTGATGCTTCCCTCGACAAGGTAGTGCCATGTCACAGACCTGAAAGACCAGGAATTCAGGTTTTGCCATATGATCCTTTGGAAAACCAAGCAGGTTTTCCATAAGGAGTTAGAAGTTTGTTGAAAGAAGTGCATTTCAGGAATTGGTGTTTCTTGACTGAGCATTGATTTTGTTAGTCAAGTGTCAGTCAAGCTGAGATGCAAGCTCAGATGTCTCAGGTATTTTAGCATTGAGCCTGAAGTTACTGGCAGAAGGCTGCCTAGAGAAGTAATTTGGAAAGGGTAGTGGTGAAAGAGAAATGAAGTCTGATGGGATGGTGCTTAGAAAATAATTCTAATTATTCAATGAACTGACTTTTAAAATTACGATGGAATTCTGTCAGAAATAAGGGACAAATAAAGTCAGTACAGGAATCAGCCAACTAGGAGAAGAGTGGGCTTTTATTTTCTTGGTTTAATTTTCTTTGGAGACATGTTTCCTGGGAGAACTTATCAACAAAGGCAGCAACTATTTATTTTTTCCTACAGCCAAAAAATAATTTTTTGTTTATGCTTGTGTCTGGATCTCCCCGCTGGCTGTGAGCTTTCCTTTGACTGTCTAGGTAGGGACAAGTTAGAATTGTATGGTGCAGAACACCTGCTTGCTCCAAGATGCTAAACTGCTGCTTAATAGAAAATTTGATGTCTTACTTGTGTAGTTCTCAATATGAATTTACTATTTCTTTGACTCCTGGCTGTGTGTGATGACTTCTGTAATGAGGAGGAATGGCTAAAAATCAATGGAAAGCTGTTTTAAAACTTTCACGCATGAATTGGTGTGTGTGCTTGGCATAGATTCTCAAACGCAGTCAGAGGAAATTAATGGAAAGAAAAGGATGCTGGCAAGGAGGAGGTGCATCGAGGAAGTTTGGATTAGATTAAGCTAGGTAAAGCCTTTTTAAGCAGCATAGGAAGCCAGTAGTATTTTTTGTTTGCTTGTTTTTAAGGAATATATTTTTCCTGACTATACTTAAGCAAATCCTGGAAAACAGAGTAGTGCCAAGCACTTTTAGACTTTTGGGATCTTGAAGAAGAAGCTGGCAGTGAACCATGTGCATTTTATCAGCCAGCTTGTTCCAAAACTCTGGGGTCTACATAGGAAAGCAGATTTGCTTTTTAGTTGTCTGGCAGACAAAGATGGATTGCATCCTTTACATGGCCAAAGGGGGAAGAGAGATTCTGTTTAAGGGGACAATTTATTTGGTTGTCTTTCTTTGACTGGAGCATTGCTTTTAGGAGAAGGGAAAGCTATGATAGCTGACATAGGCTTCTTGGAAAAACATTACCTCAAATGATGTGGAGCCTGCCAAGATGTGGGGAGAGGAATGAGACTGAGATGCACAGTGTCACTGCTGGTTCCACAGCTGGGAAACTTGAGAGAGAAAGTATTAAAGTGTCCAGCATTTGCTATTAGATAACACCTTTTGGAGGTCTGTGTAATATAAACCCCTCCATTTTAGTAATGTCAAATTAAAGTTCCTTTTGCTTTAGAGGAACTACTGCTAACAATATTAACATTAATATTCGTTCTTCTTAAAAGGAGTCTTTTGTACATTGATGCCTAAGTTTATGCTGGCTTTTTCCTATTTTATGATCCCATAAATTCTGCTCAGGTTTCTTTCAGTTTTTGAAATGTACCTATGATAGTGCAGAAAACAAAAAATATTTTGGCAAATTACTAGCTGCATTTTTGAGCGGTCTATATGTGGTCATGTAAATACACATAGGAAGTGAATATTTGTAGAAACAACATTTTGCACTCATAGTCAAACCTTGTTAATAGAAAAGACTGCAACAAACTATCCTTGAATTTCATCTGTTGGTTTGGTGAGGAAAGATAGATTTGAACAAAGAATGAAGTGAGGGGGAAATAGAAATGAAGATAAAAGATAAAAGACTGAAGAGGAAGGAGAAGCAGATAAACAGAAGACTACCTGATGAAAAAATTTAGGTCTCCTAGCAGCCTTATTGGCATTTCATAAGGATTAGATCACATTTTAAATATTGCATGATGAGAGGTGTTTCAGCATTTAAGAAGGAGCTTTTGGAAACAAAATAATATTAATGTAGTACTTCATCTGTTTTCTGCAGAAATGAAATAGCTACTGGGTCAGTTGCACAGCAGCTCCCTGCACTAGTGGCGATAGACCTCAGAAATTTCTTAGTTGGATTTGTCCTTATCAGGAGTGGGAGAAAATTAACTGCAAGTCTTCAAGAGGTGCTGGTAGCTCTCCTTTTGGGATTTCTCTCATGTTTTATAGGCAGAGGACAAGCTTGGCAAAGACTGGTATGTTTTATGAGAGGAAGAGAGATTATGGCTGTCTTGGTCAGCTGAGGTTGATCTTGTGCTCCTGAATAATTTCCTATCCATGCCCCTAGACACCAAAGTGAACTGGCAATTCAATAACTGTTGCTGAACTTCAACATTGCTAGTTACAGTATAATGTAATATTTAGTAAAATTATTAAAGCCAGGTGCAGACAGCATATGTGTGTTACATTAGAAAAATATATTTGTTTAGACATGTAGCTTCCTATTTTTTACTATGGTGCTTGTTTAATGCATATGGCTTTTTTTAAAAACAAGGAGAAAAATTCTAGGAAAAAAGTCGTCACTGAATCCTTTTATTATGGGTCTTATATCAAATTGTGGACAGGCTATGGAAATTTTTTCTTTCAGGGAAGTGGAAATGCCACAGGAATAGATGGAAAGGAAATCCCATTCTGCTGCTCCCCTCTCATCTGTCAGAGGTTGGAGGAGGGCAGCGTGCTCACCACGATGTGTGAGTGCTCAGTTGTTCCCCAAGCCAGAGGCAGCCCAGCTCAGTGCCTGAAGTGACAGGAGTTAGTTGATAGGATGGCCTGTGCAATTGTCCTGTGGCAGACAGCTCTGCCCAGCTCCAGTATGCAAAGCAGGCTCATGAAGCAGCCTGATGATATCATCAGGAGCTGGCTCAAGCAGTAGGATGTGGTGACAAATGGAGCTGCTTTGGCCAGGTCTTTGCTCCTCTGTGTGAATGTGCTGTAAGTGCACACGAGGCTGGTGCTTAGTTTCTTCTCCCTCCTCACGGCCATCTATTCCTTATTGCAAGCTCTGGTTTCAAGGCACAGCGGCAAGACAAAAAAGAACAAGCAGATTTATGATGTAAGAGCAAAGACTCCTTATTTTGAGAACCTTTTCTGAGCAGTACTTGCACAAAGGTACTGTTAATTTATAATATTTTGGGAAAAGCCATTACCTGGAGAGAAGTACTGTCAGTAAATGTATTTTTAACTTGCTGTCCTAGTCCTTTATCTTTCAGCTCTAGTATGGACTTTCCCCCAAATCCCTAGTTACATAGTTCAAAGAGATGAAGCTATTGGATTATTGTCTCTTTCCTGTCAAGGAGTCTGCAAAATTCTTCCTGGAGCCTGAGTGCAGAGGCTATTAAATAGAATGTTTTGGTGGTGCACATTACAACATATGCACACAGAACCTGTGAATGTAATTTAAGACAGAAGGTCTTGCCAGGGTGGAAGATTATCTTAGGTTGTAGGCAACATTTTACTTGTGTTCCCTGAGAAAAATTTTTCCACTTCTCTTCATCCTAGCCTTCTAGTTGTCCTTAAAGTTAGAAAAAATGACTTGGCTACCAAGAAAATCCTTCTACCATCTTCTTGACCAGAGTTTCTTCTGCAGATGAGGAAACAGAAGCAATACAAATACCTGTGAAGTGGTGCCATCCGGGTCATTGATCAGCACTGCTTTGCACAGGGCACTGTACAAATGTCCAGCAAGAATAATCTCACCACAGCTTCTAGAAATACTTATATAAAATATATATTTGTTTTCTAAACCTATATTCCTAGATACAATACCAATCAAATGTAAAGAAGAAATGTGTAAAATGTTTTATTTAATGAATCCGTGGAGAATACTTATTGCTACCTGCATCAACTAATCATGACTCTGAGTGAGGCCTGAAGGGAGGTTCCCAGGCTAGTATTAAATCAGTCCTATTGGCAAAAATGCTTCTAACTACATAGGCTATTAAAGAAATTATTAAATTTGGCATCATGGAACTTTGATATGGTATTTTACTAGCAAGTTTCCTGGATTTCCTAGGCTTCCAAATTTTCAGTGAGTCTAAACAGAGATGTTACATTGCAAAGGAAATCATAAAATGCAGGAGTAATAAAATAGTTTTAATTTTTACTCACTTGATTACAATTTCTTTTCAATTTCTTCTCCCTCCCCAAATAGCATAAGCAAAACATTTTTTCAGGTAACATTTTCCATGGATAAAGCATCAAGAGATCGGATTCTGTATTAGTTCCAGAAAAATTTTAGCGTTGGTGTTATTGCTGAAAAGTGACCCAAAGAAATGTGAAACAGGAATTTTTTTCTCATGATGGCTTGTCTACCATGACAACATAAAAAGAAGATGAGAACAATTTTGTTTTTTCTTTTCAAAATGAAATATCTCCCTCTGAGAACACAGAGAAAAGATTGGCTATGTCCCCAGACTTTAAATGAGAAACAAGGATGATTAATCTCTTTTAAAAAAAAAAAAGACTCGTTCTTTGAATAACATGTTTGATTTTCAGTTAAAGAACTGTCGAATAAAAGTCTAAGCACTTTCAACAGTTTCAACATTATTTTAAAATTTTAACTAATCTCACGTTATGCTGGCTGTTATAATTGGATTGCCTCTCTTGAGTTTTCTAGGAAGAGCATAAGAGACAAGAATAATGTTTCTGATATGATAAAAGATATAACTTCCCTATCACATAGCTTCATCCACTTTCGTCTGCCAGATTAGCTGTAAAAGCAAAAACTACTTTAAAAGAAAAAGCATTTTATAAGCTTTTTTACTTTCTTCAGGTTTTTCTTTGAGAACAATATACATCAGTAAATTTCTCATCCCATGTTGTGTTGAGCAACCATCTGCTTATCCGATAAGCTATGATGAATTTGGAATAATGCCACTTATTTAATTGGAATTTTAATTCAAATGTTAAGGCAATCTTGATTTTTGTATATATATTACTTGAGTTTCGAATATATATGTTAGGGACTCATCTGATGGTCTCTTTTTGTGTTTACTGGATATGTGTGTGTGACATTTTTATTAATGGTGGAATATATTATGAATTCTAGCGTTATTTTGCAAACTGCCCAGTCCTGTGTTGTAAAGGCAAGCATTAAAGCTCAGAAAATTCAGTGGTAGGTGGAGTCAGAAAGATCAAACTGATAGGAACAAAGCACCTGATGCCCTGAGAGTAGGAGAACAACAGTGAGCAGAGAAATGGTAACACTGGGCTTGGCAGCTTTGAGAGCTCTGCTGGCACGCAGGGATCTTTCAGTACAGGACAATCTTTTCCCATCAGTGAACTGGCAGATAGGCTATACATTTACAGAGGGTGGGTTTGTTCTGAAGTGATGCCAGCACAAGGTCTTTGTTTTGTTGGTTTTTTTTAATCCGTGCAGTTCTGAGTAGGAATGCAATTAAGTCAGTCTAAGAATGCCTTTAACACTGTTTTGCTTTCTAAGTGAACGTGACTTACAGCCACGTTATCATATAGTCTATCTACTTCAAAACTATGCAGAGTTCTTCAGTAAGCCTTGGAAACAGGGTGAACTCCAGTTTTCAGCTTCTATTGCTACCTAACACATCAGTTTTATCGCTTTTACAGTTGCACCCAGAATTTTGCCTTCTGTCTCACCTCAAGAAGTCAATCCCTTATTGGTATTTTGGGAGTAGAAAGCAAGTGTGTGAGGAAGAATAGGACAAGAAAACAGAGGTATGGTACCATGGCCCGTGGAATTTCCTTTATCAGAGCTTCTCTCCCCATCTCCATGGTGTAGCAAAACATTCTTAACTTCTTAATGCTTGCAACAAGGAGCATTGCTCTTGCGTTTGATCCTTTCTAGACGTTCCTCTGAACCCAAGCTTGTGGACCTGTTTATGTGAAAGAAATATGTAAATACACTGCTGTTGACTTCAGAATCAGATTTTCTACTTACTTTTCCATACCTGAAAGGAGTGAAAATACAAATCATTGCCTGAATCCACAAAAGAGCTCTTTATACGTGCCTAACTTTGTAGCAATTGCACTCCAAGAATGTTAAGTGGGGTGAAATACTTAATCCCAGCAAGGATTAGATAAAGAAAATGCCTAGAGAATTTGAAACTCAAAGCAGCATGTCTATATCATGTACCGGATGCTTTTTAAAATTGCATTTTCTAAATGGAAGTGTCTAATCAACATGTCTACTTTGGATGCTTGGTTCTTTGTCTACATCTGGCATGATACACACAGTGAAAAAACTGCCCTCTTCCCCCTAGAGACCTTAAAAATTTACTGGTGGGGCAAGAAAACCAGATGGAAAGAGGTAGATGGAACAGTAAGAAGAAAATGTGGAAGGGCATCCTAGGACAAGGCATATTGTGTCCAATAGTTTTGTTTTGCTTTGTTTACATAAACTTTTCTAGTTCCAGATTCTGTTTTCAGGAAATTTTAATGCTTAATGTGATTATTTACAGATGATCTTTTATTTCATTTCACGCATTTTCTTTCTCTGGAAAGGTTTATAATGGAAAGCGCTGCTGTACTCCTTTTGAAATCCTGCTGCTTCAGACTTACTTTCCTCTTCCCATCTTGATGGAAATATAATTGTATCTCACTGAATGTTACCTAAATAGTAATTGATCTTTATACCTGTGAGCCCCCTTTCTGATAGCGACCACATTTAGGGCCATTGTGAAACCTTTTTGACCTGATTATGTGATTCCAATCAGTTCTGCACTGAACTGCCCAGAGTGCCAGCTGATAGAGTAGCCATGGTTTAGAGGTCAATTCTCATGTCATTGACAGCAACTACACACAGGCAGGCAGAGGCTGGTTTGGTCCTTCATGATGAATTTGGGTTATTTCTTATTTTTCTCTTTCAACTTTCATCTTTTTTTTGAGACTGTACCTGTTCCCAGATGCTTTTTGTATTCAGTACAAGTTCTTGCTGCGATCATCTCACTCTGAATGTCTCTTGCTGAATGAGACTTCAGTAACAGCTATATCTTTTTATACTTCAAATGTGAATTTCAGCCTTGGTTAAGCAAGAAATTAATTCTGACCTGCCTTCTGTACCAAACCTGCCAAATGAATGGCTATTAACTCTGGATTATTAAACCCCCAAAAGCTTTTCTGCAACTTCTGGGAGCTGACCTGGAACTTCCTTTACAAAAGATAGTGGAAAAAAAATCAGAAGCAGCAGAGGATTTTTGTGGTTTTTTAAATATCTTTTTTTTGAAGGAGGAGTGTGAGTAGAGGGGAGTGCAGTACGTAAATATCATAATATCCTGTCTTATGGTTTATTTTTTATTTCCTCAGGTTTCTGGCAGAAGGACTTGCTACTGTCTCCCTGTCAAAGTTGGTCCATGGTATTTGTTGCTGACTTTCTTTTTCTGTCCTGTTACTGGTTGGTTTTCAAGTTCTCCCTAAAGACAGGTTAGATAAACTGACAGTTTTCTGGTTGTGGGCAGTTTTCCCCTCAGGCTTGTGTTTAACACAGCACAGGGATTTTGTTTGTTTGTTTGTTTGTTTGTTTGGGGTTTTTTTTCATGTCAGAGTCTGCAGCTGGAATAATTTTCCATGTATATTTTATATTTTTTAATGTTGGACATATATTTAAGAAAACAAACAAGCAAGCCCTCTTCCAGAGGTAAATAAATAGGTGCTTCAGACCCAAGACCTGGACATTCTTGCTTGCTGGGCTCAGCGCCCCCATGGGCATGAGCACCACCTTCTCTTCTGACTGGGCCTTTTGGCTGCATCTGCCTGTAACCAGCTCCTTGGCCTTTGTGCCCTGATGGTCTGTCCTGCAGGTTCTTTCCTTCTACCCCTTTGCCTCTCCAGTGTTGAAAGAGCTGCTGTGCTACTCTGAGTGTAACTGGAAATACTATTTATTGTGTAGGCAGAGTAACCTACATCTGAGGTAGGTACATCCTCTACAGGCAAACTAATACAACAGTGATATTTAAGAGATACCAAGATAATTGACTGATGCAATTAATTATAGACAGAAATAGGTAGAGACAAATAAAATATATATTTCAAATCTGTCAAGCATGTTTAACACTGAGATTACTCAGCAAAGCAGAGTGGGGATTGTTTTGGGGTGTTTGAGCAGTGCTAATCTGTATTATCTAGTTGCTATCTGTTTTATCTGTTTGCTGAGCCTTTTACACAGAGATATTCACTTTGCTCTGTCTATATTAAACATTTGGTTATCCCTACCTGATGCTGGCACGGTGTAAAACCTTCTGTATACAAGGTGAGATGAGTGTGCTGATTGAAGGCCTGAAGATTGACTGAGCTGGAGCATTCTCAAGGCCTCAAGAAAGGTTTTTACTTGACGCACTTTCCCGCAGGAGTTCGCATTTGCTGTTTTATCTCTGGGAGTGAGCTTAGTGACAGGCACACACTGAGAGTCAGGGAGAAATGCCATGGGAGCTACTTAACAGCATTCAGATGCAGAGATGGCATTTGATTCCCAGCTTTCTTTGCTGCAGCCGCTTTATAGGAAGCCTAAATCAGGAAACTCTACAGGGTATCAGGAAAGCAGACCTCTGATCTGTGTGCTCTCGCCATTAAAAAACGAGTCCTGCTTCTGAAACAATGAACAAATCTAAAGGTTATTATTGAATAGCTCCTGTTTATTTTGGTGGAGTCTGTGAAGTGGCAGAATAGCAGGAGTGTGGACACACCACCGTGCGTGGTAGGACCGCAAGAGCTCTCTGACAAGGTGCTAACAGGTTGCCTGACATACTCATTGTAGCTCTTTCATTTAATGTAGGAATTGCGTTGGGCTAATTCCTACATGTTGTTCAGGTAAAATGTTCTGGATGTGTTTAAAAGCAAGTGCCAGTCTTTTGAAACGGTTCCCAGTACCTGCGTTATAGACATCAAATATACTTTTAGAGATAGCAGAGCTTGAAATATTTCTTTTGCATTTTAGTTTTTATGCATTCAGGTAAATTTTTATTTATAAATATCTGGAGGTGAGTAACTGAAACTCGTTGGCAATCCTTTTTCTTCCCCTTTAGATGTATAGAGCCTGAAAACATCTAAAATACCTTGTGAGTAGACATGCTAATGTTTTGAAACTTTGCCTCATGTTCAATGGAAAGGTATTTTTTTTGTGATTCTTTTGGTGCAGTGAAATTAAGAAAGCCACCAGAAATAAACAAAAAAGCAAATGAATAGATGGCAGAAGTGATAAAAATGTAAGCACTGCAGCTGTAAGATAACGTACTCCATGGTGTCAGAACTGTGAATTGTTGATGAAGTTTGAAGTAATTCCATTTTGCATAATATTTTAAAATTCTCATCTAACACAATTGATTTAAATGTGGAACCTCTGAAATACAAAGAATTAACCTCACCTTCCAGAGAAGATGCTTAAGGTTAAAAATAATAGAAACATAAATCTTGTGTAAGTCTTATTAGAAAAGAAGTATCTGCACTATCTGAGTTAGATTTCTTTCAACCAAAACTCCTATTCTGAAATGCTACTGTTCTGACAGTGTGACAAATTGCTGGAACAAATGCTAAATAGTTAAATGGACAAGTGATGGATGGCCTCATAAGCCTTGCAGGGCAGCCTGTGTAAGATACTAATTGGTTCTGTGGAACTGGTTTTGGTCAATAAATTCACTTGAGATATTTTTTTTTGTGTGTGTGTGTTAGATATCTTTAAAGAATGCAGCGTTGTAGGTGACAAACCACTTGCAATGTATTAGGCCACCAACAACTTTATTTTGTCTGCTCTACCATCTACCTTCTTTCAAGGATATAACCTACTAAAAATCTATTATTGATGCATTGCTGTCTCTCAAATTCTTCTGAATTATGAGTTTATTTTGAAGCCTCCAGAATTTTCTGATGCTAAAAAATGTCCATGTTAAGTTTTTCACAGCGTTTGCAATTGCTCTTTTTTTTTTTTTTTCCTTCCCCTGGAATAGATTCTGCCACCATTGCTCACTTTGAGCAATACTTTCTGCTGCAGAGAGCCTAAATATTAGTGTAGCCTCCTTGTAAAAAATATTGCCTAGGTGAGTAAAGGCAATCAGACTCTGGACTTTGAGACCTGTGTTAGGACAGAGCTGAGCCACCAATCCTTGGACTGAACTTGGAGATAAGGGAGTAGCTGCAGAGGGGTTTTCAGGATTCTCTCTTTGAGTTGAGGCCCTAGCTGCTCCTGTTCTGCAGTTCCTATCCTTCCCTGGGCTCTCCTGGCTGAGCCGTGCCATGCCCAGGGCCACTCATGGTGTCTGTGCATACCCAGGGGTCACAGGCTGAGCTGCAGGTACCCCTGAGCTGCAGGTACCCCTGAGATGCAGAGGGTACCCCTGAGCTGTGGGTACCCCTGAGCTGCAGGTACCCCTGAGATGCTGTGGGTACCCCATAGCTGCAGGTACCCCTGAGCTGCAGGTACTCCTGTGCTGTGAGTACCCCATGGCTGCGGGTACCCCATGGCTGCAGGTACCCCTGAGCTGCAGGTACTCCTGTGCTGTGAGTACCCCATGGCAGCAGGTACCCCTGAGCTGTGAGTACCCCATAGCTGCAGGTACCCCTGAGCTGTGAGTACCCCTGAGCTGCGGGTACCCCTGAGCTGCGGGTACCCCATAGCTGCAGGTACCCCTGAGCTGTGAGCACCCCTGGGCTGCAGAGGGCTGGAGTGCCAGGAGCAGGCTCTGCAGGCTGTGCTGGCTGAGCCACAGCCCCACGATGCTGGAGCCCCAGCCTGCCTCTGCATCCCTGCTCGGCTCCGTCCGCTCTGCGGCAGGGCTGGGAGGCAGGGTGCTGCCGGGGAGAGGAACACAGGCAAGACCCCAGCTCTTTCACTGCTCCAAAGTCTAAGAGAAGCTCACTGCTGTTGTTCTGGTCCTGGGTAGATCAGCTGAAGGGTTGAAAGAGCTCACCCCGTTGTTTCCCGGCGATTGGTGGGTGGTTTCTGACAGCTCCTGACTGCTGTAATCCCTGTGTGAGACACCAGCCTTGCTCTGCACAGCATTGCACAGCCCATCCTGGGACCTGCTGCCTTGACATCATCTCCAGGCTTTGAAAAGACAAGCCCTGAAGCAATTGCCTTTCAAGTCCTTCAGTCCTTTGTTGAATTTGGCCCAAAGTGATTTCAGTGGAAATAGGGGATGTAGAGTTTGTTCTTGGTTTCTTTTGGTTTGGGTTCTGATTTTTTTCACTGCCTTTTTTTTTTTTTCTTCCCTTCTCAGGTTGGTTTATTTGTTTGTTGAGTGGGGTTTTTTTTCTTTTTTTAAAATTTTAATTAGTGCTAAGTAGAATTTTTTTAATGTGTGTTGAAAAAACCCAACGAGAGCCAAAGCCAGCCTCAATAAGTGAACCAGAGAAGCAGAAGGATTGAGATAGTTTCACAGTTTTTTCCAGATAGCAATTTCTTGTTTTATAAAGTAGAATTGATTAATTCTAAAAACATTAGAATTTAGAAATCTAATCTTTGAGATAAAGGAAAAATCTGAAATTAATTTAGAATTTAAAGAGTTCTAAACTTAAACATACGTTATGTCTTTGTTAGCTTTGCATTCTTGCCCATGCTCACATATATGAGATATTTCATAATTAAACCCTATATTTCAGCTGCTGTATATTCAAACCAAATTTGACTGCTAACACTTACTAGCTATGTTAGCAGCAACCAAGACATTTCCAGAATGATCTGTAAGTCTAATATAAATAAACTTCGAGAAAGCTTTCCAGGAACTAAAAGGTGTGCAACTGCTTTAATATATTTTCTCTTCAGTGCAGTGTAGTCAAGTCTTGTAGAATCCATATGCAGCTGCAAGGCAAATGTGTTACTTTGGGAGACTATGAAGAGAAGGCTCCACAGGCTCCTTGTAAAGTTTTTGGGAGCCGCAGGTGTCTCAAGGGGAACTTGCTGCATGTGACATACAACCCAGCCCTGGCTGCCCAATACAAAAAAAACCAGGATTTGTCCTTGTGGAAAAGTATGTTCAAGTAATTATGTGACAACAAGACTAATAGTTTTTTCCTTAAATCCTAATCTAGGATTAGATTTTATGACCAAGCAACCCCCAAAACAGGAATAGTTAAACTTAATTTTGTATAAATTATCTGTATGGTAGCTTTCTTGTGCAGGTTAGTTGATTGAGGTAAGCAACAAGCTGAACATATCTGTTGTTGATCCAAACAAACAAGAGGTCAATTAGAGGAGTTCAGAGCTGTCCTGATAGGGAAGCCTGCTGGATTTGCAGCCATCTGAGAATCAAGCGATAAATACAATATATTTTCTTACATTTAATCAGATTCTGTGAGTCCAAAGAAAAGATTCACAGGTCCCTCTGGAGAAAATTTATAATGAATATTTTAGTGTATTAATACAAAGGATTGTGACTATATGCAAAACAGAACAAACAAGTGTTATGCAATATCTGATATACTGAACTATTTATGCTTACGTAGAAGCACAAGGCTCACTTAGGATATTGAGCATTAAAGCAGTTAACCACTGAATCCACCAAAGATGATAAACTAGAAATTTTCTGTGTAACCAGGATAATTTTTATTAAATCATTTTACCTTTTTTTGTTTAAGGCTAATTTTGAACTTAAGACTCTACGTTTTGTGTTCTGTAATACAAAAAATGCTGCTACAGGTAAGCTAGCAATCTGCAAGTGAGGCTGTGCCTAGCAAAGAGACCTTGCAGCACAGAGCACTCCAGTTAGTGGTCACCAGGCCATAGATTCATTGTTGTGATGCAGAATTTCAGGTGTAAATACCAGCATTCTTTTGCTTGTAAATCAACTGGAAACGAGGGTCTTATGCCCATCTGGATGTTGGAAATTGGAAGGGTAAACTGTACCTTGGGTAGAGTTTACAAGGAAAGTGCTCTAAAATCTTCTCTCATTTTCCAAAGTTTCCCAGCTAGCCTTGAGCTTCAAAACTTAAGCGGTTTTAAATTAAGAGTTTAATTCCAAATAGCTTATGAAACAAATACGTAGGTGATGAGCTGATATGTTTGTCACACTTGTATATTTAGGAAGCCGTGTGTTTGTAAAGTGTTGTGTCACATCTGTGGGAGACACTGCAGCTGTTCATAACTCTGACTGCAAGAAATCTGCTGACCCGCTGGATTCCTTAACATTTTCAGGTTATTGCTTAACCTTTCTAAAAGATTTTTTTTTTTTAAGTTTATGAAAGTGTCTCTTTTCAGAAAACCTTTGTGTGATGTTAGAAGAGAAAGTAAAGAGATGGAAAGAATAAAACTGCTGAATGTCAAACTTGCAAGGACCTACTGAAATTCAGGACAAAATCCAAATTCAGGTAATTTCTCAAGTTACCATCTGTTCTGTTCACAAGTATCTTTTATATACTATAAATATACCATACTGTAACAGCTTCCCAGCTGTGAAGAACCCATTTGCCTGACTATTCTTGTAATTCCTCCATAAAACTTTGGTTTTGAAGCTGGCCATCTGCCTAGATGCTAGTGCAATAGACATTAATAAAATATAATATAAAGAATAAATTAAAGTATCCGCTAAAATTAATATGAAAGGGTTCTATTTGACATAGCAGGAACTACAATAGCATGGAGAAACTGAGGAGTCTGAATTGGAAATCATAATTTTGAGATATGGAGATAATGAAGGTGGCACTTGGGAGCTGGTCCAGCAAGTGCTTGCATGCAGAGAGTGTTCAACCATAAGCCTGTGAGTAACCCCATTCATGGCTTACTTGCACATAAACCCAACACTAAGTGTGTTATTTGACAGGAAGAGTTTTTACATCCTGCTGCAGCTATAGAGTTATGGAAGATTCATTTTACAGTTGAGGATAACCCTTAGCAGGTGCAGCTTTATTGGAGAGGTAAGGCTGTGTTTCCCTCTTTATCACCGCCGTGCTCTGTGTGTCTGCCGGGCTGCAGCTCAGAACTGTAACCACACAGCCCCCAGAGCTCAGGCTGGGCTGCACTGACTCCTCCTGACAGGGAAGCCAAAGGGCAGGATTCTGTAAGCACCTGCCTCCTGCCAGACCCAAGTGATGGATTTCCTGCAGGCAGAGAGTTTGCAGAACAGGAGTGTACCATACTTTTAATAAAGGCAGTGTATAGTCTCTACTCATTGCTTATGCTGATCCAGCAAGAGGAGCCTGGCTTGGGCCAAGCATGGAGAAAACTAAGAAGGTGATCAGTGCAAGTACACATTGCTAGTTACAGCTGGGAAAACAATGGACAGCCTGGGAGGTTTGAGCTGGATATCAGAAAAAGCTTTCCTGTGAGAAGGGTGTACAGCACCAGGAGAGATTGTGGTGTGTTTCTTCATCCTTAGAAGTTTTTAGGACTTGTTTAGTCAACACTGGGGCTGGAAACTTCTGGAAATGTGTTCCAACTGTCTTTCTTGAGACAATGCTTTTTCAGAAGAAATCTTTCTCTCTAATGGAGACCTGGACCAGGCACCTAGGAAAAAGCAGAAGATGAGACATGTATATTTGTTCTCAACATTCTTCTATCATCTGGAAACAATGGGATGGGCATTTCCCAAATAGAAGGTGTTGTCTTTGTATTTGTTTAATAAGTAGGAAAAAATTTGGTTGAGACACTTTAAGGTTTTCATTTTAATCTAGTAATTATTTCAGTTCCGAGATATAACAGAATTGACCTTGTTTTAGAAAGAGTTTTGGTTTTGATATTTAATGAAAGGGTATTTTTATGAGAAAAATGTTAATAATTTAATTACATTTTTGTGGTTCAGCTCTGCCTTCTTCGTGGGTAGACACGAAAAGATGTTCAAATTCCTGTTTGTTAGTTAGTCACTTGAATTCTTCTACACTGTCTCTTGGACCTGAGTGCACAATCTCTTAAATTGTCTTGCTCAGGAAAAACAATCTTCACTTTCTTGATCAGCTGCATAGTCTGTGCCTCAGTAACTGAAATAAAACCAGGTTGCTGTTATATAATTTCTAGCATTAAAAATGGGCAGCTCTGATTCAGCCCCTTCTGAGGCTTAGCTGGGGTTTTAAGGTTTGTAGCACGTTCCCCAGGCACTGTTGCCAGCGCTGTATCATTTGTGTATCTCCTCCTGTATCTTGAGCTTTTTAGACTGGGCCTGGTTCTAGGTTTGTCTCCATCATGTCTCAATATCAGAGTCTGTTTCATTACACTATTTTAGAAGTCTGCTGTGGTTATTGCCTAATCACTTTGCACTCATTTCTTGGCCTTCTGGAAACAGGGATTAACCTTCGGTGGCATTTTTGATCTAGCTAGCCATGGAATAGGAATAATTTCTGCTGCTGGTAACAGGCTTTGAATTTTGTGAAGTTTGCCTTCCTATTGCAGACCCCAGTCGGTGCCATGCCCAGCTTGGATTCATTGTCTCCAGCAGAGATTTCCGTGGCACAAACCCCATGTCCTGTGCAGCAGCAGAGGCTCTGTGACACGCACTGCAGCTCCTTGGGTGCACTCAGCACCTTGCTAAGTCACTGCCTGGGTGGCTGCACGTCCCCTTGGCACAGAGCTGAGGGCCTGGCTGGGCAGGGCACAGCAGCTGCCTCTGCTGGGCTCTGCTGGCAGCCCATCTCCCGTGGGGATGCTGCCAGGCCACTCCTGAAGCGTCTGGGACACTGGGAGAGGGGGCCTTGCTCGTGCTTTCCTTTACTTGCTGGCTGCTCCTTCTCAGACCTCTGGCTGTTCCTCTTATGCAGCAGCATATGAAAAGTATCTCAAGGATTTCTCTGCGGCTATCAGATCTAAAAAGAATACATCATGCCTCTAATTACGATCTGAAGGTTTCTTTTAATTTGCTTTTATCTGTGCATTTTCTTACCAGCTCTTTATCCCTTGAAAACAAACTAGGTCCCTCGGAGATGAACAGACTGTTTCACGTAGGAAACACCAGTTGTGTGTATTTAGTTCTAATTCTAAATATTCAGGACCTAATCAGTTCTCTACAAAAGGCATATGGAAGCTTGGTGGATGCTCTGCTTACACATATACAATTAGAAGCATACCTTAGGACTATCAGATTAGTAGCTACATGTGTACATACATGGACACACATGCTTATTTTTTTTAATCCTTCCCTTTTCAGCAGCCTGCTTACGTGCTTGATATCATCATGGTGAACGTTCATAGAGAAATCTTGATGAAGACCAAGAGTGGAGACAGATAGTGGGGAAAAAAGTAAAAAAAACCCAAAATAGTAAAGTAAACTGATCCAAGGAGCTTGAAGACTCAAATGTAAAATAGGAAAGACCATTGTGAAAAGCAGCTATTTTCTTTATTTTTTTTATGCTATGGATAACTTTAAAAGTTATTAGGAGAGTATTCTGGTGTGTGCAAGGAATCTTTTCCTTCAGAAAGCATAACTTTTACTATCATTGTATGTTGCAGTGGCACTCAGTACCACTGCAATAGTTACGGGGCTGTGAGGAGTATTTCTGTTATAAATCTGGAAGATTATATCTATGACTTCTCATATTGCATCATCCTGAAACCTGACAAGTTGTCAGTGGAGAGGCAATTATTTCTACCAAAACATGCAGAACATAACTTACATTTCTAAGGTATGTAGAAAATATGAAATCCATGAAAATACATGGACTTAGGAGAAAGCGATGAGGTTGATGGGATATTTTGTTTTATTTTGCCACAACTATAAAATTTGCATGTTGTATCTATAAAAGTGATCTTTTTCTTACTGGTAGTTGACAGTGAGGTTTAATTGTGTTTTCAGTTTTCAAGGGTGAGGGAGAGGGAATGACACAGTTGAAGCCTTGAGAGAGATGGAGAAAGAACCAAAACAGTGGTGCTGGCCAGAAAATACTGTCCTATCCTATGAAAGAGACATAGAATTATCTCCAGTTTGCAGATTGTTGTTGATTTGGAGAGCAGCTGGTGTTAGAGGAAGAGGCTGCGTTTCCCAGCAGTGACTCAGTGGATCTCAGGAGCAGCAGGGAGAGCGGGTGTGAGCAGAGCCAAGAGAGGCTGTCAGGGCTGGGACACCAAGACTATTAGCAGGATGCAGCTTGTTATTTTTGCTTTGCAAACTGCCCAAAAAAGTGAACGTTTTGGAAGGATAAGACACAGACTAGGGAGGCATGGGAGCAGAGACCATGTTTGGAGGGGCAAGGGGAGTCTGGGAAAAAGTGAAGGTGCCCTTCAAGTTATCTGATAATGTGGCAGCTTAAAGCAGCACAATGCATCATCAGTGGAATGTAGAGAAGTAGCAGTATGAACAGAGTAACCAACTGAGAGTAAGTGAACTGCAAGTTCAAAATTCAGATTATCCTGTATTTCAGGACACTTGTTTATATGAAGAAAGCCAAGTGGCCTTGGAAAAGTTAGCAGTTTTTAGTTCCTTATTGTGAATTATCTTCAGTAATGCTGATTATTGAGAATGGATGAAACAGTTTTCTTATTAAAAATCTTCAAGGTAAAAAAATATTTCTCTCTGTCTTGCTGTGAAATTTGAAATTGAATTTTAACCTTTCTTATCTGCTTCCTTAAAAAATTGAGGAAATGAATCTGGATTATGTCCCAGCAGTGCACTTATTTGGAAAGATGTGGGAGTTTGAGTCACATTACCATAGTGGAGGTGTCTCATTTGCTGGCTTGGAGCTAAGGTTCTTTCTTTGCAGACCTCTGCTGAGTGACTAAATATGATTCTTAGGACATGGAAGAGCCAAGTTCAGTTCTCTGCTCTATTATTCTTCTGTGTCTCCTGTGGCCTTACACACCTTGCCTTAACATTGGGCTCTGCCTCAGTAATCCTGTTCTAACAGTTTTGCTTAATGTTGGTCAATAAAGTAGAAATTTGACTGAGAGTTGGAGACAGCAACTAAATTGTTCATGTCTCATGTAACTACAGAGGGCCCCAGAACTACTGACCAACATGGCAAGTAATTTCTAGTGTTCTGAGAAATACTGTGGTTTTAATCAGAAATATTCTGTATACTTGCCAAGTATATACTGGGATTTTGGTAGTTTGCAGAGATACATTTAGGTCCCAAATAGCTCAATCAGTATTTTTTTTAGGACCCTAAATAGAAATTGCAACTACTAACACACAAATCCTCAGAGAATTTTTGAAGGAATTTGTAAAATTTGTTTTCTTTCTTAAATCAGAAGAATTAAGCAGAAACATGAATCAGTAAGAAAAAGTCTTCATTATGGATAGAGCCTTTATTTCTCACAATCAGATATGACTTACAATTTACATCATTATACTGCTGAAATGCAGTGAAAGCAGACCCCACGTGGTCTCTGCTGAGTGGATGGCAAGCAGAAGCTGTTTGGGGGTGACAGATTGCAGAGCCATGGTGGTGAGCTCAGGATCATCCCTGCTGCATGGGCTATTGTATCTGTGCACGTCTTGAAATCATGAAACCATTTCCTCTGGTTCCTCTGCCTTGTTCCATCAGCATTATTTCCCTGAAGAAGAGTGGTCAGCTGCTTAACAGAGTGAGGGGACACAGTGGGAACTTATGAAGTCATGTCTCAGAGAGGTTGCTGGGATTTGTGGGTGCCTGGGGAAGGCGCACAAGTACATTCATGCAAGGAGGTGCAGACACACTCAGGGGGTTGATGAATATGACAGCTGATACTTGTTTGCTTAACAGCTGGGACCTTCTTTGCTAGCTTCATCACCAGCGGAGAAGTGTTTCATACATGTGCCATGTAGTATAAACACCAGATTGCCTCCCTGCCTGCCAAATTCCCAGGACACTGGTGCCTGTGAAGTTGCTCTGAGTGCACTGAGCAATGGTGATGGCATTTGCAATGTTAGCACTCGTTCATGGGGCGTGTACCTGCTGAAACAAGAGGGGTGCATTAACAGCTCAGTGTCACAGTGAGGTTGCCACTGTTAGCATGATCTCACACCCTGCAGAAGGTAACACTGATCTCAATAGCACTTAAAAGAGACCCCCTCCTAATTAATGAGGATGTTAACCTCCTCCTGGGAGGATGGCTGAGGGCCACCAGGACTCCTTCTCATGAGATGACCACATCTAGTAGGAAGGAAAGAAAAATAATTGCTAAATTTTCAATTTTGTGGCTATTAAAAGCTTTTGTATACTTGGCAGTTAAGCCACTCATATCATGGATTTGCTCCATGTTTCCCATTGATCCATTTCCTGCAATTGCCAGATCAGCAGACTATGGCCACACTGAGATCTTCTGACTGCATAAACTGGTTTTTGATTTGCATTTTTTTGTAATTAGCTCTTTAACCTCCGTGGCCTTCCAGGATTGCCTCTTGTCATTCCTGTATTAGTTCCCAAAAGCCTTGCTTTTGCACATCCTTTCTGCCATTTTCTCCAAGGTTAATATTTGTCAGCAGTTCCTACTTTTGTGGAGAGTTATTACATGCTATATGCAATTGCACTCTTGTAGGTGGAATTACCTCCCCTTTCACTTCAGCATTGCTTTATACTCCTGGGCTACCTGGCAATCCAAAAGAAGTCATTATCACAATTAAGAGCTCATCCACAAATCCTTTTGTGTTTTCTCTTTCGTGAAATGCCTCTTGACAATAAAGTTGAATCCACATCATAATTTAAGTTTAAAATACCAAATAGATGTTCCTAAAATTAAAATGGCTGTCAGAAAACTTATTGTCTTCCTAAAATTCCCAGCAGCAAAAATCTGAAAGTGAGAAAAAGGAGGAAGGGGGAAAGCTGGAAATCTGTAGTGGTAGAAACAAAGGATGGAAAGCAGGAATTTGCACTCTTTCCATTTTGGTGTGCTAAGACTTCTGATTTGAACAGTTAATTGCTCTTGTACCTTTAACCCTTTGGCAGCCATTGCTTTTAGGTGTCTATTGCAATGGGGAAAATCCATTGTTTAGTACAAAAGGAGTGAGTGAAATACTTTATTGCCTTTTATTACTGGTCTCTTTCTACACATAAAAAGTTATACAAGTTACGTTGCTTAAAAATCTCTCTCGTAGTGGCTTCTCGGGTTGAGCAGCATCTTCTAAAAGGTGGCTATGTCCCTATGATACCTGCTTTCTGAACAAGGCCCCTGCAGTATAGACATCGAGTTATTGACTTTGAGGGGAAGCTGGTAAGATGGGAACATTTTCAGTCTGTTATTCTTGTATAGCTAGAAAGAGCAAGAACATGAGCTGGACGCTGGTCAGAGACATTAGGTAAAAAATAATTAGTAATGCTCTAGCTTACACCCAGTGAAATCATGCAGTCTTGCCTTGAGATGCACAAAGTTTTTCCACAGATTATTTTAGGTCTAGGAATCTTAATATGTTTTCAGGCCAGAATTAAAGGTTTTACACTGGGATGGTGATGGTGGATGCAGATATGGCCCCAAGTATCAGATTTTATCTTATATTTATAATAATCTGGAGAAAAAAAAACCAGTAAAAATAATTCCCCTTATTTTTATGATAGCAAACAGAACAAATCAGAAAAAAACCCCACCTATTTCATATTGTCTTTTCCTGGGTTTCTGTTTTATTGTAAATCACTATTTTTAAGTAGGCAACATATATGACAGTATTCCATAGAGATGTCAGTGTCTGCATGTGTGAGTGATCCGTAAGAGAAATCCATGTTTAGTGTTTGGTTGAACTCTTAGATCTTGGTAAGTTGTCTTCAATTTGTGAACTTGTCTTCCATCTGTGTAGTGCATGGAGACAGACAGCAGCCTACGGAGCCAAATGGGAATTTCACTGCTGTGAGGAGTCCCTGACATGCTGATTCTTGCACTGCCTCGTTGGCAAGACTGTGAAGAAGATACATGACCAATGTAAGAAAAAACAGATTATGACATGCATTGGGCTGTAAGTGACATAGTTTGCATAAGTTCTGAGTGAGTTAAAAAAAAAAAAAATCCCAAAATAGGAAGACATAACTGGCTCTTACATAGCTTCTTACTTTATGATGCACATTTAGCTCAGCTGAGGAACAGGCATACAGCAGTGAAACTTCTCACTGTAGACCTGGTTTATCATCTCAGACTCTCCACAAAGGACAGCTTGGAAGTGGAGACATGTTTGTGCATATATTTACAGGTCACAGACTGCTTTCTCCTCAGGTATGTTTTACAGGAATGATGGCACAATTAACAGAATTGGTATGTTTTCCTTTTGGACATTTCATATTCCTAATTAAATGTGGTACTTTTAGAGTAACTAAATTGCTTCTTCAGAGTATTTGTGACATTTAGGGATAGCCAAGACTTATAAATGTTTTGAATGCAGAAATACCCATTTTGTTGACTGTTTTTCTTTTACTAGTGTTGTAGGTTGGTTTTGACATCATGGGACAGAAGTAATAACTCAGTTTGGTCCAAAAGCTGATGTAAAATGTGGGGTTTATGAGAGGAGTTCTTTTCTGTGTGTGCTTAGGAAAGCAATGGGGAAAGAGGGAGTGATGGGGGGATCACTCTTGTGTGCACCCATTTTTTACCATTTTTACCCAGAAAAAGTCTTTTACTGCCTTGGACAATCAAATAATTGTACTGGATTTGAACATATAAAGTGTCCATCTCAGCACATATAGAGATTACTTGTGAGCAGTGCACACCAGGGGGCTAAGAAAAGCAAACCTGTGTAAGCTGACGTAAATTCAGTTAACAATGGTTCATACTTTGAATGAAAAAATTTCAGAGGTCTGCAGACTCCCTGGACTAGTCTGTTGCCTGGGAAACTGCACTTGGTAAATTAGGGTAAGGGGAAGACATGGTTATTAGGTATGTATTTTTTATAATTATTGCTGTAATGTTTACAATAAACATCCAAGCCAGCACTATGCAATGGTCTTGATCAGCCTTTTCATATTTGTACAGCACTGATAATAAGGTTGGGACATTTTATTGTAAGCAATGCATGGTTGAATAGGAGGCTAAATATTAAGCAAAAAATAGTTTTTTTCCAAGTCTATCAACATATGTGTTGTAGATATAAAATCTCTTCCTGTTGTTATTGATGACTTGCTGTGTCTGCCTTATATGCAGAATGGACTGCTGGAGGAATGGTTGAATCCCTTCCTCCCAAACCTGGCATAATTGAAAAAGCCAAGAGAGAATAAAGATTGCCTGAACTCTTATAGCTCTAATAATTTCTTATCCTGTAGGTGTCCCCTCTTTTCTTAGCACTTGTGCTTTTCAAGAGCATGAGCTTAAATTTTTATAAGGGAGATATAGAAAGATTTACTTAATATGTGGTAAAGCACAGAGCATCGACTTTCGAAATTGATAAAATAGAACACTTGGACTGGCCACTGCAGACACTGAAGCTTGATTTGCATACTTTTTCAAATGGGAGTTTGAAATATACCAAGAGCATAAGAGTGTAAGCACATAATTTTTAACCTCCTCTGAAAAGAAGAAGAAAGCAAGATCATGCTAAAATATGAAACAGTGCCTCCTGCTTTGGCTACCCCATACAACCAAACCAAATTGAGTTTGGTAACCCCCATCTCCTCAGGAGATACTAAGTGGAACCTGGTTTTCATTGAGAGAATGGAGAAAATTAAGGGGAATATTCATCTTGCTCAAAACTAGATACTCATAGAGAGATGTCAAGAGCTCAAGTCAAAATGAGTTTCAGAGAAGTTCTTCCTTCTGCAAGTGCCTCATGAGGTACTTCTTCCAAAATATAACTGTAAGAATGTCTTTTACAAGAGCAGCTGTGCTGCTGTCTGGACAGCAATTGCAGCACATGCTCCCAGTCACCATTTCCAGGTCTGGTCCTCTGAGGAGTGCTGTGCATGATCAGACCAGCTTTTCATTTGTGCTGTCCCTTTCTTGGCTTTGGCACATGGCTGCTGGCACTCTGGGTTTCCTTGCACCTCGAACAGATCCCTTAGAGGCCACACCTGCCTGCTTGGTTGTAATGTCCTGTCTTGTGCTGAGCACTGGCTTTGCTTTCTGCCCTCTCAAGAGAGCTGCAGGTTGCCCAAAAGCTATTTTTTGGGTCTGGTCTCTCCGCATCTCGTCTTGCTGGGCTTCTGCTTTTAGAGGCAAAACAAATTCTTTGGCTCAGAAGGAAATATCTTTAAAACTGAGTCTTGACATTTGGTTTGGAATGGCAGGAAGAGAAACTGTAGTTTTTATATCACTGCATGTGCAGCAGGAGTCCTACTTCAACAAGTTTCTATGAAGAAACTCACTGAAAAACTAATGGCTTTTCTGGTAGTAAATCCATTATTTTCCTGGGGTTAAGACATTCAGTAACTGTGGGCACTGATCTCTCTGTCAGGGTTTTCCAGACATGGTCTCTCCCTAAGTGTCAAGGTGCTGTTGGAGAATGGATGCTTCAGTCCATAGTAAAGATTATTTTCCAAGTCAAATGAAATTGTGGAATTGAGCAGTTGACGTTGGCCTAATCTCCAAACTGTCACACTTGTGTACAAAAACTAATAACACAGGACACAGTGCAGTCTTCTGGACTGGCAGAGTTTATTTTTAACTCTGTAACTGAGGTAAGTTAGGGAAATTTGGTATTCATTGCCACTCAGCTTCCTCCTCAACTCCCTGGTGGTAAAAATTTATTTCTCTTCGTTGTTATTGTGCTATATTTACTTACATTCTCTACAGATTTCTCTATACTAATTTTTTTTTCTAAAACCATTTTTTTTTCTTCATTCAGGAAAGTTATGTTATAAAAGTCATGAGACTCTATTTTGCTGGATAAGTGTTGAACCTGGATTGTTCCTTCCAGTTCCACCAGTGGCTTAGAGTGTTCCCCCCAAGAACATTTAGTAATGTGACTAACCTGTTACATATAGTTTGTTCTGTCATGTTTTCTCTGTGGGAAAATTCTATCCCCATTGCAATGCTTTTCTGTGACAAGATGCTGCTTATGTTTGTGAGGGTTTGTTATTTATGGGTATGTTAGGAAAGGTGGCTTGGAGAAGGGAGCTGGCTTTTGCTTCCTCTGTGTTCTGGAATTTCATTTCACTTCAGGACTATTATTATCCTCTGAGGAACCTCACTGCTACCCCAGCAATCTTTGTTACTGAGCTTAGTTACTGACATGACCAAATACATACAGTTTGTTCTTTTAGAGGTACTTTCAAAATGTGTTTTAAGATGATGATCCAATGGGTGTTTTCAAGACAAAATCTGACAACTTTTTGATAGTTTGGCGTTTCTGTAGATCTTTGCTGTAACACCATCCTCAATAGCTTGGGGACAATAATAAGTTAAGTTACTTAGTAGAAGTGGCTTCAGCAAACTCCAGATAGATCAGTGTAATCCTTTGAATATGTCAAAACCATTAGTGAGAAGTTCCACATTAAATTTGACTTCAGGTGCCATATTTGGTTTTGAAACCTGTATTCTAGCTTTTGAGACAGTTACAAACTTTCCTCATCTTTGATGGCAACTCATAAAACAAAACTGTTTCTTACTTTTACAAAATAAAAAAATGGTTCTTTAGAGATAAATGTGATTCAAATATTAACAGTTTCATAAACTACAAGTTGTAGGCAGCTTTCTTGTTCACAGTATCTTTCCTTTTAAACATAGTCTTGATTAATAATGAATTTCAGATCTGCTTTAAATCTTCATTTTCTAGTACCATGATATTTTCTCTTAAGCCTTTGTTACCCTGCGTCTCTGGACTGGAATAGACATTATTCCACCTTGTTTAATCTCTTTATATTGAATTACTAATTCTATCATGTGTTTATGATGGGGCAGATGTCTCTAGGAAATTTTTTTCTACGAAAAAATGCAATAGATTTTGTTTTTAAAGAATAAGATTTGAAGGCCTGAGGAAAAAAAAACACCTCATAAATGATTACTAGGAGCACACGTAGAGTAGTCATAGTGCTGTGAGTTGGCCACGCTTTTGGGGAAATGAAAAATTTAACAAGAAAATATGCTGAAGGAGAATACAGGAATATCTCGTGTCTCCTAAATTCTGAATGAAAAAGGTAAACACCTTATTAAAAATCCCAGTATATCTATCAGCTAGCTGAATTGCTTTCTGGAAACATATTAATTCTGAGCTATGTACGCAGCAGTTATTAGTGTTCATAGTCAGTTTTATCCAAGAGATGTGTTCTCCAGCAGGTCTATACCAATAAAACTCTGCCTTAACTAGGTTTTACGTTTTGCTTACACATGTCCCATTTGCTTGGAGTGTCTCAGCTCCTGTTCCTAAAATGATTATCAGAATACCCTGTTTTTCACCTCTGGTTTTTTTGGAGTATCATAATTTATTCCTTAAAGAGGCAAGGGTTGAATCTACCTCAATCTTAATCAGGGTCAAGCATTAACAAACATTAACATTAACATCAACATAACTGAAAACTCATTTATTATCTTGATTTAATTGTAGAAGTGGAACAATGGAATAATGCATTCTATTCACTATTCTTAATAATTCAAGTGACTTTATTCAGATTCCTAAGAAGTGACTGTCAGCAGTGTGGGATTTGAAATAGCAAGTATTGCTTTATGCTTAACAAAACACAGATAACTGACAGCCCCTTCAAATGGGGAATGGTTCATTTTGTGATGCAAAACAGATAGCTTGGTTGGGAATAATATTGTGTATCTATATTCAGGATTAAATCCCAGGCAGAAAGCACAGGCAGATGAAAAAATCGTATTGCTACTCTCCTTTTTTCCTGCAGTAAAACTGAATATCTCACAGCCCTCAGGAGAGTAAGGCAAGTGGCTGGTTAATGCATTGGCTGTGTTTGACGTACCTTATAACTATTTTTGAACTTTCAGCTCCCTTTTTTAAACATGAGCAGATTGTTACTGTGATGGAATAGCTTTCCCCAGAAGGAATCTTGTGATAGGAGTTGCACATGTTAGAGAACAGTGTACCTTCAACATAGGTAAGCAATATTTCTGACATCATTGATAACCAAAATGCTCAAGAGCTAGGCAGTCTTCTTCAGCAAAGACTGCCTTCATCCCTTTCATCATTATAGGAAAGGCTTGGTTTCAAGGGGGTTTGTTTTTTATTTGTTTAAAGTTTGGCACGCAAATTTTGAGAAGCTGAAATTTGCGTTCTTAGAACTTGTGGTCCGTGGAGCTGACTCTGGTAGCCAAAGCAATCAGGTGGTGCTTAGGAGCCTACTAGTGCAGCTCTTTGCTATTGCACTGTGTCACAACGAGGAGCCCTTCAGCAGCTGCCACTCGCAAACCTGCCAGCATCTCAGTGCATGAAACTTCAGGAAAGCATTTCTGGGACGCTGCCAGGGGGAGCGGCCCCGTGCTCTTGGCCCTTTTCCTCCTCTCTGGATGGCACTTTTGGGACCGGCGCTGGAGATCAGCCCGGGCCATACACGCGGGTCTCTGCCAGCCGTGGATGCAGGCACACATGGAGTGTGGGAACACGGGACCCCTGAACAACGAATCCATTTGATTACGCAAGAGTCCATTTATTGTTTACATTACTCCATTCTTATGCATTTCTGTAACTGTCATTCACACGATCACACATGACCCAATTGGACCCTCCGTATTGTCCATGCATCCCTCAGGGGACCTGACTGGTTCTAGTCCAGGATGGTACAGTCCCTCTTTACCTGCCTTCTTGCTGCCTTGTTATTCTGTGTTCCAACATCTTCTTTCCCAATTTAGCACTTCTTACATTCCTCAGGCCCTGATTAGGGTGACTACACGGAACTTGGCTGGGGCCCCTGTGCCAGGATTCTCACGGAGGGCAGAAGGGTACGCAGCAGCATTTTGCCTGTCATCCTTCTGGGCTGCCATGGTCATTATCCAACCGATCCAGCAACCACTGAGCATATGAACCCTCCTAAAGGGAACTGTTAAACTCATAGGTTGGGTGAACTCCCACTGACATTACACAGAAAATGCTTTGAAAAACGTTTCAGAGCCCTAATGAGTTAAAAAGCAATTTATGGGTTTTGAAAGCTGCGTTGAAAGGGAATATGATATTTTTATATTCCTTGGGTGAAAACTTAGGCTTAAAGAGATGTTTCAACTTGCAACAGGCGGGAGGAGAGCAGGTGGCAGCTTTGGTTGCCTGGGCACAGCTCCTCTTGGTGGGAGCTCTTTTGCTGGCAGGTGAAGGGGCTTCTGCCTTGAGCTGTCCCAGGGATGCTCCCGGTTCACTGTGGTTGGTCACATTAAGGTTTGCTTGGTTTAAAGTGTAATTATTCAAAGCCACAGTCAAATACAAACCCTTCAATCAACTGTTTTATTAGATTGCAGAAACCCAAAGTTCATAGAACCACAGAATAATGTATGGTGGAAGGGTCTCTGGAGGTCACCTGATTCATTTTCTAGTCAGATTCTGAATATCTCCAAAGATGGATATTTCACAATGCCTCAGGTCTTTTCCATTGCTTACCTTATTGTGAAAATTTTATTTAAACCACAGGTGCATTACCACAAAGTTGCACTATACCCATATTTATCTGTTCTTCTGCCCTTCTCTGTCAGGCAAAACAGGAAAGCTAATAGAGGGTAAAGGAGCCTCGAAATGTGACTGTAACCTGGACTCAGGAGGATATTAGATCTTATATCAGTACAGATTATTTCTTATTTCATATAGTTCCCCAATAGACTTTTGAATTTTCCTGTTTAAACCTCTGAAAGTGAATCTTTAATAGCTGCATCAAGACTCCTAAATACTCCATGAAAAACATCAAAATCTACTCTTGGATTTCATTGGAGAGAAAAAAAGAAAGGGTAATTTGGGGGGGGGGGGGGTCACACTTAGAAAAAATATACAAAATCCTTCAAGGCTCTTGCCTGTGGGTGACACTTGTCTGTTTTGGCTGGTGGTCTTATTTTCCTATTTTTCTATCTAGTCCTGAAGGAAATTTCACAGCAACTGTGATCCTGGACACTTTGTGCTTAATAGCTAGGGTAAAACCCTGATGAGAGTGTAGAGTAAAATCTGTGTAATCACTCATACAAAGGACTCTCTTGTGAACTGCATTTCTATGAGGACACAAAATTCAAGGGAAAGCTTGAATGTGCTTTTTGTGTTCAGAGGAAGAAAAACTCACTTCTTGCAAGTATTCAATCCTGTCCTCTCATTGATGCTGCTCCCCAACTCTTTTGTGTTCAAGGGTTTTCCTTCTTCCACCTGTCCATATTTTCTGGTCTCCCTCCTGTCTCTACCTGACTATGTTATTTGGGCAGCAGCAGCAGGGAGAAGTGCCAGCTCGTGCATGTATGCCCCTGATGAAGCACCATGTTCAAATGCCAGCATCTGTGGCACAGGTTTACAATCACTGCATCGATTGGTGTCTCAATTTAAATGATTTATCTTTGCTCTTGGCTTGCTGTGAGCTTTTTCACAAGCTGCAAGGAAAACTGATTTTATATATGTGTTTTTTAGCAAGTGATTCAGCTTGTTACTCATGTTATCTGGAGGATATGGGACAAGAACTCAGAAGCAGCGTGGTGGGTTCCAGGGTATGTGCAGGACCTGGAGAACTCCCAAAGGATTGCCATGCTGGGGGTGGCTGGAGACCTCAATCCCTCTCCCCTGTGGCACCGGAGCCACGCCTGGCTCTGAGATCTATGAACAGGCTGATGAGAACTACTCTGTTGGGAAGGATCAGTTGCTGCAGATTTTAGAAAGGATGCAGTTTGAGGTACTTAAAAGTCTATCATTGAATCAAATCCCCAGGGAACAATCCATTTTTAGTATATCAAAATAAGTGTATTTTGCTTATATAATCAATCCTAGGATGATAAATACTTTGTCATCCACCCGAGGCAATTTACTTCAGTGGTTGGCATCAAATAGATATTGTATGGTCAATATAATTTTCATGTCACACCTTTAGCTGCAGTTGCACCTACTTTTTGGAATTTATTAATAGTTATAGTTCAGTTTTCCTTTTTATTTGAACTCTGAAGCTTCTTTTTTCCTTTTTTTTTTCCTGATTAAAAATTATGTTGTTGAGACTAACCTGGAGTTACGTAAATCAATAACGCTACACAGAAAACGAGAAAAAATTGTACCTCTTATTTGCATAATGGACAAGATCTAAAATGAATTCCTCAGGTTAATGAGTGTCCTCCAGGTTGTTTATGAGAATATGCAGCCTTCTGTGACACCAGTGTGTTACTGATTGAAACAGTAGTACTGCTCAGAGTCAAAGAGAAGAAGTGAAAAAATCAGGAGCAGTCAGGTTAGAGGACTCCAGCATACTAAGCTTTTAGCTTTAGTGCATTGATTTTTGGATGCCTGCATTGAGCTCCACCATAAGCTGAGGATACAAATTCAGACTTACCCTTGCTTTGAGGTTCAAACTCAGCCTAATCTCACCTGGGGTTTTGACTAAAACGCAGCTGAGTCCCCAAGTTTCTGTCACACTGACATAAGGTTATCTTTGTCTTTCTCAGAAAGAGAACAGTGCTCCCCAGAGGGAAGGGAACACGAACACCCTGTGCAGGGTTAGGCAGCTCGGTTAACTTAGAAGAGTCTGAATCTTAGATGAGACAATCATGGGGCCAAAAATTGCTAGGAGCAGGCAGTTACAACTGCATTAAAATGTCTCATATTTCCTATTCTGTTTCTGCTCCATTACCTTTATCCTCTTATTCCAGGCAGTTAGCTTCCTCTTGCTCCTATTAGCTCGCTGTGAAATGGTAACATGGCTGGAGGAGCTCAGGATACTGCCACAGGTGGCCATTCCTGCATGGAGAGGAGAAAGGATAGGAGGAACCTTGCTTTGGCTGGAGTGCTCTGCAAATGGAATTGCTTTTGGAAGCTTGTAGTGTGACTGCAGTTGGATATGCATTTATGTAGATGGCAAGAGGGGATTTGAACCAGAAGGGAGGGCTTATTACCTTCCTACCCAGTGTAAAATTTTCCATTTCAAACAGGAGGAAGCTGGTGCTACTCAAAGTTCAATTGAGGATAAACAAAACAAGCGTTTTGTTCTTAAGCCTTGTTGATAATGAACTATAGTAAGTGAATTTTACCTTAACTATGCACCATGGAAAGGTCATAAACTACTGAAGAAGGGCTTCTACAAAAATTAAATTACTCATTAGTACATTTCATGTAATGTGACGGAATTGACTCTACAGATCAACCACTGCATGATGACTCCTGCTTTTTACCCTGTTTAATATGTACCTTGAATATTGCAGCATAAGAGATGATCTCCTTTAGAGGGTTGTTCTGAAGAAAGGAAAGTTCAATGGTCAAATGATGAAGGTGTTTTCTAATTTACAGTACAGCCACTTGTGGAGATTGGGGCCACTCTTGCTTCTTTGTGCCTCAGGACTTGAGTTGGAAAGGCACCTGTACACAGAATATTGCTGCAGCCTGGTTCCTGTCACTGGTGCCCTGATAGCACCTCTCACCAGTGCAGAAAATTTCTGGGAGTTCAGAGGCAGACAGACTTTTTCATCTGCTGAAACATTTTCTTGTTGGGAAATAGGGCTTGCTATACTGGGAGTCAGCAGCTGTATCATGCCAGTTTATGAGGTCTGTGCTGTTTTGGAATATAGGCAGAATATTAAATAAGCATTTTCTTATATATAGAGAGTATTTGTTTCTTTAATTTACTGTACACACACACACACAGTTACATCTCTGGGTTTCTTTTGTAATTTTTTATATGGCCTTTTTTGCTGTGTAACAGCCTTCTTCAAACTCTGTTGCATCTTACCTATGATCTATAAAGCTAAGAATTATGGAAAATTTCCCAGGGATTTGTAGACTTCTGAAAACTGATTCCTGCTGTAGAAACTTAGTGAATTAAATTGCCCCAATGCCTGTGGTTTCAAGAGTCTGTGAGCCTTCATTCTACACAGGGAAAAAAAAGAACACACTTTAAGTAAGGAGAAATTGTGCAAGAACCCAGCAGAGCTGCTCTGCTTTACCTATCATTCTTCAAAAGATGTTTGATCCTTAGATAAAACATTTGTTAATACTTTCAAGATTTCAACACAACATCTTTAAAGATTTTCTCTTTTTCTACAGTAAATACCTAATAATATGTCGTAATTTTACTTAAGTGTTAAACTTCTTTCAGTATCTGGAGCTAACTATTCATCCTAGGCATTCAATAACAACAGTGTAACACAGAAATCCTGAATCAGGGAGCAAGAAATAAGGCTGGGGTAAATGAGTCGAGGGTTTAGAATAATTTCAGATTAGATTTAACTCTGACTCTCTGCTAGCAACATGGAAAAGATAATCTTTTTATGTCATTGATAGGCAAATTGTGGGAAATGCTGAATGCAGGGCACAGAAACTAATTAGAAAAAGAATTAAAAGATGAAAATGTTCTTTCAGATATAAAATCACTTTATTGGATAAACTAAGGTTCTGGAAGCCTTATTCTCTCTCTCTCTCTCTCTTTTTTTTTTTTAATCAGTTTGCAGGAAATGGAGCAAAGCAAAGCAAACAGAAAAGAGTGGCAGGGTGTTAATTGCGACCTGATAGTTAAAGTGAAGCATAGTCAAGGAACAGATATCCTCCCAGCTTTCAGCATGAAAATGATGATGGGCAGCATCTCTGGACGCTCAGTGCTGTTTTGATAACCCTGGGAAGCTGCTGCAGGGAGAGCCTCAGTGACACACAAGTCTGTGTCTCAGAACACACATTACCAGGTGGGGAGTTTCATAAAACTGACTTTTTAATTGATCTTCTTTTTTCCATCTCTGCCTTGGTGCCTGAGCTGTTTATGGGTAGGAAATGGAAGGGATGAGCTCCCTTGGTGATAAAAAGCGTGGGCGAGCAGGCAACGGTTGCAGGGTAATGGCAAAAGTGCTTTGTGCCAGTCACAGATGAATACTGAGAGATTAAATAGATTAAATGAAAATAAATGTAAGCTAATTGAATTCAGTGATATAGGAGAAGAAATCAGAGGAGTATAAAATTAGACTTAAGATGGGCATTATTATGTTACTTTTTGTCAGCTCTCTTTTTGGCTTGCCAGAATCAGGAGCTTTTTGAGTCAGAAGTGAAAACAAAACAAGAACACAGCCTGAAAGAAAATGAGCTATTTACCTGCTTTGTTCTTACAACAAATGAGTTTTACAGAAGATTTGCATTGTTTTAGAAAAATTATACTTTGACACCATCTTAGACTGAATTTTCTTGGATTTTCTACATTTTTTTTGATGATGTAAGATGACCTAAAACTTGAGTGTCTTAGTGGCTGGTAAAAGTCTCTCTTTTCAAGTTAAAGTCTCTCTTTTTAAGTTAAAATGTTCAGAAGTGTGATGAACTCTGTGACAACACAATTGTGATTCATTTTCTAGATTTTGTTGTGGGCTCACAGAGGTGGTGGTTAAACTCCCCTTCTTCCCACACTTCAAGCACATGTGTTTTATGGGAGAACATAAATTTGTGAACTCATGAGTTTATTATATCCAGTCAGCAAGATGGACCACTAAACTTAAGGGACAGTGCAGAAAATAAAACAGACATGAAAGCCTGAAGAGCATAATGGGGAAAAGGGAAGTTTTAAAATAATCACGGCAAATTGAAAGCCAAGCTGTAAGTATGTGTTGTGTTTTTCTGGGCCTGGTATTTAAGAGAAGAACTGTGAACTTGAAGCAGAGGATGAAGGATTTGATTTGAACGTGAATGTCTGGCAGGGTCTTAGCAGCATGAAAGGGATAATTTTAGCAGCAGCTTTTGAATAGGGTGGTTGGATACAAGCTGAGATATAAGTAGGCTACACAGGCTACAGCTAAGATCAGGGATGAGGTAAGAAAAAGCCACCAAAGGCAGGTGAAATTCACCTGTGTGCAAAAAAAGTCTTGTAGAAGCATGTGTGACTTTCAGTCATACCTGCATCCTGTTTTGTAAATTTTATTGGAACACTAAGTGTTTGGGTGGCAAACAGAAATTTCCCTCAGGCAGTCAGGCTAAATTTTATGTTATCCATTTACATGCCCAGTACCCTGAGGGGTTTGGTGAGGATCTGAAACATAAGGAGGGTTATCAGGGTAGGGGTTCTGTTGAGGCCTCTCACCAGGTGAGGAAAGGTGATTTGTAGTAAAGATGAACTTGAGTATGTGGAGTCAGAGTTTATGGCAGGGTGCCCAAAAATAGAGGAAAACATATCCAACATTGTCTAGATCAATGGCAGACTTAAACCAAAGATTTTGAAATTCTTTTTCACACCTGAAAACTTCTGCTGAAACAACTGTAATGATTAATGAACAAACCAAAACAATATGAAGTGTCTAGCACTTCTTCCTCTTTTCTAACAAATGCTTTTAAAACTCTTCAGTGATTAATTTTTTCAGAGGAAAATACCATACAATTAAAGTTTAGTAGGCATGGATGAACATTGAAAAAGGCATGCACTGTAAAAGACTTCACTAATATTTCCAGCCAAACCATTTGGCAGATGAAATACTTTTCTCTACTGCTTCAAAATTTTCTGTCAGAGGCACTTCACTTTTCTTGCTACACAGAAATGTTTATTATCTTTGATTTGAAAACAAACAAACAAACAAAAGCCTTTTGTTCATTTTCAGGTCTTACTTTCATTGTAGAATATTTAAAAATCTGACATTGCCTTTGGCAGAGGAAGGAATGAACTCTTTCCAACTTCAGTTGGAACACTTGCACTTGTTTAGTATTTGGTATAGTGATTTCCAGTATCCAAGGCCTTACTTTACAGGTAGGGGAATCCATAAAATCCCACCATGTGTCATAGAATGATTTTTATATTTATTAAAAAAGTAACCATGGATATTTGGGGTTTTTTTGACTGATGAGACTCTGGTATTAAACTGATCAAAAATGAGAGAGGCTAAGTTAATTTAAACAGTAATGCAATAAAATTAACATTTTTGGTTTAGGACGGTATTCTGTGCATTTAAGAATATTCCCTGTAAATATCAGTGACCATAAAGGGCTCTTTTTCTCCACTCTTCAGTATTCCGGCCAATGTTACTTAATTCTTTTTCATGAAGCTCTTTGAAATTGAATATGACTGTTCTCTACCTCGTAATATTACTTTATTGACGATTATGCAATACAATGATCACATAATTTACATGTCTCACAAAATGCTTTGGTTTGGAAAGGACAATCTGGTTCCAGTCCACCTGCCATGGGCAGGGACACCTTCCACTAAACCAGTTTGTTCAGACCTACATCCAGCCTGGCCTTGAACACTGCCAGGGATGGGGCAGCTTCTCTGGGCAACCTGTGCCAGTGCTTCGACACCCTCACAGTAAAGAATGTCCTAATATTTACCATAAATCTGCCCTCTTTCAGTTTAAAGCCATTCCCTCCTGCCCTAGCACTGCATACCCCTGTAAAAAGTCCCTCTTATGAAGGTCCCCCTTTAGGTACCCAGAGGGTCTCTAAGGTCTCTCTAGAGCCTTCTCTTCTCCAGGCTGAACAGCCCCCACTCTGCCTGTTTCTGTAGGAGAGGTGCTCCAGCCCTCTCAGAATCTTTGTGGCCTCCTCTGGACTTGGTCCAACAGGTCCATGTTCTTCTCTGCACTGGAGACCCCAGGGCTGGACACAGCACTGCAGGCTGGGTCTCACCACAGCACAGCAGAGGGGCAGAATCCCCTCCCTGCCCTGCTGCCCACACTGCTTTGGATGCAGCCCAGGGTGCTTTGGTTTTCTGGGCTGCAAGCTCACATTGCTGGGTCATGTTTGGCATCTCAACCCCCAAGCTGTCCTCCCCAGGGAGAAATGTAAAATGTCCACAAATTTCAATTACATTGTGGCAACATATTTCATTCTTATAGTTAGATATGCTTTCAGTGTAAAGTGGAATGAATGGAAAGATAATTTAGAAGCACCAGTCCTATCAGAATGTACCTCCAATGAATACACTTGTAACTCAGTAGAAGAGTGTTACATTTTTCCCCGCTAAAAATAATGAGATCTGGTTTGAAATTTCTGGCTAAAATTAAATTTCAGTAAATAACCAGGGAACAAAAAATGAGTCTAATTTGCAACTTTCCTCCTCCATTGTTTTTCAACCAGCACAAATAAATTTTTCATTCAGAATTTTGGTAATTTTTAGGATCAGAAATTTGGAGAGCTTTCACTGATCAACAAATATGTGAGCTATTTCAAAACCTGAAAATGTGTTTGTAAGTTCTGTAAATAGGAACAATTGAATGCTGAGCTGTAACAAAAAGCTGGCCAGGATTTTATGTGCTAAGTATCTTTCCCTTAAAGCATACAAATATAGCAGTATCAAAGCCAAAAAATTTGAAAATTATTAAGAATATTCTCTATTCCCCCTTCATGTTTTTGTTTTCTTCCAGTCTGATGCATCCAAAACCACAAGCAGGAGAAATCATTTCTTGAAATGTTTTTACACATTTCGTGATGGTGGTACTGTCGTGTGATGGAGGTACTACCACAATCAACTGGTAGTGAAACTTCCAAAATCTCACTTCATCTCAAATGGTTATTAAAATATATTAAAACTTATAAACTTAATATTACAACCTTGGAGAAGCAAAGTTGTCACATACAGATTCAGGCTAGAGATTTCTTTATCCTTGAGGTGGCTACTAATTCCTGGTTTGCACTAGGAAGCAAATAATTTTCTTATGCTCTGTTATTCTCATTAGAAATTCTTTATCTAGACAAAATATGTGTCTATATATTACTCTTTTATGTGGTCCTTAAAAGAAAATGCGACTGTTTTTTCCTGATACTGTCAGTAAGAAACATATTATGACTTTTATGCTGTGCGTCAGGTATTAGTGGAGGAGAGATGGAGCTGAGGTGATGTTTTTGCTATAAGTCAGTGTAGCAGAAGTTTTGATTTCACTGATAAAGTAACTGCAGTGTCAGCTAAATGGGCTTAGAGCAAGTTGGTTCAGGTCAAATGCACTGTAACTATCAGCAGTCTGAATCCCAAAGAAAGAGGAAAATAAAGCCTTAAAGCATCAGTAGCCTGTGGCTGAAGCACCTTTTCTCTAGTTTGTCTCTAAGAGCACATATAGGAAACTGATGGATACAGAGGCTTCCCTGAACTTTTTTATGGAATAGAGCAGGCTGAAGAGAAGATTCTTCAAATAGATTGATAGAACGTGGCTCAATTTTCCTAGACATTTTGCTGATTGAACACTGTTGTTAGTTATACATGAATGAAACCTGAGAGTTAGTTAAATCTGGGGGTTTTCTTGATTTACATCACCATAGATTGCAGCAATCATGCTAGGGCATGGACTCTGCACACACCAGGTGTCCAAGTGCAAAGCTGTTTATTGCACAGTCAGAATTCCCTAAATACCAGCACACACAGGATATCGCATCATATATAAACAGGAAAGGTGTTCACCACAGTGTCCCCCAATCACCTGGGGTATTGCACAGATATTCCCTAATATGGTAATAGGCAAACAATACCCTATAAAGCCACAAAGTACAATTATCACTCCCCACAGGTCCAACACTATACACAAACCCACAACCCTCTCTCAGCCCATCCCTGGTGACCTGGATGCACTCCCAGGGTCACCTCTGGGCCCAGGAAAGAGGCTCTCTCTCTGGCCCTCAGGGCCTTTCTCTTTACCACCACACATAGTGTACTACAGCAATAAAAAAAGAACAAACTGAATCCGTTGTCCAACTTGTCCTTTAAACTTTTCATGCTAAGTTCAATAGGGTGCTTTCAGTATACATGAATTTTTGACTATTGGGGAAAATCTTGAAAACTCAAAATTTCCTTGGAAGAGTGTAGTCTCTGATTTCTGATGATAGAGTCAAACCCATCCCATCTCTATGGTTAAACAGAATATCTGCAAGGATGTTAATTCTCCTTTGAGAATCTAAAGGGCAGAGAGACTGAAAAACATAGAAAAATGGGAAGAATTAAGTTCGAGAAATAAGTTTAATTCAAAGTGTTTCTGGAGTTGTATATGCATTAAATTTACTTTTTTTTTATTTCTTAAAACTTTTGGATGCTGTATTTAATCTGTTGGAACTAACCAATATTGCCACTTTTATCCTTTTTGGTGCAAAAGTGATAAGGAGGAAGTAATAAAGACAAGGAATGAGGGATCTTGTAGGCAGAGTAAAGAGAGATGGAATTAAATCCACTTGTTTTTCTGACATTCATTTGTTCCCATCTTCCTTCCTTTCAGAAAGTGGTTGTATTCAGACATCAGGACAGTAAGTCTCATACAAGTCAGATCTGGCTACAGTTCCCCATACTAGGCTTTAGAGTCTGTCAAGTGTTCTTGACAGCTTTTAGAAACTTTAAATAATTGTGAAGGAAAATTGAACCATCAGTCATCAATATGAAATAAGAATGCTTTATTTTTGCTGCACATTGGCCTATAGGTTTTGGAGCCATATGTTTTTTATGTGTGCTTTGTTTGAGTTGTGGAGATACTCAACTGAATAAGGAAAATCCATACCACAACCTAGAAAAAACTTTTCCCATTTCACTCTTGGTTTTGCAATTAGCTTTCATAGATTTTTGTTGCAGGAAGCTCATTTGAGCAGCCTAGTTTGTATTTTGCATGCCTGTCATGTTTAGATGACAAGGATTAAGTTATTACAGAGATGGGCAGCAGTATAAATCTTCTGGCAGTGTCCTGCTCTGGTATATTCTGTATATACTATATATATTTGCATTGTAATAACTCCTTTAGTAATATCTGGGGAAATGAAAATTAAATCAGCATGAGATCTGTTTTAAAAAAAGAGTAAGATTACTTCCTTCAAGGGTCTTTCATCACTATTTTAACAGCAAGAGATACTATACAAGATGTGGATAGTATGTGTGGGAACAAAGGATATTTCATCTCTTACTTAAATCTTCTCAGCCTTGGTAACTGCAAAACTGAGCACGAGCTTTGTAGCTGTACTGTTTGATGATATTTCCATAGCATTTGTGGCTGTCCAACTTTGTTGTGAAATGAAAGTCAGGAAATCTGACTGAATGCATTGTTAACTTTCAAGAGCCTACATTTTACTTCTGCAGAAGCCCTGCAATGTTTTGATCTTTAAGCATCCTTGTGGTTAAACTGGGGCAGAAAGAGAGGAACAGGAAGGGAACCTAAAGGGTGTCTGTGATTTAAAGATTTCCCTGGAGAAGGTGAGCAAGGTACTGTTTGGGCTGCCAGAAGGTGAAGTCAAAAGAATGACTCCTTTAACATGTTGGGCATGACTTAATTCCATCATCATCAGCCAGATGGAAAATATACTGACAGGCTTTGAGTGACCACTGACAGGACCAAAAGGCACTGTGATCATGGTGTGGTTAGCTGGCACAACAAGGGCACCTTAGGTGACTAGTAATGCAACTACTTTAGTGCATTACATTGTGTGAAGAATTAACACTGGTATTAATTATGATATTTTTAATTAACTTTTTTTTATGTCTGGCTTTGCTAGAATGCTGTTTTAGTATTGTATATTCGGTTTGCTCTTTTTATTACTGTATTTTAGAGTCACATTCTGTTGTGTAATTATCCAGATGGGTGGAACTACAGGCAGAGTTATTTGGCTTTTATGCATAAAGAAAAGACTACCAGTAAAATAACTGAAGTTATGATGTGTTTCTCAATGATTAAATAGGGAAAGAAGCAAATCATATGTTAAAAATCATTGTAGTCTTAGTACTTCCATATTTTTGTGAAGATGATTTGTTTTCTGGTGATATTTCATAGATTCTTGTAATTATTTTGTGGTCTTCTGTTCCAGCTGCCCTAATACCAAGATCCTTTGCATTTTCCTCATTCCAGAGATGCTCTGGGGAATGCTCTGTTTCACAGCAATGCATGTGCCTCCCTGGCTGTACTGTGGAGAGAAGCATGCATTATGATTTCTTTTGAAAAGTCCATGCATTTGATGGTGTAATGAGGTCGAGGTGTTCTCCACGATACTTTTATAGCGTGGTGCCCATGACCTGATATGCCCGAGAAGAGAAAGAGGTACTTAACTATTTATTAGCTCTGTATATATATGCAGCAAGAGATTACAGTCAGTCACCACATTATTAAAGCAATCCCAACTGATCATTCAAGCCTTTTATTTGTACATAAAAGAAGGACTTGAACATTTGTCATTATCCTTTCTAGATATCCTCCTCTGGTGTCTCTTCTGGGAACCAGAAGCAGTGTGGGTTTTGGCCCTTGGCTTAGACCTGTGAAATTTCTGGCCACTTTATCTCACCTTTTCTTGTGGTGCTGTTTAAAAGCTGTTTCAACTATTTTTGCTACTGCTGTTTGTTTGCTTAACTAATCCTTTAATCCTATTCATAGCTTCTGTTAGAGAGTGAGGTCCTCATAATCCTTTTGGGCAAACTTGCTTTCCTTTTATTATCTTGGCTGGTCTTCCTTCATGAGTGGTTACTAGCCATAAATAAATGGCAAATTTATGGCTAAATACTGAGGAAGTAATTGGAGAACTTGTGACTTTGAATTTTTATTTTCTGGTAGTAAATATGAGCTCAACAAATCGTGTTGCCTGGCTTTGTTGTGCCTGGTCCCATAACCACGTGTTTACATCTCCAGTTAGAGGAGGGTAGCATATACCTTCTCATGAGGGCTTGGAAATCTCTTTGCAGACAGAAAGCAAAATACTAGAGGATTTTAGGAGAGGCCATGTTTACATATCAAATTGCTACTTTGCTGGCAGTAGATCCAAATTAAGTAAAAGTTCCCAGCTTCTTAGAAAATATAATATTTCCTCTAAGAGTGGCTGAATTAAGAATCTGAAGCTTTGCCTCCCTGCCAGAAAAGCAGGAGGCCCTGAGCACTGTCATTTTCTGCCAAGAGGGAGGAAGTGGAGCTGACAGGAGCTCTCCTGACAGAGAGCTGCTGGTCACCAGGACATGGGCTGTTGGTCTCTCTAAATGCAGTATTTCTTTTCCAGGGAATGCCTTGTGAATTTCAAGCTTTGCTCTTTTTCCTGTTTCTAGCACGCAGAAATATAACGTGTTGGCAGTATTATATTTATTGCAATTTTGTTGTCTTGGCAAAGAATTCAAAAGTGTTTGCATGCCACAGTGGACCAGTGATAGACTAATGATATGTAGCAGCAGTGAATGGTTTTTTTCCTGCACTGCAATTATGTTTCATAGGTGCCATACTGGAGAATGAGATCGATGTTTGAATCCACTCTGGTAGTTCAGTTGTGGATGTGCTGCTCTCAAGGGAGGCAGCTCGTGAGTACAGTGGAAAGAGCCCAGGGACAGCCTGGCAGTTTTAGCATCACCATTCTCCCAGTGGAGTTTTTCTTTTGCCTGGAGAGATACGATAAATGTGATTGTGGATTGCATATGCTTTGAGTGCCTGTGTGTGCCCCAAATTATGGACAGCTCATTTTCAGATGATCTGATAAAATGCTGTTGCAAAAGTGCTGCACAAGTCATGCACTTTTGAACAACTGTTGGTCTGCAGATGCTCAATCAGCACAGAAAGCTGAGGTCCTTCAGCTGAATACACCCTGCAATCAGTTTAAGTTTTCTGGATAGCATTACAGGAGGAAAAGCCCCAGAAAAGCTGGGAAAATCTGTCTTGCCAAAAGCTATACATGTGCAGAAACACTTTGTACACGTCTGGCACAGTGCGTTTCCTGCCTGTAAAACTTCTTGTACTGGAACAAGCAGCTGGTTAATGGAGATGTGTTTTTCCAACTGAACTTTAATGCCAATTAAAACCAGCACTGGTTTATTCAGAACAAAACTGCTACTTTTTCTAGAAAATTTTTTGTCATTCTGTGGCATCAGAAGAATCGATGAGAGACGATAGTAAATATGTAAATCTGGCAAGTTATGAAAATAAAATAATGAAACATACTTTTCAAAAGTTATGAAAGATTTCAAAAGTTTCAAAAATATCTAAATTGATTTTTAACCTACCTTTTCTATTATATCTCAAATTTTTTTGGGTGTTCTCCCTTTTAAAAAGATCTGAAAACCTGGTGATTGTCACCATAGCTGTGTAAAAATATTCCTCCTCAGAATATGGAAATCTTGAATGATACATTATGTTCAACTAATAATTTTTGAAAATTTATTTAGTATGATGCTTTATGAGATTTTTAGTTTAAAAGCTTTGGGCAATTTGATCAAAAAGCTCCCCCATAATCTAGAACCATCTAGGTGCATTACTCTTTGCATAGAATAGAGTCTAAAACACTGATACATTGTAAATTATTTTACACCAAAATCTGCACTGACTGTCCAAAAGCAGGAATTATTTCAATTCCCTTATCCATACTGAGATCCCTGGGCACTGAAGAAAAAACATCTGACCAGGGAACTGAAGCTGAATTTTTCACAAATGAGTAAAAGCTCCTTTTTTCATTCCTGTCTCACATATCAAAGGGGCCAACTGAGTGCATATCTATGCAAATTTTTTGAGTAGTTGAGTTGTAGTATTGTGAAACTATCCAAAAATGTACCACAATGAAATTTCCCATTTTTGGGGAAGGATTAATTAATGTCCTTTGACGAGTTTACTCAATCTGAGTGCTTTGTGAGAAGGCATGTGTATATGACACAGAGGAGACCTCAAATTTGTGGGGTTTGGTCTCTGTCATCCTCAGGTAATTGTCGGGGGAGATCAGCTACAGTGGTATGAATTTTGTTGTTAACCCTCTAAACTTGTGTAACTATTAATTTAACCAGATTAAATATCTGATTGACTTTATCAGCAGGCAAAACCACATCACATTCCAAGCTAGCCCTGTTCTATAACTGCTGTAGGCCTGGCCTTGCAGGTGATGCATGGATGGAGGAGGGGATTGTGTTCTGTGCATCTGTCAGGCTTAGTCCCCGGCCTTAAATGTGTACAGCATGATAATATTGCATAGCATGTCACACCTCCATTGGAATGCTGCTGAGGATGTGGGAAAGTCAGTATCCCACAGTCTTACCCAGGAATAACACACTCTCCTGGTCACTTTGGGTTATGTTCTTTCAGGTTCGTGTTTCAAGTCATGGAGATAATTGGAAAATTGCAGCTGCACAGTGTGGAGCATGCTGTGTAAGCAGAGATCTAAACTGTGTCTATAGGGACACCTAGATACCAGGGTGTGTGTAAGAAAAACTGCTTAATTATGGACACAATAACAAACACATCTGCAGGGAAACACAGAATTCACTGCGAGGAAGTGTCACTGCGATATAATCTACATACATTAATTGCTAGGTAATATTTTTACATTATGCAAATAACTAAACAAAATACAAACATGCTGTAGCCTTTTAACGAGGAGCTAAAGGCCTAGGACACCTCGTAAAAAATTCTGACAAACACCATTTAAAAGCGATTATGCCTCTATGCTATGATTTTTAGGATCCTTTGTATTATTAGGAAAATTTCACAGGAACTGCAGTCTTTGTTCTCTGATGTCTACTTCTTAGGAGCCTGCACATAGCTTTTTGCATGGCCAATCCAAAATGCATGAGAGCTGTGATTATTCAGATAAGTTGTTACATATGCTGACTTTCAAAACTTTGAGTGATAAGCTTTTCCTGTATTTTCCTTTTTCTTCTCAGTTTTCTGCTCTGGTACAGTAATCTTCACTACACTTATGTCATATCCCAACCACAGACATTTTATGTTCTAGCAGACACAGCTCCTCTGGCACTAGGCAACATTTCCACCAGTTTAAGCTTCTGAATGACTCTCAAATCTCACTTGAACAACATATGGAAATCATACTACAACTAGTTACATTTTTTGGATATGAATTTGTAAAGAAAATGTGTTCTTTTTGAAACTTGAGGTGAGGGGAGATAAGGAAAACGGAATATAATAAAAAAGACACTTCTGGAAAAAACCGTATGATCTGGCTTCTAAGCTAAGCTCCCCTGTTCTAATTCAGCAACTACTTTTTTTACATGCAGCAAATCCTTTTATTGGTTATTTCTTGTTCTTTAATGACTTCACTACAGGGTTGCATGGATCAATAGGAATGCCTTCTCCAAAATCCATTAACGTGGTTCTTGACTGAATGCAGTCCAGGTGTGTTAATCACCATTATTCTTCAAGAATGTCAGACCTCTCAAGTTTTCTATATGTGAATTTCATGTCTAAGAATTGATGTGTTCCCTACTTATAAACAGGACTGAATACCTTGCTGGAAATTATGGCACAATGTTGATTTAAAAATCTGCTTTAGAAAATATGGTCAAGATAAAGAAATTTCTTTAATGTTGGCAAAGATGTATAAGCTGAAATTCAAATTATAGTATCATCTGTGCATTTCTTATCTAGATGATAGTACAATTCAAAGAAATTTGAACTATATGTTTCTTCTTTTACTCCAACACATGCATATTAAAGAGAAACTTTTTTTGATGTGATTGCATCAGGAGAAAAGATGTAGCATGATTGATGCCAGTGGGGTTTGACAAATAGCAACTCTACAGAAATTATACAAAAATTTCCTTCTATATTTCCTCTCAACTGTTCTGCCACTTTGATGAAATGGTAATCTCTCTAATCCATTTCTCCAGCTAGAAAAGCTGTTTCAGAAACATACCCTTCCCTGCAGTTATTACCATGATGGAACATTTATTATCCAGCAAATGAGGCATCACACTCTCTGATAATTCCCCTAAAAAAAATCTTAGGGATAACTGCCTTCTATTGTGCATATCAATGATCAATTAAAATGTGAAAAAAAAAAAAAGCATTGTATATTCTGCACACGGCAGGATAGACTGTTTCACTGATCAATATCCAGTGCAGAAATATGTTAAATCTTGTTAAATTCTGCCTTGTGCTGAGGGGTGGTTTGACACCCCACTCACGCCCTAAACCAGCATGGCTGAGGATTGTGGAGTTGTGAATTATTGTTATCACGTACCGGAGTCCTGGTCAATTTTGCCTTGAAAAAGATGTCTGTAATGCACTAGATGATTGTGGATTTTGGCCCTGTGTGTTTCTGGGCTGCTAGGGAAGAGTGAGAAACACAGCCATAAAAAATGTTCTACCGAAAAAGCAATCAACCAACCAAAGAAACCCTTCCCAAAAATACCCCTACAAAATTCACCAGTAGGCTTTGCACAAAACCAGTCCCTGGTTAACTATTTGCTTTATTTAAAAAAAAAAAAGTAAATCACAAGGGCTAAATCCACGTGGGAGCCCCAAACCCACCATACTGCTTTAATAATAATATTTTTTGTTCAGTCACTTACATTTTTGTTTACTCAGCTTAAAAGCATGCAGGTGAAACTAAAGGTATTCACAAGAGAGTTAATTTTAATGTTTGGGGGTTTTATGTATGAAAACAGTGATTTTCATAAAATGGCCTAAGAATAATGTGAGAAAGCCGTTGCTGAGTGATATGGGTTGTTTGCTTGTCTTCAATCCCATTTTATTTTTTGTGTACACACATACATTTATATGTGTGTACCTGCTATATGCAAATGCATTCAAGTATAGAGCAGGCACTCTTTGTTAGCTTTGCCCAATTTCTTTATTGCTTTCCTGAAAATTTTCTGTTGTTTCTGCCTTCTGCAAGTAGCTTCAGAAATGTTTTTGTGGCACTGTGTAACTAAAACCTCACTGAATTACAGTTCTGCTCAACAGACATTTTCAAACACAGTTGAATATTACCTTGAAAATGCAATTTTTGAATAGTAATGATTCTTAAAAGTCTTTGTTGTGGAGTCTCTTCCTTCCTATGTCTGATCTTTAAAAATAAATTTTAATTATATGGACCATTACAAAGCCATAATTACATAATGAGAAAATTTAAGTTATTAATTTTTTTACCATTTACTGCTTTTTTTTTTTCCTTTAGCTAAAATAAAATAGCAATTTCTTTGCTTTTTCTTTCTTCCCCTAGAGCAATAGGTGACATGATCTTGCTTGTGTTTTGCACACTTGCAGGTTGCTCTTTGAGCTCTGGTGCACCACCTCTTCAACCACATTAAGAACCATCTTGCATTTCGTTCTTGCAGATATGTAATGTTTTAACAGAACTTGAAAAAATGTACCATGGATGGAAACAATACATGTTTCTGAAGAAATGTTTTATTCAACAAAACTTGCCCAATTTGAGCATTTTCCAGGTAAAGGATCTGTTTTTTTTTTTTTTTTTCCCCCCCTAAATGTTACTTGTTTGTTTAAACACTGTGGAGTAAGTGACCTAAGAAAAGCTTGCTGAGTCAAAAATGCTTTGTCCCAGTGTCATTTGTGAGAAGGGAACAATACCTAAAATAGTAAGCTGCTATTCAAGCTTACCTGATAACGCCATGAATATATGAGCATGTTTTTCTTATGTAGTAGAAAAAAAACCCAACCCAACGATCTCAAATCCAAATAGTTACCATAGTAACTCATGTTATGGTATATTATTTATGGGCATATTGCAACATAGTATTCATAATGTGTTCCTTTTTTCAGACCGTATGCTTCTGGTTGTTCACATAACATTTGCACAGCTGAGTGAAAATGCCAGATCTTTTCACTCGTAGCAAGCTAACATTTCTCTATACTATCAGAAAGTGCCAAATGATGTATTTTTGAGATCACTAGAAAAAAATCTTTTTTTTTTTTTTTTAAATTGTATTCAGATAATCAGTGTAATCCAGCAAAGTAGTGCTACTACTACTACTATTTTTTTTTTTTTCTATCTCTGCTGCCTTCTGGGGCAAGGAGCCACTGCAGCCACAAGTAGTACATTCCACATCAGCTGATAGAAGGGAATGACACTTCATAAAAAGCCCCAATTGGAATTGCTGAAAAGAAAGCAAACAAAAGTATCACACAACTGGCTCTACCATAGGTTTTCATAAATGCTCTTTAATGGTGTTACTTATGATGTGAACACATAATTAGTCTGTAAAAGGTAGACTAATTTGTTAAGCTTGTGCTTATGAAATTTCAAACTAATTTTATTGTTCAAGGTTTGCCTTCAGACATGTATTTACTAAAATAAGTACCTATGTTCTTGGTAAAAGTAACTTTGTCCTTTCTGCTCACATTTTGAGGCACAAAGAGCAGCTGGATACTCTACTGCTTAGGAATGGTGAAGAAACTTGGTCACCTGGCTTTGCCATTTCCAGCCAGAGTAGGTGCTCTGTCTCTCTCTGCTCTCTTCCTTTTTATACAAATACTGTCTTAAAAAAGTTAGGCTAGATGTTGCTACGACTGTCTGCAAAACAGCACCACTGAATTGAAGGGAACAGTGTGGGAATCTGCACATCCAGGTCACTCTGAAACACTTTGTCTTTGAAGCTGATCTCATACGAGCACCAAATTGAATATTTGGATATAAATATTTAGACACCTGAGTTGATTAAGTTTACTTAACATTGAGTATTTTTATGTGTTATCTAATTTCCATGTTACACAGAGCAAATTTTTCAAATGAGGTGTTCCTGCCAGCAAGTGCCACTCCTTCCCAGACAGGAGCTTAGCTATCAGTTGATATTCCCTTTTCTGCTTGTCATTTTCATCATTTGGCACCTGTAACTATTTTGAATGCAATTTATGTCACTTACACATGAAGTGTGTGACACCTAAATGCCATAAATCATGCGTATGTATCATTGCTGGTGCAAATTTACATCCCTAATTATCTATACTCACAAACTGTTGTTGCTATGAGGCCCTGTTGGAGACTGGCTGAAGAACATGATGTACTTCACCCATCCTCTACACGCAAATTATGTCCCGTTCCATAATTTTGTTTCTGTTTGAAAGGTTATTAAAATGTTTTAAAATAAAAATTCGGTGACAATTGTCATGGATGAAAGGGAAATATTGTGTGTGTGAAGAATATTTTTCAGCTCCTCTCTGCACTTCATTTTATTTCAGCTGTGAGTGGACTTTCCTGAGAATGTTAGTATTTTACTGAGAACAGGCCTGACCATTTACTACCCTGACCATGCAATTATCCCACTAATGGGCAAAAAAATGGGCGTTTCCCCATATAGATTTTTTTTTTTCCACCAACATTTACATGGATTCTGGTACATCCTGTTGATAAGTATTCTTGTAATTCCTGGTTTTCATTGGAAAAGAAAGCAATAATCACTAGCAATAATTACTCTAGTTGTAAAGCCTCCAAGTCTGGTGGTTGTGGTTGTACACATCTGAGATTTTCCTGCTATGGTATTTTTTTTGTAGGAGGACAGTAAGTTCACTCAATGGTAGGGAGGTATTTTTGCCCATCCACTGTCTGATTATTGATGCAGCTTCTCTGCTACAAACTCTCCTAATTTCTGAGAGGGAGGGAAAAACTTTGTGTGTAATCCACCATTCTTTTGCTAAATAGTCACTATTTAATAATTTACTTATAAAAAATTATGGTAAGTACAGTCTTGTCACAATGGCAAAATATTTTTTTTCAATCAAAAATTCTGATGTTTAAATAAATCTGGTTTGGGTGCTGTTTATGCCCTTGGAACTGTGATCTGAGAGCTCATGCTCATGTCACAGCCTTTCAGTCGAAGTATTTTGAAACATACTCAGCTAGGGTCCTTGAAGTGAAAATTTTGTATTGCCTCTCTGCTGTGTGTATCACTATTTTTTTAATGCTTGCACTTCCTCTCCAACTCCAGCCTTTGAAATACTGTGGCTCTGTAGCCAGCTGATAGAGTTCACAGTGATTTTGAGGTTGGGAATATCTGCATCTATTTGGAATATGTAGCTGGCAATGAAGACTCTTAACAGCCATTTTAGAGCTGTTTGAGAGCTGGCTGTTGCCAGCTGGTGTGGTTTTCTCATGTGCTAATGGGTATTATTTTTAACACTACTATTTTCTAAATGATAACAGCAAGAAGAAGGAATTGGTGAGGGTAAACATCACTGGTTTCTTTGAAACTTTGTACTAATAGAATATTAAAGTTTAAGGAAGGAAATGTGAAGGGAAGGATTAAAAGGAAAAAAAAACCCAAACAAGTAAAATAATGGAGTCGAAGAGAAATTTAATCACCCACTGCCTTATAATATCGGTGCTTCACACAATCCAAAAAGACAAAACAGAAAATGAAATACTGGGTTTATGGTTGCACGAGTGGAAATAAAAGCCACAAAGAAGTCAGAAATAAAACCAATATTTTGATTGTACCTATGTGTCCCTTTCCAGCTGACTTGTGACACCTGAGGTTTGCCTGTGCATAAGCCATCTGCCAAGACCTGTTTTTAAAGCCAGTTATCTTGTGTGAGACGTGCTTTTAAGCCATCCATAGGGACACATTTTTAAAGGTAGGGTTTGGTCGGGGGATTTTTGGTGTAATAATTCTGCTTCTTGTAGCGACCAATGTTTCAGTCTGCACACAAAATTGATGAGCTTCACTGACAGGAACGTTTTTCCTCCTCGCCACAAGAGGAGTTCTAGTCCAATGTGAAACTGGAGAAGCCTTAGCAGAGTTTGTAGAGATCTTCCAGGTGACTCTTTGAAACTGTTGTTTTGTAGTGTTAAAAGGACTCGCATGCAAAAAAAAGCTACAGAAAATTTTTAAGAAACCACATAATTTCTCAAATGAAACTTTGTAGAAATGCTTAGCAGCTGGTGTACAATCTGAAAAAGGTTCTTTCTTTTATTAGAAACACATAATGTTGGCATTCCCACTACTGCCAGAAAAGGTTATGCCAATATGAAGCAAAGAGAAGGAAGGAAAGAAGATTAACAAGTTTCCCAGCTTTCCATTTCTATGTAATAATGAGACTTGAAGAAGAACAAAACTAATGTTTGTTATATAAAGGCAAATGCCTTTTGCATTTTGGTTCATCTAGTTCCATAACAGATCGAAAGGTTTTTGCACATGTGAAGGAGTTTATTGTTGTATGTTGGAAAAGCAATCTATTCATTAAAGTCAAGTAGCCGGATGTTGGCCTTTTGTAGGTTTGGGAGAGCAGGACACAACAAACAAGCCAAAACCCCAGACCTTGAAGGTTCAAGGTTTAAGTTCCATTTTAATCACAGAATCACACAGAATTACCAGGTTGGAAGAGACCTTCAAGATCATCGAGTCCAACCTCTGTCCTAACGCCTCAACTAAACTAAACCATGGCACTGACTGCCACAACCAATCTCTTTTTAAACACGTCCAGGGATGGTGATTCCACCACCTCCCCGGGTAAACCATTCCAATACTTTATCACTCTTTCTGTACAAAAGTTTCTCCTAATATCTAACCTATATTTCCCTTGGCACAACTTAAGACTGTGTCCTCTTGTTCTGTCAGTTGTTGCCTGGAAAAAGAGAGCAACCCCCACCTCACTACAACCACCTTTCAGGAAGTTTGTAGAGAGTGATTTGTGGTCGTCCTGATTGATTTGGTAGATAAACACCACTAGAGCTTCACTGACTTCAACTTTGCCACCTATGAATCTGTTACAAAATCTAAAATTTGGAAGTGTAAAAGGAAAGCATGCCAGTAAAAAATATGCCTTTTAAATTCTAAATATGTGGATATACATTTAATTTCATTTTCTAATTTCTTTTTTTCTTTTTATTTTTTTTTCTTTGTGGCACAACTGATGAAAGCTAAAGTGTAGGTCTTTGCCTCAATTAAATTAATTCCCTGATCTTAATAGGTTATCTAAACTGAACTGATTTTTGTGCTATCACTCTAGTCATGCCATTATAAAAATCATGGAGAGCATTTCTGCAGTGCTGCTTCCTAGGATGTAGAAAACAGCTCATTTTCTGATCTTGTGACTAAATGAACAAAAGGTAGTGTAGATAAAGCCACATGTATCTCATATAGCCTCATTTTCCTCTGAGTTAATCAATCTCATTACCCTTGTCATACAGTTACTTATGTCAGTTACAAACCACTTCAAACAAAGATTGGAAACAGTACCATTGTTCTTGGGGCTAAATTATATTTACATAGGAAACTCCTTGGCTTTCCCTTTGTTTCCCCACACACGGTGACATCCAGCCTTGCAGCTTGGGGACCCTAAACATGCTGCACTACACGGGCTTGGAGAGAGAGACAAGGGCAAAGAGGAGCCATGAGCCTGACTGGTTTTGTTCCAGGGAGGCTGTAATCAGTGGTGGAGAGAAAGGATATGGGCATCCTTTCTTTCTGGGGTCACCAGGCTCTTTCTGTGCTTCAGATCAGGTAGGATTACTCACACTCCTGCCTAGTGTTATGCAGTCTCAGGACGCATAATTGAACCCTTAAGGTTCAATTTTATCTGAATCTGTTGTGAAGACAACTTATTGAATTGCTACCACTATTTTAATTTTGCTGCAGACCAGTTTTTTAGTTGCAGCTACCTTCTGCTCCGTTGTCAATTACTTTGTAGTTAGATTTGGGCCCAATCAGTTCGAATAGCAATGCCTTCACTTAGTCACTTAGATCCAATTTAGCTACCTGGAGAAGTGACTATTAACATTAATCTCTTAACTAATCAGCCCCTTTTCAGAATGGCGGAATACAGATGGGAGATAGACTCTTCCTTCCTGAAGGCAGATGAGTTAGAATATTTTGGCCAAGCAGATAAAATCCTAAAGTTACATTGTGTTCATTGGTTGCGAAGTTAACAGAGGACAGGAGATGAAATTCTGTGACCTTTTAAAAACGGGCAATTACAGTTGCTGAGAAATTAGCATACATGAAATACGTGTAGAATTGCATAACTGAAGTTTTATGAATGATTTAACATTGATACTACCATTGCCCTGCACATACATTTAGCACAGATTAAATTTATTATAGATCTGCTGAAGTGTTTTTACAAATCTGTATGTTAATCTGAATGTTTTTTATATTCTACCTTTGGTAGATAAAATGAACTGTCAGGTTAAATAAAGTAATAAAATATTTAGTCTGAGCTGTTGATGCCAGCATCAACAATGTGTTAGGAGCCAACCCCAGGAAGCACTGATTTCTGTCTCATCTACTTTAATGTGAATCTGAAATAAGCCATTTAAAGGTAAGGGATATGTTAATAGAGTTAAGTCAGTGTAAAATTGGCATGAAAAGAGAATGAAGATGTAATATTGAGTTACTGGTTCAGAACAAAATACAGACCCTGTTAAATGCAAAAAATCTCGTGACTGATGCATGGCATCTGCTTCCAGATGCAAGCTGTTCTTCTGGTCCTGTTCAAACCAACCATTGGGACATCCTTGTGCTCTGTGGATCTTGAATATCCATGTCAGGGGACTGAAAATATTTGGGTGCTAGAGATTCAAAAGAGCTGCTCTTGGGAGTTATCCCAGGAGTTTTGAAAGGTTGTTTAAACTTATCTTGGCATTCCTAGGATGCATGAAGATATTTTCTTAGCCAACTATGCATGGTAGCTTAATGTGGCAGTGCTCTATTGTCTTCTGCATGACATGGCATGGAAAAGTGTTAAAACTTTCAGCTTGTGCTGAATGGATACAAGAAGTCACAGAACTGGCAAATGCATCTCAATATAGTACAACATAAATTAACAGAATTTTAATGCAAGAAAGCACAAACTCCTGCATATGCCACTGCATCATCAGTGCTGTTTTATCCTGGCTATCTCGAAATGAATGTAGGTGTACATCTGTCCAAGTCACAGAAGTAAACAGAGTCCCATGTACCTCCTCTGCAGGTGTGCCTGGCTATAGGTTGTCCTCACCTCTGGCCCTGGCCTGAGGGTTACAGGGGGGCCATGACTGTGTATGTGTCTCCTGTAGCCCTGCAGGAGCCTACAGGTGGAATCCACTTTCTACAATTCGCCTTCAAATGGCTCTTGTAGCTTCCCTGGAAGTGCAGCCCAAATTGAGATCTTAATATAGCACGGATGTGCAGTTGTTAAGAGGGGAGGGCTATATATCCGCTCTTCTGTTTGACATTTCTATAGCCTGATGCGAAATGCACTGGTTCCTGTAACTGGCTGATAGGTGGAGAAGACAGAAAGTGGTCTGGCCTGATTGCTAAAAAACACTTCATGATTATGTTGCCTAGCTTGCATCTATGTTTCCTGTATCACTGCGTCATGGTTACGATTCTAATTAGTTTATTTTAATAATGATCAATACACCTAAGAGAAGCATCAGACAGCTAATATGATTTATTACATATTCCAAGAGCATTTGTCTCAGATTTGGCATTTCTGCTATCTGTCTCCAGAATGCCCCTGCCTGCTTGACAGCAGCCTGTCAGTGCTGCTGTGATTGCTCTATGCAGTGACTTTAACTGCCAGATTTTCCTGCAGCCTTGGAGAGTGATCGATCAGCACTACAATCACAGCAACACAGAATATTTTAGCACTTGCCTATGGCCCTGTCAATTATGAAAGGATGAGGTATCAATGCACATTGCAATCTGGTGCTGTACCACTTAAGTATCAAACAGAAGACAAAAAGTAAACAGTGGTGATGGTCTTTATGTATGTTGTTCTCTTTTGAAGCTTTTTTTCTTATAACTGCTGTTTTACACATAGCTCTGGAGGAAGATCAAGAGCTGTCTTTGTGACATTAAGGATTCTTGAAGGTGCTGTAAGGACTGAAGTAGTGGTAAAGAAATGCAATAATGCAAAAGATTTTCATAAACTGTCTTTCAAACCTGGGAAGGCAAAGGTCAGGTGGTGTGGTGGTTTATTATTATTAATGAATATAGAGGCAAGGGAAGATATTAAGGTTTTGTTCAAAACATACAATATTTTACAGCTAAGTTTCAAGGCATCTTCTTTTCCTGAATCTGTAGTATGGGTGACTTGACCCTGGTTTTATTGATTAAACTTTTATTCTTCCCCAATGAATAATTTAAATTATGAGTTGTAGTCTGGCATGATTAGTAGGAGCATATGAGAGATTTTAAAGTAATACACTGTATCACTGTATGCTTCTCCTACTGCATTGGATTCCTTCTGCATCATGGCGCTCTGGGTTGAAAACTTTACATGCAACTTTGTAACTTGATTAGCAATTCTCTTCTGTGAGAGACATAATAACAGGACAGATTTTTACTCTTCTCTGATGTGAGAGGTGAGTTTTTACAGAGCTGGTTTTGGTTCCCTGCTTCTCCAGTCAGTCTCCAACCTATCTGGAGTTCCTAATTTGCACCTATAGTTCAGCTGACCTGACACAGGTATATCACAGTAAAGCATCCCCATGACCTCCACATTTCCCTGAATGCAACGTGTGTCACTCCTGTTGGATGGGGAGAAGGGCATGGGCCCTGGTTTGGGCATGGGTTACTCAGTAACATGTAAATCTGTATTCTGTAACTTCATAAAACTGTGCAAAAAAAAAGGCCAAGATTTGGACATAAATGTGACCTTTAACATAGTCCTGGGATTCTGTATTTGTGAAGAGTTAATTTAATGTTGCACATAATGGTCATTTTACTCTCACTAGTATTTTTTATCTTGCAGGCCCCACTGATATACCACAGCATTAGTTTGTGTGTCCTGAAAACAGTTGTAGCTCAATGTAGTGACTGTATGACTATATTATATAGGAGAGGGAAAGATAGGTGCAGGTGGCACTGAAAAACAATCTCAGATTGTAAATAATATACAGAGATATTACTTGTAAAATGTTAAAAAAAAAAAATAATAAAAAAGAAGAAGAACAACAGAAAAAATACAAGGAGATTCCCTTCTACTAAGCCATAAAGAGGTTGGACTCGATGATCTCGAAGGTCTCTTCCAACCTGGTAATTCTGTGATTCTGTGAAATGGCAGCAAAACTGGGGAAAAGGGCCAAAAAAATTATACCAGTTCCCCAGAAAACAGATATTTTTAATTTCAAAACTCTATTAGCTGGCTAACAATCCCCATGGTGAAGCTGCCCACAGGAAATTGCCTGTTGCAGTAGCCAGGCCGCTGCTGCTGCTGCATCCGTGGCACCACTGCACCAAAGTGCCCCGAGCCTCCATCCAATGCTGCTTCCAAAACACTCCTTGGAGTCCTGAAAGCAGCCAGGGCTGCACTCACAGCCTCTTTCAATATCCCCTTTCATAATGTGCCTTGATGTGGCAGGAATGATCCTCCCTGCTCTGCTCAAGACAGGGAGATCCCCACATGAGTGCTTCCAGCCCCTGCGATGATGCAGAGCAGAAAGTGGCACTGCCATGAGCCCTTTCTGGAGTTCATGGGATGTGGGCACAGGCACTTGAGTCCTGGTGCAAGGAAAAGAGAGAGCACGGCCTGCTGCCTCAGGCATGCTTGGCTTCCCAGCTGCAAGCAGCAGAAATAACTTCTTGGGACCTAAGTGCTGTTAGTAGAGGGAACACTGCCATACACTGCCATGCACTGCCATATCATTTTTCCTTTTCTTTATTTCAAATGATGACTGCACTGGGGTTGGTTATTTACATATATATTACAGTCTCTGCCCTATTACAAATTCTGTATTTCTTAAATACTTTATAGGATACTTCCTTTAGAAAAACTTTTGACTTTTTTTATTAGGCTGTTTTTCTAACAAAACAGAAGTATATATTTAATAAAAGTATATCTTTAATGAAAATATAGTACATTTGTCCTGCAAGCTGTTTAATGTACAGGCATATTTCAACATTAGAACTTGGCAGTTTCCATATGGATTCAGTTTTAACTCAGTCTTAAACAGCATCTTGTTAAATATTTTTAGGCATTTTTAGAACTTGTTGTTTTGAAATAAAATCTGCCATAGCAGCAAAACCATTTCAAAGGAAAGTTATGAGGGTAATCCAAATCTTAAAATTTTAGAATTGATCTGAAGATGGCATCAGACAATATGCTTCAATAAAATCTTTCCTGGGAAGATGAAAAGTTTTAAAGAGAAATTGTACCACACAAAAGTTAAGATAGGACAATCCTACCTCTGTACATCTAAAATTTTGGAGCCTAGAAAAACCAAAGGAATGGCATGTTCATGTCTGCTCACCTTCACATCACCTACAGTATCTCAGTGTTCCATTTACAGGGTTGTTACTTTAGAACAGATTTCAGAGAATGACATGCATCCATATTTTCATCAAGTTGTTAGTCTAATATAAAATCAATTGTGATCTCAGAGGCTTTTATTTTTATTCATTGGAGGATTAGATATACTTGCCAGATATTCTAGTGTGTGTATATGGGGAAGAGGATTATGCCTTAAGTGGGTCACAATCCCAGTTGATGCTGGGCATGAGAAGTGCAGGACTGAGGAGAGCCAAGGTTGTGGTTTTCCAGAAGTGTTCTTCTGGCCACACTGTTGCTGCTGATCCTTCAAAGAGTGTTTAGCAGTGCCTATCAGCTCAGTCTTTTTACAAGTTGCTGTTTGCAAGTACTAAGGTCTTATCTTAAATCTTTTCTGATGACTCAGGTTTACTGGATTAAAACTTTGTGGCAACCATTATCCTTCAGTAAATTTCATAGGGGAAGAGACTCCATCCTAAATTTCAGAGCAGGCCAATCCCACATCTTAGTTGTGTTGGACAAGTTTTACACATCTATGAACTTGTAACAATACACATTTTAATGTATTTTCCTACACCTTGGCAGGCCTACAAGACATTTTATTAACCATCTAGGGAAATAGCAGGAGACCTTCTTTCATTTGGAGCCTGGGGGCCATGAATTGATGTTCATTTTTTTTCCAATGATCTGCAATCACTTAGAAAATGCTTAAAGAATAGAAAATAAAATACCATGCAAAGATAAAAATGTGATTCACGGATTGAATTTGAACTTGTGATATTGGTTGTTATGTATATATAGATTTTTTTTTTTAAATCTTTTGTGCTGTAATGGGCTATAAGTGCATTTGTATATTGAAGCTGTAAAAAAGAAATTGATCTCTTCTTATAATGACGTGGTAGTAATTTAATACATCTACATCCATTTAGGCTATAGAAAAGAAAGAAACAAATTCTGTGCTGCTCTTAATGTCTTTTAGTATATGAAGCTGAAGAGCCAAATGCAGCTCAAATGCAAGAGACTGGAAGACTTTTGCAAGGAACAACATGGAACTGGACTTAAAATTATAACTTCTTCTGTAATTAACTTTATCTTTCTTCTATATAGTTGATAATTTGGATGCAAAACAAAAAATGCTTGGATTATAGAAATGAAATTCAAATTAAGGCAGTTAAGTTTAAAGGATGAGTGTTAATAACTAAAATGTGCTTATTTTTAAGGTTTAAATTGTTTCTGGTTCAATGCTTAGACATATTTATGGTAAAGACACCACTTTCTAATTAAAATGTTTGATGTTAAAAACTTAGCAATTCCTGTAGGTTCCCTACTGTGCCTGGAGACTTGCACCCCTTTCACTGAACACGTGAATTTCTCCTGGTGTCATCTGAGATTAATAATCCTTCTGCACTTTAGACAGAGTTAATTGGCATTAAATTCTTTGCCTTGTTTCTTCATATTAGTCACTTCCTGCCCTGCAAGGGACAAGTAGAATTTTCATGGATTTCAGGGTAAAAATGACATGTTTGCATTGTTCTGCATCAGAAGTGTAATTTTATATTGCTGTTACCCATTTTATCAAGCCTTTTTTCTGGTATGAATTCCATTGGGAGAGGTTGTGGATTGAATGCAAAGTTTGTTTCACGTGTAACCTGTCACCTAAGACTTACTGTTTTCAGTCATCCTCAAGTAGTAGATTAAAGGTCTGGAATTAGTTTGGGGGTTCTTGCTGGTTTTGTTTCATGGAATACAAGCCTGTTGTCTTGCCATAGTTGGTTGTGGCTTTTTTTTTCTCCTGTAAAATAATAGAAAAGAATAACAGAATCTAAGTCCTGTGTGAATAATTATTGTGTTTAGATGGAAACGTTCTCTGCCAGAAAGTGTTTAGACAGAATTGAAGTATTTCAAGGAAAATGGTAACTTTGTAACATGTGCTACAGGTTAGATGGAATTTTACCAGTTTTAATTAAAAGAAAAAAAATCAGAGCATCAAATTAGTTCTGATCATTGCATGTGATTATTAATACTAAAACTATGTCTCTTGGTAGCTTCAGACAAAGGTAAAGCTCACAACTCTTTCTTGGTAACTACAGACATCTTTATAGGTATAGAGCTGTGAGGCTCTTTAGTCCAAAAATTCTCTTTGCCCTTGAGTATCTTTGCTTTTCTTGCTGGTGATTTTTTTCATACATTGAATAGAGGAAAAAATAATCCAAATCCAAGGGGTGGAGTTTTTTTCCTCATTCACTAATGAATGAACTCTCTTGCCCAATTTAGGTGTTTTATATCCCTGAAAATCCTTGAGAATTAACATACTATATTCTTTCTGCTCCTGTCTCTGAACTTTTTGTGTTCGTGTCTAACAGAGAGAATCCACCTTGCCCAAACTCAGAAGTGAAAATGAAGTACTACAATGGAGTATTTCTTACAGTTAAGTCTACTTTTAGGAGCAAGAAACTATTACATTATCTGTGGATTCTCACAGAGAAGAAACAGGAATACATCACCACTTGTATTCTATAGATGCTTCTGGTTGAAATGACAGTGGCAATAAATTATGAAGAATTAAAAATCATAAAATTTTTAGAATCATGGATTTTTAACATTTTTAAAAGTCTAGCTTTTTTAATTAAATGTCATGAAGTACTGTTTTAATAATTCAACTTTTTTTTAATATAATAGGTAGGTATAAGAGATATATCAATATTGTACCACTTTTTTTGGGCCATATGTGTATGGAAAGTGATTGTATGAGGAATTAACCTGATTAAGTGATGTAATAACCATGAAAATAAAGGGGGGAGGGATCTTGATTTACTGTTTCACTGTAACAGTTTAATTTCCCAAGTTCTCAAAGGTGTGGGGGGCTGGTTTTAGTGTAACTTTCTAACTTCTGTCTATGATAACTTTGCACTGCAGTCTGAACGTGGGATACACGTTAAGACACTGCTGGGGTGTGTTGCTGAGACCCTGCTCCACGTTGCTGCCTGTTTGCCATGGCTCCTGCAGGCCTCCAGAAGACTGGCACTAGTTTGTGAGTCTCAGTTGATGCGTAGGAAACTGTACTTTTTAACTTTCTTGTTGAGCATATTTCCTTTGGGAAAAGACTTTTAGGGAAAATTCTTGCGGGACTTTTCTGGCCAAATTGTCTCAACAGGCTACATACAGGCTTTTACAAAACTGATGATGCCCTTTGGGAATGTTGTTTTCAGCATTGCTTGTATCTTGCCTTGAGAAATAAAGAGGACAAGCATAAGGGGAGGCAGTGACATCAGAGCTTTCTTCTGTGACCATGAAACCTTTTGTAACCATTAGACCTTCTGTGAACATTTTAGGAAGGTTTGGACCCTGATCAGAGAGTATCAGCTTCAAGGGCAATTGTGCAAATTTGCTTTATCATCTGAGATATTAGTTGCTAGGTCTGGTTCCCATGAGCTGTGCGATCCTGCTGCATGAGCCTCCTTTCCCTTCCTCTCTGCCTTGCTTCCCTGCCTGTAAAATCCAAACAGGAACATCTGGGAGTTTCATATAAGATCAGTAAGGAAAGCTAACTCTCACTCCTTAAATTGTGTAGTGCTCTAATAAAGGACAAGCAGTTGTTATGTGCTGATATTTAAGGAAATTAAATGCAAAAAGTACCATCAGAGGAAAGCAGTGAATACAGTACTGCAGAGACAAAGATCAGCAACATCAAAATAGGAAACTGATGGCATTGGAGATCAGCACACTTGGAATTCATGATCAATTTTTGTGGTCCTCTCTATTGTTCTGTCTAAATATTTCTAAAGGGAAGGAATGATGAACTTTATTATTTTGAGTGTGTACCATAAAGACATGAGGAGGCCCCTGGCAGGGATGGCTTTCTTAGCCGATTATGTGAGAAAACATTTATAATACGCTCAAGCAATCTCAGTAATATAATTCCTTGTTTTATATGGTGCTTAGATATTGGTGGAGCTTTCTAGATATTAGCATATTTCCTTTCACACAGGGCTGAGTATTGTGTTTGGGAGAAAGAAAAGCTCTTGCCTTTTCAACAGGATGAGCAGATTCATGTTTATCCACATTCAGGATGTAAATGTTTTCTGCAATTAGGTTTCTAATGCTCTCTTAGTGAATTATTTTGCTGGCTACAAATGCCCACAGGGCATTGTGCCTGAGTGGTATCATGTCTCATATCACTTTTGTGGAGCAAGAAAGATAGACCCACAAACATCGCTGGAGCCAGCCATCACTGTGGCCCCATGGTTTTTGGACCATCTTTAACTGGTAGATAATTTTGAGAGCTGCTGCTAATAATAACTTTGTAGGTAGGGTTGATAGTCCTGAAATTTAATCTGAACAGAGCTTTTCCTTTCCACAGTTACAAGTAAGAAAAATACTGAATGCATTAGTAAATTCAAATGTTTTATTACCTTAAATTGTACCCTCACAGTGGGGTAAATCAGATTTCATTACTATTCAGAAATCTATGTGTAAACTGTATGGTGTTATATGAAGAAAGTGGTTAGCAATCATTCTTTGTGTGGTAAGAGACGGATGCAGATAATTTGTATTCACGTTATCAGGACCATTTTCAGGGTTTTCCTCAAAGCAGTAGCAAAAAATGTGCCTGCTGCCTGTTGTGTAAAGCTCTAATATGCTTTCTTATGGTCACTTGTTTTGATTGAAGAGGAATTGCTAGAGCTGAGAGGACAAAATGAATGCTATTACAGGCAGCATTATAAGCACAGAGAAAAGAACAAAACTTGAAGTCCTTCTTTGAGCCCTCAGTACGTGAGGGCTGCCTATTACCTCTGCACCAGTGCAGTGAGCATCCATGAGAGCCATTTATAAAGTGTGTGGCTGCGTGGCAGCTCTGATGGCACCCTCTGATGATGGGTTAATTGAATGGTGTCAGCGAGGGCAGTCCTGGCCCTGGAAAGAAACTGACAGGATGATGGCAGCAGTCACTACTTCATTACTTAGAAACAAAATCAGAGATTCTTCATTTTAAAGGCAGGAGCTGCCAGGCAGTTCAAGAGCAAACAGTTTAATGTGTGGGGGTGGATGAGGTAAGGAGCTTTTATGTGTAAAGAGCTTCACTTAACCCTGTGGTGGCATTCCACTCTTGATCTATCTGTGGCATCAGAGCAGACAGGACAGTCCTACTGTTTTAACTCTGGTCTTTGATTCTCACCAGCCAAATCTATTTTAATTGTTTAATTAAATTAATTTTCCTCAAGTAAGTATTTTTTGCCCATGACAATAATCGGCAAGAGATCTCCCTGTCTTTATCTTGACCCACAAGATTTTAATCTCATTTTCTCCCTGTTCTACTGAGAAGGGGGAGTGATAGAGAGACTGGGTGGTCATGTGGCAGCCAGAGAAGGCCAACAGACCATACTGTATATTGTAGCTGCCTCAGGTAATACCAGTGCTGCTATTCAATGTCCCATTTTCTCAAGTCCTTTGCCAGAATCTGCGTGTAAGCATAAGGAGGTAACAAATAGAACTGGAAGCTGCTTTATTACTTGAAAATTTTGCCTTCTTCAGTGGTCATCTTATAAATGGGATTTATTTCCAGTGCTGGCTGTGGGTTTTTTTCCTACTCTTTGCCACACTGTCCCTCACATCATCCAGTAGAAAAAAGAAAAAAAAATGCTGAGAGGTGTCACTGCTTTGTTCTACAGGACAGTTTGGGTTTTGTGACTCTGTTTTCAGTTGTAGATTGAGTACACTGAGGAGTATTTTCCATAGTTAGTACTTCTCAGAGGAGAATTGTCTAAGTAAAGTAAGAATCACACAGACTACAAGGTTCAAAAGTAAATTCCACCCTCTCATACACCCCCAAATTAATGCATTTTAGATATAACTCAATATTTCTCACTTTACAGGTATTACATCACTTTGGTGAAAATAATTGGTCCTCTACAAGAAATTTCAGCCAGCTGTACATGCTAGGAAGTGCCCAGGAAGGTGAAGAAGATCCTGTCAGGTCTGGAATGAGTAGTGCCACACTTGACACCTGGGTGCCCAGCCCCTTCATCTCAGATGTACCCATACCCACAAGGGAAAAATTGGTACACCCCACTCCTGATCCTCTTCTTGGTCCTGGAAGCAGGTTTGGGTGTGAGGTAAGGTCACAACAACAGGCTGAGATACAGGAAGCAACAAACCCCCTGAATGCCAGCCAGGTGCAGACTATCTCTACTGAGTCTGTCAGGGATCACAGTTCTGTCTCTGTGCCTCTTTGAACTACTGTCAGCTTTTATTGTGTGCAAGCACAGTGAAAGGAAGAGAGTTCATACTATATTTTAATATTTTTAATGAAAGGGAACACTGGATGTACAGACTATAGTCATGTTGGAAGATTTGGCACTGATGTTAACGTAAGTAAAAAGCTGAGAAAGGACAAGCTGTCTTGGATTCAAAGTTTTAAACTATAAGAAATTTTCAGAAGCAATGACCCGTAATTCCAGTAAATAAATGGAAGGTCAGATTTCAGGACATGCTTCATCCCCTACTACAAAGGTATTTTATGTATTTTACTACTTATTTCACTGCTTTTAAGACATGCTAAGTTCTTATGAAAATACAGTTTAAATGGTCTTTGGAGCATCCTCCATAATCTATAGACTATGAAATGGGAAACTTCTAGGCTGAAAGTTTGAAAAGACTGGTTTTACTATCATTTTCAGCAGTAGTGACTGTCAGTTTTCAATCTTGGCTTCCTCTAGATGGCCAATAATACTTTAGTTTTTATCAGCTTTTCTATTTTTGTAACTTACTGGATTTGGATGTATATTTAAGATTACATGTGGATTTTTCCATTTTACCTTGCATTCAAGAAGCCATGCAATTTTTGTTACTTGTCCAGTTTTTAGGGATTGTTCATTGAATTAGACTTTAGGGAATTACAGATCATGTAATGACAAAAGGATGACATAATTCAAATAAGAAGCAGCATGAGACATTTTGAAAAACTTTTTTAACTCCCAAATGTTGTGGTTGTTGGTGGTGATTTTTGCTTGCTGGTTCAGTTGTTTATTTAAGATTAGATTTAATTTTAGATTTGAGGTCCAGATCCAAATGATTCCTTCCATAGCAGCCCCAAAATGTTCAGTCTGAAAAGGGTGCAGAACAAACTTCTAGCAGTATTTGCTTAGGCTGCTTTTCTCTCATCTGCCACTTACCAGCTTTTACCAGGATTTACACTGTTTAATCTCATTTAATGGGTGGTTTTGGTGAGGTCTGGAAGACAGAAGTTATCTAAGTTTCTTTAAGAAACTCGTGCACTCTGCTTCCTTTGCCTTATATAGGAAATAATTTCAAATACTCTATGTCTTGTGGTGTGAATATCTTTTCAAACCTTTGATTATTTTCTGAGCTCCTTCAGTCTTTTAATAACCTTTCTTAGGTAAAATGGCCAGAATGGTGTTTGAAGAAACAAACTCAGTGATGTATGAAAAGATATGCATGTTTTGGTATTACATTCTGTCCTACTCTTGGGACAACCTAACATTTAATCTATGATTTCTTTACCTCTTGAGAGAACGTCTCACTGAACTGTCCACAGTGATACTTCCATCCCTTTCTCGTGGTGATTTTTATGATTACAGAATTCTAGTTGCAGTAACAGTTTCAAATTTTTTCTCTCTTAGTTTGCATTCCTGGACAAGCAGCTTTCACTTCCATTTCCATTGTGTGGTCTTTCCCTGGTAAATGAAGGTTCTGTGATATCAAAACATTCCTCAAGATTACAGAGATTACATCAAAACATTTCGTAGAAACCAGGTCTGGCAGGAGAGCTGGCCAGATTGCAGAGTTTCTAGCCAGCCTTTTCAGCAGCAACAGTGCCAGTGCTAGGGAGTTGCCACGCAGCTCTTCCCAGACTTTTCAGGCTGGTTTCCTCCTGTGAACCTTTCCTTTGTCAGACTGGATGCTGCAGGTTCTATGGCCCCGGGCTGCCCAGTCTGTCTGTCCCAGCTGCAGACAGACAGCTCAGCTCCCTCCTGGGCCTGCGCCTTGTGCTGCCATACAGGAGAGTGGCTGGCACTGTGCCCACCCACACTTCACCTTACAGCATGTCCAGCCAGCAGTGCTCCAACACCAGAAACTCATTCGTCCTTTCTCTGCCATCTCCCCACTAAATTGCTGACAGGCTTCCAAAGGATGCTTTGAAGTAAAGAAATCAGCCACTTCAAAGTGCTAAACAACTGGGCCTTTGAATAAAGCAGGTCTTCAGCATCGCTGCCGTGCACATCTTCAGCTGGTGGGAGGATGTGCTGTGTGGAGGTGTCTTCATTGGCTGGTTTGGGTCCAGAGTAGAAAACTATTTTCAGGAAGTTTAAATCACTGCTTGTGATGCTCTGGTCATTTTGTAAAGAATTTTCTTTTTTCTTGGTTAATGAAAACTAGCTTTCTCATGAAAGCAATGATCCTTTCAGAGGTTTCTTGGAAGATTCATTCTGGAAGATCACATGGCTCCATTTCATGTTGTGTTTTACGTCCTGAGAAATATAAAGTTATAGAAACTATTTTAGGGGTTATGCCTTACTTTATCATGGTGTGCCAAATACTTTGTTTCTCTTAATCAGCCTTGTGAGCGTCCCTTAGGCTCACATGTAAACCTCTCTCTCATATGTCATATTGACGTGTGTTATAGGTCACATTTAATTCCATAATTCTATGGATTATTTGCACAGTTTAAAACCTAGAACACAGTATTTGTTGCCTCCCAGCCCTCTGAAACAGTGGCAGGTCAGTATAGATGTTGATGAATTCTGAAGTTACTCTTCCTGTGTGGAGCGATAATGAAGGAGCACCTTGCAATTTTAAGAATGAAAAAGAGAATTGTGCAAAAAAATTTTTGGAAGGCAGAGGACTGCTGAGACTTTTGAGACATAATTCACAGGACAGGGCTCTCAACAGAATGACAGTGAGGAAAAGGTTTGCTCAGGGAGAATGCTGTGAGTAATACTTGACAGCCTTATGGGAATAAGTGAACGGACCTTAAATACTTGTGAGTAAATATTCTCAAGGGTTTCCTTCCCATTGCAAAAGTACTTTATGTATTTTGTTGTATAAAAGCCTATGATATTTCTGGAAAACAGCCATTAAGGAGGGAGGTGTCATCTACAAAAAATATGAGTAAATGGGCCAGTGTCTGATTTCTCTCTTGCCAAGGCAGGAAGATACCATAGAAGTGCATCAGTCCCAGCAGACTTGTGACAACATCTCCAAAATAGTCAAATATTCTTCAGAGTCATTCGATGTTTATTTTACTTGAATTCTAGAACTGTAGACTCTATGAAGAATTTGTAGTTTTCAAATGACTGGGATAATGTGGAAGGTTATGCACATTTTCAAGCAAAATGCTGGCATTTTTGGTGACATTTTAATCCCAGCAATGGAGTTATTTACTTAAGTGAATTCTTTTTGACCTCTCATCTCCCTGCTTTGACTTCACACGGTCAGGTTACAAAATTTAGCATGGGTATGTCATATTAGCAGCAATGGTTAATGTAATAATGAAGAAACCTACTGAATATATTTAACTGGGGGCTACTTCAAGGAAACCACAGAAAATTGCTGCATAACTGGTGTGTGAGTTAGCCAATTCTAAACTACCTTTAAGTGAATGTAATTAACATCACTGCCATATTTTTTGCCATTGGTATTTTAAGAGTTTGAACTAAAAAATAAAAGAAACATTCTATTACAATTCATATTACCTTGAAAATCAGGTCTAACAGTTTACAAGTCAAATAGTTGTATGACTAGGCCTTATTATCCTCCAAGCATCTCATATTTTAATTGATTTGACTTTTTGGAGATAAATGTCTTGTGTCATATATAGCACAAAACATAACACAATACAATTTCATCAAGGATCTTTTGTAATTGCTTATCACATGTGGCTTGCATGATAGATCGAAACAATAAAAGAATAAATGAAAAATATTCAAGCCAAACAATCTTAGCTTCTGAAACGTTGATGGCTTTTTTTTTTATTCAATATGTCCACATCTGAACACTCAGAAAACTCCATTAGGAACTGTGGGATAGAATTGATAAAGAGCTTACTTTCCACAGATTTAAAATCAATAGTGGGGACTTTAAGACAACTGCTGGCTGTTGCATGGGGTGTAAGGTACACTTCTAAGTGCCTGGAGCAAGGTCATTATATTTATCAAGTCAATTCTTGCTTTTCATTTTGGTTGTTTTATTGAAACAGTGTTGGAGAGCAGTTGCAGAACATCTCTTTAAATGAATGAAAAGACATTATCTAAAAATGGTATAGTTTAAGAATCAGTAAGTCATAAAAAACTAATTTAAAAAAAATCATATACATGTAAGAATTTAGGATTTTTTTCAGAACCAAACTCCAAATGTACGGCTGGATAGCTGCCCAATATGTGCTTGAATGTGGTTGGACTGTAGTAAGCCTTCATTCCTTCATAAAACTGAAGCCATACAAATATAATTTTAAAAAGTACCTGTTATCTCTTTGTAACCTGGGCTTTCTAGTAGCAGTAGTTCACAAAATACTGTTGTGTACAGATGAATGATGAGTCCCTCACTTTCTGCAGCCTATGGTAACAGAGACCCTAGAAAAAATTGAATTGGTTTTGGTTACTATACTTTCATCTCATCTTGTCCCACCTAGTGCTGGGGAGCCCTTTCTTTCACTTTAAACAGGACCAGAAAATACCTGGGAAAATCTTAAAATGAGGAAAGAGATGTTGAAAACTGAGGTGGCTTTTCACACTCCTGTAAAGCTCTGTCCCTTCCCACCAAACCATGCAGGCTGCAAAGCACCTTCAGCCATCTCTAGTCCACCATCCTGCACAGAGCAGGTCCAAGCTGTGTCCTGCCAGGCTCTCGGTACCTACTGGATAGCAGCTGCACTGCCTTTCTAAAAAATGTGTTCCCAGAATGTGATCATCCTCATCATGAAAAGGTTTTCTTACAAACCAAGATTTCCTGTGTTGTGGCTGATATCTGTTGTTGTTCATCCCAGTGATGTGCACTTCTGTTCCTTCTGTGGCCCTTGACAGTGTTGAGGCAATTAATTCTCTTACCATCTCCTCCTTTGCTGTCATTTAGCTCAGTTCTGGGGTTTTTTTTTTCCAATAGCAATAAGAAATATGTATTTTGTCTTTGAAAACTCCTGCTACCTGCAGTGCTTGAAAAGCGTTCTTTGCATTGACAGATATTTACTATCACAGGTCAAAATGGCAAAGCAGTTGCCAATTCTGACTCCAAGATGCAGGGTAACTTTTAACAAATTTTCAGTGTAAGTGACAAACTCCAGACAATATTCTATATGGCCGCCCAATATACTGATACAGACCCCTTGTGACTATTTGTAGCAGCACATTTTTTTATAGTTTTCTGGGATTTTTTATGTATTTTTCTCTTTTTTCTGGCATTGTAAGATGTCTGGCTTACTGTCAAGTCAAGGTTTACTTAATGTTGTCTATTTATGGGACATGTTAATTTCTAACTTGGCAATCTGCTCCACTGTGGCTTCAAATTCTTGCAGACATTCCTAGCATTAGTATGTGGTGTTCCTAAACCAGTGACTGGAGGGAAACCATGCTTACCTGACCCCATTTCTTGTGCCTTATCTCCTGGGGCATAAAAACTCAGGGATATCATTTGGCATCTGCTTCTGATTTCAGTTATAAATACTGGTTGTTATGTTCTCTCAGGCCTCCAAGTTTTCTGTGAGTGAGTGCAAAGTGATGGGTGCTCCACTAGGATTGCCAATTGCTAGATCTCAGCTGAGAACCACAGCAAAGGTCGTAACTAATTCATATTAACTACAGCTTAGTTCAGCTGAGGACTTGTGCTCATGGACAATATTATTTATTGGTTGCTGAATTACTTGTTGTTTGCTGTAGGAAAGTCCCGTTTTTTTCCATTTCTGGAGCAATGTAGTTATTCTCTAACCACAAGGCAGTGGCTCTCTATTCTTTTAGAGACTCTGCTTGTTCAAGGCTAGTGACAGCTTTTCATCTTTGGGGTTTTGCTGTTTGGTTTTTTTTAATTGTTTGCTTGATTTTGTTTGTTTTGCTAATCATCTATTTGAAACATGGGATCATTTTGAATGTATAAAGTTAAATAAAATTGACTGTTTGGAACCCTAGTACCTAGATTCTCATGTTTTAGTTTCATTATTTGCATTCTATAAGCAGATCTGGTTTTTTTTCTCTGCTGTTTCCATTGCGCTTGTTAATTTTGCCCAATGCTTTGGGCTGTGTTAAATTCACTTTTGGAGGAATCATCTTTGGAATCTCTCATTATTAGCAGAGCATTCATTCTCTCAGTCTGTCCTCTAGGACATTTCTAAGTGGGCAATATTCTGTTAGGCTGTCACATACACAGCTATGGTATCATGCAGCTGTTAATATCATATTGTCTTTTCCTATAATGAAATATTTTACAGTGGTGTTGGGTTTGTTATGTGTTACACTTTTACAATTACTTGCACATCTTCTGAGGTTTTATCTACTGGTTTCTGAGACTGCTACAAACTGCTGAAGACAGGGTAAGTTTAACCCTTTATATATTTAGGAAAATTATTTGTGCTCTGTAATGTTATATGTGAAAAAACATAGGCCCAGGGTGTCTATATATTGCTGTCATTTTCTGTATTGAACTGTTCATTTTTCCTACAGACTGCCACTCTTAATATTTTTTTAGCATTTATGTTAAAGAAACCTTTTGTTTAAGAAAGGAAATTGTGCTTACATCAATGAAAAGAAATTCTTGCTCTATTTCAGCAACATGAAAATACAGTAGAGAAAAACTCTCTGTAATTAAACTGTAAACAGAGATGAAAATGGAGAATTACTACATTGTCTTGCTTTTAGTTCATTTCCTGAGACACTATCTGTTAACTCTCTGGAACAGTTTGTTCTGGGTGCCACAAGGTTGTTGTCCAGTGTGACTTTGGAGGGTTATGCTTAAAATAACTTTTTAAATTATAATTTTCCACCACTAATTGCAATTTGGAAGAGTAAACATATAATTGATTTGATTTTGAAATTATTGCTCTTGTAGATAATTTGATAGTTTATATGTATTTTATGTCTTTTTTCATCATGGACTAGAAACTTGCTCTGTAGGGCTTTTATGTTTATTTTTCTCTTCTGCAAAAGACATTTTGGTAGATTTCAGCTTTTTTGAAGCAGTTGTGTTTTTTCTCTTCTGAATGCCACATATCAGTTTGCTTGAAGCCATGAATGTCCATAGTTTTGTTTTATAGGACAGTATCAGGCATGAGCTGTGGAATATGCTGCATTTAGGTCTGCCAACACAGGCTCTGGAGCAGATAAAACATTAGCAAAGCCCCCAGTCTGGTGGCCGAACGCAGTCCCGTGAGTGACAGAGATATGAGATTCTAATACAACCCCTACAGCTTACAAATTCTTACACCTCTTACTCTAGACAGCAGCTGAACCCAAGTGTGCCAAAAGGAACTTTGTGCAATAAGAACTTTTTTGCATGCAGAACTTAGTATATGCTTTCCTTGTTCATCCAAAATTAACAATAAAATATTCATTTGCTGTAAGGGTATGACTCAGAAGTCTGTCCAGATGTCCTGGTTCTGGCCAGGACTGGGTTAACTTTTTGCAGTAGCTGGGAGGGGGCACGGCTGGGACACAGAGATTATTCTATACCACCTCGTGAAATTGCCGGGGGCAGGGGGAAAGGAATCCACTTTGGGGGAAGAGGGTTTCATGCCAGTCAAGGAAAGGTGGCAGATGGAGCAGTCTGGTGTTCGTTTATTGTCAGGGGCTTTATGTGCACATCATTTTCCTTTCTTATACCTTTTGTTATCAATATTGTTGCTGTTACTGTTCATTTTCTTATCTCATTGCTCTTTCTGGGAATTCATTCTTATCTTGACCCATGATCTTTGAATTTATGCCTCCATTTGGAGTGGGGCAGGATGGGAAGTGACGCCTGGTTTTAGTGGGAGTACTAAATTGGAAAATACCATTCCTAGACCATGACACCACATTGAACTGTCTTCTCTGAATGTGGAAGGGGAGACTGAAATCCAGGCTTTGGCCAGGAAAATTTCTCATGTGTCACCTTTTCAACAAATCAAACCCTTTCATTATCAACATCTCTTCTGGCTCCCAGACTCTCTTCTATCTCATTTCTCTCTCCAGCTTATATTTTGAATTTTTAAATTTATTCCTAATTAATAAGTAGGACATTTTAACTATTGTAAGTTTACCCTATTTTAATGAATTTTTTTTGAGTTTAGTCATGCTTTGGATCATCACCTTCTAGACATGACTTCAAATGACAGGAAAAATGGTCCCCAGACTTTATAAAATTACATGTAAGTACCTTAATGGTACTTAACCTCTTTTTACACAAATTGCTTTTTGCATTAGTTTCCAGTGTTTATAGACATCAATCATTTTATTTGCACTAGGGTTAAGGAAAAAAGAGAGTCTGAAAATTATGCAAACTGAGGGGTACTTCAGGTTAGCAGATATAACCTGTTTGGAATTCCAGAGAAGACCAACAGAGGCACTACATTTGGTTTCAGGTAAACACATACTTGAAGAGGAAAGTGATTTTGGTATTTATCTGAGACTTTTTTTTTTAGAACCTAATGCAGTCAGGTACCGGACTACTGTTGTATTTTCAAAGAAATCAAGTTTCTATATCCTTTAGTCTTCTTTCATAATTCTAATCTATTTTTGGGGTGCATCTTTTATCCAGTCATAGGTAATATATACTGTCCAAATATGGGAGGAAATGCTCAATTCATTTATTATTTATTAGAAAGAAATGTTTAACTATTTAAATGATAAAATGGAAAAAGATCCAATCTAAGCCAAAGCCAGCCTGTGGCTTAGACCCTTGTATGGGGAAAACCATTTCAAGTTATTTATATTTTATATTTCTCTACTCAGCGGTTTTTGAGGGCTAAATGGTTTGGTGATTTACGTGCAATAAACCTGGGCTCTTTTCCAGGATCTCCCAAAGGCCGTTTTCGTGACCTTCGGCAAGTTCATGGCAAATAAATAATGGGATTGAACCTAATTTCCTTTACAAAGGAAAGCAGTGTGGCTATAAGTATAAATGTTTATATACTCATCTCAGATACTGCAGTAAAAGAGCCCTGTCGACCACAAACCAGTGTTATTTATTGGAGTGGCTAAGATTGAATGATGAAAATGCTAACACTGTCTACTCAATCTGCATACTTGTTAGTGTGACATAAACACACCACTTCCCATCAAATGCACTCTTCCCAAAATGAATCAAGCATTTTTATTACAGTGTTCTGCACTATTCATCAGTCTGACTCCCTGGCCTTAACTGCCAAATACAAAATGCTTGCTGATTTTCAGGGATGTCACCTCGTAGCCATCTGCTTTTGGTTAGAGTAATGGGCTACCAGCAAAACACATACAAAAAATAATTACAAATATTTAGAACTGAATTCTGGGTATTTGTACCTGAAACGCAATTCAGACACCTGCCTCTGCAATCAATGGGCATGTCCTGGGTCTATAAACTGAATTTGGACTTCTGTCCATCATTAGAAAAGACCAAAAATGTTCAGAGAGAATCTCTATGTGACACTCTCAGTTTCATTGTCAGACATGGGATGGTCTGTTGCACTTGAAGATTTTATCCACCCCCATACAGTGCATGACACCTGTGTTTTCTCTTTTTCTCTGTTTAAAATATTGAACATTTTGGGTAGGCAATCCATGCCAATACAGGAAGTTGTCATTTCTAACAATGTATAGATCAACAAGAACTTGGATTCTAAAAGTTGGATTCTTGGCTCAGTAAACCCTATTGAAGAGTATAATCAGTCCAGATGGCAAATATTTTTGGTATTAAAGCTCAAGATAGGCAGTTTGCAAGTTTTAGAACAGAGACCAAGACTTCTTGAAAAATTAGAAAAAAAAATCATTCTCTTGAAGAATTCAATCAGAAAAAAACCTCCCCTGTTTCATTGGCTTGGTTTCTGTCATTTTAGGTTAATTAATCCCTGTGTCAGTCCCACCATCTCTCAAGGGGTTACGTCCAGAGCTGTACACCAAGTGTTGAACAATCAGTGATCTTCACCTTGTGAAAAATCTCAAAAAGTGTGTTATGCGTGGGAGGTGCAAAAAGTCAAGGTTTGAAATACAGAAGCAGCTGTAAACATCACACCTTCCTAGGTGTTTTGTGATGATAGGAAACCTGATGTACTGTGAGATTGTTGCCTAGAAGGTTACAGTATCGTGGAAGGTCTATTTATGTTTATTGCAGACACATTTAATTGGGTACACAGAAAAAATTGGAGATGTTGAACAAATGTGAGAATTGTTGTGCATTTTGTGCTCTAATTGAAGAAAAATGGTACCAATAAGATAATTGCATGATTTTTGAAGGAATTTCTCTTTTATTGAATGAAATTATGATTCTTTTGAAGAAGAGACATTAGATTCTCTTTCGGAGCTAACCTTTATGTAAAATGAGAAGGGTAATACTTTGGTCTTGGTAGAAAGCGAGACCTTGAAAAGACATAAATAATTTTAGAATTTCCTGGTGACTGTGAACAAATTACTGATGCTCCCTGTGTCTGTTTTACTTGACCAGTAGGAAAATATGAAGTTTTCTATCTCTAGTATTGCAAAGTTCATCTGTTGAAAAAGCTCTTTGTTATTATTATTGCAGAAAAAAAGGGATTGTACCCTCTGTTGGAGGGTGTGCAGCAGCAAAGAGGGAAGTAAGCAAATTAATGTCTAGGAGAAAATGGATAAGGTTTCATTTAGATGCTTTAAATCCCATGTTTTCACATTTCCTTATATTTCTTCCCCGACTTGAGCCCCATGTATGTACAACAATTTCTTGGGGAAGCATTTTAGGTGATATTTCAGGGACCACAGAGAAGAGAGAGTGTACCCCACGAGCTGTGTAGCTTCAAAGCTGAAAGACAAAAGCATCCAAATATTTATCATACATTAATTGGTCTGTTTAACAACTCCATCTTGAGAATTTCACATGACTAATGGTCAGCTTTTAAAATTTGGGACATTGTGTGCTGAAGCTTCCTTTATTTCCCACTGAGAAGTCTGAGTGATACCAGCAGAGAACAGTAGGGAAACACAATCAAAAATCTATATTTATATTTTTATTCCAGTTCCTTCCTTAAGTAATTTTTAGATGGTCTCCCTATGGCTCTATGATCTATTCTTATTTGAAAAACACCCAAAATTTCAAACTGGATTGGACTTGGTCTGTAGCTCTGCTTTTTGGGTTTTTTTTGACAATATAGTTTAATGGAATGAGCCTGGAAATACTGTCATAACTTTTGCTTCAATTTGGTACTATGCAAAAATAATTCTCTGTAAGTGGATTTCCAATCTGTGAAATGGGCATCATAACATCTGTTTTGTACAGCAGGATGTGTAGGTTAACTAATGAACTCTGAAAACATTATTACTGAGTTTTTGAATAAAAGTTCTATCTGTACAAAAGCTGCAGAAATGTTAGAGGAACTGCAGTTTTACATCCCAGACTGAGGATTGACAAGAAAAAAAAAAAAAAAAAAACCAGACAAAAAAAGACCAACTTAGCATTTCAAACATCCTCTGAAGTGTGACAGCACAGAATGACCTGGAGGATGCCTGATTTTTAGAAAAAAACTGGTGATAAATTTGTATAGCATCAAAGTTCCTCTTCGTCTGTATGAAAACTGTTCTTCTCATATAAGTTTGGGAAAAAGTCGAAATAACTCAGTTCCTCTAAAGTATATCTTGGTGACAGAGGAATAAAATCAAATCCATAGCAGTACTTTAGTTGTTTTTATTCTTACACTGGTGCCACCAGAGACTGTTAAGCCATTTGCAGTCTGTGCTCATGTGTGTCATTTCCCAAGAGAACAGACACCTGAAGGGCTTGATTTTGAAACACCATTTAGATGGGAATTATCTGTTGGTTTAAGGTTGTACTTTTGGTTTTAGTTTTCTCCTTAGGGGAAAGAGAACATAAGTGACCAATGAAAAAGGTCCGTTCTTCATTGCAGAGGAGAGCTGCTCTGCCTATGCTGTGGGGTCAATAGCTTGACTGTGTTTGTTTTATTACATATATTTTTATTTAATCACTGGGTTCCTTTTTAATCTTTTATTGGTTCTTTTCCAGACAGTGCTTTGGAGCTGCTTATTAGCTCTATCCTTGTAATCCTAGATTTTTCCTGTTAAGCTGTTAAAAGGAAATTTAGCTTTAAGACTTGTGGGAATGCATGTTGGCTCCAACTGTGTTATCTGTACAGCTGGCTTTATATGATCCTTGATCCTGGAGAATTGAGAGTTGAGAAAGGTGGATTAGGAGAGCTGCTGGGCAGCAAGTGTTTTTCACAGCTTGCAAAGTGAGCATTTTATTTTAAATGCAGTTCTGATGGCAACTGGGTGCGTCTGATGTCAGGACAACACACGGGAATGGCAGCATAGAGCAGACACCGTGTATCTCCGTCTGGTGGATGGGATGCAGTCATCTGGGGAATTTCTTAACTTACTGTTCATTTTTCTATCACTGAATTGAGATTCTGCTATAAGCATTCTTAATTCAGTTTGCATTTTAGTTCAGATTGCAAGTGAAAACAATCCCACTACCTTTTAATTTAATGAGAAAGGAACTAACTCTTAGAAATCATAGTGGCACACTGAATAGATGAATTCTACTGGGAAAAAGGAAAAATTATTCCCTCGGGGTCTTTGTCAGGGGAAGCCTTTAAAATGAAAATGCATGTAAGAACAAAGTAGATCTGAGTGAGTGGAGGTGGCTTTGCCAAGTGCTAATGGGAGACTATGGTGGGAATCTTTTCAAAGCACGTGGAGAAGCAAAATCGTGTTTCTTGTGGTGTTAGTCTTCATACTGTGGTGCTGATTAACCAGGGTCACCTGGCTAGGACAGCCAGGAGCAGTTCTCATCTCGGACACAGAGGGTCCATCCTCACCAGGACTTTGTAACTCTGCATAAATTTGAGCCCTGTTTGGCTCAGTGCTAAACATAAATGTGCTGGCTCCAAACCCAACACCTCAGCTCAGTGGGGCAGGAAGCGTTGCTGCTGTTGAGAGCTGTGAAGTGAACACGTGAAGAAGAGCCAGAACCATCACACAATGTACAGAATTGAGATAGTGTTGTCACTGTTGGCTGTGTTAAAACATTGAGCTGGTCTTTGTTGTATTTGAGCTTTTTCAGCTCACAGTTAGTTAACTAAGTTAGTTAAGCAATGCATATTTTTTTTTATTGATGCTGTTTGTATTGTCTCCCAATGAAAAGGCAGCTCTTGAAACTTAGGCACCTAGAGTGAGCTAGGAAGATATCCTGCAAAGGAGATTTAAGTTGTGCTGCAGTGCAGTCATGTGCGTGACTATAGAAACAGCTAAGGAAGCTGGATACTACCAATGTGATATGGGGTGGTACAGGACTAATCTATCTATACTGAATTCTGCGTTGTCATGGATACATTGCCATTGGTACCTGAGTTAGCTGCTGTAAAACTGGCTCAGGTGTGCCAGTGGTATTGCAGTTTCTGCAAAGTTTTGGTCTAGCCTGAAAGTGAATAGAAAAGGGATCTTGTATGGTACAGAAGTGCTGGTTCCAAAGCAGCAAAAGTTCTGCTTTCCTCCTCGTGTTACCTCTGATATTGCTGGTTTAATATGGAGAAGTACTTTTTTTTGAAAAGCACCCTAGGGCAACCTTGGGCTAAGGTCTTTCCTGTGGGATGTTTATTGGCATTAGATATTGGAAATATTCTTGATGGAAGAGTATTTTTTTGATACTTTATTCTCCATGCTTCTCTTATTTCACCAAACCTGAGCATGAACATTCTGGGAGAAATATACTGTAAATATTTGGATTTATTATTGCAAATTGAAATCACACAGCTAAATCCCTGTGTACTGGATTAAATATTTACCCTTCTGTGTAGATTTTAAATGTATTCAAGGACAGAGCAACCATTCTCAATGTTCATAAACAGTAAAAGGTGCCATTCAAGAAGTATGGAGATTTTCTTATTATCGGGTAGGAGATTTTGAAACTAATATGAAATATGGGAGTGGGTTCTAATATGTAAATATTGTGTGTCTTGAAATACTTTAGTGACCATGATATAGCGCTGTTAATTGCTTGGCTCTCTATTAGTTTAGCAAACCTCTAGGAACCCCTTTATACATAGTACCAGATGTTAAAAACCATTAAGCTTCCTGGAACAGCCCCTGCTGAAAGAGTTAATAGTCCAATGAGCCCAAATGGACAAAAATGTAGTCTATCAAATGGATTTAAATGAAGTAAAGTTTCTGGCAAAGGTCGTAGAGCTGCTTAGGTGAACTAGAAGTGTGCTTATTCTTCCTTGGTCCCCATCCTAATACACAGCCCCAGGCAGGGCACACAGCGGCTGCTCAGCGCCTTCAGCTTAGACCACGGGAAAGTGCTTGGGAGCAGAATCACAATGACAGGGTTATGTGGCTCCTAGATCTATCTGATTCTAATTCTGGCTTCCCAAATGGTGCAGAAAGGTCCGTACATTTCATCATGTCCACGTGTCTGTCCTCTATGAAAATGTTTCAGGAGAAGTCTCTGCACCAGCCCAGTGGCTGCAGCCTGAGCTGTGAGCACATCAGCAGTGGCTGGCTTGGACTCTCCGTGCCCCACAGAGCAGAGAGGGACCTGACCACCTGCCAGGAGCTGGGACACCAGGTACCCCAGCCCAGCAGGTCACCCCTGCACCCCAAAGGAGGGCCTCCAATATAGATATAGCCTGTAAAGGATTTTCTTTCCCTTTGGTGGCATTTTGAAGGTGACAATGGGAAAAACCTCATCAAACTTTCCCCAAGTGAGACTTTAATTCCCTCTGTCATAGTCTATCCTGCCTGCTCTTGACAGGCCAAATCAGTGCTATTGTGTTTAGAGATAAATGGCAGAGCTTTGCATACACCTGTGCTAGCAAATGTGTCTGCTGCAACTTTAGAAAAAAATGACATAAGGACAAGTAATGACAAGACTGGAGTAGATTAAATGTGGAATACCTTGCTGAGCTACAACTCACTAAAACCAAAACCCTGTCTGTGATTTACTAAGCCAGGAAAATAACTTATAGTTTAGACTTGTTTTTCTCTTCTTTTTGAGACTCAGGAAGGCTAATACTTTTATAATAACTGTTTATAGAATGTCTGACTTCATGATCCTGACCTAAGCACTGAACAGGAGACCACTACAGGAAATTTATGCCTCAAACCAGCATAGTATCTCCAACTATTATTGAATTGTAGCAGTACAATATAGCTCATAATAAAGCTTGTAACAGTGGTGAATTCTTTGCAGCTCTTTCTCTTTAAAATCTCCTGATACACTTTTAAATCAATTTCTAACAGGGAAACATTTTTTTCCCAGGGCAGTAAATAAAACGTTAATGGAGAGAAGACTCCTCTCCTGCCCCACTGTGCCTGAGCAATCCAAGAATTTCAATAGATCAGGACTTTTCTCTTCACCTTTGAGGGAAAGGATGACTGGGGATATACTTGATGGTGGCCTTGTCCACTGCACAAATCCTTCTCTGGGCTAGATGACCCAGACTTAGAGTGCACACAAATATTTATAACTCTCAGAAGTGCCCTTACAATCCATCCTGCCATGGACAGTACAGCTGTATTTTGTGCCACTGGGTGAAGTTTTTGTCAGTTACAATATAAACAGGAAAGATTACATAATTAATAAATATTTAATTTTATGGTTACAGTAGGATTTTTTTTTTTTTTTTAATAGTGAACTGGTAGCTGGCTTAAATCAAACCAGTAGTGATAAAACATTGGAATAGAAAGAAATTCAGTCTAATCTTCAATTTCTCTTCAATTTTGGTCCTGTCTTTTCAATAAGCAATAGTTTAATATCAGCTCTGTATCTGAAGCCAAACATAAAAAAAATAATAACAGAAACCTCCTACGGCACCTGGACATCTGCAGTAACATTGAGATAGTTTGTTAATAATGAAAGTAGCTTGAAGGGTTTGGAGAGGTAAATTGTATTGCTAGGTAAGTGAAAAGTGATGGTTTCTATTTTTATGACCTGACTTGCTCTGAATCAGGGAAAATCTCCGATCTGTTTTAACAAGACGGACTACAGATATAATCCAAATAAGCTACATTTCTTACTCGTATAAGGTTCTCTCTCTGTAAGAAATTTAAAGGCCGTATTTCTCCTGTATTATTATGTAGTGGCTGCTTACCAGGATCGTAACTTTTTCTAACACTAAAGAAAAAAATAGAGAAATTAAAGTTAGGCATGTTTATTAAAGGGAAGAGGTTGCTCGGTGCAGATTAAATTTTTAGGGGATTTTGATGTCTCCTTTTAAGAGCATGCACAAATAATAATTCTAAACCTTGCAGTTCAGTTAGGACTGATTGGTAGAAAGCATATTCTACCTCCAATGCACCATCCTAAAAATCAAGTTGCTGCCAAATTTTGAAGAATCCTGTTGCAAATCATGAAGCTGTTAAGCTTTCTCATAACCGATTTATTTTTCACATTTGAAAAATGCCCCTGTCTCAAAAATGGATGAATTACTTTCCTAAAACTATTTTTAAATGACATTGGGAGGGAGAATTTAATCTCAAATATTTAAAGTGTAGTGTAATGAGAACAACTGCAAGATTACATTGAGGAGTGCTTTCTTATATTAACTATGGGTATTTCTGTGAGCTCTATCTATACTGAAAATGACATAAATAAAAAAGTAAATGCCATTCTCTTTTTTTCTTTTCTGTTACTATTTAAATTCTCCTTCAAATGGGATTAATTTAAGTTGTTTCTGTAAGAAAACTGGGCTATCAGGCTGGTGATTTAATGGATAAATGTCTGTTTAAAAAGATTAATTTTACCCTGGGACGTCAGTGAAGACTCTGGCTCATTGTGCCCTGCCATAGTATAGTATATTTCACAGCTGTGGGCTTTGATGGAGAGCAGCCTGCCCTCTGCTAGGTAGAATGCCTCTCAGGGGAATGTTCCCCGTAGTACTTTAGATGATAACCACTTCCAGAAAGTGTAATGGATGACAAAAGAAACCACAAGATAGTTTGACCCATGCCAGTTTGAAGGCTTTAAAATTATTGACCTTACTCTAAACTTGCAGTTGATTTTTTATTTTTACTCCCCTATGTAGAAAATGGAATACAGGTGTGCTGTGATTTCCACCAGAAAGGCTTGCAGCAGGATGCCCTGGAGAGTCTGTGTGAGTAGTTTCTTGTATCAAGTGTCTTGGTGAAGTCAGAAATGTAGATCACTGTCACGGAGTTGCTGCCACGCAAGAGATCATGTGGTGGAGAATTGGTTCTGATTTTGGATGGTCATAAAGTTTCCCTGTTACCATCTGAACAACCAAGAGTGACAAGTGTGAAGTGATCCCCTGCACTTTTGTACATAAAGCTAGCTTTAAACTTGCTTATCTAGGCCAAGCTGTGCTGTCACAAGACCACTCAAGGAAAGTCAGCCTCTGCTGAGCCCCTCTCGTGTGCTGCCAATGCCATCTCAACGAGCAGCTCTGACAAATCTGCTGTGCTAAGTCTGTTCTAGACACAGAAATGACTGCAGTTTTCACATGTCTTTCAGGTTTTCCTCAGAGCACAACATGCAGGCAGAATTATGTGAGATACATCTACTTTGCAGTAGTCCTGGGAAAATTTGCTGACCTAGAGATAAAATATACTTACCTGGTTTTGTATTAAGATGCCATTGGAAAACTAGCGTTTTGCTCATGCATAAAATTGTTATTAAAAAAGTAGAGAAGTCAGACTTTGTGATGTAGACAGATATCTGGCCATCTCGACTGGATGTATGAAATTTATTAGTTTCTGATTTGAAAGTGCCAACTTCAAGTGCAAAGGGTTATCAAGAAGACAGTATAAATCAAGTTTATCCATTGCTGCAAAACTTTCCTGTAATACCCTCTACTGGTGTTGTATAGGTCTTTATAGTGCCACCGACATAACTCATTTTGGGGCTGCACCACTCAGAATTAATGAGGTTATTCTAAATTTGTGCTGATAAAATCTTTATACCACCTCATGCTGGTACATACCTTTGTTCTATAGTGTACAGAGCAGTAGATGTATACACACTTATTCAGGTTATTTATTTATCTTTAAAATTACAGTGCATAAAGCTCAAGATCTAGTATTTTAATACTTCAATAGTCCTAAAATGTCGATAACTATAAAGGTAAATGGCCTATGAAATGATATACTTAGCATCTGTAAAGGAACAATGTGTTTAGAGACCCAATGAAATAAGACCCAATGAAATAAATCTGTCAACATAAGACTACTTTAGAGAATGAGATTTCCATGAAGTTATTTTTTTATACAGATTATTAGGAAAGCTGATTAAGTTAGACAAAAAGAGATTAGAGAGACAAGGGTGTGTGTATGCATTTCAATTACTTGAATTAAAAAAAGGCAGTGAAAAAAATTCTATATGGCCAAGGCAGTCAATATTTGGTGTAATCGAAATTACCAACAAAATTCTCACAGCAATGAAAATAATTTGAGATTTCTGCATGTCTAAATATGGAAGAAGTATACATGTTTCCTTGAAAGTGAAAAAAAATTCCAAGTTTCCACAATTAAGTTATTTCATTTTCTTTGTGCTAGCTTTTCTTGCTAAGCTTGTATTTGTTTCAAAGCATTTAAAAATGCAGGAATTGGAGGGGAAAGTGACATGTTTATACTTATGCCATCTGAGTATTTTGTTAGTAATTGCAGAAGTGGCAGTGTCTAAGACATGAGTATGAAAGAAACCTTACAGTAATTTGAATAGTAATGTAGCAAACAGCAGCAAGACCCAGGTATGCATGCTATAATATATACAGCAAGTCAGCTAGCCCTTAAATGTGCACCTATCACTTCTGCCTGAGCTAGTCTCTGAAAAGCAAAGTTTGAAACTGGGGAGGCACTATAGAAAAGCAACCTGTAGGTCTGCTCTGGTTTTAAAATTTTCCTTTGACAGCATTAATTGAACACCTTCCAAGGCAACTGGCTTCGTCCTGAGGGGTCGCTCCTGCTGCAGCTTCTTGCATTGTTGGGAATACCAAGCTCTAAGTTCACAAGAATTTCAGCAAAACAATTAAGCACTAGGAAATTCCGTTACATTAAATATTATTCCTGTACATAATGCTTAATGTCTTTGAAGAAAACCCAAGCAGATGAAGCACAGGATTATATTCTTTGAATGGGAGTAATTGACCTCCTGGCTGTGTGTTTATTTTGGTGCTTTCTATGTATGAGCTACCCTTGTGACACATGGCATCCATTTTGGGCCAGTCAGTGCACATTCTCTTCTTTTAAGATTAATATTTCAGAATTAAATATCAGATCCAGTTCAATAGTATATTCAATTGCAAATAGGAACATACCCTCAAAGAGTGAGAATAGAGGGGAAGGTCAGATGATATCATCAGTTGCTAAGAACAGCTACAGGGTTGGAGAAGTAGGCTGAGGAGAAGGGAATGTTTCTTGGACAAGAGCCAGAAATCTGCACTGTGGTGAAAAATTTTTCAAGTTCTAAGTACGACATTTCCATTTGGTAAGGATCTCTGAGGATTGCACCATCCAGCTTTCAGGCATTAAAAGCAACAGCAGCCTCAAGAATCTTGTTTGCCCACATTTTTAATTGTTAGAATTGCTGATGTTAGGCTTTGAAGCAATGAGACCTATAAAGAAACGATCAAATCGTTAATTAAGATATATGTTTGCTCTCATCCTTCATTTAGAGAATGAAAACATTCTGATGGGATATATTCTTGAATGGTGTAGCCATTATTATGTTATCTGCAATTATGTCATAAGATTTGATATTTGAAGTCTATTCAGATACCTTTCAGGGTTTTTCAATACAAAAGCAGTTTAGCCCTCAATGTATCTAATAAAGTGAATTCATTGAGATGATGTGTTGAAGATTAAAGAACTAAATCTTGCAATTATTGCAGTCATAAAACATGGTAGGTAATAAAACCGAGAAACATTTTATAGAATGATTTAGCACCTTTGGTAGTCAATGGGAAGAAACAAATGAGATTGGTCTTAATGAATTTTCCTTGGAAATCAAGGAAGTCAGAGTGAGTTTGGAAATCAGTGTGAACCAGGCACGCAACACTTAAACCCCTTAGCATGTCTATAATGCAACGCAGATGCTTGCAGGCATTTCTGAGGTGAAATTGCCAAGTGTGAGCTGAGTGTGAGCACATCCCTGTGTCTGAGTGGAGCAGCCCATGGAGTGATGTGCTGTCAGGTCCCGTGCCACGTCCTGCTACAGAAGGCAGGGCACTGCAGGACTGAGGCCTGTAGGAGCCTGTACCTGAGCTCAGTGGGCAGAGCAGCTTGGACATCACCACACAGCTCTCCAGCCTGCAATGACAGGTATTCCCTTGGTTTCCAAGCTTTATGCAAACTTCCGAAGAGTAAAAGATTCTATATATTCTCCACAGTGTTTATTCTTCTCACATTTCAGTACTCTCACTGGCATTCCTATTGGCAGCTCTTTTTAAAATTGTAACCTACGCAATTGCCAACTTTAATTATAATCCCAAATTTATAAATAAAAGAAAATGACTGCTTAAAAAAAATAATCAAAGCACTTGGCTGACTATAGAGATGTGTTATTACAGATCTCTTTGTTTGCTGTGAAAGTGCTTGTCTTTTCTTTCCAAATGCTAGTCTAATTTTCATAATAATGATTTTAGCTTTGCCTTCCTTTTTTTTGAAACAGCATTAAATTAAAAAATGAGTATGTTCCAGCGGTCAAATCTGTTGGTGGCAAAACATACTTAATTCTTAATGGGAGTATAACCTTATTAAAGGCTGAGTGAAAACTAAATGATGTCCTTACAAAGAGAAAAATAATGCAGCTTGTTCCTGGCATAAATAGGGGGAGGGGAAAGGGGGGAAGTGTGAGCTATAAACAAATCTGTGCAATGGAGGCAGGCTTGGTGTCTAACAGGAAAAGTGGCTTGTGTACAGTGATGACTGTGGGAATAGTGACTGATAGCAGTGAGTGGTTGGCACAGGAGAGGCTGCTGTGGTGACCCTTGAAAAAGCAGTTTTCTTCCATAGAGTCTGCTCCTCAGTATCCTTGCATGAGGAAATAAATCAGTGCACACTTCCTAAAGCGTACAACCATGGTTTTTCTAAATGGAAACACAGCCTTTGACTATCCCTGTGCACAGGAGGGAGAAGCTTTCTCTTGCTAGTAAATCACATGCAGCAAAACCAGTTTGAATTTGGCATGCAGAAACCTGATTCTCAGGTGCTGGAAGATGAACTTCCATGGGAACAATGTAGATTTACATAAGCTGACAAACCAGTACTTAACCTCAGGAGCAACAGAAAACACTAATTGATGTTTTTAAAAAAAATACAATTGTAAAGAATCATAGTAATTTCAGATTTCCTATCTGAAATTAATGAGAGTACATTAAATAATAGTGAGCCAAAAATGTTTATCTCCCAGAGACTTCAAAATGAGCTTAGCTGTGATGAGATTGGTTACTATTTTTAGTGGAAAAGTGAAATAATGAGGGAGAAATTTTAAATTAATATTTTTAATTAGCATTCCTGTCTTTACAGAAAAGAGGGAAGGTGTAAAGAAACGTTAAAAATGAAGTATGAGAACACCCAAACAAGTCACCCTAACTTTTAAATATGAAGTCAAAGTTGACTGATTTACAAATGAATTCTAGCTATGGATTTTCTTTTCAGTGATTCATCTGCTGTTTGGAGGTTTAGATGGTGATTAGTGGTAAAAAGTTGTATTGCTTGTATACATCTGCCCCTTATGGAAGATGAGAGCTGGTTTCCATGTGCAGCACCCTAACCATGCTCCCAGGGGAGTGTTTCCTGGGGAGGATAGAGGGGAATAACTGTAACACATAAGTAAACTTCCAAAAGAAATGTTTGGGCTTTGTTTTTTTTTTTTTTGGCAGACTATTCACAACCATCCAGAAGCTCAGTGTTTAAAGGGACAGTCACATCAGTATCTAAGGAAATAGTCAGGGTAATCGGATGTAATCATTGCTATGGCAACAATATCTTCCAGAGCAGTGGATAAAATGCTTGTTTCAAACTTGTAAGTTGTAAGTAGACTTTATTTATCCTGTGTTTTATTTCCTCCTCAATATTCTCAATCACCACAATGAAGCTCGTAAAGAGCACTTGTAAAGAGCACAGAACAACAATTGGTGAAGCAAGTGGGTTCAACAATTCATATATTGACACAATGAATTCAATAGAAAACTAATTAATAATAATAATAATAATAATAATAAGATAGTGCTTTGCCCTCTATGGTTTCTTTCTTCAAAGAAGCTCAAAGAGCTTTGCAAATATTAATTAAGCCTCAGAACACCCTGATAAGCATCTCTCTCTTCTCATTTTCTCCCTGTAACTAATATTAATTTCTGGATTACAGTGAATCAAAGCTACAAATCAAGAAAGACTGGAAGGTAAAAAAAATCCCACCTGGTGCAGTTTTAAGGTTAGCCACAGAATCAAAGCCAGCACAGTTGAAACCAAGTGCTGCATCTGATGTTCTGCAGAATAATCTGTGCCCCTGCCTCTGAACTCTCATTCGTGTGAAGTGTTTCTTTGGTCCAGTGTGTGCAGCCATCTAATCAGATTTTTTGTCAACACATAATCCTTTCCTAATCAGTAAGGTGTATTGATTGTTCTTGCTACTATATTTACAGTGTAACACACAGATTTAGACAAAGTGATTTTTTAAAAATTCTTATTTTAAGAAAGTATTCGCCAAAGCTTAATGAAGAGTTCATATATTCTAGTGTGCAGAAGGCTGGTCTAGGATCTTGAGATCTAATCCTATTTGCAAATGGCTTGAATTGTAGCTTTGGAAAAATATTTTAATCTCATTACTTCAATTTCCTGCTTTGGAGAAGAGATAAATAGTATTTGTTTATATTGAGGGTTTCTAGAAGGATTATTTAAATGTTGTTTTAAAGACGGTGTGGCTGAGTGCACTGTCTCTGAACAGGAACAAGGCAATTAGCTGTTTATTGAGGCATTTATTTATTATTCCCTAATTTTGTGAGTTTGGCCTCACTGATCTGGGCCATTCTAAAGAGGACAAGATTTTGGTGAGATTTTTTTCTGCAACCTTATCAGCAGCTTCCACTTCCTGGTCTCTTTATAGGTCTTATTCACCTATAAAAATGCAATAATCTTAATTATTTTCCAGTGCAAAGTCAAATCTTGTCAGGCTTATAGCAAGTGCACAGTGTCATTCCCAGGTGGTGTTTGGTTCTTGGATTAGCACTTCCTGTTTCCCATGGCTGCTCCTCACCTCACAGTCCCTTTGTGGTTTTGGGCCCCACACCATTCTTCAGTTGAATAACTGCTGCTTGTGATCGTCCATAGTGGCTTTTCAAATGCAAGATGGAGTTAGTATCATCTCTGAGTCTGATCTGGTGAAAGGAAGAATGTCTAAATTCAAATTATTCACAGAAAGCTGTTTCTTCTGGTTTGTGCTGTTATTTCAGACAGCCAAATGATTTCTGCTCAAGTAGAGACAGCAGTGTGGTGCCACTGCACAAGCTGCATGTGCTTGCTCAGGGCTCTGTGAAAGCCACTGGCTCGGCAAACAGGCTCTGCATGTCACTCACATTCCTTCTCCTCTTCTGGCTTTTACGCAGAATTTCATGTGCAGACTGAACTTGAAGATCTTAAACTAAAACTCTCCTGGACAGGGATGCAAATGTGAGGGAGGTGAAGAGAGGTGAAGTGACCTTTAGGTAGCCTACTTCTCTGACAAATATTTCTCACTTTTTGGAAAGCTGTGGCGCAAGTTCTGACGCAGTTGTTGCAGCAGCTCTTGTTGAGAAGCCGGGGTGTAAAGATGTTTGTCCTGGCTCTCCTGTGGACAATTTTAGAGAAACACGGTATTGCTTAATTCTAATGAACTATATGCAAATATTTGATTAGTCACTGCAGAATACAATTGTAGATGGTCTTTTTAAATGCAGGAAAACATTTGAAGTTCTTTTCCTACCTGTTCACAAGCCCAGAAAGGAGAGACTGATCAGATGCCCTTCAAGTGCCTGAGTGTGTGGCTTTAGCCCTCTAAAATGTCTAACTTCTAAGGGGAGTTGGGAGTCTGACTGTGAGAAATGCAGTTTATTAAGACCTGCACTAGTGAATGCCCAAGGTGCCTGGGTGTTTACCACCTGGGAGTACTCTCACTGTCTCACCCAGGGCACTTTAAACTGTATCCTCACAAAATCACTCTTTCCAGTAATACTTTGGGACATTAGGCTTCCTGGCAATGCTCTGAACTGTACAGAAACTGCTTGTTTAAAGGAGATGGTCCAAATAGGAGTTTTGGGTCTAATTCTCTGTGTTATGCTAAAAATGGGGTAGTATAAGGAAAATATGAACTGAAATCTATTCTGTTTACTATCAAGGACAAAAAATGGCAAATAAAAGCAGTCAGAATTGTTTTTCTAAAGTATTAAGATTAATAAGGTAAATGTTTTGTGTTGCATTAGGGTCCCAAATTAAGAATAATTATCTTTTCAGGTGGAAACTTGTATTTGCTGAGATTACTCATTTGTACAAAATTAAGGACCTTAGTAATTCTCTCAAAGTTTGTGGTCCAAATGTGTGATACTAGGAATTTTAAGCATATGTGCATGTATTTTAAACTCTATTTCACAAGAAGCGTATAACAAATAGTTCCAACAATTATTCACTGCTACATGAGTTCAAAGAGCAAACTTACAATTAGGCTCACTCAGAACTTGCATTCTTCTTTCTAAAGTTGTAAATCAAGAATCTCAGATGAGTGACTGCATTCTCTTGAAACAGCTCTTGAAATTTGGAAATTTTTTAAAAGAATCTTTTGAATTCCAAGGATAAGGTAAAGAGAAAAAATTTCTTCATTAATTTATTTTACCATAAAAAAATCCTGGTTAGCTGTTGCAAACTGTTGCCTCTTACACAGACGTCAGTGTTATAACAAAACACCATGGCAGAAGCAGCATATTCGGCACAATTATGAATATAATATCCAGCTAATGATTTAGTTGTGTATTTCCTATAATTTCGTTGATCCTATAGGATAATATAATACTTATTTATAGCACATATATAAAATTTGCTCTTTTGACTGAAGCACCTTAGCAGAGCCATCTTTCAGCAGTTCCTCTGGGTTTCAGGTTTCATCACCGTGCTATTACTGTGGATTAATTAGCCTTTCCCAACAGAATGGTGGTGTTAGAATATGAATGAAGTCCTGCAGCAATCCCTTTCAAGTGTGGGATCACTGGGTTAATCTCTACATGAAACAGTTTGGTTACTGAATGGAAGAGCTGCCATGTGGGCTAAAGCTGGCAAAGTCAATATATTTTAAGAGATTTAGTAAGACATGCTCTTCTGAAGTAGCTTCACAAGAACTGTGTGGTCTGCAATAATTTAATAAATTGGAATTACTTTTATATCTAATTGGAGTGCAGCTTTAGTTTCCATCCTTCCCATTTGCTGTGTATGAAAGACCTAAAGTAATTGAGTGTAATCCTGGGCTGTCACCCTGGGAGCAGCCAGAGCAGGGAGGGTGCTGCTTCAGGTTTTCCTGCTATATTCCAGCTACTACAGAAACATTAAATGAACCCCAAGTTATTAGCCTGTGGTTTCATTATCTTTTCCCTGACAGAGGGCAACCACCTGACACAGGGGCTATAGACAGTGCCCCCAGAGGGATCTGAGTTTGGCATCAGTATGGCCCAGTTACCTGGAGCAGCAGCCCTAAATCCCCTCCTGCCACTGTGTGAGTTTTCAGTCAAGGCTGCACACTTGGCTTCCCCTGTCTGCTCACTGTCATGCTTGTCATGCTTACTTACTGTTAATATTTTGGGCATCCTACAATGTGTTAGTAACTGAATTCTTCCCACAAATGCCATATGCCATGACCTCTAATGCTAATATTCTCACCTGAGTGATTTTACCCTGCTGACTGTCCCAGACTGGCAAAGGGGCTTGCACCTCTGTGCAGGGCACCTGAGAAGTGGCAACCAGGGGAAAGGCACACCAATTGTTATGAGCATTTTCCTCAGGGAGAGCTAAAACAGAGCTGGATGTGTGACTTGTGGCTGGAATGAAAGCAAAAGGAATGTGGTCCTTGCATCAGAAAGGATGTGGGCATTTCTTGGTGGACAAGTATGCTCAGTGGGAGCCTGCTAAATATTCTTTCTTAGAACAGTCATTTTTGTGTTTATTTTTCCATTAAGTGGTCATTGTCCTACCCAGGTATACACCATCCTTAGCCAGAAGGACACAACTGCATAGGGATTACTTCATTTTAAGTAAATATTCTTTGCTCTTATGCTTGTACACTGTGAAATCATAGTTCAACAGCAGTGACTGAAGTGGGTCATACTTGTTTTGCCTGATTTCCAAGTAAGTTTTACAAAGTGGATTCAAACCTCTAACTCAAACATTATTTCGTTTACCTTCCACTTAGAAAGGGCTGTGAAAGAAACATGAGAGAAAAGGAGAAACCTGTGAAAAATATGAAAAAGTAAAGAGGATGGAGGAGTCATTATTACCTGCCCACTTATCTTTCCATAGGTACACAGGCTGAGGGCAGTCACTAGCTATCAGTTAAGTAGCCTAGTGAATAATTTATGGCCAGAAAATATTTCAGCCCTTTTAGTAGAGTATATTTACTATTGAAGATATCAAAATTGCTTTTTTTTTAATTCACCTATATAGGTGAAACATAAAAAGAAATATTAGCTGGAAGAGAAAAGTTGCCTATTAGTAATAAATCTTGCTGTGGTTCCTAGCACCAAATTTTCATCTTCCTGTGTCCTGCTTGCTGTCTCACACCTCCTTTCTTGTGTGGTTGTGGGGGGCTTCCATGACAACACCCACTTTCATTTGCAGGAGGGGATGGATGAAGATTCTAATGGTGAATAAGATATGTCCCCTCTCCTACTGGGGACAAAAGTGAGCAGAAATTAAAACCTTCAGTCCTGCAGCTGCAAGAGGGTGGGTAAGGGCACATCCTTGTGTTTAAAACCCCCAGGGAGTCTTTCAGATTATGCCTCTGCCCCTCTCCCTTCTGATAAAGTAGGGGAAAGCAAGAGGGCAGCCTGAGCTTTAGGATGTCTGTGAGGTTAGGGATACACTTGAAAGGCTGACAGGATATGCATAGCCAAGACACACAATTTCTATAGTTTTTTACCTTTTCTAAAATATTTATTTATTTGTTACAGGGTTACAAATATACCAAAAATATCCCGAGGGGTTTTTTTGAGAATTGCCCCCTGTTAGAACTAATTTCAGTACATCTGAAACGTTGCCATCTTTATGTTTTTTTGTATTTTGTTTTTTTGTCACTGAATGATTTCAGTAGAACTGCCTGTTAAACATTTATTTTCCTTTTATGTTTTTCTCTAACACAGAATGAAAACTGTTTACAGGAAGAACTAGTCTCCCTACTTAGTATGCAGCACAATTTAGTGCTTAGATTACCTGTTCTGTAATTTTGTATGTGTATACACAGCTAAATATGTACTTTTCAATAGCTCTTAACCTTCTATGAACATATGCTCTAAGTCTAAGGTGTTTGCACAATGTTTATCCAACTTGGTAAAATTCTAAGATTTAGTGATATAGAAAACTTAATGTGTTTTTGAATTTGGTAGGTGGAGAGGGGATCCTGAGATCAGCTGGGGAGCTCTTTGTCTTGGTTCCTGAGGATGCTTTGAAGTGCAGCTAAGCAGGGGTGGCAGTTCTGCTTTGTGGTGCTGCTGCCAGTTCTGCCACTGCTCCTCCACCAGCTCTAAACAATGTATTTTGAAAATTGACAGATCTCTTTTAAGTAGAGATTTAGCCCTACTGGATATTGTAAAATAGTTGTGGCATTAGATGATGCTTTTTATATTTTGTCTTCAGTTTCTTGATTATCATACTGAAAGCAGTCTGTGGATTTTAAATTTGAGCTGATGGATGAAACTATACAGCTGAAGAGACACAGCACATGTGGCAGGTTTGCAATAGGTTTGTTCATCTTCCTATGCTAAATCACTGAACATCAGCCAGAGTGAAATGGCAGTAAAGGTCTAGGTCTAGTGATCTGGCAAAGGGATATTCCCTGAGATACTAAGAGATGGGAGGCTTTTGGTAGGAATTATTGTACTATTATTCTGCAGATGTTATGGCAATAGGTCTAGTGTCTGTTCTTTGGGAACTTAAATAGAAGGACTTATTTGTTCTATTTTAATTCATTTCATGCCTCAGCCTAACTTATAGAATTTGGAGAGAATAAGAATGGATGAATCAAGTTTTATTATCATCTTCTACATTGGCAGGTATACTGTAATGGAATTTTTTTTCCTGTTGTCAGCAGCCTCAAATCTAAACTTGATTTTTAACATTTTCATTGTTTGAAAATGCAATTGACAGAGAGAAGATACTGTTTGGAGGAAAGCTAAAAATGACTTCTGGAAAAAAATTAATGCTATAAGCAGAAGGAAAAAGCAGCAAAACTCTAGTAGGACTGCTTGTTAAAGATAATGCTATCAGATTAAAAGGAAATTATTAAAAAATTAATCTACAGACATGGAATTTCCATGTACTGACTTTACACAAGGAAAGAAGAAACCCTTTGTAACTTTCACCTCCATTGGCAAAGCAACTTCATCTTTTATCCTTTTTGATCTTTAGAATTTATTTTTATTTTTTTTGCCCTAAGTACCATAAAAACCATAAGTAGAACTGTCCTATATATATTTTTTCTTACAAGTCACTGTCACCATAAGATTGAAAGAATAACATTGTCCACACACCATACTGAAAGCTGCTTGTGGCAGGCAATTTGGTGCAGCATGAAATGGAAATGAAGGATTCTATAGCAGGTGTATGCTGCTGTATAAAGGAGGGGAGGCCTTCAAAATTTCTTAAATGAAGCTCTGGAATTCTGGCAGGCTGATGAACTGAAAGAGAACAAAGCCACAGGCACAGCAGAGGCAATAGTCTCATGCTCAGCTCTGTGGTGTGCTGAGAGAATAGTGTGGCTAAATATTGGAAACAGATCACGTAAGGAATGAACTCAGGGGGCTTCCAGGGGCTCTGTTGGTCCATACAAGCAGCACATCTGGTGGTCACTGGGCTCTGCTGGTTCCTTAGGCGTGCACTCAGTTTCATCCAGGCTGAGAGTCTGTATTTAGAATCAAGTAAATTTCGTGTACAGAGAAGAATAAAAAGACCCTTCAATTATCTGCTTAAGGCCTTTATGTAGGTTTTGTGCTCTGCATATTGCAGTGACCATTTTCTCCAGAGAGATCCAATTCACTAATTACATCACTAACATTGCCTGTCTCCCACTGGTGCTACAAAATAAGTTATAAGATCCAGATTATCAGTTGTGCATTCAAAAATCACACAATCAGAAATGTGTAGTATGGAAAACAATGTTAGCTCACAGCATTTGATTAAAAACATGTTGCTGGCTTTTTAAAACCAGTTTAAATAAATATTTAAAGATCCCTGTTAAAAACAAAATAACAGTAACTTCTCATCATGAGAAGGAGTCATTGTAGTCTTTTGTTATAGATACAGTAAAAGTGAGAAAACTGGTGGGTTGAGATAAAGACAGTTTAACAGGTAAAGCAAAACAAGGAGCTAATTCACTGCTTCCCCTGGGCAGGCAGGTGTTCAGCCATCCCCAGGAAAGCAGGGCTCCATCACAGGGAATGGTTTCTTGGGAAAGCAAACACCTCTCTGTGCTGAGCATGGCTCCATGTGGTCTGGGACATCCCTTGGGTCAGTCGGGGTCAGCTTTCCTGGCTGTGCCCCCTCCCAGCTCCTTGCCCTCCCCCTCACTGGTGGGGTGTTACAGGAAGCAGAAAAGCTCCTCACAAGCTCTGCTCAGCAATAACAAAAACATCTCTATATCATCAACACTACGCTCAGCACAAATCTGAAGTAGTCCCATACCCACTACTGTGAGGAAAACTGACTCTACTGCAGCCAAAACCAGCACACTCGAGGCTCCACTGAAAGGAGCATTATTGAAAAACAGAAGGAAGTCATTGCATGCATATGTATAATGCAGGTGATTCCCTGCTTCATGAAACAGAATAGTCTGGAAAAACACGGTGCAGCGGCAGAGAGGAGGTGATAAAGAAACAGGAAAGTGATTATATTTACTACAATGTGGGCCATTTATAATTTAAGATAAATACAAATTTATTTTTTTTAAGAATGTCTAATATTGATGTGCTCCTTGTCTTTCTGTCTGAAGAGGCAGCTTTCATCTGACTTTTGGTGCATTTCAGTTCATGCCTAAAATTTCCAATTTGCATCAAGAAAAACTATAGCACAATGACTTTATGGAGACTGTAAAATATGTATTTTATTCTTTCTTTTGAAAGACTGCTCATCATTAAAGCTCTTCTTAGGGCTTTAAAGCAGATTGCTTGGGACATGAAACATGACGTTTTAAGATGACATTGCTGTGCTGCAGAAAGTCTTTATAAAAGTGCAGGTGTAAGAAAAATTTGATCTGTTATTACCCTAACAAGTCACATTTGTCTGCTAGCTTTAAAGCTTCTTTTAATCACAGGTCATAGTCTTTGATGTTCATGGCTACCTTTCATCCCTGTTCCAAAATTCTCTTCTCTGCCTTCCTGACATGCCCAAACCATAATTCTCAGTGCTGCTAAATCCACACATCAGACATTTTTTGTGTACTCAGAAATAGTTTTGCAATTTTAACTTTATTTCAATTGTAGTCTTAGTATAAGTACTGACTGAACTGTTGCTTTTAACCTTTGTCTTTAAATATTTCTATCTGCCTAAGGTTTGTTTTTAACTGCTTATTGGGTAATTTTGTTTCATCTGTTCATTACACTTCTAAAAGAGCTAGCAAAACCTTTTAACGATTTGTTAATTAAATACTAACTCCTCCAAAGCTTTATAAAGGACCTGTATGGGGACTAAATTCTGCCATTTGGATTAGAGTGCTATGGATATCTCCTCCACGGTGCTGGTGATGCCTTCTCTTCTCCTTGTAAAGTGTCCATCCATCATACCTGGCATTCATAATCTCATGTTGTTCCCATTTCCCTGGGATTACTCTTACAGCCAAATGCAGCCTAGAGTGAGGTAGATCTCACTCCTCCCTCACTCTCTCTCTGATGGAGGATACATCCAGGCAGCAAATGAAGCACATTCACCATGAATCAGCATTAGGGGACTTGAATAATGTGCTGCAAACCTGCTGGGGCTTGTGGTCAAAGCAGTGCCTTGATTTGATTTGATTTTGGAGTGCGTGGCATAAAGGCCAGCAGAGCAGGTGGCCAGGGCATATATAAAAAGCCACAACGCTATGACTCTTACACCTAGTTTTTATCCAAATCTGTCCTTTATTGTAAGATGTGGACTAGTTGAGGGACAATTAGAGCATTTTTAAATGTTGTCTCCTTTAATCCTTCTGTTGTAATCATCCCTAGCAACAGGAGCCTTAGAACGTAGCTGTGCATTAAGTGTTTATTGCAACAGAGCAGAAGTTATGCATTTCATTAAACTATTAAAACCTGGGCCTAAATGTGGGAAATGTACTGGCTCTGCAGATCTCAGATTCATTCAATCAGAAGTATTTGCTACCAAGGATCAATTGAAGAAAATTAGAGAAACAATAGGTGGCTCAGCTTTTTAGTTTCTTTTTTTCCTACCCAGTTGACAGCACAATCCTACAATAATAGAGTGAGCTACAATGGCATCTAATGATTTTTTGGGAAGCAGGGAGAACACTTCAGCAGGGAACCAGAAGCCATGTCATACTGATGCTTTATATGCTAAAGTTTAAAACCCAAAACCTCAGCAGCTGGTGACTGACACATGCTGAGGAAGGAAAAAGTAGCCCTGTGTTTATTCACCAACTCATATTTTACTAAAATTTATAATATCCCAATTTCAAAACACCAAATAAACATATGAAATGGGGAGAGGTTTAGGCTGATTTTAATCCAAATGAGGATTATAAACTGCTGAAAGTTACTTGGACACTATGTCAGACATCTTTGGTTATTCATTTGAAGCAAATTTCCTAGGCTGTTATTTTCAGTAATTTTAAATTAAGAAGACTTATTTAGTCTTTTTTCTTTTTTTTCAAATACAAAACATTAAACAAAATATTTATTACAAATTAATAATAATTTATTCTTTAAAAAATTACAAAACAAGCTATGGAGCAACAGAGTGGCAGAAATGTCAGCCTTCCCACTGAGTTGCACTTCTCAGGAGCCAGGGGTCAGGCTGCTCTGAGCTCAGCCAGTTGTAGTTTCTCTTTTAGCACCAGGAGTGGCTCCTGATGGCAGGGGCTGGTTTCCACAAGTCACTGATCCAGGATACGAGTCACTTCCTTAAGCCTCAGGGTGAGCACCTTGTTGGCTGGCTTTGGCATTCAGGTTGCCTGCAGAGGGTGGCAAATACATCCAGGACACAGAGGATCCTCTGCCCCCTTGGGGAAGGAGTGGGAGGCAGGACATCTAATCTTAGAGCACCTAAAATTGTGCTGAATACTTGTGTTTTGCACCTGCATCAAGTTGTCAGAGATAACCAGAAAATACCATGAAATAAGCTGAAAAAGAAAAGTCTGCCTTGGACAGTGCTGTTTAGTCACCTGTTATAAGCCTGGGCTTAATTCTATTACCTTTTGCTAGAAAGAGGTCAGACCCAGAATATTTACCAATGATCTCATACATTTATGTCTTCCTTACAGGGAAAAAAAAAAAAAAAAAAAAAATCTTCTTTCCTATCTAGCAATTGATATGCATTTGGAAAATGTCACATTCCCCCAGTGCATCCCTCCATTTATTCACACTGAAATTCTCCATCTGTGTATCAATACCAGCACAAAAAGATTTCTCTGAGTAGAGGCAGACATGTTTGAATGCATATTGTAAATGTGGAGTGGGGGTTTTTGCCTTCTTTCTTCTACCTTCTGGGCATAAGTAATGCACACAACTGTTAAAAAATGTGGTCACTATACAGTATCTGCAAAAAATGTTTGCTGTTTTATTATAATGGAATGATATATTGAAATATTAAAATACATTTATGCATATTTTGATGCACATGGGTGTAAAAAACCAAATTAATGCATACTTCTTTTATATGTAAAAGTTTAGGGTGTTTTTATTTTGCTTCGGTGGTTCCCAAATATAAGTTTTAAGTGTTCTATGAGACCAGTCTACAGCAAGAACTTGAACTTTTAAGACAGATGGTTTTGTTCCAGGTATTACAAAAATTATTACTCTTTGTATTAATTACCTGACTTAGCAAGCCTTGGATGTGGGAATGGCAGTTACATTATCATGTTGAAAAAAAAAATGTAAGTTTTTTCATTTATTCAGCTATTCTGTGAAATGTATCTTAGTTCTTATTTCTCAAGCTTTGAAGAAAAAAGTCTGAGAGGTCTGTGGAAAATTAGGCACATAAGATTGCCACATTGACAATAACTCTTAATATTTTAATATTCTTATAGGTACTGAATCATTTTGAATTGCAGGAATTTGTGTGCATAACTTCTTATACATGATGTTGATAACAATGCCCTAAATTTTAGTGAGAGATGGATCGATACAATTTGGATGATGATGTGCTAATCTGAATAAAAAGGCAGGTGTACTTCATGCCTGATGCAGAAGGAGTATGTGACGTTTGTTGGTAGAAAGGAAATAGTCATGTGGTATCTCAAACACATTTCTCATACAAAAATATTCTTTGTGAGATGAAAATCTTTCGGACTGACATGTTGGTACATTGTGTTAATAACTCTTTCACAGGTCTTATTGTTTATCCTGGAAACATAAGCCTTTTGCTTCAGTTTCTTTATTTGCAAAAAAATTATGTTTAATTATCTGGTTAGACTTAATAACAGGGAAAATGCAAACCAGATTCAAATGTCTTGCAATTAAACAAGCTGCAGTATTTGGGTTTTGATCCTGATAAAAAGGATAAAATCATGCCACCAACCATTTAGTATATTCCTAGGTGTATCTACTTGATTTCTGGGTAGATACTTGAAGCTTTTTGTAACCAGTGAAGTGCACCACTGACAGGAAGATTTATTTCATTGTTTAACTCTTAAACAACCAGCATAAAACCTGCAGAGAGGAATGAGCCATAGCCAGCCATGCAAGAGTAGTTGAGGCACTTACCTTGCATGTGGGAGACCTGTGCTCTGTACCTTTTGTCCTCCCTTGAATTCCCAAAGTGTACCCTGCCCATCAGCCACTGGAGCTATTCAACTTCCCAGGTTAACCCCAATCTCTCAGGTGTCACACAGCTGTCTCCACCACTACTGCAGTTTATTTCATTCCAGTAAAATTCTCCCTTCCCTGAACAAGTGGGGAAGATGCTGCAGACCTTTACAAAAGAAAAAAATTGTTATAAAGCTCGATTCCTTGGGTAGGATTAGAGCTGGCTCCTTTTTTTCATGACTGGTGCTTGTGAGCTGGGAACAAAAGCTCTGTTGTACTTCATCTGTGTTAGAGGTTTCTTGGGCCACAGTTGCAAATGTGTAGGTCAGGGAATAGAGCCAACCACACAAGATCTGTGCACACATCAGAAGGACCCATTAACACTACCTGGAACATTAATGAAGTGTAAAATTTAAGACGTGAATGTTTGTAAACTGCGAGATTGCTGAAGTTTTACAGTGACAGATTTTATTTTTCTGGTTTTTTCCTTGTAGGTAACAGGGGAGCAGTAAAATGCATTTCAGAATTATGAATGAAGATAAATATGAAATAACTTCATTAAAAATACTGAAATAGAAATACAGTTAAAAGTCAGGGAATTGTCTACCTTAGATCACCTATAAGTGGTGATTTAGAAGAAACAACTCTGAAATCTAAAGCATTACATATGCTTAGGTCTATCCTTTTTGAACTTCTTTAAAAGTTTGCAGGGAGATCTAAAGCATCATCTCAGTTAATCTGAAAGTCTGTACATTGTGCTTTAATGTTACATCACAGACACAGTAAAACTGTAAATTTAACTCCTATGTCTTTTCAAATAGAAGTTGGCTCTTGTCATATGATGTATTCTGTCAAGAAGTAGTAGATTTCAACCAATGAATGAAACGTTTTCAAATGTTGACTTAAAAAAATCCCAACAGATGTAAAAATATATACATTTGTAAAAATTCGATTTCAAGAAATTTAGACAGTGGGGGGGTAAAGATGGAACAAAATGGGAAATCTACTTTTCACATACTCATGAGCTCAGCTTCTTAAAGGGTTGGTACGTTGGTTTCCATTGCAAACATGGGAATTACAGTCCTGTTTCTGCTGAAAAGAACATTCTGTTGACATTACGTGATGATGGTATCAGTCTTTCCTTTCTTTGCTCATCTATGGAAATCAAATTTGCTGTACCTGCTGCCATGGGCAAGGGATTACAATACAAGTGTATTTTCTGAGCCCTATGGAGCATTGTGCCTCTGCTTAGGGTCTGGTGTCTGCTAACCTGGCTGATCACTGAATGATACATTTGTTCATGGGGAAAAAAATGGAAAGCCATATTTCTTCAACTGAATTGAAATAGTCAAGCTGGCTCTCCATTTTCCTCTCAGAAAATGGGGATGAGGATGATGCTTTAGGCCAAATTGGAAAGAGGGAAGGTTACTGGTTGGAAACAAAAGGAAACAGAGCAGCAAATTTGGTTTGCTCTTCATTTGTGGTCCATTTTTTTTTGGTTTTCAGAAGCTGCTCTCTTCCGATTGAATGATTTTGTCCTGAAATAGACAAAAGTATTTCATACATGGACTTGATGGATCCAAAAGGTGGAGAAGAGAGTTCTGTTTTCTGAAAATGTGTTTCCCGATGGGAGAGTGCTTCTGATCCTACTTAAATGAATGTCACACTTGACTTGGTGTGGCAGAAGTCACATTCTCCAGTTGCACTGGCTGCCTTTCACAAAGCTGGAGAGGAGGTACTCCATTTACTATTAATACTTGTAGCAGGCAATGGTAGGTTTTTAACAGTGATTACTTTGAGCATTAAGAGCTGATTTCAAAATTATTAGATCCTATGACCATTTTTTTAACCTTAGAAAATCTTGGTATTAAATGAAAGACATTCAGTACCTTAACATCTATTTTCTGGAAGCCAGTTTTATCACTTAGGATATTGTTTTGGTCAGGATGTGTAATCTGTGTAAATAAAGGGAAATAAATATATTCAAAACAGTGATAGTCTCAGCTTGAATAATTAGTGTATCATTTTTTTAGGACTTTAGTGGGAAGTGTCAGTAAAATTAGGCACCTGTATAGAAGTCAGCAGATGTTCATACCAACCACACCAGTTTTTCTAGGATTTATCTTTTAATTTCCCTTTTGTTTAAGTATTAGCCATATTGTTTGAGATGTTGTGCAATTAAGGTAAAAAGTGCATTGCCTTCTGTTACAGTAACTAGAGAAATAACTAATTAATTTATTTTAGTAACATGCATATTTCCATTATTAGGATCAGTTCTCTAAATAGCCTGATCTAAAACAGAGAATACAAGCCTAGCATAACTCCTGGAGTAACTTCACATTATTCTCAAATTATCCATAACCTTATACTCCTGACTTTATGACTGCTGTGCATAATTACTGTTGTAACTGTGAAGATAGTTCTTTCATTTGAATTCTAAAATAAAAAATAAAAAAAATTTTATGATTAATCAAGGTACACTGGTCAATACCGATAGCTTTAAAAGCATTCTAAGCATTTGATTAAGTTATCCAGTGAGAGCTGTGTTGCACTTAGGGTTTCAGCATCAGTGCTATGTCAATACATGGTCAGAATTAAGGCTTTGTTGTTTGAACTAAGAACAGAACTGCAGCAGAAATTTATTCTCCTTTAATTGGCAAGTGCACGGAGAAGAACTGGAATTATTAACTAAACATCTTAAGTAGAAGTTAACTCATCTAGGGAATGACTTGGGTTTTTCTCAGATCTTTTGGACTTGAATAGAAAAGGATTTTCTATTGCACGTGGTCAGGTACCTGAAGGAACACTCATTATCCCTCCAGTATTGTACTGCACACGATAGCAGGAGACAAAATCCACTCTCATTATGTTTTCATCACCACAGGTTGAAAAGCATATCTCCTGTGCTTCTCTGCATAAAGCCATCAAGAGTTTTAAAATGTTAATGGTTCTTAATGAGGATAATTTCGTATAACCTTTTTGTGGTTTCTTTGAAAATTAACTGTTGCTGTGTTCTTTAGATGACTTGGATCGTTCACTTTGGTGAGCAACTTATAATGAGCAAACTACTACTAATACTCCTTTATTTCTTCATGCTGTTTCAAGTCAGTTTTCAGATATTGACATAAATCTGCATCCTTGCCATGTGGTGAAAATTACTTTCTGCTCCCTGTTTGTCTCCCTCAGTAGAGATCTTAGAATTTGAGTTTGGTAAATTTGCACATTGCTCTTTTATTCCTTTGATATTTGAAGGCTTGATCACCTTTCAGATAGAGGAGGAATAGGCAATTTCTCTGAATGTATTTGCTATTCTACTAGATTAGGCCCTGTGAATATCTGATCTTCTATGCTTTCCCCACTTGGGCATGATTCTAAACAAGCATGTCAGATTCCCTGTTTTTTCTGGTGTTGAGATAGAGTTGTGTTTTCTATCAAGTAAAATGCTACACATTGATGCTGTTATGTGTATGAATATCAAACTCTCATCACCTGTCTCTTTGCTTGCAAAAGTTTTTCCAAGAAAAAGAGAAAAACTGATGCAAATCATGATGAAAAGGCTTTTGAATTTTTTTTCCTGCTATTTTATCTCTGACAGTGTGTCTTTGCTGTCTACTTTGGATGCATGTTTTTGAGCATAAAATATCACATGAAGTGTTAACATTTGGTAGAATCTTGTAAATTTAATCTGGTTTTCACGTGGGATGTGGAAATCAATAGAAAAATATATCTGTGTTTACCTAAAATGTTTTACCATCAAATAACAAAGGTCTATTGATATGGCAAATGCAGGATAAATTCAATAAGAAATACAAAAGGGTAGCACAGGGATTTGAAAACATTCTCATGTTGCACAATGTCGTGTTAAATCATATTTCATAATGGGAGAATAATGCAATGATACTGCAGATGATGTCCCACAAGGTAGGTGGTTTGGGAACAAGTATTGGCAGGACTGTCTTGTCAATACTATTTTGTCCTACTGCCAATTCTGAGAAGAAAATATAAGCCAAGTTAAGATGTATGCATGATTGTTATTTGGTAAAAGGATCTCTTTCTGTATACAGAAAATTATAGCTCCTGTTCCATGGTACCAAGCTTACAGTTGTTTCATTTCTGGGTCTGATAGAATTGCTGTAGAAAATTACAGATTGGCCATGTTGTTATATTGCAGCAGCTTCATTTTCTCTGTTGATTAGAGTGACTGAAGTCGTTGCTTATATATCCTTAGGATTCATAGATATGAAAGGTGAAGATAAGCAGTACAACAGGGGCAAATGAGACCTTAAGTCTATTGCATGCTTTTTTTTTTTCTGGTTTAGTAGTAGAAAAATACTAAAAGAATAGCCAGCAATATTTATTTGATTATTTTAACTGCTTTTTCTCTGAAAAAATTTTAACTCTTTTCATCTTGCTGCCAGTGCCTATTAATTCACTATCATATTTGAACTTTGTTAATGCCTAAATCTTCCTTCTTCAGTCTTCAGATGTTTTCTTGCAAATATGTGTTTGTTCTGATACACACTTGGGCACAGAGGATTATAAGACTGCAACTTCTTCATAAAATGAAATTAAATTATTTTGTGGAAATGCTTGGAATTAGCATGGTCCACGTGGATCCAAGCTGGGAACAAAACTATCCATCATTTGTGGCATTCTTTTCTCTTTTTACTTGTTTTGTTTGCTGTAGTCCTTTGTTTGGTTATACTGAACTGTTCCACTCATAGTGAACATGGGTTTGAGTGTTGAGCAGCTCTGTTTCTAAAAGTCAGTACAACAGCAACAGTAATTAAAATCTCATACTATGTAATACCAATAATTTCATGTGTTCCCAAAGTGCTTTAGTAACTTTCGATTTGGATTAGTTCATCTCTTCTTGGATAAAGCTCTCACAAAGATAAAATAATCCTTACTTGTTTAAGACAAAAAGAAGTAAGCATACCTTATTCAGGTGGGAACTTAGAGGGTAATTTATTTCCTCATTTAAAATTCAAGTATGATATTGCTTCTACTTCACATAATCTAAAAATGACATGACAATTTTTAATGATCATGGAAATGCACACTTTGATGTGATGCCTTTCCAACAATAGAGTGTTGAAGCTGCACTGTCTGCCTGTCCTAGCTATAGGGCACCTGTCTGCTTGGCTCCTGGGAGCAGACAGGGCTGCAGAGATGGCTGCAATGCAATATCTTGTGCTTCAGTCTTCTAAAAGAGTGATATAAAAATCTAGACAGAAGTTAAGCATCAACTTTTAAATACAGATGGGCAAGCGGGTATGGATTGGGCTGAGAAGTGTAATAGCAGCAAAAAGGCAGTGTATTACACAAAGTGCTAACACATAAGGGGGGAGAGGAGATGCCAATCTAAAATTTGGCTGATTTATAACAAATACCGAGATTTCCTAAAACTTTAAATACATTATTTTTCAATTTCCAACTCTTTCAGAAATGAAGACTGTACAACTGCCAGATCCACAGGTTGACCTGCTATTATTTCCTTAGGAGCCTTTTATTTGAACACAGCATCCTTCAACCATTCAAGAGAAGACCTTGAACTCTGCTTCTACTCATAGCAGAGGTTATGCTGAGAATACTTTTGATAACACTTCTTTTCTTCTAGGGATGCTTCTAGAATATATATGCTACCAGTTTCCTTGGAGACTGACATGCAGTCAGCACAATGGCTCTGTAGCACCTGTAAATCAAACTTCAAAAGGAGACACTGTCCTTGTTAGAGGAAATGGTATGCATGGTGGCGAAAGAGGAGAGTTTTGCTTTCCCCTTGTCTTCCAGAGAATAAGATGGCTGTAGTGCTATAGAGAGTTTGAGATTATGTCAGATGGTGAAGGCTGGCTAGACTGTGTAGCACACTTCAGAGTGCCTGGAGATTTTATCAAAAAATAGCATTGGACTGCATTTAGTTTGCGGAGAATAAGGCCTTGTTTTGCAAATGGATTTGTGAATGCAGTAGTTATGGGGATAATTGTATAGGTATCATTAAGGGTTTAGATATGAAAAGATACATTAGTAATTCTGATAAACTTGAGCGTCTTTTTAGCAAATTCTTTTATCACAGGTTCTGTAATCTTCATGTATCCCTTTTATGTACCCTTCCTGCATGAAGAGATAGGGCCAGTACACTGTGAGGAGATGAGTTTGGACCTGTTTTCTCCAATTCAAATGCTTTATCTTTCTCCTCTGTCCTTTGCAGTGTGGTTAAGGGATATGTCCTAATGGTTTCCTATTCCTTTCCCTTATGTCAATGTTTTAAAATGTTATTAGTTTTGGCAGTTATAAATTTGGTCAACATTTAGCTTCCCAGCTCTCACACAGATACAAAATCAACGGACATATTTGCTTTTAGATTAGCTACCGATTCAAAAAGGGCTGAAAATAAATAATTGGAGACTCAACTTGGGAACAGGTGTTGTAATACAAGGGATGCAAAAAAGGCTTCCCATTGGAACAGACACATGGGAATTCAGGTGAACAACACTTGGTCAAATAACAATGATATATATAATCCTTATTATTCCCACTTTAGAACGAGTACTGTTATTGCCAGTATCAACATCCGAATTTCCTGTGACTTCACTTTTGGTGTCAAGTTTCTAGAGTAAATCCACAGCTAAAAATTGCCAGCAGTAGATACAAACAATTTAACAAACATATCAAATGTCCTTCACAGTCTGAGCAAATTTTAAGAGCATGATGCTCAAATACTTGATTAGATAGTGCTGTGGGCTGTTCATGTGCTGAGCCTGCTGACTGAGATCCTTTTGACTGCTTACCCTTTGCTTTGTAAGGGAGGGGGACAAGGGAGCCCCCAAGATGAGAGTAAATGGTTATAACAGCTTTTCATGGCATTTCCAAGTGAAAATAGAGTCAACTACTGTGTGATTTTATAATCCATAGCTTCAAAATCTTATATATTGACACCTTCAACAATGAGCAAAGGTACAGCTAAATGACATTTGATCAGATATGGTGCATAGCCGTAGAGCAGTCGTAATTCTTGTGTTGTTTTCTGCAGTGTCCCATTATTCTTTGATGCTGTTAGGACATGGCCATCTTTTCTTCTCCCTTCTCAGGTCTCCATCAGCCACTCCTTAAAGTCTTCTAGGAATTATGCAGAATGAAGCAGTTTCATCCACTGAGAGGATTTAGCATGTCTGCATTATGGTGTTGCATCAATCTGCAGATTGAGTTAATCCTCACTTTGCATTTCCTCCCTCACTCTGCAGTTTTCAAAACGCCTCACTGGCACTGGGTGCAGGTATCAAATCTTTTGTTAGCAAGTCAGCTTTGCCTCAGTTCCTAGGCTAAAAACTGTCTGGCTAGAGAGTTTTGGACAGTAAATCTCACAATTGCCATGTTGCCTGTGAATTATGTGAAATGTGTTGTAATTTTTAATGAACTGCTAAAGACCATCCAAGGCTCTCTTCTACAGAGAGGACTACATAGCTAGTCTACCAACACATACTCTACATCTCCTCTGACTCTGTTTGGGGACACCTGAGTGTAGATCACATGGCAGGTGTACATCTGAGTAGGTGCTGGGAAAGATCCTTCAATGTCCCTTGGATGAAAGCAGCAAGGAAATACTCCCAGACTCCAGAAAACCTCAAACATCTCATAACTGCCTTGCAGCCCCAAGATGAAGCAGTAGCAGAGGGTAGGATATAGTCAGATGAATGGTTTCTCAGCCTGATTTCAGAATGATTAATGGCAGCCATTCTTGCCTCACAAGAACAACATACAAAGCACAGCTCAGCCCCACTGAATCACCAGGCTGTCCCTTCTCAATTACTCTCTGGGCGTCATTCAGTCCTACATACTTATTTCCACTATAATTTTATTTTTGTCGTTGGTTGCTACAACACTCAGTGTGCGTGCACACACTGTTGCTAAGAACTCTGATATGTGACACTTGCCAGAATTCTACAAGGAAGAAATTAAGGTGTTCATCACAAAATGTATATTTGGTAAGTCATTGATGTAGGCTGAAAACACAGAGCCCCAAACACAGCTTGTCTACTAGAGTCAAGTAAGGCATAACTGATGGTTTGGAGAACCTATTGTGAGTGCTGCACTGATGAAATGCAAAAAGCTCTCAAGAAATTAATTATATCACCCTCCATGACCTGATTTTATAGTTACATGAATCTGGACTATTTGTGAACTTGTATGGGCACTCTTAGTGGTCAGAATGACAACTTCTATTATTTCCCTCCATGTTTTTAAGTTGTTAGGCACAAAAATAATTAGTACATTATAGCCCACATGAAACTCTTTAAAGAATTTTAATTAAATGCTCAACATAAAAGGGTTTTGCTTTCCCTTCATGTACAGGCTAAACTCTCATTAGTATTAATAGAACTTACAGGTGTTCGATGAAGTGAAAATGGGACCACAGTTTGTAGGGGAAAAACTTGAAAGAAAATAAGATTCTTAATTATAAATAAGATTTACATTAATAAATGTTACAGATATGACATGAAAAAAAATCTGAAACCCACAGTTTATATTAAGTAAACAAATCAGGTTAAGTACTTTGACAGTAGTAGCTTGTTTCGAATTTTTTATTTTTCATGTATTCATATATTTTGTAGTACCCACAGATCTTATCTAGATGGAGTCTTTGTTATATTTAGTGCTGTATAAATATGTAATGAAATTACTGACCCAAAGGTATTGTAGTATTAATTTTATTTATAACCCAAGCCAACCCTGTTGTCTACAACATTGAGTTCCTACATAAGTAAAGTATTTGCTATTGATTTCTTATAAGATTCAGTGAAATATTAAATAAACTAATTTTCCTTACTGGGTCTGGTTATATGAGTTAACTGCTAACATTTGTCCCTGTTTATTAATTATTATCCTTAATGGTTCTTTGCATAATCATGTATAGAGGAAACAGCATCTGTCACTTAGCTCAAGTTAAAGTTGACAGAACAAATCTAGTTATTGTAATTGTTAAGTAAATAGAGACTTTGATTCTTGCAATTTTTTGATTCTATCCTGCCAGAAAACAGGTATTTTTTTCTCATCTAACTGAAAACTAGCTGAGCAGGGCTAATTCACGACTGATTTCAAGAGCAAAGAAAATTTGTAGTATATTTTCCAGGCTGTAAGAAAATAAAATTCTGGCCCTAAATCAGGAATTTCTATAATTTGGAAAGATTCTTACATGATTGGAATCAAAATCTTATAATGATGGAATATTTCTGAACAGGAAAAAAATTATTTTCAGTAGGTGATGATCAAAATGATGGTTAACTACTATAGTAAGGGATCCATTTACTTTTTGGTATCTTATACAACAGCAATTCTTTAATGTTTCAGATGCAGTTTTTTTGCTGCTATGGTTACTGTTGTCACTTGTGTGTGTGTCTATGCTGATTTGTATAATCCATGAAAGAACAGCAAACCTGGGCTCGTAATCTATATGAAATAATGTATTGGTTAGCCACAAAATTTACCACAATGGGAAATAAATACATGATTCCACTTTGATTTGTGCATTAAAGAATTGTGGGGAGTTCATTCCTTTGCTGTGGCTTATTGTTAATATCAAGTGTATGGAATGCAAATCCGTGTGATTTCTGAGCAGGGAGCTTTGACTCTCTGGGCACTCTGAGGGGGACTGGAGCTCTTGGGCAGAACTTTCAGGGGTGGGACAGGGACAGCTTGAGCTGTGTGTGACAGACCAAGGGCTGTGTAGCAGTGACAGACGGGTGTGTGGTGGTGGTAGTAGCAGCAGCAAAGGGGAATTTTTAGCACTTTTTCTCCAGCAGTTATGCCCCGTTGCAATGTTGAACTCATCTGCCTCACTACTGAACTAGAGCCAAAGGAAGAAGAAGCCTTCACAGGCCGTATGTTATGTTTCTGAAAAATACCAGGTCAACAACTGCTCAGTTATTCCTGTTTGTATCTCAGGGCCTTCTAGAGAGCTTCACATGTCTGGGTGACTCTTGCATGACTTCAGCTACCACATTTGATATGCCAAGCAGAGCCTCATAGTTAAAATGTCCCTTCCTACACTGCAGCCACATTGTGCTTCTTGTTGGAACCTGTTGGGATGCAGTTTCTTTTGAGCTATTTTGTATCTCCTATAACTGTCTGATGAGATGCTTGTACCAGGGTGGTGCTGGTGGCACACATTAGCTCTTGGACCCTGTAGGGTTCTGGTGTGTAGGGTTTCGGATGGTTGGCACAGACGGAGACAGGAGACCTCTGGAGCTGGTCTTAGAGCATGAGATTTATTGATGAGGGCGTGGGTGTAAGGGACCTGCTAGGAGCTGCCAGACGCAGCTCGAAGCAGGTCAGAGAAATAAAGGTAAAGAAGCAGTGAAGAGATGCAGGGGTGCAGAAGTGGTGTAGAAAGAGAGAAAAAGAGAGTGACAGTGTAAGAGAGCAAGAGTGCAAGAGAGCCCGTTTGCAGCACAATAAATCATCTTTTGTGCTGAATATTCTAATTTCCATTAACCAATCTAGAACAAGCTACAAATCTTATAACATTTACATACAGCCTATAGGAATCATTGTACTACCATACGGGGTTACATTTTAAACTCTAAAAGCTACGTTTTGGACCCTCTGCCCAGCTGGCAGGGTCTGCTCTGACCCTTGGACCTTTTTGCAAGCAGAGGGCATTGTTTAATCAAGGGGGATTATTTTCAGCCGGCCACACCATTGTTTTCCAGTTGTTCAGTAACTGGGGCTGGGTAATTCAAAGTTTGTCTTCATTTCAATCTCGCTTATAGTTTTCATATTCTCAGCATCTTTTGCCAGGCAGTCACATCTATGAGACTTTCCTATTTCCTGTTCCCCAACAGACCCCTCCACTTATCCTCTACATCCTTCCCTGTTTCTACTTGTTCTCTACAGCAAGAGGTTGCAAAAGTAGCAACAGAGGGTCATTTTAGCCATTCTGCTCTACCATGCAAGTCCTACTAAACCAGCAATATGATACACCTTAAGCTCTCTTCTTTCTTTATGTATTATAGATCTGGGACACACCACCAGAACAGCAAAAAGAAGATTTCTTTGCAGCCAGCCACCAGCTCAGTTGGTAGCAGAGATGTGTTTCACTTGATCATTGAAGCCAGCAGTGACTGGAGTCCATTTCTGAACAGCTCTGTCCTGCATAAAACCCATTTCTGTTTTTCAAAAGGTTTCAATATTAGACATGAAAAAAATGGTGAGACAGAAAAAGGAAAGTGTTCTCATTAAAATTGTTCATAGACCTGAAGTTCTGAAGTATTTGTATTCATGTCCTCCCTGCTGCTGAATGTTCTCGAGAATCAGGACAAGCTAATTTGCTCACTATTTGCTGGAGACAGAAAGTAATATAAGTAAAGTAGGAAGTTCCAAAGCACATTGCTGACTTACAACCTGTTCAGAGACTTTTTGCAAATTGTTTGTGCTATTATTCCTAATGCAAATTAATTGAACTGCAAAATTCTTATTGATGCTGGTGTAACTAATGTTTTCCCCTCCAGGTATGTCTCTGTTGGTGTTGTGAGCCTTGGCCATTACTTTTTTGTGTCTTATTTCTTTGGATGAGTCGCGTATTTATTTGACATCCTTTTGGAATTTTTTGTCAAATTGAGCAAGTTTGGTTTAAACAAATATGTAGATGGTGAAGTGTAAGTTAAACTATTGCCCTTTGTTTTAATAAATTTGGCCTAAATACTTGGCATTTAAAGATTTCCTTTCAGTACCATGTGGTTAATGAATCTATATAGCTGTCAGTTTTCAGTACAGCTACTGAAATCAAGCTGACTTGCTTTTAAAAGAGAAAACTTCAAAAAATGAATCAGAGGATGAAGAAATAAAAAGGATTTCGAAACATTTTTCTAGGAAATGGGTTCACAACCAGAGAGAACCATAACTGAGAGAACTTTTATACTTTTACAAGAAGTGATATTTTAATCATAGTTACAAGCAAAACAAGTTGAAATTAAAAATAAAAATTAAATTAAAAAAACCAGAAGGAATAAGAATGGGAGAGGATCAGTAAAGACAAAGTGTTATCTCATCCTCTTGATTTCCTAGGATAGCTGCTGGTACAGGCAAGTGTGATTTTTATCCTCCTTGCTAAGCAGCAGTTGCAGAGTTAATTAGTCTCCAGTGTTAGCAAGTGGGTGGCATTTACTTTTATAATAATAGGTCTGTCTCTAAAGTGGAGATAGGACAGGTCGTGATTGTGTACCTTATCTTTTTGAGGCAGGAACAGTAAAGACTCTGTAAATGGGTTTAAGCAGAAAGTTAACTAAAAGCATTTTGGTGTGTCCCAAGAATGTCGTTTGTTCTAATTATAGAAAGGCAAATATCAAGTAGAAAGGATGCTGTGCTGGGGTGGTGTTGGTGACTCAGTGCTCACTATTCACTGCAGAGCAGGCTGTCAGCAAGTGCTACTTGTCTGACTCACTGCATCTTGTAAATGAAGAAAGAAACATGAGATATATTCATATTATATTCATAAGTGCCATGTTATTTAATTCTAACAGTGTTTGGAGGATTTGCTCAGCTACTGAGCCCTTTGAAGTGTTAGGCCCTTGCTTAGTAGTAACAGTAGTAATGCCTAACAGAGTTACTGGAATTTTAGATGCTACTGTGGGCTTAAGTGCCATGCTTAAGCAATAATAACAATAATAGCAAAGGAAGTGTCTTATTATAACAGAAACAAAATCTCATTTTTGGCTCTATTACATGAGTTCCAAACAAACAGAGAAGCACATACACGGACATTAAAAAGAATTTAATAGAGGACTCGCCATAAAAATAATTCTAATATGATCTCATTCTGAATGCTTGGCTAATTAAACAAAAAAACCCAAACTAGTCACCCAGTGAAAAAAACATCAAATGTTATTCTTGCTGAGGAATATTTTTTTCTAAAGAAACTTTGTTATCTCATATCCTTTTTACATCAGAAAAAGCGTTGTAATTCTGTAATAGTCATTTTTCATGATGCAATGTAAATTATTAACATGTATTTTAGGCTTTATATACAAAAAAATTAAAATTGTGACCATTATTTGAATGTTTGTTCCTATCTAGGGAATGCTGAGCAAGACTCATCACCAACATGAAATAATGGATAATTCTGAACTTCTTCAGAGAGGGATCTGAGCCTTTTAAAATCAGCTTCCAAACGGTTTTGCAGAGTCATACCTAGAGTAATAGGGAATTTTTTTTTCCTCTGATTTCAGAAGCTGTGGATAATTTTACCATAAAATTATTATATTGTGTGGAATTCCACTTAACTCTGCTTCTGAAAACTGGCTAAATTTTTACATTGGGGTTTTAAACAAAACAGCTTTGTTAGCTTATTGTATATTATGTTGAAGAAATAGTCAGTGGCTGAGTTGTTAGTGATATATATTTCTTTAAAATTTTCCCCTGAAAACCCTATCAGCTCCTCTTAATTGTTTTTTCCCCTATGTAATGCTCTATTATTTTTGTCCAAATTTGACTGTATTATCCACAATAGTCAATATGCTTGAAGACCTCTTTGGAAGAGGTCTTTGGAACAAATCTGTAAATGATTTATTTCATTTTGAAAACGGAATTTATAGAAGGAAACTGCAGAACAGATGGAAGAAATGCTATTACAGATTTGCAAACAGTGCAATCAAAGACATAGCTAGTTAGTGCCTGGCAAGATTTTGGCTGTGTTTTTTTGTCTTTTGAGAGATATCTTGCTAAGGATGGATGACATGCTTTTAGAAGTGAGATTAGCACCAGCATATACAAATTATTGTTTTGTTTTGTTGTTTATTGTCCACTACATCCCATTGAAGTTGAGTATGTTGGTTTTTATTGGTTTGAAGTTGCTGTACTGGTAACAGGAACATGTTTAAAACACAGACAATTTAGTGAATGGAACCATTCAGCAGACTCTGTTTGCCACTTCTGAAGATGGAGCTCTAAGGACCTTTGGTTTGGTTTTGTCTTTGCTTTATTATTCCTCTGGTTGTAAACTGGGTTCAAAACATTTCAGAGCCTGGTCTTCAGAGCCTTCCTTTTTGACTCTGGATGGCTGGATTTAAATGTGTGTAATGCGAATGTGTATATGTATATACCCACAGATATTTATATTTACAGAAAAAAAGGAGGGGAGTTGTATTTTAAGCTAATGCAAGACTAGCACTTTGAAAAGAACCTGAAAGATACTCAAAATTAATCTTGTTTCAATCTCATTAAGACTGAATGCACATTTTTAAAAGTGCTGTTGAACTTTCAAAACCAACTGCTCAATTCCTAGTCAGTAACTTTCATATACAAGACTTAGTCTACAACTGAGGCATATTTTGAGTTTCTAGTTTCCAGGTTCTTTAGAGACACTTTAGAACAATAAATTCAGTTGTATTATTCTATTTTTTATTAATTATTATCAGTAATCATCATGTGCCTGTTTATCTGTGGAGCTACATTTTCTAATGGTCTCAGTCACCTTTTATCAGTCTATTCTCTTTAATGAAGAAACACAGATGTAATTAACAGTGACTTAAGAGGAATAATTATACAGATCACTTATGCAGGCACACACAGGCAGAAGCTAACTCCCAGCAACACTGGTTCTACAGACACAAAGGCAATAATAGCAACAATCAGCAATTTCAGGCTTACCAAGCAAATACAACAGATAAGTTGATCCCAATTTCTAACAAATCCAGGGAAAGGTTAACAAGTATTTCGATGGTGTTGGATCAAAGCAGAGAGAAAATTATCAATATGTGAGCAGTTAACTTCTGTGTATTTTGATTGTCAGCGATTCGGTCATGAATCATACAGTAATTTAATATTTAGAAATAATGTGCTGTGTGCTATCACCTTAACAAGCATAGCATTCCATGGTGCTGTGCAGTATTTTGTCCAAGATAAAGTAATGGTGTATTTGTTGTGTATTTTGATGTTGCAATGAAGTGTGGTTAACACTGAGGTTTGAGTGTATAATAGCATAAATAGGCTTTATTTTCCTTTTCAGCAGTAATTTCAGCTTCTTTGTCTCTGTTGTGCTTATGAGTATTCCACTGAAAAGAATGACAAACTGGTGCCACCACAGTATGATGATAGAGTGGAGGCTGCTAATAAAAGGTGTCTGAAGAACTGCATTGAGTTGTGGTAGCCAAACAATTTAAGAAACACGCTGCTGGCCAAGGGCATTTATGGATTCGCAACCTGCGAGTCTGATTTTTTCAAAATGAATTGTGACTATGCTATAAGTTAAGTGAATATGTGCTTGTGGATGAAAACTGTTCCTACACAACTAGGAAAAAAGCTGAAATTCAGTTAATAAAAGCTTGTTGTCATGTATAGCTCCCAGACCCCAGAGCTATGGAAATACTGCACCAACTGTTAAGTACACTTAAATGCACAGAAGATGCAGAGCAGTGCTTTTCTTCTGACCTCTGCTCTGAACTCTTAACCCTAGTCTGCAGGTTTACTGCATAACTTGAAAACTTTTCCCATTTGGAATGGAGTTTCTTCATGGAGAATGACAAAAATACGGCAGATTGAGAAAAAATTCACATCAGGAAAGTGGTTGTTCTTTTCAGTTTGCCTTCATGGGTTATTTTTGCAATGTTAATAACTATAAATTGAAAATGGGCTCAAAACTAGTTCTAGGTCTTATGCTTTTTAAAGTTGGTTTTTTTGCTTGTGGCCCTCTTTGGGATGGGGACTAAACCTGCATTGATGTGAATTTTTGATGCTGGTCTTGGCATTCCTTGCAATGGATGGAGAAGGCACTTAGAGCACCAGTGGTCAAGGAGTTCAGACAGGATAAGGTCTTCCTCTCACCTGGGGATGTCTCCATGCAACTTTTCCTGCAGAGCTGTAACATGGGCACACCTCTGTCCTCCACCTTCAGCTTATCTTTCCACAAAAAAGCAAAACTATTATTTGACTTGAACAAGAAGTGGCACAGTGGACTTAAGGGTTCCTGCATTGTTCACTCTTTTTGATCTTCAGTATATATTTGAGTTAGTTCTTCTTTCAGGTCTAGTTTTTGAAAGCAGCAACTCTGTGTTTGTATGCTGTTCCAAAACACCAGGAATGCAGAGTTTTCTGTTCTATGTAACATAATGATTCTTTTTTAAAACTGTAGTGCCTCAAGTGGTTCTTGTTGTGGATACTTTCTCTTCTCGTCTTATGTCCAATCCCCTCATAATGAAAACATGCTACCAAGAGCCTACTCCCTCGGAGAAGAGAAAATAGCAGCAGCTCTGTGAATTTTCCTGTTGTTCTGGGGTTTGGCTGTTCTAGTCAAAGTGTCAGGATGTGGTGATAACAGCATAAAACCCCTAAGAGATGTTAAAATTATATCAAATGGATGTAAGAGTTTTGTACAACACGCAGTTTCCAACATGTCCTTCACATCAGCTTTTTTCCTTGTGCATGGCTTCCTTGTAGATGAAACATGTTTCTACTCCTAGCTCTGGTACTGACATGTGCTTCTTAGCAAGGAGCTGTGGCACTTAAACCCACTTCACCCAGAGGCTGGCAGTGCTGGAAGCACAGGGCAGAACACATCAGTGTGCTCTGCTCGTGGGTTCGGCAAAATGGCCCTAAGAGAAGGGAGGCTGAGGGAAAGAGAAAAGAAATCACAGAGCAGATCTTTACCAAGGGCTGTGCATTGAAGTGCCAGTGTGCCAGCCTGGCCCCACAGCTGGCTCAGGGCAGGGGGGCAGCACGCAGCTGGGGAGGGCACTCTGAGCACTGTAAGTGCCGTGGGATGTGTGCCCATACCCTCCCTGCTGCCTGGGCTTCACATCTGACCCGCTTCTCTCCTAAGGCAGAGGGGCCAAGGACTGTGGCTCACATCACCTCTCAACTCTACTGCATGTGATGGCTTGGTGCCAATTTGCACCTGTTAAACTCAGGCTGAAGCAGTGCCTCTATTACCTAGGAAAGCCTGAAAAACAATTTAACCAAACCATGAGAGTTCTCCCCCTCCCTCCCTCCCTCCCCGCCACTTCCTCCCCCCCCCCCTCCCCACTTCAGTTTTTACACGGAAGAGGAACATTTAAATATTGAGTATGCTTTTAAAAAACATTAGTAGTATAAATCACATGCATATGCTGACTGATTCTATTACCTCATTTTCAATACAAACCTCTTGAACAGAATCCCAGAGGATGCATTTCTGCTTTAATCTCTCAGTAATCAAGCAAAAATAGGTATTTTACAAGCTTTCACAGACAAATGCTTAGATTGAACTGTAATTTGCATGTTAGTACATGAATGTGTTGTTTCTGAATTTAATGACTTAGTTTTATGCTATTATTCTAATTGTGTTTGGAGTATTTTATCAATAATTTTCCATCAATATTTTTTTCAATATTTTTATCAATATTATATTGAAATTGATGGGAACTTGTTGATATCTAGTACTTTGTCAATGAAACCTTTCCACTTTATGGTAATAACCATTGACCTGTGAGCTCCTGATACTAAAAGAATACAGGCTTTACTAGACTTTCGTCAACAGTTCTTGTAAGGGTTTTGAACTAGATTATCTTGTCTGACCATTATAACTCCACTGATTTTAATTGTGCTGCTTTGACCTGGATGGTCTGGGACTTTTTTTGGTGTTTTTTTACCTGAATAAAAACATTGCAGTGATATCTTAAACAGGGGAGACTTTGATTACCCTTCTGGTGATGCTAACAGCCTGCAGGAGGTCGGCAGTGGATTGCTCAGTCAGAGGCAGCAGAATTCACTTCCACATGTGTTTGCAGCTAGCAGGGAGAAATAAATGATTTTAGCTAAAGGTGATTCAAGGCAGAAGGCTAATGGCTATCTGTTCCTCACCACGAGTACTGAAGGCATTACTGGGCTGATTGCTCAAAAAAATTCCCTTGCTCAAGTAAAGCAATGTGAATTTTTTGAATTAACTTCAGTAGAGTTTGGTTTATTGACCTATGGCTTTGGAAACTTTTTTCTGCCTTTTCTGGCTTTTTAGAAATTCTCAAAGGGAAAGTGTATATCTGCAGCAGATATAATATAAATTTTAAATAACTATTACAACACAATTCTCTGTAACTGCAGACATGAATTTCGATGCTAATCTCTGAATATAATGAACTTCTGTCTGTTATTTTGCTCGCAGATTGATGCTTAGTTCCAGTATCCAGTAGGGCAGAAAAATAACTTATCAGCATTCATTAGATACGTGAAACTCAGTGGAATATTTCCTATTGCCTATGAAAGCTGCTTTCTAAACTAGGAAAGGATGCATGAAAGGAGAGAAGGCAAAACAGAATTGAAATTGGATAAGGAGCCTTTCACATAGGGGTTATTAGTTATCAAAAGCTATTCTTACATGATGGCTCACTGGTATTCTAAATTTAATACCATATGTGGGTGATCTCATCATTGCTTCTTACTTAATAATCTAACATCTCTTACTTTTGCTGCTGGGACCTGGGTTTCTTCATTGTAGCAGGTTTTTGAGGTTTCTTTGTCCAATTTTTCACCAAAAAGAAGCAACACTGTTTTTCAGGACTGTGTTTTCAAATATAGACACCTTTTCTTCACAAATCTTATGAGATGAGCTGGTCTGCAGAGGAAAAGAAAAGTGAAAAAAGTCTGTCCTCTGCTCTTTGCCTCCTTGACATAACGGCAGTGCCACATCAATTTCTGGTTTGCTTCAGAAGCATTCATAGGAACAGGTGAGCTGCCACCCCTCCTCTTGTTCTACAATTGCACTTTGTTATAATTTGTTTACACCTAGAGTGATTTGCTTGATCTGAGTCAGAATGGACTTTTTTGGTCTCAGTGGCAGGAGCTCTGTGTTTTTTTTCCCCTACATTCCCTCATAACAACACCAATGCAAAATTAGATTGAACAATTACAGCAATATAAAACTCGTAATTGTTTAAAATCAAGAACAATTGAAAAACTGAAAATCAGATACCAAACTTGTGATTTCATTTTCAGACTTTACCCATGACCCACATTTTCTTAAAGGTCAAACCCAAGAATTGTGTATACATTTCTAAGGTGTAGAGGAGGGATATTGTTTCAAAACTGTAATATCTTGCAGACATCCAGTTAGTAACATCTACATTTTCTGTTACAAATCTAAAATTTTTCCTTAACAGCTGAAAAATAACATCCTGACCTCTAAGCACCCCAGTGTCTAGCTTTGAAGAGCACATGACTGATGGATTGAAAGAGGAAAATATGTTGTTATTTTGCAGGATACTACTTCAGTTATAGTTAAATAAGATTTCCTGTATTGATCTGGACATGAAAACAAACACCAAGATGGCTTTGTTAACTTAATGTATGAGTTTAGTGTGTGAATTCAATTAACAGAGTCATAAACAAGCAGGGAAAGGTTAGCTCACCCTCATTTTTAGGTTTACATCTGTAAAGAGGCAAAAGACTTAAAAGGAATTTAATTTTTGCCCTTACCATACTTAAGTCAAGGTAGAGGACTTGTAAACATGAACTTTAGACATTTCACTGTATCTGGACTTCTGAAATACCACTATCTCTAAAGGATTTTAGAGTTCTGACTTTTTTAGAGACCTCTGAACCTCAGAAATTAAGTATGAAAGTCTCCATGTTCTTTCTTACTCTTAAAGTGAATTTCTAAACTCCTATTTGTTTAAATAGAAAATTTCTTAAGTGGAAAAAGTTCCATATCATAAACTCGATCCATCAGCTGTTAAATTGGTGTTGATTCCTCAGGTAAATTCTGTAATTTAAACCAATTATCTTCATTAGATTTTAAGTGTCAGAAATAAATTAGAAGCTGCTTAATTGTTAGTGCTTTTCACTTGAGAAATACTGTGAAATCATAGTTATGACTTCAAAAATATGGTATAAAAACTATTTTGACTCCCTGGACTAAAACTGAGATGTGACTTGCTCTTTCAGTCAGTTTTAGGAAGGGACATGGAATTCTCTCCTCATGATATTTCACATGTACAAAGGAAAGTGTAGTTAGTGAATACTGTGTTTAAAGGACAACTTCAGCTTAAAGGAGCCCAGGTCTAGCACTGTGCTACAGACCTTACTGTAAATTCATTCCTACTTACTGTTCTTCCAAAATATATATTTGCAAAGAAATGTTTCACTAGAACATATAAAAAATACATTTTTTTAATCTAGAAAAGTTTTCATTGGCGTTTTAAAAAATTGTTTGCTTTATGTAAATTTTTAATACAACTGAGCAGAACATCAGAATATTTTTGCTTTAAGGCTAAACAAATTTGATATTCCTATACAAATTTTCTATAAAAGCAAGTGAAATGAATGATCATATAGCTGCCACACAACGAAGGGTTTTTAGTCTTCTCTTAGTACATATAAACCACTGTAGAGCGTATTTGTTATGTTTCAGTGGCTCCAGTTCCTTGTATTTCAGGGGAAAAATCCCATTTGAAGGGTTTTCTGATGTCAGGGATCATTGCCCAGTTAACTTGCTAGTGGAGAAAGCTTGTAGCATACCCAGGAATTCCATTCTAATCCAAGTAGGAGAATTAGAATTTTAGCCTAGTGATTCAAAAAAGAAGAAATTTTATTTTTTTTATCATTTTTAGCTGGTATCTTTGTAGGTGATTTTAGCAGAACAAAATTTGTTCTAATGCATAAGTCTAAATTATCAGGATTCAGATACTAACTACTGAGATGTGCATTTGGATATGGTAAATATGCATAAAATAAAAATAACCCTGAAAATAAAAGAAAATATAATTGGGTTTACATTATTTATTATTTTGAAGCACAAATGATGAGGCTGAAGAATCTGTGATAGTTAGTCTGGGTCTAACTAGGTAACAAAATAGGGGAGGAAAAATTCTGAAAAAGGGATGAAGAGTAAGACAAAAAGTCTACAGGTAACCAAGAGCTAACAGTAAGACTATTAAATCTCTTTCAAATTATAACATCTCTGTTTAGGAAAATTTAAACCTTCTCAGAGTGCATGGTTGATCTCCATTTTCCATTCATGTCAGCGATATCTTGGCTTGCAGTAGCAACAACAAAAGTGCAGTGTTTTAAGACACTGAAATAGTTGTTGGCATGGGTGAGACAGGGATTTACTCAACTGAGAATCAAGTGCTGTGGAAGCTCTTTGGGATTTGGGTCCTTTGTTCTTTTTTACTTTTGGAGGCTCGTTCTATTTTATTGATATTTGAAGAGTTGCTTGAGAGTTACTTATGTTGTAAATTCACTCTTCTTAAATCATTGGTCAAGTAGTGTCCCTTTCTTGAGATGCACAATCCAAATTAAATTATTTCTGCTTACGTATTTGCCTACCGTCTAAACTGCAGCAAGAAAAATGCCACTGACTCACTGGTGGTGCTTCATGATGTATCAAAACCATACCTGAGATATTAACGACTGACAAAAATAAGTAAGAGCCTGGGAGCAAAAGGAAAGTATACACCATTTGCCCTTCTAGAGAAACCTTGAAGTTATGGATTTGATTGACTAAATGTCATCAGCTAGAAGGAATCCCATGTCTTTGTTTCCACTGTTAATATCTTTCTACTTCATTGGTTCTTACTGTTCTTAGCTACCCAGTTGCAACCTAGAAAAATATGCTCATTTTCTGCCTGGTATCCTACTTTTTGAAATTTTGGTTTCACATTGAGTAGAGCTTTTCAATAAGTTGTCCATAACAACATTCACCTTTCCTGTCTAAGTGGTTACAGCACACTTTGTTTGGGGCATAGCAAAGTGTAAAAGTAAATTACATTATTGGTTCCCAGATGAAATTATTGGTTTGCAGATGGATTTTCTGGCATCTGCAAACTTCAACCCAACCAATTCTACAGTTTTTTGACTCCTAGGCAGCATTTAGTTCATGACAAAATATTAGCTTTTATCTGAAGTTAAATCACTAAAGAATCATTTTGCTGCTAGTACACTTCCAGCTCTGGAAACTATAACAGTGTGGAGTTGAGGGAAGAGGGAAACAGCACTTTTACCATTTTTCCTTGGACTCTGTTCTAAGTAATTATTTTTCTTAATAGCTCCTTGCAAGAAAGAAGGAAAAATAAACAACTCCACAACTAGAGCTAGACCCTCAAACAATACTATTTGATGTTGCTCTTTCCTTTTCAGCAGTCCTACTCCATTTCACCACACAGATCTTTAGGTTTGTCTTATTTCCTTCTCATGGTATTGTCCAGTTTTTGATTTCTCTGAAATGCTCTTTTCCTCTGTATTAATGTTAATAAAGTTATGCTTAAGGAAAGGCTGCCATCACACCCTGTTGGTTATAAAGAGGAGAGGAACTCCATACCAAAGGGCAAAAGTCCAACTGCTTTTGCTGAGCCATAGGCTGTGCCAGTCCACTCTTCTGCACTCAGAAAAAGCTGTGCAGCAAAGAGAATAGCCAAGCATCTCTTCAGAGTAGGTGATGGAGTCTGTGAATGTCTATTCTGGTCAGTGGACTGAAAATGCCTCTGAGAATCTCTGCTCTTATCTTGTCTCTGTGGTTTTCTGCAGGCATCTAATCACTGTTAGCTCGGATACCCACCTCAATCTAGCTGTCTGTTGTACTCTTGTGATTAAACCCCTCCGTTTCCTGCAGCAAATGCACAGAGAGGTGCAATCAGTAAACCCCTTCACTCCAGTTGGCTGCACTGCTGTTTGCTCCTAGGTTGATAGCTTTCGGGCACAAACCTATAGTCAGGTTAATTTCAGGATCTGTAGCAAGACGCTTTCAAGTATCCTTTCCTCCCTCCTTCTCCCTCATTCTCTGATGCTTTCTTGTACTCGATGTACTTGAAACATGTATCTGGGTGTTTCACACTGCTTAGGTAGTTATTTTAAACATCTTCCATTCAATGCCTAAATATAGTGATTCTTAATTTCCTCTATTTCTCAATAATTTTCACATTGACAGTTAAAAATTCCCCTAACAATAAATGTACTATTTATTACTCCAGAGGAGTATTTTCTTTGCCCAGGACTTTCAGGCTCAGGTTGGAAATAGAAGCACAATAGGTTTGGTGGCCACAATCATATGGTTGCAATAGCCCCGAGGCCAGGCAGAGTGAAAAGGAATTTTCAAAGTGCCTCACCAGCTTTCTCTTCTGTTTGTCTGTACCCCTGTATTTTGCAGTTGCTAATGCTTTTCATATTACCTAAGGGATTTCATTAGAACAAATCTTTAGTAGTGCCTGTGATGAGAATTCTAAATTTCCTCTATTTCTGATCCAATTCCTTTATCAAATACTGTGATACTTCAAAAGGTTTTATATGAAGTTTATGTTTTCAATCAAATGGTGTAAGAAAATACTGCATATAGAGTCAGATTGTTTGTGTCTGTAACTGGGAAAAAAAATTCACAGTGCTGATATCCCACTGTTCAGTTCATGATCAAGCAATCTTAATAGTTCATTGTTGAATGCACTTTCATCTTCCAATTTTTGGACATTACAGTGCATGAGAATCATACACCGCTTCCTATTTTTGGTAAATGTCAGACCATAACATTGGAAGAAAGTTGAGGACTCTTTGGTCCTGCTAGGAGATTTCTCAAGTCTTTACTTTCCAAAGATTTGTGGTTAATTGACGGTCTTTGAAACTGAAGCTCTGCAAATTAAAAATTAGAAGCTCTTGTTTAAAAAGTGTAAAGTAGGACTCAAGAAGTTTTAGCAGAGTAAAAAGTTAGTGATTGAACAACCAGCATGTCCTGGAACCTGTAAAAATTTAATGTGTTGGTAAACAGGAGTCTGACTTAATGATACATTAAGGATTCTTGAACTGAAATTCATTTCAGAATTAAGGAGCTGAAGTGAACAGACTGATTCTATTTTCATATTACCACCTGAAAATTTTTATGTTTAATCTGAGAATCTTTGAAAAGTGAGACTTTCCAGAAGTACCTATTTAAGGTATTTAAGTGACTCTGAAAACCACAAAGTACTATTGTAAAAGTATAACGGGGTGTTTCCTATTATTTAACAACCATTGTTACAATAAACCAAATGCTGCAGAGTACAGAATACAAACACAAAGGGTACATGTATTAGACTTGGGTTTTGTAGACAGTCCTGTCTGTCAGCACTGTGTCTGTTGTTGACTCCTGGCTGACAGAGCAAGACTTCATCTAAAACCCGCTTATTTAGTTGCACTGAATTTCTCTTCTAACCTGCTGAATAGCCCAGTCACATGGCAGAGATATTTAATGTGCTGCCTTCAGCCTATCCGATTAGGCTGAAGATTTATGCTTAATCCAAACCAGATGGTTGAAAGGATTTTAAAAAATGTAACTCTACAGTCCTTATCTTTACCTGGTTTTGTTCTTTACCTTTTCCTTTGGTTTCTGGTAATCATTCTTCCGTACAGTTTGCTCCTCTCTCTGCTGCTGAGCAGTGGAATTCATTCTCCTGGAACCCACCGGACCAGCAGGCACAAAGACAGGCACTGTGCAAAAATGGAGAGTGAAATACTGTGCTCCTTCAAAACAAAAAAAATGTGTAGAATTAAAAGAAGATATGAAGGAATTACAGTAGAGAGAGTGATACAACCATTAAATTTCCAGAAATGGAGAACTAAAAAAACCTTGTTTAAAGCAGGCTTTTCCAGGGACTATGAGAATATCGATTTGCATGCGAGTGTGTATCTCTTATCACTTTATGCTATTCATAAAATCTCCCAGACCACCAGGGGACTTCAGATCTGGTCTTCCCTAGCCCATTTGTTTGAGTAAACGAAAGGGTGAACAACAAAGACCATAAAGATACTGCTGCTGCCCATCTTTCATCATGTTTGTAATCAAAAACCTTCACAGTAACTGTATAAAACTATCCCCTGTTTCCTGGACATGTTCACATTAAATGTAGCACTTCCCTTCACGTTCCTAAGATAAATTATTATTTAGTGTCACTTATGTCTTCTGGCTGTGATATTCTGTGCATTAATTCCTTCTTCAGAGATGTCCCTGTGGCTACTTAATAATGGGCTAGGAGAGAAAATCTCAACTAGAGAGTACCAAAATTTTCATTTAATTTGCTTTATTTCAGTTTAGTCTCTCACTAACCACTCCTTTCTCCAACAAGCCATTGTGTAGGGGTGAAATTTAATATCTGATATGAGAACAAGCATTGGTAATCTTATGGAGCACATGAGATTAGGAACAATGAAGAGATTAATTTGATGAGGTTTGTTTATATCTTCTCTCTAAAACCTTTTCCGGGAAATTCTAAAGGTTTTTTGTAATCTATGATTAAATTCCAATATATCTCCCACTGGGTTCCTGCCTCGTATTTTCTGTTTGCTTAAATAACATGTGTTTTATGTAAGGACTGTACTTCCATTCTTCATTGACCTAAAATATTTCTGTTGAGTTGTCACTGTGGAGTGAAAACTTATTTTGATAACATTGACACTACTTTCGCCAGCATGGACTGCTTTAAAATTTGACTTTAGAAATGTTTTACTTTGTTATGAAGAAACTGTGAATGCTGTGCCACTGAGTGGCAGTGACCTTCCTGTATCCCTGCAGGAGCTCAGCAGCACCGTGCCCATCAGGCTGAGCTCTCCTGCTTGTGAGCTGCACCTAAACTTTGGGTGTGCAACTGTGGAAGTGCTTCCAGACAAGAGAACTGCTCTGGAATCTCTCCACTTCTGGATCACCCAATAACATCTTGCTCCTTGCCCAGCTGTGTGCAGAGGTTGGTAGGCACCTCCTAAAATAAAGGTAAAAAAGACACCTTCTAAAATAAAGGTAAAAATCCGCATGAGAATAAGACAAGAAGAAAGGGTAATCAAAGAGAAGAGGAGAACATAAGTTTTTTTTTTTTTTTATTTCCTGATGAGTCACGTCTCAAAGATATTTGGGTAATCAGTGAAAAGAAGAAAAGGAGAATTTTGTGAAATTCCATTGCCCTGGAACTTGATCAAATTTATGTAGAAAATACTTAAAAGATGAGAGCTGTGTTATACCTTAAGACAACCAATTAGCTACTTCTCTTGAAAGACCATATTCAGTTACAAATAATTCCAAAATATGCATCCGGTGGTATGTTAAATTTGATCATTTTTTTTGCTTATTTCTTTGATGTGAAGTAAGAGAAAAAAATAAAATAGCAAAACACCCCCCACAGTCTGTTTTTGATTGCTCCTATCAGTGGGAAAGAGCTATGGCCAGTAACACTAAGTGAATGTTCTAAGTCCAGTGAAACAGGGAACAGGATGTGACATTAATTAAATTCATGAATTTTTAAAGAATGAGTTGATTCAAACATCAATTTCAGAATGACATAGCAAAAGGGTCCAGGAGCTCTTCCCTGAAGGGGTGCATAAACACTCAGTGGAACCTTTGCCCAGCAGAGGCGGGCGGAGGGGAGGGAGGGCGGGGGTGCGGCCGGGGTAATGGATGGTAAATGAAGTGTGACTTTCATGTGCTCCTGGCCTCTGGTCCTTCAGCCTTTGAATGCAATGCGTTTTTGTTGATGAGAAATGTTAGAAAGTTGTTCATTGCCCAGGGTGTTTTAGGTGCCAAAAGGCTTGCAAATGAAAGATGGCAAAGCAAACATGAAAGGGAGCATAAAACTATTAAAGGAATGTCAGTTGATGTATACAAGTACAGAAATAAAAATAAAATTATGTTAATACCTTCCTCATTATTTTCCCTGGAAGTAGACCCTTACTCATCTGTCCTTTCTTTAATATCCTTTAATTAAATGTGTTTAAATAAATAAAAAAGCCCTAAGCATATGTTATGACTAATGATATTACTCTATTGCATTTCTCCAATAGCAATCACAGCTGAATTGTTGGTACATTTCCAATAAGACCACAGCTCTCATTCATTCAGCAGTTCTTGTGAAAAGGGGCTGCACTGATTCACCATATTGATTAAATGATTTTACAGCAATTTCTAGGTTATAACAGTCTGTATGTCTCTGCTTGTGTAGAGGGTGACTACTCTCTGTTTAGTTAAAAAAAAAAAAAAGAAGAAAACAAGTATTTTGGAAACGAATACTTTGTGTGACATTTTTCTAATATATAAATGAATACAAATAATTATATAATGAAATGTATAGCAGAGGTTTAATATATATCAAGGTCAACATTAATATTAATATTTTAAATTGTCTGGTCTCTCTCTGAGAAAATATGTCTTCCTTGGCTTATGATTCTATGAAATAAGATTGTTTAGCTCTGAGAAAAAAAAATTCATGGAGTAGTCTGCCCATTGGGACAAAATTGACCCAATCCTATCTTTTTGTACACAGCCTCGTAATTTTTGGGAAAAAAAGAGAATAAATTATTATCTAAGTGTAATATTTAATATATGAGAGGTACAACATATACTAAGTTTTATAAGCTCTCCACTTCTTACACTCAGATGCTCCATAATACTCAAGGCAAAAAGCTTTTGTATAAAAGTATAACAAATGATATATTTGTATTATGTGGAAAAATAAAAAAGAAGGAGCCATTTGAATACCTATTGCAACTTTCCCAGGAGTCTTTCAGCACTTGCATGGTCCACAACAGGACATTCTATGACTTTGTTATAGATTCTCATTTACTGGAAAGCAGAGTCAGAATGCAGCTGGTTTGTTCCATATTTAGCAGTTTAACTATTTATTAACTGTCACAGCTCTCACCCTATCCAAATATGTAACACTGAGAGCATTCAATTATACACTGAGAAATCTCCATTACTGAGCATGAGGATCATTAACATAGCACAAGTTTAACTAATAAAGCTGAAAACAACTAATAAATCTACCTGTTTTTATTGTCAATTAAAGTCTGCATACATCCTATGACAGTCATTAAAAATTAAGTGGATAGATACAATCAGAGATAATCATGCATGCCACTTATCCCCGAGAACGAGGCACTGTTAATTCATAGGAACTGAAAGCCTAATTACTTCTATCACTGTAATTGATGGGCTTTGTATGTACTGCTTCATCATAGAAATTAATGTGAAATAAAATTTCCTCTAATTTATTGGCACTTCTGAAATAAAGGAATACTAGTTAAATATGCAGAATTCTGCATATGTGTGCTATTGGAAATTTCAGTATTAATTTCTGCAATTTTTCATAAGCATATTTCAGCATGGTGTTTAAGTATACTGTAATTATTTCATTACCTAATTGCCTAATATGTTATTGACCATGTAGTAAAATTAATTTTTCATTGGTGAATATGTTCATTGACCATACTTTCTGTGTTTGAGATAGGGGATAGCTCATGGTATTAAATCATCCTATAGTGAGCCAAAGGCTGTCTAAAACACACATACAAGGTTACATTAATATTCAAATATTAATTTTCCTGCACCTGTGGTGTTATTGGCATCTCTTTACTACCCGTTAAGTACATTGAAGGTAGGAATGCTACCTTCCCTGTCTAACTTAGTCATTTTCTCATATTCCTGTAAATTCAGCAACATTGGCTAAGTTAATCTGATGGCAGCATGACTGATAAAATTCTGCTTTCTTGATACTAAGGACATGCAATAGAATTCAGATTAACTTGCTGGAGTGAGTACACTCTAAAATTATGGGGTTTTTTGTTTTTTTTTTTAACTCTCAGCTTAGTGTAGATTTTTTAATGTATTTTTTATATATTGAGCCAACTATTTGCCAGCTCTTTGAGGTTTTGTTCCTGGAAAAAGTGAACACTTTTCTAGAGATATCACTGTCTTCCCTGGTAATCGTAAGGCGCAAAGAGTCTTGGCATTGTGCTGTGTAGCAGGATTGTGTGGGCATTTTGATATCTGTTGTAACAAAAACTTTAATGCTGGTTAAGCATTTGGGCAAGACTGATCAGGCTTCTCTTCTGAATAACTTGGGAAGTGTCCCTCTTGTCCTTTCTCCTGTTCTCTCTGGCCTAAAATGCTGTCATTCAGAAAATGAGTGTCAATATATTCAGGTTTTGCAGCACTCTTGGTGATCCCATACTTTACAGCTCACAAAACTGATAGCTGGAGACAAAACACCTTGTTGAAATGAAAAATTAACACGTTTATTTTATATATGTAGAGTTTACTATTTCCTGTATTCAAGCTAGGCCAAATGTCTCTCTGCTGGGATATACAGGGTGGGCTGAATTAAGGCATGTGGTTCAGGATTGGTTTGGGTGTTGTATTGTGTATTTTTAGACATATAAAGATGTGTTTTTGATGAGATAGAGTTGCTTCCCTCCCCTTTCTAGTTGCACTATCTGACCTGCTTTCTGTCTTTACTTACTGTTCCTGTATTCCAGAAAGAACAAACTTTGCAGTCACTTTTGTGGTTTTATCTATCCTTCAGAGGGAAAGAATTGAAGGTCTACGTACTTAATTGCTGAAAAACTGCTGAAGGTGGGTTAGCTGTTTTATACAAATAAAGGACCCTGACAGTCAGTGGAGGTTTCTCAAAGATCTGTCCCACACATTTCGTAGGGGATTGATGAGTCCCTGTACTTGAATGTTACAGGTCAGTGGTACAGGATGTTTGATACTATGGTGTCATTTTCTTGAGTCCTTTTGGAGCAGTGGAAGCAGCTTGGAGTAGTATTAGAAAAATTAGTCATTAGAAAATTTATTGACTTTTTCTACACCTTAAGTAATTTTTCTTCTCCCAAAAGAGAAAGAGTTGTGGGCAGCAGCTCATTCTCAGATGCTGAGAGAACCAGCAGTGAGAAACTGAGTATTAAAGGTGGAAAAAGACATCTCTATGTCTCTAGGCTCAGGGAAGGGACAGAGGTTTGATTTTTATTTGTTGGGTTATTTGTATTTAAGACTGTAAAAAAAATTCAGTTGGTATTACCAGAATAATTTGCTAAAATGGAAGTGCAGAAATGCAATCCCTTCCTGCTTTTATTTATGCTGTAAAATTTACTTGTGTTTATATACCTAGGTAAACCTGAAAAATTGTCTAAGAATATGCTCTAATTCCGTTGACAGTTTCACAGATAATTGAGTGGGCAATAAAAAGGGAGACATTTTCTCAGTCATATTTAAAAACTATCTTTGATCTGTTGGATTTTATTATTGGAACAAATAAGCAAGAAGATATTGCTGTGAGTAGAATTAACTTTATTCAAAGTTAAAAATATTGTTTTAAAATGTAAAAGATCTGGCATTTCCCTCTAGAAAAATCATCAAAAGGATTTACACTAAAAGCTCCCAAACACGATGGAAACACCTTTAAGAGGCAATGTTGTAATTATGGGAAGAAGATAGCTGAAATACCTGTGCAGAGATCTACTCATGACTTGACTTTCTAAAACATGATATTAGTTTAGAATTTGAGCAAAGATGTTATTAATTTTTGAGGGGGGGGGAAAGAAAGAAACAAAATAGGCTGTTCTGGATAAAAGTTTCCAGTATTCCAGTATTTCACTTGAAAAGATTTATAGTAGTATAGGTTATAATTTCAAGGGAAAATTTTGAGGAAAAAGAGATAGAAAAAAAAGGTTTTGTAAAGATATTATTGATTTACCCATAGTTTGATGTTTTTATTCAGATTGCTTTATCAGAATAAACATGTATGATGATTCTTTCAAATTAAGGATTTGCAATAAACCAGATTTATTGTTAGACAGTAATAACAAAGTATGGAAATACCAAAGGAAAAGTAAAACCTGCTGTGATAGCTGACAATTCCTTTTTCCATCAAACTTATTTAAACAAATGTAGATGACAAGAGATTTGAGCAGGAAGGAAGGGTCTTCAGTAATGGCAATGAAGAACTTGGATTTATTTGCTGGATTTTCTATTGACTCTTCCTCTAACCATGAGCAGGTAATTTCCCATGTCCCAGTTTCCTGCCTTTTGTTCCCATTTCCGTAACCAAACCACAATTATTCTGTCTGTCTCTTCTGTTTTGTTTCATTTTCTAGGTTACAAATTTCTGTGCAAAGGGAATATGCTCTATGAATATGCTTGGTTTAATGGATCTTGGGAATTTGTAAAGGCTATTCTGATACCAACAAATAATTATAGTTTCAATAATCTTTGAAAAACATTTACCAAAATTTAATGCTTTAAATTTCGCTATAATTAGTTTTACTTCAGTGTTTCTGTGAAAGGAACCACATAATAAGCGATTAACTAAGACATTTAGCACTGAATTGCTTTTTCATGGCTCCTTGCTTCCATTAGAGAAAAAATATGTGATTTCTTTGGCTTCTCTTCTCTGGATTCAAAATGGATAAACTGTACTGATAATTCTTCATAGCTTGTAGTGGTTGGTTATCACCAATTGCATGGTCATTAGCCACTGTAACTGCAGTGGTAATGCTAAACCTGAGATCCTTCTGTTTTGTTCCTAGAATGCCTTTATTACACAATTCCGTTTCAGAATATGCTTTTTTTTTTTTGTCCAAACTCTGAACATTTTAGCTAGAGAGCAGAAACTTTTTGAAATTATTATATCACTCCTTCACGCTGCTTGAACGCTTCAGTAAGTCAGATTCAGGCTTCCTCTATTGGCACCACATTCCGTTTGCTGTTATCTGTGGAAAATAATGTTATTTATGAATAGAATTTCTTGGTGAAAGCAGACTCAGCACTTTCTGCTAAGCCCACAATCTGACCAAAGAACATTTTATTTCCACTGTAGCTCCAACTAATTCAAGACAGTGCAATGTTGGAAATGAGCATATCTCTAAAGATGAGCATGTCTCTAAAAATACTATATATTTGTGTGAAAAATCTTTTAAGTGGGATTTTCCAATCTTATAGCCTCAATCAGAGATTTGACAGCAGTAAAACTCTTCTAGCTATTCCTAAAGATGCCAAATTTCAGGTAGATCCTGCAGCTATTGTTAGATAAATATGACAACATTAATTTGATAAATACGTATTTTAACATAGAAAGTGAAAAATTTTCCTGGAACCCAAACAAAAGCAAAATTTCTATGCTATTATGGCTGAAAATCTAAAAAAAGCAGTTGCTCTGAAGAGGAGAAGGTGTTCACAAGTATTTCTGCTCTTCACTTCCTGCATTAAGACCCTGAAACATTATTCTTTCCTGCCCTACATTCCATTTTAACTCAGAAGTTAAAAATCACACCATCAAGATCTATTTCACCAGCATCTCTGTCCCCTCATTATAGTAAGGTATCTAGTTTGGGTTTTTTTCCTTAAAAAGAAGAAAAGGCCAGTGTATTTTTCCCATATGGCAAACTGCTGGATTTTCTCTTCTGCTGTCAAAGCCTGTCCCAGGCCCCCTAAGTGTACCCTGGGACAAAATTTATTTAAACTTCATAGTCCCTGGTTTAATACAGCAGAGTGCCAAACATTCCTTCCTATTTTCTGAACTCTCTTCTAACAGCTTCCTGTCTCAGAGCTCTGCTTGGAGCTCAGCTGATGAGATCCATACCTCTGTATGGAGCTGTGTGACAAAGGCTCTGGCACTTAAGTACTACCCAAGTAAGAGTAATTTGTTTACATTTACTTTGAATGTCACTCTCCCTTGACAAGAATACTAAGCAGGTTAAATGATTGTGGGTTCATGTACAAAACCACTGATTATATGCTAATTTCTGTCCCTTTGCTGAAAGTCAGTATCTTCAAAGCTGAGATTGAAAAGTAAAAGATTCTCAACAAGTAATGAGAATTCTCTACCTCTTCCTGCAGTGCCCCCATTATTCCATATTATTTATCTTCTTTTTTCTAGGATATTAATCTACACAAATAACATTTTTTTTCTGATATAAGCTTCTGAATATGTTTTAAAGAATCAATAGTAGGCTTTAAACTGTAACTTAGAGGATTTTATTTTCCTCTTAATTGTCATTGATAATTGCATACGTGTGGCCAGTCTACAGCTGTAGAAGTATAAAGAGCTATAATTTAAAGGGAGTCATATGATTAGGAACCATTTAACTGAGCATTCAGTTTCAGAAATATTTGTTGGGTGAAACACATTTATGTGTCAGCGTATTTTCATATACATTCTTTTAATAATCATGAATTGGTAAATATCTTAACTCTCAGCCTCAAAAAGATCATGAAATTTTGATCTTCATCAAATTGAGACCTAAAGAGCAATGAATGAGGAGCAGAATCAAAAGTAGATTTTTCACCTTGAAGGAATGATGGCATGAGCTTGAATCTGTATTAAGAAGCTGCACATGCACTTTGCTGATTACCAGCAGTGGCATGGCTCTATCATATGCAAATGCAGGAGATTTTGCTTGATAAGGGTTTGACCTGATTAGGATGCAGGGAAACCCAGCAGCAACGCAGGAGTCATCAGTGTGAATTACAGCTGGAATGACAAATCAGGCTGGCATTGGAGAGGGCACAATCCAAGGTTGTGCATCTCTGCCATGGGGCTCTGCACTCGGATTGGCCACAGAGCAGCACAAAGGATGGAGAAGGCTGTGCACAGAGCCAGGCAGGAGATGAGCTCCATACTGAGGGAGAGCTTTCCAGCCTGATACTGCCTCAGTCTCAATGGCTTTGCTATTTGCCAGCTGTTAGCTGAGGGCTGGTAAAATAAAATGTCTTTGGAAAAATTGTCCAGCAGTGCAAGGTAAAAATATAGATTGAGGTTAAAGAGTTTTTCAAGGAAAGCATTCTAGAACTGAGATATTTGCTGAGATGAATTATTTACCTTGATTTGCATATTGGATCTTATCCAAAATTTCACTTCCGTGCCTTGTAACACCTAAAAATCCATGAAGTCCATTCTAACCTTAATCCAGCTGGGGAAAGCTGTAAGGCTAAACACGAGGATTTTAAGCAATGTTGACATATTAAACCAACAACAAAAAAAAAAGAAAAAAAAAACCAAACCAAACAAAAAAAATAAAAACAAGAAAACCCACAAAAAACCACAGCAAACCCCAAACGAACAAGAAAAACCAAAACCAAACAAAAAAAAAAGAAAAACAAAATCATCTCAGAAACTCAGTATTGGTCTGACCTGAAACATCAATGTTGATGCACTTTGATTAAAGGAACACAAAAGAAGGATCCAGCAAAAGGATTCCAGAAGAAACGTGTTGCATGTGGAATAGTGATATGTAATTTGGAAGTAAGAACCTCAAATAAGTTAAAACATATTTTTTTATGTTCAACAGAAAATCAGAGATGAGAAAAGAATTTGCCCCATTGGGCAATATTGATAAGTCAGAAGGTTATTAAAAAAGGTTAGAGCATTGATTGAAATCAAGTCTGGAGACGGAATTTATAATGTGTCCTGTCTTAATTTTTCTTTAAAGTGTCTTTTCTTTGTAGTCTGCAATGTCTGATTTAAAATGCAAACAAGAACCAGTTATGAAGGGGCAAATCTCCTGTGTGTGGTGCCCACACAGAACAGGCATGCCCATTTTCAGGTGACCATTATCTATTTTGTGCAAAGACATAGAGTGAAAATAGTAAAAAAAGAACCACCTAAACACCCCCAAAGTATTAACATTTACTTCTGCCCTTGTGGCTGCAGTGGTCACATGAGCATTTAGGGCCATCTACTTGCCTGGGTGCAGGTGACTGATGAAAAATACCGATATTTTTATAAAAAGAAGGGAAAATAAATAATTTGCAGACAATAAGAAGTCCATTATAAAGGTAACTCTAGGGAAACAGGACTAATGTGGCTACTGAGAAGTACCAAGCTCTACAAACTTCACTCTTATGGTTCTCTGTTTCCAAAGAATACACAGGGCACTGCATTTTGGTAACATTTTGTCTTTTTGATAGCTGCTGCTTCATTACAATAAAAGAAAATTTTAAAAAAGGGCAAAAGCCCAAACAAACATACAAAAAAATATTTCTTTCTCAGTTCCAGTGCAAGATTGGACTTGTTAGGGTAAAAAACAGCATTTCAGGAAATGTTGATTTTGTTTCACATCATTATGGGATTTATCCTAGTTAAAAGCCAAAATAATCTGTTAATAGCCCCTAATAATCCTGTTATTTTCTATCACAAATTAACACAGAGCTTGAATTTAAAGGAAATGTTTCTGCAACAACTCAGCAGGAAACAGTAACAGCCTACCTTAGATTCCAGGCCTGCAGAGAGTAAAGCACTGACTACACAGTCTGTTCCTGTTTCAAATGTGTTCTTTGGGAATTAATTGGAAAGTACATTCAAAGTCCAATAATGAAAAAAATTGCAACTTGAGAGCTCCTATCATAGTTTGAAGGCACATTCAATTTCTTTTTTTTTCTTTTTCCAAGGCAAAGCACTTTTGTATTTTTGCCAATAGAACGAGTGGAACAGAGATTCTTTACCCTTTTTGACTTTTTAACCAGTACCAACTATTGCTCTGTGATATTGTACGAATTCTACAGATATTAGGCCTGGTATCATGACTTGTCAATGGGAATCATTGCATCAGCTCAACTGGGACCAAGATAAAGCCCTGAGAGCATCTTTGAATCTAGCAAAACAACACAATGAAACATTTATACACCTAAAGAGCCTCAGAAATGTTTCTGGAGTTCCTTTAATATGGGTCAGTCTCTTCAGTATTAATGATGAGTATGCAAAACCTGGAGAAATTTTTTTTTTTGTGCTGCATGCTTTTTTCCATTTATTTTTATATTAATGCCTGTGTTAGTGACCGAATAAGACATAGTAGAGGAAATCTGTGTTCTTCCTAAATAAATTCTGTAATGGTGGCACGTTTTTCAATGTCATTAAATGAAACTGCTGGATCAAAGTAATATTTTTTGCATGTAATAATGGTGCTTACAAGGTTAAAAAAACCCCAAAGAACCAAAAAAATCCAAACCAACCAACAAAACAGAACCAGATAAAGAAAACCCCACTATACAAATAGATACCAAATCTATTACTTTTCTAATATATAAATAATGCAAACAGATGGATAACCTAAAATGTTGCTCCCAGGAATTCTTGTTAAGAGGAAGGAAATATATTATACCTACAGGGAATGTGCCTATAACCTTTGCAAACCTGGGGTTAAGGCACAAGGATCATCTCACTGTTTTAGTCAACTCACATTCTAATATTGAGAAGCTAATGCATAATCTGCACTCTCAAAGAGCTACAGACAGACAAGTTTTGATAGCAGACTGCATTGGAAATATCTTCCTTGCTTATATTAAATAGGATCTAATAGGATCTAATTTTAAACCGTCTTATATTGAATATTAGTGTCGAAAGTGACAGCTTTTCCGTATTTCAAACAGTGGTGTCCCTCTGCTAGATAAAACAGTATATATATTTTTGAAAATAATATTACTTTTCGCTTAGTTTTAAATGGAACCAATTTTAGATGTTGTTCTCCTACGCTTGGATGTTGTAGGTACTTAGCCTGTTGGTACCACATGAGTGGGAAATACAACACAAAGGGCTTTCTTGTTGTGCTGGTTTCTGCCTTTCCAAGCAGTCTGCCTTTTGCATGAAAATGGCTCCAGTTTCCTTGGCAATATTCTGAAGAGAGCTCTTTCCCTCAGGAATAGGAAAGCATTTAAACACATTTTTAGCCAACTCACATTTTGCAGATTGGACATTTACCTATGATAAATAAGGTCAGGATTTGGCCTACAGGGGAGGAGAGAGGAAGGACTGCGTAGCTGAATGGGATCTTTAATGGGGTTGGTCTGTTTCTGGAAATACTTTGTATGTGGCTATGCCTTACAAAGCCTTCAGCACTGTCAGGTATCCCTGGGGAAGCACAAATCACTCCTTCCATCCTTCTGGAGCAAGTGAGGAGAGCCCACGGTCAGATGTTCCCACGCCCACGCCTGCCCTGGTTGGGGCTTCTCTGAAGGTGCCTTGTTGAGGAAATATGGGGAGCCTGCTTCTTCCCATTGATCCCAAATGGACATATCGGAGACATTTTGGCTCCATCTGCGCAGCTTCTGGCCAGTTCAAAGGTAAAAATTCCAGTGCTGGAGTTTAAAGCACGTTATAAAGGAACAACTGCTTCAAGATAAGTGGAAAGGACTACACAGCTGATTTCTCACACTTCCTTCCCATGTAGCCTTCAGTGGGCAAAATGTACTTTAATTTTAGGTATGACGTGCAACCTTAATACAGAATCAGAGTTCTGGGAAGTATTTTTGGCAAGTGCTGCACCGTATCAGTTTCACACATGCACATGCTTTGTTGCAGTGTTCGCAAAGTAGATAAGGATCTTGCCTAGGATAATCAATCTGTTTAACTCTTCATCAGCTGTGGTTGTTAAATTATGGTTTATTGGTAGTTTTATATGCCTATTGTCTCATATTACTTACAGATTTGACACCAACATGTGTGGTGGATGCTTGTACTTTGCTTGTCTCTTTGAGACATTAAAAGAATTTAATGTAATATTAATTTTGGGCTTTGGACAAGGAATTAACTCCTAAAATTGTGCATTAAACATAAATCATGGTGCTGTACCTTCTTATAACCCAAACACCTGATCCCTTTGCTCAAATCTGCACTAATTGCATGTTAACTGTACTTAAAAATTAGTAATCAGGAGTTTGGCAAACTAATTCTCTTCAATAAAATGAGTATAGGACTACATTTTATTATCTATCATTTATGCAGAAAGCAAAATCCATAAGGCAGTAGAATCAAATTCCAGGATATAAAACCAAATGAAATATGTTTATTATATTTAACTATCTGGTGATTCAGCAATGGTTTGCATTGGTCTGGGCCTGACAGGGAAAAATGTGGCATATTCAAATACAAATTGTAATTATTATTGCCATGATAGATACTGATCTATTTTCAGGTCCTGTAGATAGTGAATCATATTTGACTTCCTTTGAGTGTAGATAATTGCACTATTCATATGTTAATATAATTTTAGTTGTATTATTTTAATACAGATTTAGTCCGTGAAAATATGTAGGAAATTTTTAATATCAAAATATTGGTTAAGGAAAAAAAAAAAAAAGAACCACAAAAAAGATAAGATGTTGTTGCTGTTGTTTAGACTGGGCCAATTGTTATTTTATTTACTATTATTGTTTATTAGTTCAAACTGGGACAGTTGGGGTTTTTTTGCCTTTGGACAGTTGACTATAGGAGTTCTTTGTCTTTTGAGTTACAATTACATGATTATAATAATTGGAAGCATCCATTAGGCATGGCGACTAAATACACTTAGAAAAAGAAGAAAAAGGTAACTTTACAAGATGCAGATGAGACGAGTTCTCTAAATTTCCTATGATGGGCTTTTTTCCCATTTCCTCTAACAGTGTAGGAAAAATAATTAAATAAATAAGGTGTAGTAGAGAACAATTAAATTGTAATTATTTGCTGGATCATATTTCAGGAAACATATAAATGTGATTCCTAATTTTTGGTTGGATTTTTCTAGCACTTAAACCAAAATGAGTATTCCCATTTTCTTCAGTGGAAACTAGATCAAGCCAGGAATTTTAGGTTTATTAAACCCTTTCAGAGGAAAAAAAAAAAAAAAAAAGCATTGAAGATGAGGCATCAGGTGCCATCTGTGCTACTCAGCACAGAGAAGTAATATAAGATAAAGACTCAGGGATGAGAACATTTTACTCTATGTAGTTAGTATAAACACTATTGGAAGCATGCAGTCAAGTACTTCACAACTTGGAAATGTCAAAACAAAAGCTGCAACCTTAAAATTCCCCCATTTTTCTGCCTGTTTTGTGTGTCTACATAGTATTGGTGTCCCTATTGATGTGATTACTTACAATTTCCCCAAACAAGACACCTAATGTGATCAGTATTCTGTTATATGACTAAGATATCAAGACAGATGAGAGATCTGAGGTTGTGCCAGGACCTGAGAGATCCTCATAGACTTTAACTGAAAAGATGGACTTTTTAATCTCCAAACCTTAATTCTGAAAGCATATTTTTTATTAGTAACTGGCTTATTGTTCAGAAGTACATATAATAAAAGGTGTTTTAAAGTTAAAAATATGATTATTTTCAGTAGTTTCCGTATTTGTAAACTGTCAATCTGATGTTGCAGAATTTTCTTTGATGGACTGGATTATATTTTGCAATATTTCTATTTAATCTTACTATATACGTGGTTCTAGTGTTTAAATAGTCGTAATATATTCTTGTGCCAATATTAGTATCTTTGAGTGACAGAGAGAAGCATCCAAGATAAAAAAACCCAGATGTTTTTGGTGTCATACAAAAATTTAAAAATTAAGTCCTTAAAGTTGAGAAATAAAATCACACCTCACCCTGCACACACTCCCCAAAAACCCAGCTGTCATTTCCAAATACATACTTTTCATTTAAATGAAAATAAGAAAAAGAAACTGTATTTACAACAAATTAATTCAATTCCACATTATTTTTCTCCAATAGAAATAGTTTGATTAAAAATGTTCATTAAAAGGGATAGTTTTGGTGTGAACAATGTTTCAGTTTTTCAGACATTGTTATGAATTGGTTTTTGAAACTAGAACTGCAAATTAGCACTGCCTCTAAGTAATCAACATTTTCTTGCTTGGAAATGAATGTTGAATCACAAGTCAAGTACGGAGAGCTTCTGACTTCTGTGACTAGAATCACTTTTGACACTTTTCTTAGGGAACCAGTTCCCTCACTTTATTATTTAAAAGAATTATAAATGGTCTTCTTGAAAAAAAACCTCTCTTGTTTTGGCGTTATTTGTGGCTGAGAATTTAGCCAAAAGAAGAGATGTGCTTCGTTCTGGACACACCTTGGCAAAGAACTAATTTTCAAAAATTTTGATAGTTCATGGAAAAGAGCTCTTAAATAAGTGTTAATTTTCATAGTACAATATTAATTAAAAAGCACAGTTAATACAACTGAGATTATTGATTATGTTAGCTAAAGCAGCAGTGAGAGGTTTCTCACTGGTCATATAAAAGCATTCATTTTGAGATGACTGTGATCTAGAAGGTCTATTTGCTGGTCAGTGCACACAGCCAGTAACAACAACAGTTTATGCTATTTTTATTGACTGTTTTATGACAGGAACATGAAAATATCCAAAGAGGATTGTGAGGTAATTAAAGGTAGGAACAGCTTTGCCATGGAATTATATTGTAATTACTGTTAAGTAGCAGAAGGACTGATTGTTTTGTAACTTGATTCGATAGTTTATTTCTGATCTTACTTAAATTTATTTTTTAAATACATTTTCTCTGGGACAGTTCCCAAAGAGAGAAAACTGGACTCTGCCAAACTTCAGATGAAAAGTTTACTGGCTTATCCTTATTTTGAACACCTTCTCACAACAGAAGGTAATTCTTGGAAAACAACAGATCAGTCCTGAAACTTTATCAAGATAACTGGGAGCATTAGCTGACCCTTAATCTACAGCAAATTCTTTTTCCTTCCCTTGTCTCCCTAAGTTTTTACACTGAGATTATACCTGCACGGTGGACTTGAAAAGATACCTCAGTGTGAAACCCGGTCCTGCTGTGTCAGGAGAGAAATATCCACATGTGAAGGGTTTGTAGAGAGCTTCCTTCTGCAGATTCTGAGCTGGTTCAACAAAATACAAGTTCTAGACTGTTACTGCAGCACAGGCTATAAGGAGGCTTTTAGTGATGAACTTACTTTGATATACAGTAATCTTTAACAGTGTGCAATTTTTAGAACAAAGAGATAAGGAAGGAATAATAATAAATTGGAGATATTTCACCACCGAATGCTCAAAATTGCATTATACAGAATAAAACCATCTTGTTTAGTTTGCTTGGAAGATTAGGAAGCTAAAATAACTTGGAAAGATCTTTTAAAATTGCATTTAAAATTAGCCGACTAATAAAATTAAGATTTCAAATTTTACTACAGAAAAGGAGCCGGCTTCGGTGAACTATGAAGATTGAAGTACCTTGGAACCTGTAGAGCAGGAAGCCAGAGCTGGAAGGTCAGCTGCAAAAGAAAAAAATCCATACAAAGATTACAGTGAAGCAAAGGTGGTGGAAAGTCACTGTCCATTGATTGACCTTCAGCCTGTTCCTCAGAATCAGTCAGTGGAATAACTCATTTGATCAACTACTGCAATTCACATGGTAATTACAATAGTCCCCTGCTCTCTTTCTGAGAAGACATGATGTCTGGGAAGGCATTTTGACAAAAAGGTCCTAGGATCTCTAAGAGATGGTATTTTCATTGGAGAGACCTTGTGCTATCAAAGAGCAGGAGTGGGGAAGATCCAGGCCAAATTTATTCAAAGTTTAGGTCCTAATCAATGTCTGTGATTTGAATAACCTTATTATAGAACATAACAATTTTGTTGACTCAGATGACCCTCCACTACTGCAAATACTCAGAGATCCCTGATAACAAGCAGGGCTATAATACATATATTTTTTCTTTGTGGCTTTTAACCCCACAGAGATTTAATTTTATTTTACCTGGTTTCCTACATGAATTACTTCAGTGTTCTAAGCTGTCTGGGTAAAGTTCCAGAACTGATCTGCCAGCCTCTAAGAATTACCTTCTATTGTGAGAAAGTATTCCAGGTAAGAATAGCCCAATTTTTCGTCTAAAGTTTGGCAGTCTCCAATTCTTACAGGATATTCTCCAGATTTTGCAGTGTCCTAACTAACAAGAAGGCAAAGGAAGTTTTGTGGGTGGTTAGGATAGAACAAACTTCCAATAGTGATAAAAATATTGGGGAATATCTGTAGAATATAAAGCTTTTGAGTAATCTGCTCAGAATAAGTAATTGTAATCTGAGGACACCACTCTGACAATTTAGAGAAATATTTCATTTGATATTTATGAGTCAACACAGACAGAAACGCCTTTTGACTCCCCTCCTTCCCTAAGGAGAGGAGGCTGCTGGTGGGAGGGAGGGGATCCATTGCTTCTGGTGAAGTGGAGGATGGGTCCATTTGTTTGTGGTATCACAACCTTTACCTTTCCTTCCCATCATAAAACCACTGTGAAAGCAAAGGGAAAGAAGTTAAGTTTTCCTTGCAATGAACTACACAGCTTTTATTTTGTTAGCAAGTTGTCCACTACTCAGCTCAGACAGCATAACACTGTCATAATTTAAAACTATATTCTACAGCTTATTCCAGTGGGTTGCTTTGATATGCTACATTAAGATTTAATTTATGGAAGGATGTATAGGTATATAGGCTTGTTCTCTTCAGTTTGTGTCTGGAAAAAAAGATAACAATAAGATGGTTGGAAGTAGGAAAAAAACAATATTCATGCATGCTGGCTTTTTATTCTTATCTACCTCTGCACCCCAAATTTAGTAATATGGTAATCCCAAATTCTTTATGCAAGCCTATTGAAATGTCCCTTTCCTCTCTTTAATGTTTATAGGTATGCACATACGTATACATAAAAAGTAATATAATCACAGAAGAACATGAACAAATTTCCCAAACTTCCAGCTTTTAACAGCACAGGGAAGTATTCACTTCTTTTAATGGTTACTTTTTCTCCTTTTCTTCCATTTAAATATCTTTTGCTGCACTTTATTTTTCTTTCAGTTGCATACTTCAGCCTTCTAGATTTTTTTTTTCACAGCCTCTTCATCCAATTAGTAAATGCCTTGCCTACCCTTTAAAAGCAGAATGACAAAATATAACAGTTTTATTCCCATCTATTTTTTCACAGCTCTGTTTGAAGACACTCTGGCCTCGATTTACTACAGTGTGTAGGCTCTTATGCCTGTTCAGCTAAAAACTTGGGAATTTACATAGGCATTAAATAATGTCTGTGTGTTTTGTATCTGGTTGGGTGTAGGCAGCAGAAAGGTGAACAGTTCCTGTTTGTATAGTGTTTTTTGTATTTGCTTAATAGTAATATAAAAAATGACAGCAAGAGCAAAACTGGTTGGTCTATGAAATAAACCTAAATATTCTAAAAATATACTATGCCAAGGCATAACCTACCATCTGCAGGCTTTTTCAGTCTAGCTGCTGATGTCTGAACACTACAGAGCTGGGTTGCACTGACATCCACAGCTTGGAAACAGCTTCAGTGTAGATTCTGACTTTCAGAGTTATGATGACTATCAATTGATTACAGCCTGCTTGCTCAATACTGAGTATTGTGCTTTGGAATAAATAATTCACGCAAATAGTACCATCAGGGGGAACCAATACTATAATTTTTTTTTACCTGCAGGAATGACTTGTTTTGCAAGTTGCCTGAAAGTGTGTATTTGTACACAAATGTTTACACATTGCAAGGTACAGTGAGAAACATCTTTCTCTACAAGGAGACCTACTACCAAATTGAATGAAATTCAGTCTTGACATTTCTGACAGTCAGAGCAGGATTCAATTCCATCACATTTTAGTCCCATAATGACCTGCCATCATTGTTCTTCCAAGACTGACAACAAAAATGATCCCCTTTGAAAAAATGGCTTGAATATGTGAAGTCCCTATTTAGAAGTCCCATGCACCCCTGAGGCATTTGAAAATGTCATAGACATTTTAAAGGTAGCAAACCCTCCACTGCAGTGGGTTGACTCTGCCAACAGCACCATGGTAAGGAAATATTAAGTTTCTTAATGATATTGTAAGGTTTAATTATGTAGTTGGCATGTGAAATCTATGGTGACAGCTGAAGCAGGGAGGGAAACAGAGCGATTTTCTGTGGATATCCATGCTACAATCTACTGCTACAACAGAATTTCAGTAAAATTATCCGACAATAAAGAAGGCTAATGAATGTTCTAGAATCCACATACCTAAAATTAATATTATGTCAGGTACTTCTTAGGACTTGGATTATTAATAACCTTATAAGTGACAATAACTTTCTAAAAAACTTTTTGTTCTCAAGGTCACTCAAAACTCCTTTTTATCATCATTTTTTTTAATAAGACCTAAAATTCAGTTAATGAAATCTAAGCTAAGAGATGAAGAAATTTCATAATTATCTTTGTCTCAGATGCCAACTTTTTCCAACACAACATGGTACTTATTTGATTTCATCCATTTTTGGAAGCCTTGTTTTTCTCCTCCAGCTCTTTCTGAGACTGCTTTAAGTCACAATAGATGTAAATCTACACTTCCTTCCTCCTAAATATTTTATATTCTATTTTTTAACATGACAATTTTTAATTTATTGTAGGTTGATCACATAAATCCTGTCAAAGGAAACTATTTTTAACCTCATAAGCAAGAAAGTCAAATCTGTGGAGTCATTAAGGGATGATTCAGTAATGTTGAATGTGCTGCAGTTTGTCAGGTGCTTCTTCCACTCATCCCCTCTGGGTGCTGATACATTTCACCTGTGTCAAATATGGTCCAGACCAAATGTTTTTGTTTAGTAAACCAGAAATAATAATTGTAAGAATAATTCCAAAAATATGTTTTGTTTACTTATGGTGATTTTTTGGGTTTGAAGGAATAACATACCTGAGGCTGCCTGCTCTGAAAGATTTGTTTAAGGCCATTGTCTCTGATGGGATGTTAAAGCCAGTGTTCATGAATCTAGTTTGCTGTAAAAGTTTCTTTGTACCTGTTTTCATCTATTCCATGGGAACTAGTAACTTTAATGCCTTTGAGAACCTGATCCCTCAAGGTGCAGGTATCAGACTGATTTGTAAAGTGGAACAGACGAATTAATACATTTCAACCTTGACAGATATTGAGTTTGTACCAACATCCTGTTCTTGGCACATGTCCACACCAACCATTCTATTAATCTATTTCCAGGAATTATTCTTTGTTTCAAAACTAAAATCTATTTTCAGCACATTACTATACTTACTCTAGGTCTTTTATGAGAGAACAAGAACGTCATATTCATGCACCAGCATCTGCACTTTAAAATAGAAAATAAAAATTGAATACAATAAAGCAAGCAAAATTCCATAGGTCTCACTGAAATGTAATGTCATTTGAAAAAAAAAATAATGTTGTGTCTTCTACGATTGGGACAGGAAATCTCCGCGAGATATGACTACCAAAAAAGAGTTTCTTTTACATGCAAACTCTGCTAATATATTGAAGGCTGCTTTATGCAGTATTTGTTTTATAGAATTTATATGATTAGAAAATGTCATGCTATAGCTAGAAGGTAACAAATCCTGAGATGTAGTCTGAGAATAAGTGTTGTCTTCAGGTTAGCATGTAACAGGTTATGACACCCCTCTCAGTGTCCTGGAAGGGTAGACCATTTATTTCCTAGCCAGAACATTCTCTGTATTAAAACCTGCTTTATTACAACTTAGTGTATATCTCTTTTCCCTTATATTCACTTATCCTGTCTCATCCTGTGTTGTTGACTCCAACAGACATTAGCTATACTTTTTCATATGGCACATTTCAGTTAAGTATCCTTTTTTGTGGCCTTCCCTGGGAAACGGCATAATGAGTTATTTTACTTTCGATTAATTGGTAGTTTTTGTCTGATGGCATTCCTGACTCTAATTTAAAAGTGAAACAACGTTATTTACAACCTCACTAATACAATATTTTAAATAGTTTCCTGCCCAGAGGTTAGACATCCTTTATTGTGGCATTCTAGGATTTGTTTACCCATCTAACACAGGGAACACTCTATGTTGATGTATATGATGTATGCCTCTGTTGTATGAGGAACTCATAACAAGAGTAATTTTAACCATCTGAAAAACATACTAACCCCAAAAAATGCATTGGCAGTAATCTCTTATAACATTTAGCAAACAGTTTTTATCAACCTATTGATCTATGTGTTATGGATGCATATGGATGGACTACTGTGTGAAGGGTATCACATACTGGAGCTGAAAAGAAACCCTTATCTCTATCATAGAAGGGTGAAGCCACCTCATAAGAAGGAGTTGCACCACTATATGGGTTTTTTTCTGAAATATGTATTTTAAGTGAAGATTGCCTGTTATTACTTCTACTGCATGTCTTTTGTATTCTTAAGATTTTCTAGTTCAGTATTTTGCTTAGACATAGACACTTTTAACTATAGTTCTCCCTGGTTTTCACATTTTAACAGTTCCTTCCATTACAGCTAGAAGAGGTGCATTCTCCCTTTTACCTACCACTCAGTGTATTTGTGATGTATTTTGTTGCTATCTGGCTGGTTTAGGCACGGAAATTTGTAAATAAATGTTTGTCCTTAGTATTTTAACACATGAACAGCAATGTTTGTGATATTTGAGTGTGATTAGCTCTTGAAAAATTCATCAAATGTCCTGAGATCTGCATTGCTTTTTAAAAATTCATAAAAAGTTTTGAAGAGTGAAAATGGTTTGACAAGTAGGCAGGCCACAAAGAAACTGACACATCAAGGGAGGAAGATCAAACAGGAATAGAGCAGCATATTCATACTGGAGGCTGAGAGCCTGGCTGCACTCCAAGGAGGTTGAAAGAACAAGTAGACATGAAATATAGAGAAAGAATAGAGACAGGAATCTCAAGGTGGGGAAATGAAAGACCATTTGACATTCAAAAAGGATTTTTTAAACATCTTTGACATGCAGTCAATAAATTCACCTCTGCTTTGCTTATTTAACTAGATGCAAAAGTTTTCTTATAACAGAAATGTACACCACATGAAATTTTCAGGAAATTGTCTCCTATTTAGGGAGGAAATACTCAAGGGATTTGGAAAGGGTCTCAAAATAATCATTGTGGCTTTGATGTGGGGTTGTGAGTCAAATAGGCTCTACAGTGAAGTCACCCCTGTTACCTGATAGCTGCAATTTAAACCTTAAACCTTAATGATTTATGTCTACTACACTAAACATGAACTGTATCTTTCAAATACTCCCTATTAAAAATCCCTTTTTTATTGCAAGTATTTTATTAAAGGTGCTGTCATATTCATATAGAGAAAGTCTATTGGTTATGTGTGTATGAATATTCCTAAATTTGAAACGAATGGGAAATGAGAAAGAAAATGTTTCATTAGTTACATTTAATTTATTTCTTTTGTATTAAGCAAGCATTTAGCACCATGTTATAAAAGAGGTATCTATGTAAGTGTCAATCTGAAATATGTTTAATGATGTTTAACAATGCTCCAATGAATGGCTACACCTGCTACCTACAGGGACACTCATCCATTCATAACATTTATACATATATGGTATGTGAATAGGAAAATGGCTCTTTTGCCTTCCACACTTCTTTGCCACATACCTGTTATGCCACTGGTGCCATCCATCAAGGAATTTCAAAGGGCAATTGGTAAAAGAAAACATAAGACATTCATCTCAAGAGGCCTGATTCTGTTTTATTAGATTCTCCCTAGGTTTTTCCCATGCTTTGAAGCCGAGGTAGCAGCAAGGGATCAAGCAGTAAAAGCCTTTTAAAACTTCAACCTCCTCTCCAGCTGGGTTTCAAATCAATTCTTTTTTCACTGGGCCAGCAGTAGTGCTGTATGAGTGTAGAGCACTGCAGCATTAAAAACTTGATAAAACTTAGCTTGTCCTTTCTCATTCCAGGGGAATTTTACCGGGACAGCACAGAAGACAAAGCACCAGTGAGGTTACAAATGTCAGAATACCTGGTTTGTTATAGTTTGAAGAATTTTAGGTGGAAATCTGGAAGAATAGTTAAGTATTTTACTCTTGAAGGTGGATTTTCCCCACGTTCTTCGAGATTCTCATGCACCTGTGACTGTGTACATCTGTGCTTGGCAATTCTCAATGTGTACACTAGGATGGGAATAAATAATTTTATTCACTTGATAAGTCTGAGAGTCCTGTTCTGAAATGTTTTTGAAGTTCATTTTTATGGAAGATCTAAACGAGTCAGAAAATTTACAAGACCCTCACAAATTTGGAATGAGGCATGGTAATTTTGTCTTCTTTCTCTTGTAAATCTCTCTGGTACTGCTAGAGAAAACAAGCCAGCCTGCAGTCCCAGAAGCTATTTACAGAAGAAATGTTCTCAGCGGTTCTGGCAATAACAAAACAATGAAGCCATATAGCTCAAAACAGTTTAAGAAATCTGCTTTTTGCATTGTGTCTAAGTATTAGAAGATGGACTCTTTCTACTGTGCTTTGTGCCTGCTCTGAGGTGTTTCTTTGCTTCCCGAAGTGGCTGCCTCGCCTCTGGAGGTGCAGCTGTGTGATCTGTGCCTTGGCTGAGGGGCCCGGCTTTGAGTCCGTGCCCCAGGTGCGCTCAGCCTGGCTGCCTCCAGGTGCAATTAACTGCCTGGTTAATTGCCTGTAGCTGATGGGGAGGGCGGGAGATGCCTGAGCCTTCCTTACAACCCCGGGGGCGCAGGAATAGGGGCTGCTGTGAGCGAGAGCTGGGGCTGCTCCTCCGGCCGTGCGGCTCTTCACACACTCAGGTACATTTTTTATGTTTTCCATAGGACAGCTGCTTAATTTTAGTCCTAGTGAAGGATAATTCTCCATAGCTGTCGGGTCCCATCACCTGAGCTGTTGGGTTGGCCGCTCCGACGTCGGGTGATCCCCTCGCAGCTCCGCGGGGACTCCACCTCTGCCCGCCACTGACTTCACTCACCTCTCTGGAGCGCTTGGCTTTTCTCAGGGTGGTGGTTTTTATGTCCTTATGCGGTGCTTTTTATGTTTTTTAATATAAATGTATATATATTTATGTGTAAAAGTATAAATACACTAAGAATAAATACACTGAGAAAAAAAATATTCACAGATATATATATAGATATTCACAGATATATATATAGATAGATAGATAGATAGATAGATATATACACATACACACAGCTATAGGTTCTCAGGGTTTTATAAACACAGGGGCAGTTTTCCCGTTCGATCTCAGCAGGAAGGCAGCGATCCCTGGGCCCCCAGGGGTATTTGGGTACCCCGGTTCTGGGCACGGTGCTGGAGCTCCGCTGGGAGCATCTCCTGCCCGAGCCCCGGAACGCCCCGGGAAGGCGCTGGATGGGGACCGCCTTCTTCGGTGCGTCTTAATGGCTCTTCGTGGCCTTATTGTGGCAGGACAATGGCTGTTGTGCCTGGTCATTACCTCCCTGATCGGTACGATTCCCGTCTCTTCTGCGCTTTTTATCCCAAATAGTTTTGGTGGTTTTTTTGTTTTTTTTTTTTTTTTTTTTTTTCCCCCCGCAAATAACCTCCTCTGCTAATGTGTCACTGGGAGCCGAGGTGCCCGGGTGAGCCGAGTCCCGGGAGGTTAGAGGAACATTTGGGAGTCCTTTCCTTGCAATTAACTCAGCTGTGTGCCAGGTTTTCATTAGAACACTATAATTGGTAAGCTGAGGTATTGCAGGGTGGTGCAATATTTTCATCGTTTATGATTTATTTTCCTCTGGAGGGGTGGTCCTGTTGTGTAGGTCATTTCTGGCTGGAATGGCAGAGAAGCTGTGCTCCAGTGAGGTGATTTACCACAGTTATAACCATGTGTGTAATGTACTTCTAGCCTCTTTGTCATGCATGCTACATGCCATGAAATATTATTGTTGAATGCTTAATACACCAGTGCACAGCAGGAGATAATATCAGATTAATTACACTGGTGGTGTATATAAATCATGGCTTTGGAGCTGCGGTTGCTCAAGTTCATGTGCTGCTTTATACGCTGCTTTTGAGGCTATCAGGTGAGCTGCTGCCTGCACTGCTCAGGTTAGCTGCTTTCCATAAAGATCAGGTCCTTGCATATCCCAGCTTTGCTAAGGTTTCCCATCCTTACTGTCTTTGGGATATAAAAATAGTACAAGATTGTTGTAGAAAAATATATTGTTAGGCTATTGCAAAGCTGAAAGCAAGATTAATATTAATATGCAGTTTTGGAAGTTCATGCATTGGGGTGACTGTGAAGTGTGTGGTGGTGCCTTCTCTTCCAGTGAGTTTCAGCTCTCACTGTTACAGCTGCTGTATTTAGAAGGCTTTTTGTTCTAGTTGCCTTCTTCATAATCTGCATCTGACCTGCACTTCATATTCTTGAGGAACACTCCTTCTCCAACAGCAGTTTCTGGTTCTTAGAATCTGTCCTTCCTACCAAAGGTGTTGAGAAAAGTACCTCTTATTGCAGTTCCTTAGGTTTCTTTTCTCTTTTCCATTCCTTAAAACTGTGAACAAAGCTGGGTTTCTGTAAGCTTCGAAATACCTTTATATGCCTCTCTCCCTTGTTTTACCCCTCCAAGAATTGCATTAATATTCCAAACTTTCTAGTACTCCTTTGATACTGAATTTAGACTACTAAAAAGGGATAGATAATGGGATTTAGGTCTTAGCTAGTGTCTGCTGAAAAATCAGCACGGAACTTTTCACAGGAGGAGGAGGAATGTTTGTGACATGAGAAGGAAGTCAGGCCATTTCCTTAGTGCTTTGTTGCATTTGTTAGCTGGTCTCGAGGCTGTGCCAGAAATTGATACGTGTGTCAGTTTGCTTCTTAACAGCATTTCTGTTTTGTTACCAATCACATAAGACTAGCATATTCAGGAGAATTTACATGTATAATATGCATTTCACATTTAATGCAGGGAGTGTGTGGTGCTCTACTCACAGCTTCCCCTTGCTAACAAATTTTAACTTGTATATTTAAATTTTAACATGAGCTGTTACACTGGCCCCTTTATTACCAAAACAGAAAATCTCAGGTATCCAGACCCAATCCTTGTGCTTAGCCTTGCAAACAGCAATCACTTGTGAGTCAGTGTTTGGTTAAATCTAGTCACAACATGTATTTCACATGCATACAGACCTTCAGGAAAACCTGTGTGTGAAAAGAAGAGGTGAAAGCTTCACACATTGCAGCAGGCAAGATTTTGGCCATTCTGTCGTCTGTGTGTTCCTGCTTAACCACTTCCCTTCATCTGTTTCCCACTCATGTTCTTCCTCTTAACTTCTTTTGTTTTGTTCTGTTTTTCATTTTGCTTTTTCATTTTGTCCTTTGAAAAAGGACATTTATGACACTTTTTAAATTTCTATGACCAAAACATGGCCTGGTCTGTAACTATCAGTAGCTCCTTTAGATAAAGATTTAAAAAATAATAACAGACTGTATGTATTATGAGAAATTTCTCATGTACCTCTCTGCTGAAGACCATATGGCCAAGGCCATTAATACCAGAACTATTTTTCTTTTCAGACTTGGTAGCATCATATCTGAATTTTGCTAAAGCAAGTTTGCTTCCTTCAGAAATTTTTGTGCAATAATTTCCTAGAATTTAGATAGTATGAACCATCAGACTCAGTGCAGATTTTTTTAGTGGAGTTCATAAAACAACATGTCATTATATTGAGGACAAAGTTAAGCCATTTATGCAGTTAGTATCAATGACATAATATGTTCAGGGGAAACTTGAAACTCCAAGGACATCACCAGACAAAGGGAAGAGTAAGATGGGAGTTGACTCCCCACTACCTGTAGCTAGAACTTCTCCTTAAAAGTGTTTGATAAACTCTACCCATTTCTTTGAATTTAAACTTTTAATGCACTGAAACAGAAACTTCGCAAATGTCAAAAGGGAGCAACTTTGTAGGAGACAGTTCTTTGTTCTTGAACAAACAAAAGGGTAAAACCAGAAGCTTTTAATGATTACTCAGCATGATTTGGTTCAGACTCAGGCCTGTGATTTCTTTTGGCTGGTTTACAGTGGCTTTTACAGTGTGTTCAAAGAAAAGCTATCACACTCCCTCTCAGAATTATTTGCAGTTAGAAAATACTTGGACTACTTTAAGGATCCTGTGGGATCCTTCGGGTATACATTTGATTTTCCACTGTTACCTGTGCATTTCTTGATGACACTTGTGAAACTGCTCCCTGTGAGAGATACTGTGCAACAGATTAATGGCATAACCTGATTCAAACTGGCTTGTCTACAGTCTGTGTGACTTTCCATACAAAAACAGGGTATGCATGACTACTGCATTAACAAGAATAAGTTTTGCAGAGTTTTTTTGGGCATCGCACGTGAACAGAACAGATGACAGCAGAACAGCTTGTTCTGCTCTTTTTTCAATGAATAATAAAGTGTTGAAGTTTTATACTCTTTAAAACATATTCAGGAAGAAGTGGCATTAGAGGTTTTGAAAGTTAGAACTGGTTGTGATGTTTCAGATCTGAGTAAGTGTAAGATATATTCTGATGTTTATTCCTATTTGTGGTGAGCTAATCCTGGCTCCCCAGTATGAGTATTCACTGCTATTTTGTGCTTAGGATATTTGATGATGTAAATGCTTGCCTTTGGCCTTAACTTTTGTGACCGTATGTATCAACGTGCCAGTATGAGAGTCCTTTCCATATTGGAATATACCTTGCTGCTTTGATAATTATTTTTATGTAAAACTATTCTAAATTTTCTGTGAAATGGGATTTTTCTTACCCCACCCTATACTTTGGAAAAAATACCTTGATGAGAATGCAAAAACTATTGTTTCACGAATGATTGTTACTTTATTACTTGTAAAATAAACATTATTTCATGCTGGTATAAACTACCAATTTAACTTTCCAATTCCAAACCCAAATGAACTGGATGCCTTGAAGCCTTTTGTTCCGGAAATTACTTTATTTTTTCTTACATCTTTTGGTCTCAAATTAGGGGTTTTTGACAGGTTCATGTTTGGTACTTCTGTGCAAATTTGTGTTTAACTTCTTTGTTTCGGATTTTTCGAGATGCAACCCCTCTATTGTTTGTTGTGACCTTTTCTGTTTCATCTGGTTTGCTTGCTTCCTAATTTCTGCTCTCTGGGTGAAAGTGTCTGTTTTCTACTGCTGTTGCTTCATTCTAGCATCACTGATTACTGGAGTTATTTCATCTGTCAATATACACTGTATCTATTATATCCCTCAGTCTGTGACTGTCACCTCTGAATTTTTTGTTTTTTTCCTGTTGCTGATGATTTTGTCCTTGTAATGATGTTGCTTGATTTACTATTGTTATCTGTTGCTCAGGCTTCAAACTCTATTTCAAAACTGTCTTCTTTCCTTTGTAATCAGGGACTGGCTGTTTTGGGGAGTTTGTGTCTTTTTACAGGATAGGCTGTGAAATTGATATGCTTAACCTGTAATCAGTGCAGTGAAGAGGGTTTTTTGGGTTTAATGTTTTTAGACTTTTTTAAAATGCCGTTTTTCTGAACATAAGTGTTGCTGTAGTGTGCTAGCAGTTTACACTTATGTAAAAAGAGTCAATCCAGGATTGCCTTGTGTGTCTAATTATGAATGTTCATGCATGGAGAGAAAGGCCAGCTGTTCTTTTGTAATCAAAATACGGTAGCTGATATTGCACTGTTAGTAAGTAGGTGCCTCTAAACCCTGCCAGTAATAAGAAAAAGATGAATAGCAATTTCTTATGTAGAGCAAACAGAGTAACTTGACTTGACTCTACTATATGTGTGTTCTTAGCAGAATGCAAGCACTTCCTGAGGATAGCTGATGATAATTGCAAAAGTGGAGCTGCTGAGGAATAAACTTTCTTCAGGGATAGAAGAGCAAAACTAGAATTCCTGGAGGTGAAATACACCTCCTCAGACAATGTCTCCAACGTGTTCATAAAGCATTGTTTACTCATTCAAGTTCTTTTAGCTTAGCATTGGAGGCTGCTTTATTTTCTTAATACTACTCTTGAGATTAAATAAATACTTTTTTTAGACAATATTTTTTTATACCTGAGTAGTGCAGGATCAGAAGTACCACCTATGCACTTAAATAATGCAAAAGCAAGGTTACGCTCGTGCTTTACTTCTCCCTAAATCCTTCTCTGCCTACTTGAGTTCTGTTAAAAATGTGTGCAAATGGGGCACATCTAGAATTTTTTTACAAGAATGTCACAGAAGCAAGTCTGTTATTTAGCTCATAAAAATTATGATTTAATCATAATTTACTTAAATAATATTTGAAAGAAAAGCCTTAGTGCTAGTGTGAAATTTAACATAAATCTGTTATCTCAGTTTGAGAGCTGATGTCTTTTCTGTGAAGAGTTTAGTGTAGAGTATTCATCTAGCACTTAAAAATTTCAGCTTTCTTGGCCTATAAACTGCATGCCATTGCTCTAAATACTGCAATATTTCATAGAATTGTAGAATGGTTTGGTTTGGAAGGGACGGGACCTTAAGGTCATCCAGTTCCAACCTGCCCTGTCATGGGCAGGGATGCCTTCCACTACATCAGGCTGCTCTAGGTCCCATCCAGCCTGGCCTTGAGCACTTCCAGGGGTGGGGCATCCACAGCTTCTCTGAGTGACCTGTTCCAGGGCCTCACCACCCTCACAGTAAAGATTTCCTTCCTAATGGCTCATCTAGACCCATTCCCTCTCAGTTCAAGGTTATTTCCCCTTGTCCATCACTGCATGTCCTTGTAAAAAGCCTCTCTCCTGGTGTCTTGTCAGGTCCCTATTGTTACTGACATGTGCTATAAACTTCTCCTAGGAGACCCTGAGAGGCCTTTTTTACTCCAGGCTGAACAGCCCCATCTCTCTCAGCCTGTCATCTTAGGAGGGGTGCTCTAATCCTCTGAGCATCTCCGTGGCCTCTTCTGGACTTTGTGTTGGGGGCTCCAGAGCTGGCCACAATATTCCAGGTGGGGTCTCCTGATGGCCTTAGAGGTCTTTTCCAGCCTTAGTAATTCTACAGTTCTCTTGTTCAATGGGATGAAGAAGAAAAACACCACTGCTGGGAAGACAATGCCTCTGGAAAGGGAGGATATGTCTAAAATGAATACAAATGAGCATTTATTGGAAAGGAGGAGTCTCAGCTGTTCTGTGTTTGGTAGGCATTTCTAAAACATCAGAATGAAGTAACTTTGTCACAGGGTCATTGTTGGACTTAGGATGTGAAGGTTGAAAACAATTTTGAGATCTAAAAATCCTTTCATACAGTAATTTTAGTATTTTCAGTGCTTATGTTTGGCATACTTACAAGGAATTAGACCAAGTAAGACATTAAAATCAAGAACTTCCAAAAGGCCGGAGTAGGGCTGAGTGCTGCAAGAAGCTTAGATGGAAGCATGTCCTGGGACAGTCCTGATGGCACTTTCTGGGATGGAAATAGAGCTGAAAACAGTTGGTTAGGAACAGGTGAAAAAACTAGTCCAGGAGAGAAAGAAATGTGGTGGCAAGTGAGCCTGTGGTATCCAGGGGCTAAGAGAGTCTGCTGGTGGGACAGTCCCTAGCACCAAAAGATCCTCCCCAGGGTAGGGTGAACAGAAAAAGCATCTCCCAGGATGCTCAATTCTGTTACATTAATGTACCCCAGTTCTGCATTCCGGGTTGGCCTCCCCGCCCCTTTGTTACCTTTATATGTCCCATGTCCTAGAAAGTTCTCCATTCCAGGCTCCCTCCATTGGCCCTTGCCCCTCGCCACTCTCCCAGAGCTTCCCCATTGGTTCCCTTACCCTAGTCCAGCCTTTGTACCGCCCCTGTGCCCTCAGACCATTGGTCTCTGATGCTCCCTCTGCTCCCATATAAAACCCTGGACCACCCATGGTTTTCTGTCTTTGAACCTGGAGCTCTTCATGAGTGTGACTGCAATAAATCGTGTCTGTGGAGCCCCATATGAGGACCCTTCCTGCCTCTTTGCTGTCAGGTCGTATTACTGGAGCTATCTCTGTGTGTGTGTGGTGGTCCTCCCGAGCAGCTTCTCTTTGGAGCTGCTTTTGGAAGGTTGCGGCATCGCGCTCCGGCACTGCAAAGCCACACGGCTTGTGACAAAGAGAGGGCAGGCAGAATTAACAATGTAAAGATTCTAATTGCTAGAGGAAGCAGCACTGTTTCTCCGAGTAATTACTCTTTGGTGACTGAGCGCTATTACCAATTACCCTGTACCAGGGGGTATGCAGGTTATTTTTTTTGTGACGGTACTAATAGCAAAGAAAACCTTTGTGTTGGAAACAGTAATATTCTTATGACCTTTCTTCATCAATGCTTCACACATGCCATACCTCACACATTGCTCTAACTACTACTTTTTCATCAGCTTTTCATCATTTTTGGTACAGAGGACAGTCAACAACTCAAATTCCCGTCTGCAAGACAAACGGAGATCAGCTCATGATCAAAAGTTGCTTACTCAGCATTTCAATTTAGAAGTGTCATTGGCACCAAGATAGTATGGATACACCTTAACAAAATTTTCTTATGCTATTCAGCTTTTCTTATCCTTCAAAGTGTTAGAATTTTACAGGGACAAACCACTAGATAAGACCCCACTTGCCTACTGGCTAAAAACATATGCCCTGTGCTTTAAACATAATGTGGAAAAGATGATTGGCAAAACACATTTACCTTTTAAGCTGAGGACTAGTCTGGGAATGAAAGAAGTGTATTTCACTGTCAATATTTACTGGTTTTTAAATGCACTAGGGGTGATTATTCTCCTCTCAGTGGATATTGAGTGAGAATAAGTGGCAAGTAAGACAAAGTAAAATATAGGTGTGGAACCGAGCCAAAAGTGTGTGTCTATTTGTAATCTTAAGCCTTCTGCTCTGCAAGGCTAACTGTTCCTGTATTTTCTGCAGAGAGTAAACCTCTGTCACTTTAGGGGTCTGTCTGAGGCTCTTGCAGGAGAAGTCTAATGGCTGGATTTCTTTTTTTTCACTGAGTAATTGCTGTAGTTTTTCAAATCTGCAGTCACAAAAGAAACACCATATTGTACACCGGGAAAGGGTACAATGTTTATAAAAGTATAATGTTATGACTTCAAAGTTATCTTTCAATGTCCTTGGAATTTTCTTTTATCATGTTTTCTTACTCTTTGTGTTGGAAATTCTACAGTATATCTTCAAAGGCATATTTTATGCCATAATTGTCTGCTGTTAAGAGAGACGACATTGGGCTCGTTTATGGTTAGGTGACAATCAGCAGTCAGTGAACATAGTAATGTTACTAACCCAATGTCACTGCAGACATAATCCTTGTAGACTCTTATGAGAGACAGGTTGAGCCTTTAGAAGTGTTTTACCAAGAATGCTTTTGTCGTATGGTGTAAATAAATGAGTAACAACAGATGAGATTGTAATAAATAATGGAAAAAAAATCACTGTTGCAGAGTTCTGTATCATCTGGTAATATTTTGCTGCAGTTATGTGCTGTATTATTGGCAGTTTTTCCATTTTGAGGGTTCTTTATTTTAGGTCAAAGATCATGTCACTGTCTCAGTCAGTGGTTAGCCAGTCAATTTTTTACAGCAAAAAGTGATTACCTACACCGGAGGTTAATAATACAGAAGTAATATAGATCACCTTGTCCTTTCCTAATCAATTTAACTATATTAGACAATTCAAGGTTGTAATAATACTTAAGTATGTAAAGAAAGTAGAATTTTGGACTTAAGCTACATAACTGGGATGGATTATTCTGTGTTTCATTCAGGAGTATCAAGAATGTATAAGTAGACTGAAACAGTGTCCTGCTGTAGACTGTAATTGCACAAAGGTATTGGCCAAAGACTGAGGGTCCTGCCAATAGGTCAGTTTGTCACCACTGCCTGCACTGGAACTCCTGCTAATCTGCACTGGCAGGAATCAAGGGGAATTTGACCTGTGTTTCTTGGTTGCTTGGTCTGTTACTTAAATGCATTTAGCTACTCTGATGCTGCTGCACAAAAATAACTCCTATTATATTTTGTTCCAGTATTCCCTGAAATATTGTAAGAATATTGATGGTTTCTATTATTCCAATCTTTAAGAACCAGGTTTCAAAGAACTCTCTAAACTTTCTAATCTCCCTACATGGACAAGCTTTGTAGCATTTTGTTACTTGACTTCTGTACATAAAAGTCTTTTAAAGAGTAAAAAAATAGAGGTTTCATTTTCAAGAATAGTCACTTTTTTCAAGATCCTTTGTTTCACCAGTTTTAATACAGTCTATGCAACACTATTTATCTCTTGCAGCTGACTCTTACAGATAGCCTGCTGCAGACATATGTAGATTATCTAAGCTTTTCCCTCCTAGCATTTTCATACAGCTTTTTATGTTCACTGCAAAATCTGACTTGGATTCAAATCTAGTAATTACCAGAGTCAAGAAAGTCATCAGCTAACTGTCAGTTTTACGTATGTGTTTGCTGAGGCTCACTTTCAAAATGAAAACCACATTCTTTCCTAGATACCCTGCTTGATAATAATTTGCAGAGAATTAAAAATAGATGCCCTGTTTAGAAATGAAATCGCTCCAATATCTGTCTTGGCTTTACAAACCAACATACACATGAAGAGTCTTTAGGCAGAAAATTCGGGTACATGTCACTTCTTTAGAATGGGTAAATTTTACAAAATCTAATTAATTATAACCAAAATGTAATTTTTTTTTCTTAAAATGCTTGTTATTCACATCTTAAACAGATACAGGCTCTGATTGTTTGCCTAGTTTGCTGTTACCCAGCGATCCACTTAATTCTGTTGCTTTGTCAGGTGTTTTCTCCCAGTTTGTACTTTAGATCAAACCTATAGCATGTACTCTTGCTTACATCTGTAGCATCTTTGCTGCCAATAGACCAGACTTTTGCCCCGTGTTATAATATTCAGCCATTGTTCTTCCCTATGTTGATTATGGTGGGTTATGGTTTTTTTGGTAATGTGAAAGATTGCAGCATACTTTCTGGCCACCACTGAAATCAGATAATTTAATTAGCAATGAGTGCTTTCGGTCACTTGGATTATTCAGATCTTTTACTTAGTGTATAGATGTAAACATAAAAGATTTTAAACCTGATATTCCTGCAATAAAATGGTCTGGTTTAAGTAATATTTTCAGGAATTGTAGATGGTTCTTTTCTGTTCTGGGTTTTGGTTTTTTTTTTTTTTTTTTGAAAGAGTTAAGACGTAATCATGCAGGCAAACGCAGAGTGTGCTGGCATGTACATAAGGAACCCATTTACTGAGTCACTGTCATTTTAACAGCAGGGATCTTGACTCCCTGAGGTGTTTCTAAAGCATTTCAGGCTCACTGAGTCAGGGCTAAATAACACCCAGCTGGGTAAGAACAAATACCTGTCAGATGATCCAGCTTAATAGCTGGTTTAGTTATCAGTGCTCTTCTCGACCTGCTTCCTCTTCCCTACCTTTGTAAATGTATGATGCATTTCCTACAACATCATGTTTAAAAGCTTCAATAACCCCATAATGGCAGCTGATGGAGACCTTTTATATGTTGATTCGTTTTTTCCTTGGTTTTGGAAAGATGGCAAAAGTTTGCGTGATGACATCTTGATTAGAATGTCTCTTTTTGTGTTCAGGTGTATTTCAGCTGGGTTTTCCCCTCCTTGGAAGTGTTAGTGTTAGTAATTGCTTCTGGAATTCATATCCTCTTTTTCCTCAGTGAGACTACAACTCTGCAAACTGAATTCTTCTGTGAGTGGGCTGGTTTCATAAATACAGCTTTACGTTGTACCTTTGAGGTCCAAAGGCTGGCAAGTGAAAGTTGTAGAACATGAGCAGCACCAGACTTCTAAGCCTGCATTTGTGATTCTGGTGACTGTATCGTTGTCCAGGAAACTGGCCTAGCAGTTTATGATCAGCTTCTTTTTACAGTTGTTTCAAGTATGTTTCCTTGTTTTCTAGGTGTACAGGCAGCTCTAATTCTGGTACTTGCTAGGTCTTGAGTTAATTTGTAATCTTCCTGCTGTCCTAGAATAGTTCTGTATAATGCACATTTCTATTTTAATTCACTATATTTTACATCCTGCTCTATCTGGGTGCAACATGGTACTGTCAGCTTTGACAGTTTGTTCTTCAGTGTTGCTGTAAAGCTCATCATTCTTAGCTAATCCGATTGCTTAATTAGCTGAATATTATTAACCTCGCAAATTCACATAGAGGTTTTTCAGTTACAAACTGTCCAGTGTAAGTGTATTTCAGAAAACTGGCTTAACTATTTTTAGTCTTTCTTATCGAAACTTTGTCTAGGCTGAAAACCTGTCGAGGCTCAGTCTGAGTCAGATGAGCTCAGTTAATGCTTAGGCGTGGCTATTTGTCTGCTCTGTTGTGCTAATATGTGGCATGCAGTCCTTCAATTTGGTGTCTGATTTGCACTGCAGGAAGTGGCTTTGAGAAGACCACAGCAAATGCACGCAGGCTTTGAAGGGAAGGAATACCTTGCTGTCATCCTGTAGGAATACTCTGGGAAATGAGAAGGTGGCATTAATGGGTTCCAAGAGACATGATGAAACCATATTGCTGTGCTGGCAGAAAGGAGATGACAGTAGGGAGAGCTGACGGTGGGTGTAAGTTAAAAGGCATCACATGACACTTGACAGAGTGGCAGACATATGTTGTAGCTGATGGCAGCAGGGAGAGGAAAAAGCAGTCAGGAATCCATTGTGTGTGCATCATATGCCGTGATGCTTCCCCTGCAGTGCCTCATACACCTTCTCTGTAACTTTTCTGTTGTAGCTTCCATTAGTTTCCCATCACAAGTGGTGCTTTTCCTTCCTTGGTGCTTTTCAGTCCTTCAGTCCCAACGACTGTTCCACTACCTGGCCTCTTCATAACTGAGTTCAACCCTGAGTTCAGCTAATCCTGTTCTTCTCTAATGCTTGTTGGTTATGTCTCAGATCCTCAGAGGTTTATGGTGGGTTCTGTAGCTGGGTTCTCTTCCATATTTCTTCCTTTAAATACATGTCAGTAAGCATTTTTTTACGGTTGTGTTTTGCTTATTGAAACCTCTCTCTGAGTTTAAATCTTCCTGAGAGACTTATTCTGTGACAGCAATAATTCAGGAGAGAATAAATATGTCTCCGGCAAACTAAAATTTGATAGGCAATCCCTTGAGAAAATGCCTCATTAGTGCTTTTGTAATATAATTTTCCTTTACTGTGACAGAACTGTGAACTTAGAATCAGAAGGAGAGTTTGTAGGACCTGGAAATTTCTTTTCTTAAATCCATGCTGACAAAGGAAGTAGGGCTGGGTTTTCTGGGAGACAGTATTGTGAGCAGCTGCAAGCCCTTATTAATAAAAGGGCCTAAAATAATCATTAATGAAAGAACCTACTGGAAATAAAGTGACTTGCCCTATCAGCTTTAATTTCCAGGATCATGGGGAGTCTAACTGGGTAGTGTGGGCAAATCAGGCCAATAGTTATGCCTATGATGATCTGGATCTAATCTGCAGGCACTGCAATGGTTTGGAGCTGGAATATTTCGCTCTGCTGGTGTTAAAGGAAAAAGATTCATCTTGTAGGGGGAGGTCCAGGATGGCTGATTAGCTGTTACAGGATGCTGTACCTCACTCTGCTCCAAGTCATATTCTAATAATATCAGCATATTAGGAGCTATGAGCTTCAGTATCTTGGAATTTGGATGAAATATCTCTGACAATTTGACAGACAAGGTGGCAGCTAATAAACACCTAATGCCAGGACAAGTCACCTGCTATCTGCTGAGGCTGGCTGGTTGTGCATGTGAATATTGGCTCACATGTTAAGACTTCCTACTGATGCAATCATACTTGTATTGGTGTTGATACAAAAATAAGAGTTCATGTTACAGAAAACAGTTTGTGTTCAGTGTGTGAATACCTTGAACTCTCCTGAGTGGTACAAATTGAAGATATCTTCACTTCTGGAAAGCTACTAGTTAAAGACATTATGCACAAAGTGAGACATGAAGTTAATCTGGGTCAAGGCTTTGGGCTCATGTATTCACTGTGCTTGGTGCAATGCAATTTTTTATTTTTTTTACCATTTTCTGGTATATTTTCTGTGACACATCCTCATTGATTTGTCATTTGCCATCTTCAGGATTTAAAGATATGTGGTGGATCTTAGGAAAAGAGCATTAGAGGATGTCACTTAGATCAAATTTGATATTTTACCAGTTAGTAATGCTTTGCCTCAATTTCACTTCCAAGTAAGAGGCTGGTGCATTGGCTACAAGCCACAGCTCATTCTGGGTTGTGGCTGTGCTTTTGGAGTAGTCATGTTTAACTTAGGCTGGTTATTGTGCTCCAGAAACAAAGAGCAGGATTGTGAAGAGGTGCATAGCTCTTACTTACATAATAAAGCTGCAGAAAAACTGGAGAGCACAATCAGAGTGTTTGTGCAGCAGGGAGGTGTTTGCTTCCCAAATGCAGTGCCAGAAGGTGCCTTGCAGTGAAATGGTAATTGTGTTGTGCTGCGCCTCGGGGGTGGTCAGAAGAAACAGAGACATTTCCCTGCTGATACAGCTGCTTTGTACAGGAGTTTAATATAGTGAAGGTGTCCTATCAGTTCCAGGGTGAGGTTGCATCATCATGCCCTCTTTGACTTTTGCTATGTAGTAGCATAATTTTTCTTTTTTTGATCCTCTAGAAATGTTGGATTTTCTTGTTTTGTGTGGCTTTATAATATAATGGGGAAAAAAAAAGTAAGGTGAATAATTCAAGTTTGTTATTCCTTTGTCACTAAGAACATGAGTTTGTATTGGTTTATTTAAATATGACTCTTCAAGGAGATAATGAATTGGAGGTGCCTGGTCTGCAGTGGGGTAGAAACCCATGTAGATGGCTCTCATTTCACCCTCTATTACTATTAACCACAGAATAACTTTGAAAACTTCAATATCTAGTTGTACTTTTTGTAATCTTACATCAAAGTCTGCTTCCAGCTGTGCTAAGTAATACTTTGTTTTATCCAGATATGAATCAGGCTTATTCATTGCCCTTATTCTCTATCTTGTCTTGACCTCTTTGAATTTTAGTCAGTAGCAGAATTATTTCTACATGCTGATAACTCTGTTGTCATTTTGCCATTGACTTTTTATTATTTTTTACTAAAAAACCCAAGCACAATCCTTTGTATTAATTTTCATTTTAAAGCCTTGAAGTATTCCCACGTTTCTTTGCAGATAACTTGTAAAATGTTTATCTGGCAGGCTGACTGCTTACAAAACCAAAACTGAGGGCTGGGCTTGGGGGTCAGCTGCTGCATGGAAACACAAGTGGGCTCACAGGAATTTTCCCCAGCACTGTTAAAGCTGCTCTGGGGGCACAGAGACCAGCATGCTGTAGTTTGCAATATTAAGCAGGGTCTTTCAAGTTCACAAAAGAAATGGAGGTGCCCAGACAGCACTGGTGAACTGGCTGTGCCCTATACACATTTGATAAAACTGATTAAGTTGTTGGCAGGTGTTTTGGAAACTCATTCCAATGCAACTGACCATAAGCCTTCCTAGATACTCCCTTTACTCTGCAGTGTCCATTCAGGAGCTGAAATTAACTCTAGTTTCCAGCCTGGATTCCCCAGGCCTGGATTCCCTGCAGATCTTTATAATTTTTGGGCTTTCTCATTTCAAAGCATTGATAAATTAGACTTTTGACACCAGAGAACTTTCTTGGTACGCAATAGACACTGTGCTTTGATAAATAGACACTGTGCTTTGATAATCGTTTTTGAAATTTTGTTTTCATCTTTACAATGGAAGGCTGCTTGGCATTGCTGCTGATGGGCCCTAAGAAGTAGCCAAGAATAATGAGTTCAGGGAAACCACCTCCTAGCTCAGTACCTGAGACTGCAGATGTTGCCAGGCAGTGTGCTGGATGGTCTGTGAAATATTTGGGTGTTTTTGCAAGTTCTCCCACTTACCATAGAAGGCCACACACAGAGATCCTGCAGCTCAAGGCCCCAGGAGCTGCCCTGGGCTTGTGTTGGCCAGAGCTGGTGTGGGATCATTTTTCTGTGTCCAGTGGCCTTGTTAGGGTTGCTGTGGCACAGCCCTGGGGGCTGTGGGAGGTGTTTGGGCACCTGCCCAGCTGTGGCAGGGATCCAGTGGGATGGGAGCAGGGTATGATGAGAAAATTTGTGAAAACAACCTTCGTGTGGCTGAGACTGAACAGGAAGAGATGCTGCCCACTGGCTCCTCCTTAGGCCATTGGACATGGCCAGCTGGGATGGCCTGGGATGGTGAATGTCTGAGGTTGTCTTTGTATAACACCTGTATCTGTGTAAGGGCTTATCTTACTAAACAGAACAGATTTCCAGCTCTGTCTGAGTGTTGCTCACTCTTACCCATAATAAGCTTTTGATTAACTTTAGAAACTCCTCTCTACTGCAGAATGCTGCGGATATAAACTACTCACCATGTTCACTCTTTGCACATATCTAGTCTTTTGGCACAACAACCAAGTGGTTTAACTGCATTCTTTCATCTGATTAATGACTTAATAATTTTCTAGTTTCTAAAGAGATGATTCTTCCATGTTACTGGTTTTTTTTTTTACTTTTGTGAAATGAGGTTGGTGTAGTTTAACTTTTTTCTCAAATATCTTGTATTGAAATCTAATTATCAGAAGAGTAACAGTTCTATATTGTCCTTTCAGGCTTTATTGTGAAATATGTTTGTTCAATACTGAACACTTCATCATTCATTAAAACTTTCTGTAATTATATACATGTATTTTAAAATAGTTTTTATTTTATATATTGTCATGAAGGCACAGATTTGAGGGAGGAATTTTACCATGTAGAACTAAATCTTACTTAACCCCAAACCCCAAATGAGTTCTTGAAGGATTTAAAGATTTGGATTATCAGAATACAAAAGGATGAAAGGGTGACAAATACTAAGGATAATAACAAAGAAGTGCCATTTTAGCTTTTTAATTCATGTCTGTTTTTAGGTACTTTATACATCCTGCTGTGAAATAGATACTGCTTATTGTATAATAATAAGCATGTTTAAAGAAGGACCAACAAGCTATTCTTTTCCTATCTATTGAAAGATTTAAAGGTGTGCACACTTTTTACTATTGGCATAAGCATTTTTAAGTATTAGAAAATTACAAAATAAACAATACTCAAAGCTCTGTTCATGTATTCCTTCTGAGATGTTCAACACCTATTTAGAAATGCAGCTTGGGCAGAGCTCTGTCTTGGTGGCAAAATGTGGCTCAACGTGTGGCTACTGTAGTGGAAAACTCTCCTTCAGTCCATGTATGAGTAAATTATGCAAATCAGTTTGTGAAGCTGAGATTTCTGTTGGGCTTGTCATCTAAACAAATGAGCAGAAAACAAACAAGTGTATTCTGATTAACTGTGCTTCAGTACATGCTCCATATTCCTTTGATTTGAAAAGCTTTGCAGTGATTGTGTTCCTACTCCCCAGTGAGTGCCAAGACCTCCTCGTGTTGATGTGTTTGCTGCTGTTTGTATTTTCTTTCTATTTTAGTTTGGACAGAGTATGTCAGTCATTAGTATTTCCATAGCTTTCTCTAAGAATGAGAATCAGCATCTAAGGAAAAGGGAGAATGAGATATAGTACCTCCCATGTATGCACATATGCAGGCTGGGTAAATGGGCTGACAAGAACCTGGTGGAGTTTGAAAAGAAGTGCAGAGTCCTGCAGCTGGGAAGGAAAAATCCCATGCACCAATACGTGCTGGGAGCTGTGACACTGGAAAGCAGCTTGGCACAAAAGGAGCTGCAGGTCCCAGTGGGCACCAAGCTGAAAACGAATCTGTGACATGTAAAACATTGCTGAAAAGGTGGATGGTGTCCTGGCCTACATTATGCAAAGGATTGCCAGCAGGCCAGGAAAGGAGATCCTTTTCCTCTATCCAGCACTGCTGAGGCCACATCTGGAGCACCACATCCAGTTCTGGGCTTTTCAGTACAAGAGCGAGATACTGGACATTCTGGAGAGTCCGGTGAAGGGTCAGGAAGATGATGAAGGGAGCACCTCCCATGTCAGGAGGGCTGATAAGAGCTGGCACTATTGACTCTAAAGGAGAGAAGGCTAATGGGGGATCTTACCAATCTATACAAATACCAAGTGGTGCCTGGTAACAGGATTAGAGGCAATGGGCACAAGATGAAACATGGCAGGTTCCATCTGAACCTTAGGAAACACTCTTTCACTGGTGAGGGTGACTGAACATTTGAGCAGGCTGCCCAAGAGGGTGTGCAGAGTCTCCATTCATGGAGATACTCAAAAGCTGCCTGGACAGAGCTATGGGCAACCTGCTCTAGGTGACTCTGAGCAGGGTGATTGAATCAGATCACCTCCAGAGGGTCCCTTCCAATCTCATGGGGCCATGAGATTATGATATGTGATTCTGTGATATCAAGACTGTTGCACAATAAATGGTACGCAGAGTTTTCCACTCTTATTTAATTTCTGAAAATAGGTAACAGTTTTGCTAAATGTTCTAATCAAATGTTATTTGACATTCAAATTAAAAGCTGATGATAAATTTCTGTAAGGATTATTAATGCTCAGCATGTGTATCCTATTGTGCTTCTGGCTATATAACATATTTTCTCTTTTAAACGTGCTATATGTGCTGCAGAAGCATGACTTTCTTGGATGAGTCTTCTGGTGTCTGAGCCTCCAGATGATGGCAATGATTCCAAGTCCCTCAGGGGCAGTTATGCAAGTCTTATTAGCTGTGAGCAGTAATAAATACTCTTAATGCATGCAACCAGCTGGAATCTTGAAAAAAAACCATTCAGGGCATTCCTGCCTTAAGCTGATAACACTGATTGCAATTCCTTTATATATATGTCAGATTTAGTTAAAATAAATTGATAATATATTAGTCACAGCATTGGGGGCTCTCCACAGAATGCAAGACCCTTAAAAAGTGTTTGGACTCTTCCTCTGTGGTTGAAGCTGTTGTGATTATGCTGCTGTCAGGAGGGCAGCTGGCAGCAGAAGTTAACGTGGGCTCTAATAGAGAATATTTGCTGCAGCAGCACCTTCTTCTCTAGACCATGCATGTTGTGTTTCTAGTCACCTAGAATTCCAGGATGGGCTGTCTGACAGCTTAACTTGAGACAACTCAAAATCAGTCTAGCGGAGCTTAGAGATTGCAACAGACAAAATTTGTAAATAAACTGCAGGAAAGAGCTTTAGGAGCCAAACTCGGTGATGAGCTTGAATGCGTGTGGGAATCCCTGAGTTACTTCTTGTTCTAGTTGTCCTCTGTTTGTCAAGGACTACAGCTGAGTCTTTCTTAATTTACGTATATTTCTTAGATAGAAGGAGATAGAGGGGAAAATATGGTAGTAGTTTCAAGGCTCATCAGCTTTCCAGCTGTTTTGAAGGGTCTGTAAAAGTAGTAGTTTGCAAAAACTGCATGGAGCAGGGAGTAGTAGGTTTCAAGTTGGCTGCAAGTGTCTTCAGTTTTAATAATACAAAGCAAACCTGAAAGTCCCCTTTAGTTGCTATTTTTGGTTCAGTGTGTTCACCCTCAGGATGCATTCAATCAAGGCAAGATTTTAGAGCCCTGAGCAAAATTATAGCAATTGGGTATTTATTTTCTCAAAAGGTTTCTGCTGGTTTTAACTTAAATTTTGGAGGTAAAGAGTGCATTATTAGAGCTTCACATTGTGCCTGATTAAATATTTATGTTAAAGTTAGAGGTTATGTACCTGCATAAAAGTAACAATTGAAAACAGTCTTCCTCTGGCTTAGTCAGTAAATACCTACCAAGGGAGCATCCATGGGGAAGAAGGGAGGTTGCAGTTTCAGCCACTAAATAGGACTTTTGCCATTACCACTTGATGATAGGACTGGAAGGGGTAAATGGCAGAACTTTTGCCATTAGTGTAGGCTTGTATTGTCCTGAGCAGGGCCCCAGGAAGCAGAGTGGAATAAGAAAATGTGTAAAGCATTAAACATGGGTGATGTTCCCCCAGCTCTGCTTAAGGACAGCTGAGACTGTCAAACCTTTAACCCTGGGTGATTTGGGAAAGGAGAGAATAGCATCAGAGGATTAGCTGATGCTAGGAAATTTTTTGAATAACTTATCCGTATTAATAATGAGACTTTTTAATATGCACATTGGCAAGGAGGTTGCTTCAAGCCCTGAAATGAGACTGCAGTTTGGACTATTTGACTGAAAAAACACTGTTGAAGTACCAGCATATTCCTGGATCTATTTAAAGGATGCATTTTCTGTTGTAAGGTTCTGAGAAACGAAGTGCAAAAGACATGTGGCAACATACTGAGGAAAGTTATTCCTGACTTGAATTTAGTGAAGCTTAGTAGTTATGACTAACTCTTGCAGTGTTTCCAAAGGTATGTGGAATAGCTAGTCCATACTTGAAAGGTCACCCTGCCCTGCCTTCATACGTATTTTTAAATTTTTATAGTTATTTTCCATTCAGATTGGAAAATAAAAGCTGATATGCCATTTGTTTTTAATAATCATAAAAAGGAAAAAAATACTGTGAGCAATTTCTAAGTAAAATAATATACAACAGTTGACATATTTTGTGTCAAAGAGTATTTTTAATGTTATTAGAAGTGGTTATTTTATCTTGACAGTGGTAACATACTCAGAAGGAATATGTAACACTGCCAAGTAACAAATGCATTGCTTTGCCATGTTGCCAACTTTTAATGTTTGAAGCTTTCAGTGGAAACTAATCCCCCCTTTCCCAGCAGTGTGACCAAAGAAAAGTTATGAACATCTGTGTGAGGAATCTAATGCAAGGATCTTCAGGTCCTGATGGAGTATGACATCAAAATATATGCCTGTAGGACTGCACAGCAACAATCACTTTGTGAAATTATGCTAATGTGATGTATTAAACTTTCATGAATTGGTGTTTAGCTAAACACATAGCACTATTAAAAAAAAGACTTGAAAACTAAGCAGTCAAGTACTGCATTAGCATCGGCTGGACAACTTGCAAGCTCCCTCTTCTATTAATAGATTGCTGAGAGAGACTTGAAAAGTTTGTGAAGCTCATTATTACAAAAATGAATTGAAATTCTGTCACTCCTTATTTCCACTCCCTGTTCTCATCTGAGCAGCACCTTCCAGTCATGGCTTCCAGTAGTTTGCAAATGACAGCAGAACAGCAGCAGCAATCTCTTAAACTACTTTAACCTTTACAACTGTATGTTTATTTGGAGAAGGCAACCATTCCATTTCTCTATTGCTCACAGAATATTAAGGTTGCAGACAGAGGAAACAAAAGGAATGGCCAACAACTAGAATTTGAAAATTTTGAAAAGGTCAGTATAGCACAGTTTAGGACTGTCTGAATGCTTTCTTCTCAGCAGGTGACAACTGACCAAATACCAATAAAATATAAGCTATATATATATATTTAAATATCAATGCAAAAAGTGTCTCAACAGTCAGTTTAAGATGCACTGTTTGTTAGGTTTCAGTTGTTGATACCCTTAAGTTATTAAAAGTAACAGTTGCTTTGATTTCATTACTGCCGTAGGGTTTACTGCCACTTCATTCTCTTTGCACATGCATGTTTTTATATGGCAAATGTGGTGTTGTAGCAAACACTTTTGGGGATTACTTTTAACAGTATACATAGAATTTCATTTAGTAGAAAGCAGCACAGACTTACACTTCTGTTTCACAATGCATTGATTCTCAGAACAGCAGATCACCAGCAGGCTACTTGCCCATTCAACTATTGGGCTTCATTAAGTCATGTTGATCCATATAAAATCAACGGTGTGCACATTCAAATGAGAAATGTTTTAGAGGGGGGAAAAAAATACAGAATAAATTGTCATAAAATAGATGCACACTGAAACTGCTCAGAAGATACCCCTCTGCAGCATGTGCCAGTTATATCTAATGAGTACCTAATGCCTCACAGGCTGTGGAGGCTTCTGTCTCTCTAGACAGTGTGCCTGGCTACTGGCCTGTTTATTAAGATCACAATGCTTTTGCTTTCTTACTGAATCTAAGCCTCTTGCAATAGTGGAACATTTTCTTTTCTGTGCATGGTGGTCTGTGAGAACAATTTGCTTCCTTCATTGCAGCAGTTATCTTTCTTTTTGTTTTCACATAGTGCTCTCTCCTCCAGGTGAAAATTGTCCTGGAACAATAGGCATGTATTTCCTAATGATTAAAGCATGAATCCATCAAAGTTTAGCATTTGCAACTTTGAAGTCTAGTGTTGAAGTTTGTCTTCCAGCCTGTCTTTTCAACAGACAAAGATGCCTTTGGGAGGCAGTGTGTTGCATTCCCCGGGTTGCTGTCTCCCTTCACTGGCCTTGGAGGTGTACTAAACCAGGAGCAATGTACTCCTTGGATCTTTTGGGATGATTATAATCATATGAGAGTAATTCCTGTAGTGTAGTTGGATGTGTATGGAGGTGGCAGAGTAGAAAAGAAATGAAGATGATGCTATGGACACCTTAAAGGTAATAGGCATAGAACATGTTTGTAGACCCTTAATTTTTATTGCTCTAGATTCTTTTAAACCTAGTAGCCTGAAACAATTGTTAATTAGTGACTGTTACTCCTTTAGATGTTCCATCTCTGAGAGAACCAGGAAGCATTATATACTATAATTAGTTCCATGTCACTTAATCAGTTTACAGCAGAGCATAGAGTGGGAAAGAGTTTATTGCTCCCTTCCAGTTAGCAAAGCAGTCCTCTGACAATGTGAAGGTCTCTGATGCATAAAGAATTAATACATTCTTCCCAATGAACTGTATCCAACCCTGCTAAACTGCTGACTTTATTTTGGATGCATGATCTTTTACCTTCTTCAGTGTCTGCTCACTTCTGTGTTGAGATGAAATGAGAACAAAGCCTTGATAAGAAAAGGTCATTAAATGCAGATGGTCTTCTATTTAAATACAAACATCTGAGACAATAACCCAACTCCTACCAGGAAAATTGTGTTGTCAGGGAAGAGGTTACCTTGGCAACAAGGTCACCCGGCAGGGCCTTTGATGCAGAGTGATGGGGCAGCACATGATGGCAGAGCCTCCAAGATGATGAAAGAGCAGGAGGTCAATCCCTCACACTTCTCACTGACTTCGCTCAGTGCAAGGTGAGTAACTCCAGGACTTTCATAAACCTGGCTTTCTGAATACAAATGGTCTGTGTGAATTTCAAGGGCGTGGAGGACTTTACACTCCAGAAATTATCATCAAAGATTCTTTTTTTTTTTTTCTTTTAAGAGAGAAGGACTATTTTTGAAGCTGATTGGTGACTACTTGTTCATAGCACTGAACTGTGTGCTCCCAGAGAAGGATCCCAGACTTTAGATGTGGACAAGGGAGACCCAGGATGCAGCCCAGAGTGCAGGACAGCTGAACTGACAGTGGGTTCCAGTTCATGGCTGCTGGTGCTAGACAGGTGTCCCTCAGGATTGTGTCCAGCAATCATAAGATGAGTTTAAACATCGGCATTTGGCAGTGAGCTCGTGACAGGCCAACAGCGTGCTCTATCAATTTATCAAATTCCTCCAGAAGCTTTGGAAGCCAGAGGAAATATTGAAAGCTCTTGAAGTTTCTCTGGTGCTGAGTGTGCTGGATGGGCTCTAAGGCAAAGAAATGCAAAGGCTGTGGAGAAGCTGCGAAGCACAACTGGCAGACCGAGTGATTCTTTGTCCTTACAGGAGTGTAAGAGAGGTGGAGATAGAAAATTATCCTTTTGTTTGCCCATGTAGCTTTAAACACCCCGCTCTGGTCTGTGTATCTTCCATCTCAGGAACAAAGGAGTGGTTTGTAAACAATAATTTGCACTCTTCCAGCTTACTGCTTTTTTTCCATACTGTGAGAAATATTAAATAGGGATACTAATAGGCAATCTGCTTAAAGCAGATAAATCAATTCAGCACTGTAATTAACAGGTGGATCTTAATCACTCCTTATGCTTCTCTTTTACCTGTTTTTATTTTCTTTACCAAGCCATTAGTTTTGTCTGTTGCTGTCTGACTTCTGGGCCCTGTAAGAAATTCACTGCCACCCTTAAGGCACTTTTCTCTTGGTTAGGGATGTTCAGTGAGGTAAACTCATTGTGTTGTCTCTTTGTAATTAGCATGCCTGCTAACCATGTCTGCAGTCTAAACTGCTCAGCTGGAAGCTAATGAGATGGTGTAGTGGTGTTATTCTGTAGTCAGTGCTCAAGTCTGGGTCTGTTTTTCAGTCAAAGAATTGCCAGCTTTTTCCATTTTGAAGGCAACATTCTGCAAAAGTGTAAATGACACCACCTCCTCTCTCGCATCGTGCAAGACTGCATGTCTAACTGCAGTGACGAGAGAATCGAACTTGTGACTTTGTTAGTGAGGAGATGATGTTCTTGATACTTTTCTCGGTCCTCCTCACCCATCACCTCAGGCAAAACTAACCTACTCCTCCACAATCCTGTTGTTAAATGAAGATACAGCAGAAAGACACGGTGCTGATAACAGAAACAGCAAATACTCTAGGTACTGCTAAATTATTCTATGCTGCTCTTAATTTTTAAGGTCTGTTTCCTTTTTGTGCTGGAATTAGTGATGTAGCTAAAAAAATCACCTCCTGAGATATAGTTATTCTTAACTAGTGCCACGAATATTTCTTTTTCAAGGATGTTGGAAGGTAGTGGTCATGATTGCAATCACTTCAGATGTGTTTATTTTCAACCCCATGCTTATACTTTTGTGACATTTTTGGGGAGCAAAGGAATTATATCACCAAATTGGTGTTGGTTATTGTTCACTGAGGAGAGTTTTAACTATTCATGCCAAAAATGTTTGTATTTTCTTATTTTCTTCCCATTTGTTTGCTGAAAAAAAATAGCTGAATATTCAACTGCACTTGCTATGTGTGCAAACTGGATAGAAGCTCAAGTTACTGAATGCGCACCACTGGGTTGTTTGGGAAGCTAGAAAACATTGAGTAATACTGCAAAAGCCACAAAGAAAAAGTGAATGTGAATACTAGAAGCTCTAGAAGGGAAATTATTGCTAAGGAAGTAGGAGTTTAGGCTCAAGTTCTTAGAGCTTTTCTTCTGAGTTTTCACCCCACCTTTCTATCTTGTATGTTTGTACATGCTAGTCGAGGCAGAGGGCATAGTCCAAGCTCTCGGACACACCTGGCCTGTCATTTGTCCATCCTGAGAATTCAAGGAGCACCAGTAAGCAAAGCAGCAGCAAGAACTATCCAAACGTGACAGCTCATTTTTGTCTAAGTAGTCTTCTGCCTCAATTTGTGTGGAGGAAAGGCTCATGAATTGAAGAATTCTGTCAAAAAGGGTAAGTTGTGACTGCAGTTACAGCAGCAGGTGTGCTACAATTAAAGAAAGAGTAGTTCTTCAATGTGGGTGTAGAAATAGTCTGCTCTTTCTCCAAATGAGCTGCCACAGTTATCCTGGTTATAAAGATGGCATTCTCTTAAATGGCATTTAACAAAACTACTAAAGCAAGACAATAAGATAACAATTTATTGCTAAAATACTAATTGATATTTTGTAAAGTTGTAACTTCCCTGCATAAGCACTTTTGTCAGATTCTAATTAAATACGTAGACATTCTCTTGCAAATTTAATTTAATAACTTAACAACAGCTATTGCTTCTCTAGTTTTCAGTAATTGCTTGACTGTGTTCTCCAATATACTATTCATCCAGAGTACATAACTTTCTGATAATTGATTGCTCTGCTCCTGTGCAGCCAGACTAAACAAAATATGGCATCAGGGGGTCTGTCTAAGTGCCCCAATGGTACAGAATGACTGAGAGTTGGGTAAATAAGTGTAAGTATTAATTTAAGTAGAAGTTCTGGCAATTGATTAAATGTTTACTTTTATTATAAGTTAGGATTTCTGCATATAGACTTTTTTGCTGGTTTTAAAATGAAGAAAATTATGGCCTTATATCATAAAATAAGGATCTTTTAAAGAAGTGGATACAAAACTTGTAATAATGATTATGTAATAGCTGAAGAGAGAGCTTAATATTTAACCCACCTAAACATTGTTGGCCTGTGTCTTAAGGGTTTTTTTTTTTTTTTGCTATTTATATAATATTTAAGGAACATAGCAAAGCAAAATATGCTACTTTGAAATGTCACATTTCTCACCATGTTTATAATTTTTTTTATTTTGTAGGAGCTTGAGTTGATGGCCATAACATAACTGTGACACTGTTCTCACCGTGGCCGAGTAGAGAAACGACACAAAGTCCAGGCTCAGGGATAAATGGAAGCACTTTAATGAATTCTCAGAAGACTTTTATATGTTAGTTTGCAAAGTGCATTAAGTGGCATAAGGTAATTGGTTTTTGCCATCCACCCCCCTAAGGGGATTGGTCAAGTTCTAAGACACCCATCTCTGAATGTTTTCTAGTTAGAACCATAACAATTCTGCAAACAACCCACAGGTGCAAGAAGCTTACAATACTGTAATCTTGTTTAAAATAATCTGCATGGGAAAGGCAGAACTCTCACAAACTACTGCAGAGAGCTGGAGAAATTCTCTGCTGAGGCTTTTTCAGCATCCATATAACGGTAAAATTGTAGCTGTTGACAGGTGTACATTTAAGTTTTGTAATCCTTTTTTCCCAATACTTTTAGACTCTTCTTTAGTAAAGGTGACTTTTGATGTTATACAAGACTGCTAATAATTTGAGGTTGCATACAAAACACAGCTGACTTTTGTAAGCATATTTGCAAGGAAAAGTGGCTTTAATTTTTCTTACTGCATAATTGCTGAAAACATTAGGAAGCTTCAAATATGAGTTGGGTAACTTCTTGTTGATTGAGACAGACTAGATTGATTTGGCTCCTGAAAGAAATCTTGTCGGCAGCTGTCTGATATTTCTTTCCCGTGATGTTAGCCATGCTTTCTCTCTTCGTTTAACATTGTTAACATTCCCCATTTTCGTAACTGTACCTGTGGCTGCTCCTTCAGGAGCTTCCCAGGCTGGGAGGAATATCCTGCCTGTGACAATGAATTACTGTTCTGTCACTTGTGAGTGCTCTTTTCCCCGTGGTGAACTAGTGCAGCACCTTCATTCTCCATGTACACCATTAATCTTTTTCTGGTGAGAAGCAGTTTTGTGGCTGTTAAGGATCTCCTGCATCTTTGTAGCTTTCCAAGGGTTCTGGGGCACTCCAAGTTCACTCCAGGATAGGGCTGCAGTGCCCCTGCACGTGATTTACAGGCTCCCTGTTTAGACTGTGACCATGTGCTTAGTGGGGAAGACCTTTTCAAGATTATGTAGGTGCTTTTTAGGAGCAGTGATATTTAGAATAAAGTCAAGTTACTATATATTCAGTATCTATGCACAGATGCATAAATGCAGTGAACTAGGTATTTCCTCCTAATTTTGGGTGATGACCTAGGGTGTGGGTTTTGGAGCTGTATCTGATTTTAGCTTGAGCTGATGGTAAATGAAGCAGCAGCAGCTGCTGTGGGAAGTGGTTCAGTCCATCCTTTTGGTTTCCTCTGAGGGTTGCTTAGCTTTCTGCATGTGCAGTGTATCCAGCCTGGGGCAGCTTCCTGCTTAGACACCTTAGACAACAAAAATTGTTATGTCTTTTGGGCCAAACCAATTTTCTTATACTAAATCTGAAGCAAAAATTGTCTTAAATCTCTATCTATGCTTTGTGAATGACCATGATTATTTTGTTTCAATTCAGCTAATTACATTTCCAGCTAAAGTAACTAAAGGTTGCTTCATTCTTCTGATTGAATGTTAACTGCCTCAAAATTTTTTAATTTTTGTGGTATTAATCAATTGCTGGTTTATCCTGTAATTTACTGATAGAGAAATTGTAAGTAACTATTTTTCAAGTCAAACTTCAGAATCAGAGTACTTTGCAGCAAGTTGTAGTTGTTTCAAAAGCACTTAATGATTGTGTCAAAATTCAAGTGCCTTATCAAAGAATCAGTTTACACTTCTGAAAGTAAGATCATTTGAAAGCCTTTAGAAGCATCAAAGTAGTCCATTTGGGGATTTATAGCATTCCAAAAATTTATTGGAAAAACTGCATTGTCTTCTACTGCTGGAATGGAGCTGTTCAGGAGCAGTAGAAGGTTCACCATCCCTCAATAAAAACTTCATCACCCAAGTCGTTTTTCTTTTAATTGTTCTGGGTTTCTATAAGCTGTCTTAGTGTCCATAGAACTTTTTAAAGAACAATGGCAGTGTCCTGCATTCATGTAAATCAGCTGCAAGATCTGTAGATGAGTCAGAAATGCAAATTATTTGCTCAAGAAGTTAAAGAAATTGTGCAAAGTGTTTAAAATGAGGACAAATGCTCAGAGCACTGCATTTTCACTTCTTAGATATGGACTTGATGGCTGTTGACCTTGAAGTTGGCAGTTCTGGAAGTAACCTGTGCTTCTGTGTATGTTTCTTTCAGTGCCATGTTACCAGAAAAGTTGCGTTGGGCTTGAGTCAGAACATGCACTGGCTGTATGGCTAAAGGACCAATTTCAGTATCCTTTCTGGCACTCTGAAATGCAGGGTACACAAAACAAATCAGCTGCCACTCTGTAAAGCTGGAAGGCTTGGTGCTTAAAGCAGCATGAGCGCTGCAGTTATAAATCTCAACTAACTAAAGTACCTACAAAATTTTGTCTTTAACCCTGACAGGATTAACTACAGGGCAACCTTCTCTTAGTTCTCTAGCATGTTTCTAGAATGCTTTAACAAAACTCCTGTTGCTTATGTTAATTCTCTATCCGTTTTGTGAAAAAATCATGCTGTGTTCAGAAGTTTGTCTTCTACACTTTAAAAATATGGAAGAAAGAAAAAGATAATAGCTTTGTACGCTAAATTAAGTCTGGAAGGAATCTTTTTTTATTTCAGACACTAAAATATGTAATTTCAAGCAAAGCTGAGAGATTAAGTCCCCTGTCAGTTGAAGAATAATTCATGCCTTATTTATGAGAAAATGCAAATATGCTAACTAGAAGATTATTCATCTTGGGATGAATATTTGATCTCTGATGTACCTTAGGACAAGCAAAGCTTTTCATCTAGAGGAATTGCACTGAAGTAATGGCCAGAAGTTCAAAATTTAGTTATCCCCAAACGTATAAATGAAGTATTTGTAAATTTGCTTCATTCATGTCCATAAATAGCATTTTTGTTAGTTGTCCCACAGGTTGCATTTGAGCAACTCTAGAAAACAATAGCGTTTCTTGTTATGTTACAGATTTGTGCTTCAAAGGACAGCTGTTATGTGAAGGGCAGGTGGTTGCCTTCACCCAGGACTAAGCAAAAGAACCTTTGCTAGGTGAGTACAGAATATGCAAAATGCAGCTCTGAGATGGCTGCTCTTTCCAAAGGCTGACCAATCAATGAAAGTACACCGTGTACAGCTTCTCTTGTGCTTACTGGTACATTTGGTTAGGATTTCTTTTGGTCAGAAGGGATGGATTTTGGCTGTGAGCATGTTCTGCTGGACTCCCAGCTGCTTGCATGCTGGTTGTGATGCTTGCCAGTGCTGGAAATGAGAACTAAACCATGTCTGTTAGTTCGAGGGCTGCTTTTACAGTGCTTATTCAAATAATAGGGTTTGGTTTCTTAAAACATGTCGTAGGACTTCTCCCCATGAACTGTTTTACGGTTCCTCTGGTTTGAAGAGCATATATTTTTAATAACATAGGTTCTACAATAGAAAAATTTTGGTTTCCCTGCTCAGTTTTACATTTCTGTGGAATTGTACTTTTTTGTGAACTGCTATTCAAAGAATTTAATTCTCATTTCTCCCCAGTCTCCCTCTGTGGCCTCTGTGTATGGATTTCAAAGAGGCTTCATACAGATGGTGTGGTTTTCATGTGCTGTGTATGAATGACAGCTCTTCTATACCTTTTTGCTATCCCAGAGTACTATGTGTGAAAGGTCAAAAGCTCATGTATCTTAAGGAAAGATGATACATTCAAGATAAACGTGTGCATATGTATTAATACACTGCAACTGCCTGACACTGGAATCCAAGCTGTTGTGCTTCTGGGAAGTTAAATAGTTAAGCAAGTACTTTAGTGTGGATAACCTGCATGATGAATTTCTCTTCTTTTCCTATTAACAAATTTTCTATGAAAGCATAATATATCTTCTGAGATGTACTTACTGTTTTAATTGATCTTTTTCATTCATTCTTGTTGCGTCTTTCAAGCCGTGAATTGCTTGGAGATTGTTAGTGTTTGAAATGCATTGGTGAACCCGGATTGAACTTTGACTTTGTTATATGGCAGGATAATTTTTTGATGTCCAGTTGGAGATGAAATTAGTTTTTGGTGTGACCCTGCAATTTATAAAAAGAGTTTTAGTGGTTTATGTTTTCAGTGTGGGAGAAGCAGAAATGTGCACGGAACGTTTGGAACCACTGAAATTCATGGCAGAAGCATTAAATATGCAGCATCTTTCTGCTTCACCTACTTGTTTTTAATTATTTCTAATTCTTTCCTTAAAATAAGTGTTTAAGGTTACTGGAGCAAAAGATTACTGTACACTCCTGCAAAGCTTCCTATTTTTGGGGATTTGCTTTGACAAAAAACACATTGCTTGTTCCAGGAATTAATCTGGTACCTGAGAGATACAAAATAAACAGAACAAGAAATCTACTGTTTAGAAAATAATATCAAGGGACGCCTGTGAAATGTCTTTTGCTTTTGGTAACACTCTATAAATTTTTCTATAAAGGAGAAAAATCGTATCCTTCAATTTAAAGCCCTTTATGGATTCAAAGGTTGATTCAGTTCTAATGTTATCAAGTATCCATTACATACAGGAAGATCCCTGGGGAGGGCAGGAAGGGGAGGGGAAGGAAATGAGAACAGGAGTGTATTGATTACATCTGTATAAACAAAACAAAAACTCCCAGCCAATAAACAACAATAACAAGCCCCCATATGCAAAAAATAGCAAAAAGAATTTTGAGTTGGAAAGATACATTGAATATAGGAGCAGCACTTTCACATTGCCCTTGGAATGCTCAGGTGGAAGATGAAGTAAGTCTATAGTGCCAGAGAAAAATAATTCACATGATGAAGTTAGTTTTATGTGCTGTTGGAGTTCCTCCCCTATTCCCCTCTGCCTCCCTCGCTCACATGCAAAGGTGCACAGTCTGCAGATCTTCAGAGCCCACAAAGTTCATCTATTCCCCTTTATGCTGAAAATGCTGACCAGAAATCAAAGGGGAATAGAGAGTTCAGGCAGGGAGGCTCCATCTGTGTCTCACTGTTTTTCACCATGTACAGCACAAAATATCATCCCAAATTTGAAGCCTGCATTTTGAGGAGTAACAGAGGAGATGTGCAGAGATCTGCATCGAAATATCTGAACTTGCTTGCTGTTAGATATTTTTGTTTCTCTAAAGGAAATGTTTGTGAAGCAGTTGCTCAGTTTTTAGAAAAAAAATATTATGTCAACAGAGAAAAAAGTGATTGTACTTGGTTTTGCAATTTGTTAAGCTAATGGGATTTCTTTTGGTGGTATTCTTCATATGTATTCTCAGCATATCCCATTATGAAGTCCCATGGAACCATTTTAGTGTGCGCTGCAAATGTTTATTGCCAATATGATGAATTGTTTAACAATGCTCAGACAATCATAACAGATTTACTGAACAAGTTTGAATCTCTTATTTTAACAAAAACCCTCCTGGAACTCTCAGAAGAAGTAAACAGACCTTCGAACCATTACAGGCATATTTAAAACAAAAAAAGACAGCACTTAGTGTGACTGATATTTTTATATTTTTCCCCATGATAAAACTTGAAAATCATGCAAGTGACCTATTTTTAAGGTTTTCTAGGGGATTTTTTCTAGTATTTGCATAACACAAAGTGGTGGTGTAACTGTTCTATAACAAGAAATAAAGCAAGGTTGATCATGCACAAGAAAATTTTTTCTAAATGTGGTCTGTGAAAGCTCACAGCTTTTAATTCATGCCTGTTTGTACTGTTTTTTTGTGACTGCATTGACACCTTTGGGATGGCAGGAGCATTGTGCTAATTCATCTGTTGGGACTTGTAAGTAATTGGAAGAACTTTCTAACTTCAGAATACAATGATAAGACTGTGAGAAACTTGGGAACCGTGGACTGGATAATGGTGGGCTGAAAACTGACTCTTCTGTCAGGCTGAAGGGGCTGGGGGACAGCCATGAGCAGAGTGCCCCAGGAGTTAAAGTAGAGGCCAATTTTTTTCCCTAGGAGTTGTAACATCAAAGAAAAATTGGTTGCAAGAGACCTCTGGGCCTTGATTCTGTCTGGAAGTTTGAGCTCCATCTTTAATGCTACCATCAAAGCTTGAGTCACTTTTGAATTGCTCCTTACCTTCTTCTCAGGCAGACTAAGTTCAAGTGCCTCAACCTTTATTTTTAGATCACGTGCTGGAGGTCTCTGTCCGCAGTGGAGGTGCTTCAATGCACCTTCCCAAGCTTCTGAGCATTCTTGTTGAATTTGGCCACCCAAAACTATGCCCTGCACTACAGATCCAGTCTCACCAGGGCTGCATAATGGCCATAAACCGTGTTTTGGGAGGTTTAAGTAGAACTTTAGGGAGATTAAAATAAAACCTGCAAGAAGAGGAGTAGTGCAGCCCCGGGGGAGATTACCCAGACATTCAGGAGTCTGTGTACTTGGAGGTTCTCATGACAATTGTGAAGAGACTGATCTGGTTTAGTGCTGATTATGCTTGAATTCTCAGTGGGAGGTTAGACTAGATAACCTTTTGGGGTCCATTCCAACAAGCATTTCTATGATGGTATCATTCGTTCACTCTATGAGAGCTGATTTTGATTTTTAAATTCATGGTTTCTACTAAGAATTTTTCTTTCTTCCATATTGTTAAGCAATACTCCAAAGAACTTAAGGATAGAACTAAAAGATCTGTTTCAAACCGATACTGTTCAGTTAAGTAACCTCTGACAGAACAAGATTTCTAGTTTGAAAACTTGTATCAGATTTTTAAAAATAACTCAGGATTTTGTGACCATTCATAATTCAAAGTCTTTTCTCAGGAAAAATTTTATTAGAACAATCCCTATTTTTCTAGGGCCACGATCTGAAAACAATTTTGGAGAAAGGGAGAACTGTGCCAGTTCACAGGGTGCATACATTCATTGCTTTGCTATGCTGGGGATGTACTGAACTTTTTTATAGTTTATTTTCTTTTTATAGTCCTAGCTGAAGTCTCAGATTTTTTTTCTGAAAGGAAAGGACTAATTTCATTACAGTTGCAGAAAATTCCACACTGAAATCATTAGGCTTGCAGGGAATGGAAATTTAAAGAAGAATTTGGTCTGGAATACTTTCAAATTCTCCCCATCCTCATAAATAAATGAATAAAAGAAAACCTCAGAAGTGTGTAGAAGTTAGTATGTGTCTGCTTGGGTGGAAGCCAGCATGGCTGGGGTTTTCCAGTTATCAAGGCAGAGAATTCGGTCATTGGGAAGAGTGTATTAATTGTGTCATGCTTTGAACAGGAGGCTGGGCTGGGGTCCCTGGCAGCCTTGGTTATTCCGTAGTGATCCTAAGGAGTGAGCCAGGGAATCTTTTCTCTCTGTACCCCTCTGGTGCTGCTCCCTGGGGGGGAGTTCCTACTGCTGTCTGCCTTGGTGGCAGCAAACAGTTCCCCAGACTTTAGGGTGAAATATTAAGGTGGCCACTGAAGTGTCAGACACCTTTTGAGTGTATGCTGTTTTACTGTTCCATGGGAGGGGATGCTTGACACTGTGAAGCAGAAGGAAGCAGCAGCTTTCCCTGGACCATTTATTGGGCAGGACTGGAAATGCAACACTGAGTGGGAAAGAGCAAAGTGAAGTGAGACTAAAGCAGGACTAACGATAACATCTCAGGAGCAATTTAGATCAGGTGTGTGTACCTGTCTCTCTTTAAAAAATAAAATATCTTCCATACACCTTTTGTAAGTAAAGATGCTGGGGGTCCATTGGAGGGGGAGTGCTAAGCAAAATCTTAGCACGTTTTTGGATGGAAAATGAGCAAAGACATACTAGGACTGCCAGGTTTTGGAGGAAGGGAGTTTGTGGAGGGCAGCTGAATGGTGTTGCTTTTAAGTACCTTGTTCCAAGCTTCCTCCAGCTGTGCATTGTGAGGGTGGGTGCTGGGAAAGCTGTAGGTGTAAAGAAAACTGCAAACACCTTTTGCAGATCACCTGTAATTTATACTTCTATTCTTTAGCTGTGTTTCCTTATACATAATTTTTGGTTATAGTGTATGAACTCCTATATTATGCAGTTCCTTACCATCTGCAACCATTTTCTGACTAATTTACACCTACCTATAGTGTTCCTTAGCACAACAAATCAGATCTGCTTTTTGGGCCCACCTCTCTTTAGAAAGAAAGCAAGCTGTAGTCTGATTTTCTACCTAACAGCCACACAGTGTAAATGGAATGGGAATAATTTGTTTTTCCTTTGCTGAACAAAAGATACTGTGTTTGTTCAGGAACCTCTTATTTAAAAAACGCATATGCCAAGGAATATGTAGCAGTGAGATAACACATGCCTCAAGGAACTCTGTGAGGCACATACCTTTGAAAATATTTTATTTCTGTATTCCTTTTTGAAAAGAAGTGTCAAAATATGGAAAGCCAACAGGGAGCTCTCACTAATACACCAAACACATTTTATTTACAACATATTTGCACATAGGACCTTCCAGTCAAAAAAGACATAATTAATGCCCTGGAACAGCAGTATATAAGTTTTAGTGGTTTTGAAGGTAAAAAAATTACAGGATAGAGATAAAAATGCTAAAGAAGGATCCTGGTGTGCAAGGGCTTGCACACAAAATGTGTTCCCATACATATGCTCTTATTTATATTGGATTGCAGGACTGTGACCCAAGTATGCATTGTCTTTATTGATCTGGGAACAAATTGCTTCAGAATTTTAGAAGAATTCTTTTACCTTTAACTCACAGAAAAAACATCTGGTTGTATTAAATATATCTTTATTCACTGTTTAGCTATTATGGAGTCATTTCATCTCATCCTTTGATGGACATCAGCAATAAGTCCTGTCCTTGATGACATTAAATTTTGCATTCAGATGTTTCTTTGACTAATCCTGAAATAACATTTCATATGGATCCTGGCTTTTTTTCCCTTCATTTTTTCCTCGCTGATCTCCAGTATAAATCTGGTTTATGGGCAGTGGCAGCTCAGCAGGAGCTCTTGACCTGTCTGTGTGTGGGTGCTCCCTGCTGAGCCATCGGCCCAGTACTAATCATTGTCCTCAAACCTGTCCAGCCTTGCCTGTCTGTGCTGCCTCCCAACACCTCTGGGCACTTGCTGGTGACTGAAGAAGCAGAAAGTGCCTTTGGGTCTTTGAGACTGCCTGAAAGGATTACCCAAGGTATGCAGGAAGGAAAGTGAGGTGTACAGATGATGGCAGTTTTCTTATTCAGGTCTTACCCAGGACTTCCTTACAGCAGAGGAATACATCATAAATGGTGTCTAACATACTTGATCGTCCACTGGAACATCTGAAATGTTTTGTAACATAGGTGCTTTGTAGTAAAAAAAGTATGATTTTCTCTTTCACATATCTCATTTTTGGGGGGTAAAAGTTTTCTCATTGTACTGATCTCAGATATAAGATAAAGAAGAGATGATATTGTAAAATAATTCTTAGATGACAAGAGAGAGTTTCTTAACAAATCTGTTTTGCAAGGCTGACTTATTTTTTTTCTCTTTTTCTTGAAAAATTTAAATTATTTTACAAAGCCCAGGTGGTTTTAAGAAACTTGACCATTGCAATACATCATCATCAATAACATAGCTACAGTGCATTTCAGTTCTTAGGGCTTTTTTATTTTATGTAGCTATTTATAATTTTCTGGGTTTTTTTTGTGTTGTTGAGCAGTGTGTGGGTTTTCTGTTTGTTTGCCTGTTTGTTTTACCCCTCTGATTAGACAGTTTAGTAGTTTGACCTTATATTTCAATGTAAGTTTTTTCTTTGTTTTCACTGTGCTCATCACCACAGCCCTGTGGCTCTGAAGGCAGTATCTTTAAAGAAAGAAATTATACAACTGGAGGTAAAGGCTTTCTAGAGATCTCTTCTGGTACAGCATGGAGAAAAGTATTTGCTTTTCACAACCCCTTTCCTGCTCTAGTAGGTTATGCTGTAAGGCACCAATTACTGATCTTATTTCACCCCAATGAAATACCATTTTGTAAGATAAAATAAGACCTGGGAAGCAGCAGCTTTCTTCAGAAAAAAAGGAACATCTCTTACACTATTGCCAGTTCAGTGAATGAAAAATAACTATTTCATTCCCAAAGTTATTTTGCAAGAGGTCTCTGAGGAGACTTGGGAGATTGCAGGATGAAACAGGTCACAGAATAGTATTTTTATGAGTATGATTTGAGTGTGGAGAAAAAAGCTCTTCCTGCCTTCAGGCTTTGCTTGGAGAAGGAGCTGCTGTAGCTGTTCCATACTGTGTTCTCCAAATATGCAACCAGCAAACTCTGAAGCCATCCTCAAGCTCTCCCTGTTCAGGAAGCTAGGGTGCAAGGAGGTGAGAGAACCACAAGATGCAAGTTTATTTATTTCCAAATCACCCAAGGATATGTAAATTTGGCTCTTTTGAGCCATCTCCATCTCTGACCACTATCCAGGGATAGGAAATCTAAGCTCAGTTGTTTCAGTTCTTGAAGGAAAACAGGAAGTAATGGGAGTTATTCTGAAGAAAGTCTAGGTCTCCTGGACTTGTTTTACCTGTGTAAGCACTAGAAACTGAGCCTGGAATAGAGGTAAATTTCAAATGCTCTGCCCTACCACCGAGGCATGGACACAGACATCACTAATCCTTGAGGCACACCCACGGGAAGTGCTGCACTCTCACGGGAAGTGTAGCATAACACCACACGTAGCACTGATTAACTTGAGCTGACTTTCCTCAGTTATGCTCTTATTTATATTAACAAAAAAAAAGTGCAGCAAATTCTTAAACTGGCTCATGGTCATAATTAAGGCAGTTAAAGTGCAAAATGGAGTAGAGGGAGGGAAATGTTTCCAGAGTGGAGGTAGCATCTGTGCCTGTAAGACAAACTCTCTTACTGGTGTTGAGTGCAATAGAGCTGTGTTGTCAAGTCTTCCCTGTGATGCCTAGATTTCTAAGGGGTTTATAAAGCTTTGATGTAGCCTTTACTTTATGGCAAAGATTCTTGAGTACTTAAAAAGATGACTAATCCTTCTGAGTTAAATTATCTATTCACAAGTTTAAATGCAGACATGTGTGGGTTCAAGAATATTTTCTTGACTATGCAAAACTAATAACTGCACACAGTATTCATACTGCTAATATGTTATGCGATATTTAACAGTCTTGCCCTTTATTTAGTCTCTTTGTTTAAATCTTTTGCCTGTTCAGTACTTTAAATTATCTTTAAATAATGATTAAAATGAGTATTTGGAAAACACAGACATAGGAAGAAAGCTTGAAAAGAGGAGGTAACTTTTATGAGATTCTTATCCTTTTTTTTTTTTCTTCTGTCATTTTAATTTCCCTCTTATTTTCTGATTTCAAACTAGCTGGACCTGGTTCAAATACTCATGCTATTTTGACGATATTTATGGATCAAAAGAATATGATTTCCATGGCAACTGCTCCAGGTTTTGAGCAAATATCAGCTTTGAAGGTGCTTTTTCTCTTTTTGATTTTTATTTTGTGCTTATTAGATTAACTCCAGGAGGGGTTTAGATCTCGTTTATAAACAGAGAACTTAATTTGAAGAAGAAAAGCAAATTTCAAAATAGAACGGAGTGTTCAAGATATCAGATCCAGCTGCGGAGTTCTGTCAGATTCTTGCTTTGTCCTCGAGTGCTTAAGCTACTACAACTTTTAAAAAAAGCAATCTTTAGAACATGATGCTGCTTATAATCATGTGATTTTACAGTTAAATAAGTGTTCTGAAGGAGTTATTCATACTTACAGTTTTGTGGGCCCCTGGCTGTCCATTTGATGATGGTGTGGGTAGATTGAGGGTGACAATGTAGCTGCTGAGGTGAATTGAGGGATAAGTGTTCTGAATGGGGAGCTTGCTCTGTAAGCACTGATGATAATAACTGAACCTGATTGTTGCTTGCATGTAGCAAAATGCTTTGGGACAAAGTTTTCCCAGTTTGAATGCCTGCTCTGCCTGCAAGTTAGCTCCTGCCTCTTGCAGATCTTAACCCTGAAACAGCTGTAATAGCCCTGTATTCGGTGTACACAGCACTGCATTCTTTTAAAGGAGTCAGTATTTATTGCCCATCATTATAAAAATGTGTCTAATTCAGAGATTCATGAAGTACATACCAAATTTTTATAAGCATTCAATTAATTGTCACCAAGTCAATACTAAAAAATGATGGATTTGTGACTTTAAGGACAAAATGATTCTTGCTAGGGCTCAACTTTTATGGCTGTGGTTCAGAACTGCTGTGTTGTGTGTGTATTTATGCATTTACACACGTGCACCTGAACAGTTATGGGAATACCCAAGTTGTTCAATGTAACATTAGTTCTTTGTTATTCCTTGGTGCTGGTATCTCAAGGAATGAGGCAGGGAAGTCCTAGGGCACAACAGAATGTAATTACCCCATGAGTAAATTTCCACTATGTGTCACAGTATGTAGTCATGAGAAAGCAAAACTGAGGCTACACAGGCTTTTGTATGTAAAAAAAAAAGTCTGTTAGAGAAAAAAAATTGAGGTGTTGGTTATGAGCAGCAGAACCTTCCCATGTGTTATTGGCAGGGTTAGAAATCTTAGTTTTGGGCATAATAAAGCAGAGCCAAGGACAGGGGCTTTGGTCTCTTCAAGGATCCACTCTATAAATATCCTGGTTAGGTTGTAGGGAGCTACAATGTTGACTAATTTTGGTCACCAGCCTTTAAATATGTGTGCTATATACATGTGGATTATGGGATATTAGGGGAAAAAAATACCTAGAATACTTTTCTCCCTATTTTTCTATATCACCACCCACACTGTCAGCTGCTGTCATATTTTTCTGGCTCTGATACTGTTATTCATTAAAGAAAATAACAGATTAAAGTAGCTTTGGCTACTCAGCTTCTCTGTAGTCTTGAAGTTCATCATTTTGTGCTATCACGTGATTGGGAAGTCCTGGATGCTAACACTAATGTTCTCTGAAAAGCCAGACAGCAACAGGCCTTTCCAGTTTTGGTTTCTAATTTTATTGATTTTATTTACTGTTTCTCAGAGAGCTAGAGCATGACTGTATTTACAATATATTTATTTTCTCATACTTACACAGAAGTGGAAATGGTTGAAAGAATACTATGAATTTTTCCCTATTTGTTTTTGCTTTGTGTGAGTAACCTGGGCTGTTGCCTTCCTATGGGAGGCCTCCTGTACTTGCTCAGAGCTTTTTGTCTTTGTTGGACCCAGATACTGCTTTTAATGTAGCCAAGGTACAGACCCCACATAGCAGGAGCTCATGCAGATTGTAGCTAAGAACTGGAAAAACTGACCCAAGTGTTTTGCTTAGCATTGTTTCACTAAATTTCACATTTGAATCGTGGTACTAGAACAAAAGATAATCAGAGGAAGTTGTCCAAGATTTTAACTGGAAGTGTGAAATCAGATGAGTAACATTTCAGGAGAGTGCAGTCAAGCCCCACATTGCACTGAGTACCTTATGATTTTGACTCATCCATGCAAATATACTCTGGTTTGGTATATTCTCATGAAAAGTTTTATAAACTCTGGTCAACCTATTAAAGATCAAGAGCTGCAAGGTTGTGCTGGAATGAAAAGGCAGGAAATTTATTTTTTGCAGATTCTCCTCTGATAAGCATGTTTTAAGACTCTGAACAGGATAAGAAAGTTTCTGTTGCTTCATGTGAATATTTCTCGTAGTTCCAGCTGTGAGGTATTTTATTCAATAAATTTTTGAATAGTTTACTTTCTCATACTTTGTAAAACCAAGAGCAGATTTTATAAAGCTTTGTTAGGATGGCTTCTTTAGAGATGTCTTTTTAATATTTGAGAATTGTAAGTGAAATTATGCATAGACATACCTGGTTGATTCAGTTTGTATATTTTGCATACTAATTTTATCTTGCTAGAGCTATTTAATTCAACAGAGTTACCTTCTGCTCTTTCCTATCTCAGGAGCTAACTTCCAGAGGGATGTTTAATGGGGTGCTGTGCACCTCAGCTCCTTGGGTGGTAAGGGGGAATTACACATATGTATCCCTTTGGTCATGTCAAGGATATCCTGGTACTCCTTTGTTTTCAACGTCTAATTTGTTTCTTTCCTTGCTACAGAGAAACATTTTTGAATCTTTTTGAAAAGGTTCCCTTGTTCCCCAAATACATATAGATGTCTTGTTGTCAGAAACAGGTAAATGAATAAATAAAATGTTTGCAAATTCCACTTCAGAAGTGTTGAGCTATTTCTGTTGAGGAGATGATTCAGTGTTCCAGGTCTGTGTACAACTGAACTCCTATCAAGGGGGATGTTTTGACTTTAGGAGAGATAATAGCAGACAGGGACTTTAACCTTTAGATCATTTGGCTGAGTGCTGCCTGATTTGCCATAGATTAATTAAGAGTCATGTGCTGGCTTCACTGGCCTGTGTGAAATGACTTAATGGCTTCAGTTTGCTTCATGGAGGAGAATTCTCCATGTTACACGTGTCAAAAGATGTAGGTGGCTCTTCCAGCAGAGACATTAATGCTGGTGAATGGAAGCAGATGCCATCCTTGTGTGCAGGAAGGACACAGACACGGGAGAGTAGGGACACTTGTGCTGCTGCTGTCCTCACAAATGTGCAGTGAGCGCCAGTGCTGCTACACTATTGAGACAAAGATTGCCTCTTTTATTTAAATTTCTCAGAAGGAAATGCAGTAACTAAAATTACTGAAGAAGGAGTACATAATGACTAAGGAGTAAGAGCTAAGTTCCACCTTGTGCTGAACCTGTAGCTGTGCTACTCTGGGGGTTCCTGGAACTGTGAAACCCAATAGGAAGCAACATGGGTTCCCTGGGCTTAGAGGTTGCTCTAAGCCCTGCCCAGCACCCTGTCTCTCCGTGGCATTCTCTGTTCCCAGTTCTGCTTTGATTCCCACTCCTTGTTTTCCAGCAGTGCTGGCTCTGGGCAGTGGCCTGAAGCTGGGCTGGGCTGGTGAAACGCTGCTGACCACAGCTCATTTGCTGCTGTTTGGTCACAGGTGCTACATCACAATTAGTAGCCTTTATCTAGAAATCTCTTTCACCCTTTTCTTTCCTGCTGGAAAAGTACCATTTGCTCATGCAGAATGACAATGGAAAATGTCAAGTCATTTTGAATTTGCCAGATGAGGAAAGGAAAGGGAGAAAGCCCCAAAACAGAAATAACTTTTATGAGGGTGAGCCAAGACAGGCATTTAACTCCTCTTCATCGTATGGTTTTATTATATAATGCTTTAAATACAGAAACGAAAGGCAGGTGGCAGTCAAAGAGCAGGAGAGGACAGCAGCCACTGGAGAGCAGGACCATGTGGTCCTTCGTGGAGGTGAATAGGAGGGAAGGAATACAGCCACAGACCTCATAAGATTAACAGAGGAGTACAGGGCTGACCCAAATTTGAGATTAAGAGCAGATAGTGTGTTCACACCTTGTGACATCTTCTTTCCCCTGCTCTATAGCTCTCTCTCCATGTTGTTTTGAATTAATTTTCCTGTGTGGTTCAAGGGCTTCTGTGATTTATTTCTCCCAGGGATTGGCTTTTCTGTTACTTTTGGCTACCACATAGCTTTCATTTTTGTTTTAGGTTCAATGTCATCTAGATGTTAATGTAAAATAGGCTGAGATGGTTGTGTTTTTATGACTCATAAACTGTTACTTGTCCTGTTTATGGCAGGGATACTGGTATGAGACTAGGTATGTTAGGCAGTTGCAGAAAAAATTACCTGGATTCTTGTTGGTCCTGGAAACATAGAGATTTAAATAGGTATCAGTAGGTCACATAAACTAATAGTTCAGAGTTTCAAAAATAAACAAATATTATAAGAACATTACTTAGAATTCTCCTGTTATCTGGAGAATCTGACCATGATTGCTGTTTCACATTGACAAAATGTTCTCATTTACAGCCCAACAAGTCTCCAAGTTACCATGTTTTTAAAAAGTCAATATTTTAGTGGCTTTAGACATTTCTGAGCATTAAATTCAGGTTAGCTTCATGTGAGAGTCCCAGACAGCCAATTGTCTGAGCTCTTGCAATGAGGAGTTGAGGACAATGCAGTTTGTTTAGTTATGATAGCAGTAGTGATACAAGAAAAATCAGCTCATGTAAGTCAGTGTCAGGTCTGTGCCATTTCAACACGTCCCCTTGAATCTCTCGCTGGCTGTCTTTGCATTTATGCTGTGCTATTGAAAGTCCCTTTGCATCACTATGTTGTTTTGCTTGCAAGGTTGCAATGAGGCCAAAGGACTTAATTCTCCAGGCTGTTAAGCACTTCTAGTGTTGTGCTGTACACCCTCAAATTCTATTGCTTGAAGTACTCAATGCCATGTGAGATCCTACCATTCTAGGAAGAGAAATGCACTCAAAGTGTTTTGCAATTCTCTGATGAAAGTCACAATAGCCCACGGAAATGCCAGGTACCATTATTATTAATATTCAGGCACTGTACCAGTAACATCTGCTACTGCATTTCACTTATTCCTCAAAAATTTAAAGAAATAGTTCTCTGTCACCAGAGATGAGAAGACTTTTACAATCTCTATCATCACATACTTTTTTACCTGTTACTTGTCTTTTTGTCAAAAATAATTCTCCCAGCTTCCTTCTGAGACCTTGATAGGTGGAAGTATTTATTTGAGAACTAAAACTAGAAACAATGATTTTAAAAAGATGACATGCCTATTCTATTCACTTTTCCTCCTAAACCACGAAGTCTCCAGGAATAATTATCCTAGTAGAAGTTTTCAGTCTTGACATAGCTGGAGTTTGTTAAAATTTATTTGAAATTTTTGCTAGAAGCAGCCATGTTTGAATATTTTAAGTTAACTTTCTCAATATGACCTAAACATGGAAATTGTGTCATGCTGTCTTTTGTAATACATTTGAAGAAAGTAGTCACCCTTGTCAGGTCCAGCAGTGAAGCCAATTTTTTTACACACTGAAAACTCTGATAAAAGGGACTTTGCAACTCAATCATCTCATTCACTAAAAATTGAGCCACTACCCCAGACTCTTTCTCTAGTCAGTGGAGAGGGCAAGCATCTCCACAGGGCAGTTCATCCCCTACAAAAAGACAATTCCTAGGATGGAGTGCACTCATCTTCCTTGACTAGGGAGATACATAGATGATATATCTAGGCTAAACACCCATGTTTCCATGCTTAAAAATAATCTGAGTCGACTCTTACCCTAAAATCATGTGTTAACATAACCAAATAACATGCATTTGGCATCCAAGTTGAAAGGACTGTAATTAGTCTTTATCTCTGAATCGTTACTCAAGCAAACCTTTAAGGGAATTGTTCCTGATTAATGGTTGCAGGACCAAGATCTGTAAGAATCTTTGTAGGAGAGACTGTGATCTCTGCTGCTTTAATGAGTTTCGGTTCTGAGATTCATTATAGCTGAGCTGGCCTTATGAGTGGCCCTGAAAAATGAGTTCTGAGTATTCTACCAGCACTGAGCTGGATAGGTATTTGTACGAGGTGCTTACAGACATACTTCTTCTTTTTTAACCCCCTTAAAGTGGGGTCCACTTTTGTTTCTTCCAACATGACTCTTGGTCTTCCTTTAATAGAATGTAAGAAACAGGGCTAGAAAAATGTGATTATATTCTTGGCTATGTAAATCAGAGTAACTTCACTGAGTGAAAACACTGTCCTACTGTTTCATTACAAGATGAAAACCGTTATTGAGGTCTTTCTTTACACTTGTATGTATCATTCTCCAGCTCAGGAGACTTGTTCTTGTAGTTTTGTAATGGGGAATCCTCTGTGTGTCTACTTTCTTCTGTTGATATAGCTGAAGAAGGCTTGCCAAGAGGATGTATGAATAATTTGTTAGAAATATTAGATGTTTGAATTGAAGGCAACTGAGAATTTAATCTAAATTTAAAATTTATCTGTACTGTAAATGTAGTCAATTTAATAGACGTATGAAGATTGGAAAAGGGAAAAGGACAATTTTAGCAAAAGGGGAATTTTGTTAAGGTGTTGACCTTTTCAAAGTAACAACAAATATTATATATTTGTTACATACTTATAAAAACTTATATATAAGTTCTTATATCTTCTGAGTTTTATTCTCTTTTAGGGTTTCCTTTTCTTTTAATAGGTGTTTTGGATCTTAGCAATAGGGTCTCAGATGTTAGTTTTTATTTCAGAAGCAGTTGGTCTGGAATGAGATGGACCAGAGAGATCATTCTAATTCCTTTATTCCCCTTGCACTGCCTCTTTTACTGACTCTCTCCTTTTTCCCCCTCCCCACCCAGCTGTTTCCCTCCTCCTTCCCTGGAATTGCCATCCTCACTGAAAGGATGCCATCAGAGAACTTACTGATCATCTTTCTACAGTACATTGCTTGACTGAGGTGTCTCTGATTCAGGCTTTCTACCGTGAAGCACAGTGGGGTTTTTTCATTCTGTAAGGGTTTGCTCTTTGCTGAAACCAAACAATGTGTTTGTGCATGCTCTTTTTTTTTGTTTTGTTTATAGCACAGTGTGCTTTTTAGCACAATGTGTTACTGTTACAGTTGCATGAACTTGACTTTTTGAAATTCTCTTTTATTTTTAAACATCCTGTCATGAAAAACTTCATCCTCCATCACTTAGTCACAAGAGGATGTTTTGGATTTTTCAGCCTCATTTAACATCAGCTTAGCACTTAGTTTGTACAAGATCTGGACTCTTGTATCACGCAACAATTGATCTCTTCTGCCTTAATGGTGTTTTGCTGAGGTTTGAAATTTGGATCTACACTTGAGTAAAAATGTCAGTAAATGCTGAAGGCTGGGAGCCACTTGGGTTCTGCAGGTTTCTAGATGAGCCTTTATAAAGTTGTCTGCTGCAATAATCACGCTAACATGGTACTTTAAACAGAAGTTAGAGATTTACTCTCTTACTCCCATCTTCTTCGTTGTCTTTTATGTCCAGGAAGGCTGTCTGGCCAAACTCACTTTGAAAAGTAGTACAGTTAATTTCCCTTAAAAGAATGAATGGAAAAGATTAATTTCTTTCCCCCCTCGACAGCTGCCCATAGCAATGTCTTTCATAAAGGTCCCTTTATTTTTCACAGAAGGAAAGCAAAGTCTCAGTGCTCAGAGCATCTCAGTGACAAGATGTAGATGTAGTTTTCTGAATGGGGTCTTAGCTCTATCCAGGCCTGTTTACTGCAGTGGTTTCCAGCTGCTTCCCTCAAAACTATTCTAGGTGAGAAGGACATAGTTAGGAAGCAACTGTGTATATAAAACTAGAATTTGTAGTGCTGTTTACATTTTCCTGGCCAAGAGACTTGTAGTAGTATCTTTGGGTGTGTGTACACATGAATATAAACACACACATGCATATCTAGACTTCTGCTCCCAACTCTTACTACTTAAACTTGGATTCTTTCCCTTCTCCTTTGTTGCTGTGTTAGAAATGTCTGTTCTTCAGTAAACTGTCAGGAGTGTCATTTTATAAACTAATTGGAGACTACAGAAAGGAAAAAAAATCTTTAAACATTGATGGACCTGGCTGGTCAAACTTCAAGTTTTTCTACCTGTATTAGTTTAACAGATGACTTCATTTTTATGGGCAGAAAATTAAATGCTTCTTCACCCATATAATTTACTAAATTGACAGAAAGACACCAGAGGGAAGGTATATATTATCTGGTTAATAGGTGCTGGACAGAAGGAATTAATTTGAAGGGTATTTCAAACAAAAATAACATAATTATAGCAGCAAACCTCAAATTGTTCATGGGAAGGAATTATTTGGATCCCTTTATTTCAATATTTATTTTTTAAATCATGTATTTTCTATGCTATCAGTGCTATATATAAGACAGGAATATTGTGAAGGATGCTAGCTAACTAATTTACATGAACACTCTGAGGTCGGGTTTGGATAGACTTTCATCAATATTACTATTTATTCAGATTGGTTTATGTTCTAATCTTACACTTCGCAAATACAAAATTTGATATAAATGAGAGAAATCCCTGAACATTTAATTTTGTCTTCTGATTTTAAAATACAAGACATTTATAGAAGTACTTCAAAAGAACTATTATTTCTCTCCTTCCACCTCACCTGTAGAGATAGTATATAATTTAGTGTTAATCTAGGGAAGTTTTGAAGCTCTCTGATTTTTCAGAGGGCAAGAGGTCTTCCTTTGGCACAAATGTGATTTCCATGCATTGCCATCAGACAATCTTGAAAAGCCTTATTCTTTATTTAGAACAGCAAGCAATTTACAGTGTTCATGCAGTTGTAGCATAAAAACCTGTAAAATCAGGTATGGTTCACAAGATGTGAAGTGTGAAAATGAACAGTATGATATGAAAGAATAAAAATGCTTGTATTTCGCAGTTCATCTGTTTTCTAATGAGCAATTCAATTAAGTCTGGCCTTGTTAAGTAGGTGCTTGAAAAATAAGTCAAGTGATGGAGTAATTAGGAACAGAGAAAAACAAATCCCTCCCTCTTTTAAATAGCAATCAAAATATTTATGTGGAGAAGTTACTATTGTGGAGCCTTTTTATACATTTTCTAAAATCCTTAGGCAGCTCAGTTGAGGAAAAACCCAGAGTGCTAAAATACAGGTTTGGAAGGCTTGAGGAGGCATTCAATGCAAATCCATCAGTATCTCAGTTTCAAGACTCCACAGGGGAATGATTTAAAGAATATGTAAGTTTATAATAGGAACAAATTATACTTCTACCAGACTGTAAGCAAACTGAGAATAAAATGTGAATAATGGCATTTCACACTGGGTATTTGTTTCTAATTAATGCAGAAAACTTAGCCAGCTCTAAAGTAATAGATGGTACTTAAGTCAGACATTAATAATGAAACTGATTTCTGGACAGTACATCTGATCAAGAGAACACTGGCTTTATTTAATTGACAGCTTACTGGGTTGCCCCACACACTTTTGTTTTGCTTGTGGTCAATTTTTTCCCTAGGACAGCAACATTAAGTTAAAGAGCAAGAGCAAAATGTAAGAGGCACCATCTACAGTGTTTGACGGAGTGACATTTGGTTCAACTTCAGCAGTGTCACAGGAGCTGAGAGCTCATTTGCCATTGCCATTTGGAATTTGTAAGGCAATCTGTAAAGAACAGCTTCTGTCCAAGTAACTTGTCTGTTTTGTAAAATTCCACTTCACCAGTGAGAGAGTTGGTCTTTGGTTTATCTGCCTTTGTCTTCCTCACTGTCACTAGTGTCCACTATGGAACATTTCACTCTGTTTCAGTCAAACTTTTACCTGCGGAGGTGGAGGTGGGCTGGGCAGGATTTTTTGCTGGTCTTAATGGACCCTGTCCCTGTCAGAGCTTTACTGAGCATCACCTTTAAAAAACTTGAAAAGTCTGTCCTGTGCCCCAGCAAAGTGTTACATGGTGGAAAAGAAAAATAAGCAGGTCTTCATATTGGACTATCCCAGAGACTCCCTCTGTCAGCTCCTGCTGTGCATTCCCCTATTAATAAGGACAAATTATGTGTTTAAATGTGTTGATTAACATACTGGGTGGACAATCTGGCAATTCCAGTGATTTCTCTGCAGCAGGAACTGCCTAGAATTGACCAGATTGAACATAAATAATATAAAGTAGTCAGTAGGAACTGTTGTGTGCAGGCCTGAGGAACCAAAAAGAGACAACTGCAAAACCCACTCAATGCACAACAGCTTTGAAATACAGAAAGTAAAGTTTTATTGTCGAAACCTTTGGGAATCACTGTGACAGTAATTTTATATGAGACAGAAAAGCCTGTTTCATGTAGATGAGGAGCAGCTCAAACAGCTTGACTTGTTTCCTATGTGAAGTGTTTCAGATTACTTAGATTTTTATGGGTGTTCTCTTTTCCAAATGTATCTTGCACTACCTCTGTGACTGTTGATTTCTAATCTTTTGGGAAGAAAATTGAATAAAGTCTCTTATTATCAACATCTAATTGATATTTTATTCATATCATTTATTTCAATTCCAGGACTTGAATGTCACTTAAACAGCCATTATTTACCCTATACTATGTGTTACCACATAGGCTACATTACAATGAGTTCATTTGAAGGAAGATGATTCTGATCAGGGAAAGAATGTTTGCAGAATAATTTGGTAGAGTGGGACTGCCAAATGGATCATGAGGTGTTTTGGGTGTTTCTAATCACGTGAAGTCAGTGCAATGTTATTAAAATACTTAGGATAATCTGTACTAGAGATTTAATATGGAAATCATGTATGGTGTGGGACTTAAACATAACACCGTCCCTGACTGCTGTGTTAAAGTGTTTTGACACTACACTGAAGCATCAAATCAATTTGATTCTTGCTCTTTCTTCTGAAATTATTATGAAATACTATTAGTGATTATTGTACTCTGAGCACTTTGTTGCTAGGCACTGCCTTGAGCCTGGTGGTGAATTCCCCATATATCATCAGCTAGATGAGATTTTTGGTTTTTTGAAAAATGTAGTTCAATTTGTAAAGCAAAATTACTCTGTAGACAGTGATCAGGAATTGGAAGCCTCTCTGTTATTGGTTGTGCTTTTCTGTTTTCTCTGTGGACAGATCTTCAGTTTCCTTTTCTACTAGGGAAGAAGAAAACTGGTTAAAAGATAAGAGCTTGGTTGTAAGGTTCAGATCTGATTGCAAGGATACTTAAAACAGCAACATAATGGCAGTGACAGAAATGCCAGCAGCAATGTTAGAATAGCTGAGGAAAAGTGAATAAATAGTTGCTCCTCTTCTGTTTCTCTTCGAGATTGAATTAATGATGGCATCATCATGCTTCTCAGGAACAAAAGGTGGAGGTCCTGTGTTTTACTGTGATGTGTTTGGGTAGCTAATAACCCAACAAAGCAAAGGGAGTGGAGTGTCCTGGAGTTGTTGTAAAGGGCTCAAACTGTGTAGGTCTTGGGGAGCAGCCTGCACTTGTGCAGTGAGGTGGGAAGCAGGTAAATAACATCCTGCTGTCCTTGACAAACTTGCCTGGTCACATGCAAGTAGTTTGTGAGTTAGCTATCCTTGGGCACAGCAGTTATCCCTAGGCTTTGCACTAATGACACAACCATAACTCTCTGAAAGAGGGTGGTGCTGAAATGATGCCTTATTTTCGGATTTTAACACACAATTTGTGCATCATGCCTGAGGTTAATTTTGCCTCTAGCAGTTGGTGAGCTGTCTGACCAGAATGCCTGTTTCTGTCAGTCCATCCTTTTATTTTTTAACTTCCTTGAGCAAAATATGCTGATCTTCCAAAAATGATAACATTTTCTCATGAGTTATTACTGGAAGGTGATAATTGTTTTATCAATACCAGACACAGTCAATTGCATTTCAAATGCCTTCAGAGCATGTTATCTGATCACACTCTCAGGCAGCTTTGGTTATTGTGTGTGAGTTATTAGCAATAGATGTGTAATCATGAATAACTTCCTTTGCTCAGGAATGTCGGAGCTTTGAGCCCAGCTCCCAGTGAGAGCCAGGCCACAGTTTGGGCAAATAGGTAGGAAAATTGCTGGGGAGGAGGATGACTTCCCTATGATCCATGGCTGGCACTGCAGCCAGTTCTGGAGGTTGTCCCAAGAAACTACCCTCCAAGGAGAAAATGGGAAGGTTGTCAAGTAGCTGATGAAATGCTGACATTGCTGTCACTCATCCTGCCCATTCAGATTTGTGAACTTGGCAGAATCCAGTGGTTTTTTTGTTTCTTAGTAAAATCTTGATACTCCTTAATTGCTCCTGAAGACTTGCCCTGGCAGGGGCGATGTGCAGGGACCCTTTTCTAAAGGGTTCTCACTAGCTGGTCTTTGGGCTTGTGAGAGCTGCTAAAACTTCTGTCTCAGGTTAGTCCTTGGTTGTTAGAGTAGAAAGTATGCTAACGAAAGTGAAGCCTTCCATCCTTTGGTAAAAAATTATGCTTTTTGAGGGCAATAGCCCTCAAAATAGTATTACTCTGCTAACTGTATATGTATGCAAAAAAAGAAAGTCTCTCAAACTATCAAAGTGAGTGTTTCATGTAGTACGATAACACTGAGAATGCTCTTGTCTAGACAAATACTCCTCTGTGGTGCTTCAAAGAGCAACAATGTAATGTAACCTGTTCAAAGCAAATGTGAAAATTTTAATGCCAATTAGGAAGCTTAAGGAATGAGTTTTTAATAGAATTAAGTACCAAGGGCATACTTAAAAAAAACAACCTGTTCCCCTAGCGCAAAATAGCAGTGTCGGGTAAGATCACTAGAGGAAGACAGTGCCCAAAGTAATACTGGATTTTGCATTGTAAGTTAAACTGCTGATTTGGGGTTGAGGTGGTTGTGCCATTGATTTGGTGGCTGCTCATGTTAGCACGGAAACACATAATCACTGTATGATTATATGCAGGTGCTTTTATTGAGAGCTCGGGAATCAGGGGTTCAGACCCAAATCTGATCCTGCCATGGATTCGGGATGGATACATTTTTATACCCTTTCCTTACATAACTGTTGTATAATCATATGTTAATCATCAACTTGATGTTGTTCTATTGTGTATATTGTTTCCACTCAAGCATGAGTTTAAGCCCCCTCCCCACAGCATCCCTCATGATTGTTGTTCCTTTCTCGTGATTCTTCTTGTAATTAAATAATTATTTTTAACTATATTTACTAAGCAATCATTGCATTTAACTTCATCATGTACCCTACAGGTGGGTACACCAGGTACAGGTCCCCATGATTTTAGCAAAGACAATGCCCACTCCTGTTCCCAAGGCCTGCTTTGACTACCACGATTTTAGAAACATTTTAACCCTCTGCTATCACTCAGAGTGACAGAACCCAGCATCCCCAAACTGGGGAGCAGCAGTGCTGATGTGGCAGTGATGTCTGTGGGGTGCAGGCGTGGCTCACTCACCACCTCCCTTCTCTGCTGCGCTCCAGTGCTGCAAAGTCATTCGCTCTGGATACTCAAAGTACAGGCATTAAGGCTTAAAATAAATTTACTTTTTTGTTTGTTTGTTTTATTAATGAAACGGGTTTTATTAACCTACCACAGTTAAGATGCATATGTTTACAGACTTAGCTCCAGTGCTGTGTTTCAGCAGCCATGTAGTAACAAACACACATGAGGAACATAAATTGGGTGGGCCAGCACTGGTCTCTGTGTGACTGCACATAGAGCTCCGATACACCCTTACCTGATTCTTTGCCTAAGCAGTGCTCACTGCGCAGCTGAGGGATGTTTATTTTCTTTTAAACTGCTTTATAAACCTAATTAAATGCTTGTAAATTGTAATTATTTAAACTTCAGCCAGATGATTTATTCACAGATGGAATTTGAGCTTTTTGGACATACTAAATTTGATCAAAAGTTTTGTTTTTATCTTCTATATTTCTTGCACTTAAAAGTGGAAGAATGTCTCTGAAAAAAAGGAATAATCTAAAGTGCAGTCTGTTAAAATTTAGACTATCTGAAGCTAAGGACAGAGCTTGGCAAAAACATTTATTTTCTGTGCCTAGTGATTCCAGACTTAGCTGAAATCTGAAAATAATATAATGTTGTTTTTGCAATAGATATCTTAGGCTTTTCTTTTCATGAAAAAAAAAAAAATGGACAGCAACTAAAATATGTGTGGCATAGATAGAGAAAGTTTGACCTGATTAGGTTATATTTTATAGTTTACAACTCAAGAACAGCAGCAGCTATCAGCCTGTAATTTTCAAAGCTCCAGCTCTCTCCATTTAAAAAATTATGAGCCATGTGAAAAAACATAAGTTTCATTTTAGCTGTTGATACAAGCCAGAGCCCATAACAACCACTTGCAACCCAGGGTCATTTCCAAACAATTTACTATGTGAATCATGAAATTCTTTCTTTTTGAATGAATTCAGATTTCTTTCAGAAAATTAAAGAAGATATACTCTCTAAAATGAGTTTACATAGAGAGTTTGGGGATTTTTCAGGGGAAATATGACAGTAGCTTCATATCAGAGTTCCATGCATGATACCTACTTTTGGTGCACATATCTATTCATTTTATAGACTTGTAGCTATTATTTCCAGGAATAGACATTAAAATGTGACTATCTTGCTATTTAGAGTGGACCAATGGATTGCATTTCTGCTTTTCACATTGGAGTAACTTTTCAAAATTAGCAGAGGAACATCTCTTTGCTTTTATTCCTTTACTTACTGTGTCCACACAATTTTAAAAGAACCCTTTTCATTTAACTGCAATCTGAATACATGAACTGAAAGATGTGCTTTGCTTCAGTAATGGCTGGAATTTTAACTGAATAGATTCCATGTATTTAATGAAAAATACAGAAGGTGGATGCCATGATACTGGTCATTTCATTCACCTGTTTCACAGGAAATAATTACCATGACACAAACACGGATTTTTAAGAACACAGGAAATGTGTTCCTGGGTCACATCAGTAGACTCCTGTGCCCCAGTGTGCTATCTCCAGGAGTAGCATCAGGAAATGTTATGCAGTGTTTTATTCTGGATGCTTTCTGCAGGTTATTTCTTCAGAGCCTCGCAACATCCAGTAAATAGCTTTAACAGACTGAAAATTTGAACTACTCTTCTCATTTTTGAAAACCAAAAATCACCTCCCAGATACTTTTCCATACCTTTCTCTGATGGTTTTTTTTTTGATGTTTCATGGTCCTTTGCTGTCATGTGCAGATGGTCCCTGTTCTCAGGGAGGATAAGACAACAGCACTGGGGCTGCTTACCCTGTCTGAGAGTTACTGGGGCAGTTCAACTCTGTTTGTGTGTTTGTCTAGATCACTCTCACCATCACGATGCTAATAGAAATTAGCTTCACTGATAAAGTGTTTAGACATTACTTTTACTTAAAAACTCTATAATAACAGAGACCAAAAAAATGGAAATGGTATCTCATTCTTTTCCAATATTTCAAGTAAATGGATTCCAAAGACATGAAAACATTAACCTGTCGTTGTATTGAAGTGTAGCCAAAGCTGTCATGTTGGAAACATTTAATATATTTGGATGGGTACAGATACATATACAGCTGTAACAGAGAGGAATGCTATATGATGAGATAGAAATAGGAAAATGACATTAAATATTGAAAATGAAAAGAGAAGTATTAAACACGGAACAAATCCCTTTTTAAGAGCTGCCTGTCCTTAAGCAGATGGGACAAAAATCAGGGAAAGACAACTTAGCTGCCTCCAAAATATCAGCTTACATCGTCCTTTCTGTCACGAATAAGGAATATTTTATTCATTTTTTTTTTTTTTCTAGGAAAGGTTCCTAAAAATATGTAATGCTTAGGCTTAAATATATAGTTAGGAAGTACCATTCTGTGGAGCCTTTCATTGACTGGGTGGTCTTAATGAGTCAGTGCAGTGCTGATGGGGTGAGAGGCTGTGCAGGACAAACTTCGTGTGGCTGAAGGCCTGAAAATAGTTCGGTGTTTTCCTCCTTGCTGTGCAGTGGGAGCACGGGGAGCTCAAGAAAGTGACTGATAAGCAGCCAGATAATAGACTCATGAGCAGAATGTCAGAAATCCATCAAAAAGAAAGCAAAGGCTTGCACTGGGCGTGTGTGGTCTCGAATGAGAAGCAGCACAGAAAATACCCAAACATGATGTGAATAGAAGTGTGAATTGATCTCATTGTGCTTTTAATGACTGGTGTGCACCTGCATGCTCTGCTTCCAAGCAAAAATAACTAATTTAAAGGTGTGTTTCAGTTCAATTGTAGAAATTACAGTAGGAGTTTTGGTTAATGTAGAAGTTTTTGATTAAAGAATTGATTACGGTATATAAAGGTGAGGTGTGGGCTGGATTCTTTAAATTTCTGTACTGTATAGTTAATTTCCCCTGAGAGCTACTGAATGACTTGTCCAAAGTCATACAAAGCAGCCTTCTTTCTGCCACCATTGGCATTTGGTTTAAGCATGATGCTGCTTTGGTCTCAAGTTGTAGCTGGCTTTCAGGAGTTAAAAGATGGCTATAAATTTGATACTGTTTTTATTTCTACATTCATAACAATCAATTTCTGTTCTTCTATCTCTCCCAGGGACTGCAGCTTTGATGTTTTGGGATTGGCAAAGAGAAGCAGGAGACTGATAGTAGTGTATACCCATTTTTGTGAGGCTGCAGTTCCTCAGGTCCCCACCCTGATCTTGAAGTACAACCAAATCCGAGGTGAGGTCAGGTTGCTCAGGAACAATTGAGTTGTGAAAATCTCCAGGGCAGCTGAACACCATCTCCCTTGGAACCTGTTTCACTGTTTGTCAGAAAGATGTTTCTTAGTTGTTAAGCAGCCTAGGGAGGACATTACAGGTTCTCATAGTGTATTCCAGTGGTGTTCATTGTGGATCTCTCAAGGAGCTCCTGGGTAACTAGAATCATTTAAATGTTCGGAGCATTTTATATTGTTTACCCTTTTTAGTAAATGTCTTCCTTAAACAGGTGTATCCCTACTCTATCTTAAGCAATTGAAAATCAGCTCCTGCCTGACTCTTTTTTCACTGGTTTAGTTGGAGGGTTGGAACAAACAACCTTCAGTAAAATAGGACTTTCAGACTATTAATAAAACTTTGTAGTTACGCAGGCTAAGAGAGGGATAATCAAATTTCATACTTCACGCTAATATGCTGATCATCATAGGAGTTTGAGAAAAAGTTTTCTTTGGATTTAGGCACCAAAGAACTTTCTGTTCTTCAGTTTCCCTGTAGACCTCACAGGTTGCTAACATATGAAAACTTCTGGATTTGAAGGATCTCACAAAATCCTGGACAACTCTTCCTCAAGTCCTCTGCTTTTTCACAGAAATACAATGGAGTTTTCAGGCCTTCATGGAGTTCACTTTTACAGTCTTTGGTAGTGAAGGAAGTTCGGAATGTTCTTTTAAGGATCAATGCTGCAGTAAGATAGAGGTAGAAAGGAATACTGAAGACCTGGCAGATGCTGCTGTGTTTTCCAAGCAGACACCTCAAGGAAAGGGGGAAGGAGGTGGTCAAGGCACTCTTCCACCTCCACAGTGGGCAATGAACTTGTTCCATTCTGAATGTTGAAAAAAGGGTTCCCATGACCCCTTGTGTCACTGAGTATCATGAACTGCGTGTTGGAATTTAAATTACAATCTTGAGACCAGTTATGTTCTCCAAAAGTGGAAGTGGCAAATCAGTATTGATTGCGGGTTCAGAATTCCATCAGAGACAGTGATGTCATCTCACTAGGTGGTGCTACAGAATCATTTTGCCTAGAGAGAACAAAAATGTGCTTTGTGTGATGATTAATGGCTACTATATTTCTGAGAAAAAGCTGAATTAGATGCTAGAGTTCTTGTCTGAGAAAGTTATGGGGTTTATACTTAAAACTTTTTAATACACACTAGAATCTGAACTGTAATAAATAATTTTAGCTGAGGAAGAGTTGAAGTAAATCATCTTTGTATATGTGAGATGCAGTGTAAGATGCAAATAATGCCTATTTTCAATCTCAGATTAAGGAATAAGGTAAAAGGTAAAAAATGAGAACAACGAAGAAAAGGCAGAAAAGGGTGAAGCTATGCTTCCTATGAGCAAATATTTTCAAGATTTTGATGGGACTCATGGTGCTGTATCACCATGATGGAGATTGACTTTTTGAAATATTTTGTTTTGGAATGCTGTTGATTTAAGTTACATCTTGCTGTTTTGCTCTTTTCTGAATATTATTGGTAAAATTTAAAGGATGGGGTTCTTTATAGACATTTAATTAACAAAATATTCATTTATAGTCTTATAAAATTTGTGATGCAGAGAGCTCATTTTCAAACTGATAGCAGGAAACTACAACATGGAGAGTCATTGTCCAAAGTTGAAATAGTCTCAGTGCATGCTAAGCATAGAAGAAATATTCTCCATTGTCATTTCAAATTGCTATCCTTATAGTTCCCCAAGGGGAGAGTTCCCCAAAGGGAGGTACAACTGATCAGCTCCTGCCCTAAGATGACAAGGAGGAAATCTTCTGTTGCAAACATGCAAGATTAAATGACAGGATTTTAGCTTAATCCAGGTCTCTGCAAAAAAGAGGAACACATGAGCTAAAAAATCAAGTCTAGAAACAGAGAAAAAGTACTTAGCAATATTGTTGGACTCACTGAGCATGAGCCCACCAGTAATGCCACCTGGGCATGTCAGATGGATCAAGTCAAAATATTTTGGATATAGGTCATAAGTAATCATCACCACCTGCAGAACCTCAAAGTTCATGGCCAGAGTGAGGTGAAATGAGCCAAAGAGGTTGAATACTGAGAATAACAGTTACATTGCAAATCCTCGAGGACCTGGTATATTTCAGTCTCCACTCTGAATACAGCTACAACCATAATGAGGCAGTTTTTCCCTTTGAGAAGGGCTGCTGCTGGGAATGCTTAGCACACAGAGCAGTCGCGACTGTGGGTCAGCCGTGACTGATTCCTGTGAACCCAAAAGCTGCCCGAGGTTCCCCTGATTTAAATGTGCAAACTATCCCGTGTGCTGCCAGGAGTGATTGGTATGCTGTCCTGGGTTCTCTTCTGAGAGCACCAGAAGAACATTAAGTATAGCAGAGCAGAACTAGGCAAATAATGGATTTTTTTGCTTGACTGCTGAAACAAAAGGAAAGTAAAAAGAAATTAAGAAAAATAAATCAATCTGAAACAGGTCTGTGGAGTTTTTTAGAGGCACTTTGAATAATACCATTTGGAGGGGAAAAATATAAACAACAGAGAATTCTTTTTAACTCTTTAATTTTTATAAATTGAAATTTGACATAATGGTATTTGGAAGTGAAAGGTTGTGAAGTTTTATCTTGGAAGTATATAAAATTGCTGGTATTGCCACTATTTTTCATTTGAAAATGGATGACATGCTTCATATAAACAAGTGACATTTTTATAGGTAATTCTTGCCGTTGCAAGAAGTTGCAGCTCTGTCTTGTAGTGAATATGATATTCATTAATGGAACTGGAGCAGAATTCAGAATGGGAAATGGGCTATTTGAGATAGAATTGCCAAATGGCTAGCAAGTAGTCTTCTTTTCTGTTATTAGGACTGCTTCATCATCCTGCTCTTATGGCTTATGCACATTGATGCATGACATGATTTCTATGATGAGAGAAACACAGAAGTTATTTGTGTAAATGGTGTAATCTCATTGTTTAGTATAGAGCTTTCTTCTCTTAAATACTCCTCTCTAAAACCAGAATAATTTTTATTGAATAGTTTAAAGCTGCACTTAGTGTTATTGATGTTGTCACAAATCATAACTATTTTGAGTTAAATGTGAGGTTTCTGTTTATTTCAGTGAATATGATGTTCCGTTTTAATCATCCTTTAACAAATAATCTTGCTCCTTTTTTTCTGGGTGAATAAAGAACAACTCTTCTCAGGGGAAATTGTTTTGATCTCTAGGATGCTTGGCATTTTGTGCTTAAAATATTTGTTTATGAACAGAATTTATTGAAAGTATTGGAATTTAGCTAAAAGTTAAGATAAAGCTGCCCTAACTTTCAATTCCATTGTAAGGCAGAAAATCAGTAGAACTGGATAGAAACCTTTATGTAGTTTAGTCACCAAGGCTGAAAGAGTGGGACTCTGGGCTTTTTAGAGATCCTGGTCCAGCCTGTACAGCTGCTCTGACAGAGTATATCCTCTGCTGAAGGGGAAAAGAAGATCCCAGCAGGATAATAACCAGGCTCATGTTAGTAGAGGTCTTTCTAGGCTTGGTCTGCTCTCTGTGCTGTGCCAGCTGTCCAGGTTCTGGGAACCCAGGCCCTGTGATCCAACTCCTGCTCCTGTGCTCCCAGCAGCATCCCCACGGCCATGCCAGCTCAGGGACAGGGACAAGCTCAGCCCTTGATTTTGTGGATAGGTGGACTGCTGACTGCAGAGGTGCAGAGAGCCCAGCAGAGCATGGAAATTGAGTTTGGGGGTCGGCCAGCCCGTGTTTGTGTCTCAAAGGAGAGCCCCTGATGTGTGCCAGGGATGGTGATACTGACCCCACGGCAGATTCCAGTCTGAAGGGGGATCATATGCCTTCAAAACCCTCTCAAATCACAGTTTCTTTTCTCCACAGCCAAAGCATCAAGCTAATGATGCCAAGTGAGGAAGATTTAGCTTAGTTGCTATGGCAAAACTGGAGAGGACACAAAGCTGATAGAAAAAAGTATGTCATCCTCTGTGGCTACCCCAGCTTTCTTACCTTTTTTTCCCAACCCAGGAAAGATTTGAGAGAGAGGGAAGAAAGTGTGTATATATATATTTATATATATGCTCTATCTGTGTTACATATACACATTACTACACATTTTTATAGTATGATGTAATATATACATACTGGCATTTAATGCAAATTAATAGACTTCTAAAGAATTAATTTTCGTTATGAGATTTACTCATAATGAATTCCAATTTGGCAGCCTCCTGCAGTGCTTAATATTACATCTGCTTAATAGGCAGGATGATAATTCTGCAAACCATATCCAGATTATTTGCTAAACCTTGGAGCAAGTGGCTGTGAAAATAAATATATTACCAAAAAGGAATATTGTAGTACAACATCTACATTTTGTCTTGCAGTTTGTTTGACTTGGTTTGTTGTCCCATTTTAAGGAAAACAAAAAAACAAACCAAAACCACAAAACCACAAAAAATAGTAAAAATGATACAAACTTTTACTTTGTCTTTTGTAGCAATAGCAGCACTACATACTTTGAAAGAATGTTTTTTCCCAAAATGTGTTAGATTATTGTCTAAAGTCCTTATTGCAATATTTCAGGAGTTTGTCCCAGGTGAAGCTACATACTGGCACTACAGACCTCATTCCACTGATTAAGCTCTGAGTAAGGAATCCCACAAGGTTACCTGGCTGAGAGAGAATTCTGAATGAATTGTAAACTGGAAAGCCCAGGGGTATTTGACATTTCTTGATGAAATGGTTGAGAATGTGATCACCTGGCCCAGAGGGAATGATTCTTTGAGCTGCAGGTTGCATCAATCTGGAATCTGATTGACTGTCACATGAATAGGTCCTTTCAGCTAAGAAAAATGAAACTTTTAGCAGTTAAATTTTATACCTTGGTTTAAGGACAACTCTATGTTCCTAATATAAGCAAAATCTCAGATCTTAGTTACTTTTATGAACACTTAGTTCTCTATTTCTTTTTCTTAGTTCTACGTCTTTCTTACTTTAGAGAAGAACAGAATCTGAGGCATGACTTATTCTTTCTGCCCTATGTCGCTCTCTTTTTTTTTTTTTTTGTGGTTTTGTCTTTTTTAAGATTTCTCACTAGTCTTTTGAAAACAAAAGTTTATGTTTTAAGGTAAATGAAGTACTTAATGTGTTTTGGGTTTTTGTGTGTGTAAGACAAGTTTTTTCCAGCCTTTAACTTTTTGCCTTGCTTTAAATTTCTGGTAAAAATCAGGCTTCAGCAGCACTGTTAATTAATGCTGTGCTGCTTAACAAATCAGAAATCATATTTATATATTTTCTACCCTTAAAAGAACAAATATATGTGACAATTTACAAGTCTTTTACAAGTGTCTTGTTGCTTAGCTCTCAGGCTTCTATTGCAAAACTTAAGGCAAAGGCCAGGTGAAGCTCAGGTAGTGTCTGGTAGGGCAAGTTAATGATATAAATATATCTTCAGAAACATTTCCTATTCTTTCCATCTACAGTATATTTTGTTAAAAATTGTTTAACTGGAGAAATTATTTGATCTTGCTCACTCGTGCCATCGCTTGTATCTAAACTGATGCTATTCTTACCTTTCTAATGCTTTTAAATCCATTGCTAGTCAGCTGGGAACTGATTTTATTTGTGGCTAGTAGGAGCATTTTCCTTAAAAACAGTAATTGCATAGGCTTGCTACCTTGTGAGCACATAGATTGTCTTGCAGTAAGCAGAAAAGAATGAGAAACTTTTGGATCAGTCTGGTGGTCACCAAAACTGAATGAGTAGCCTGGACTGACTGGCTAAATGAGAAGGGAACGCTAAATAATAGAATCATAACAATGGAAAAGTTAAGTAAAAATTACTGAGATGTGGTTATATAACACACATGTATTTAATCCATTTTATGTTTCTGATTTCTCTTGTTTTGAACAAGAAAATTTGAGGGGAATTTCAATGACAAAAATTAAATTGATGGAGATTATAAGCTATATGGATACAAGTCATTAGGACAAGTAAATCCATATTAGAAGTGGTGTAGCTGCAATAAAGTAAATAAATATTGTCATTTTTAACAAGATGAACTGACAAGTAATTTGTGGGTTTAGTAGCAAATGTAGTCAAGCATAAACTCATTTCTTTCGCATGCAGAGTAGAATGCTTATTCTGACAATTACAGCCTTTAAGTGTCTATTGCTCGGTGTTTTTCATCCTCTAGATTTGATATTCCCTCAGTGAATTATCGAAAAGGCAGTGACCTTTACAATATGGCAATTGTATTGTTTTACATATTTTTGATAAAGAAAATTAAAAAGAAACCCATCCTATATTTCACTAATATACAGAAATAATTTTCTTAATGTTATTGCAGTGCTTTCAATGTAGATTGTATGTGTTTAAAACAGGATGTTCACCAAAGGGAATAGCTTCAGGCATGCTGGGGAATAATCTAGTCATGTTCGAAAAAGAAGAAATAGAAAAGTAGGTAAGAGCATGAGCTCTGTTGAGGTCACTATGGCTTTACTCCTTTCACCTGTTAGCCCTTCTGCAGGAAGTGAGGCATGGCTCCCCAAAATTGACCTGGTTGCTGACAGGCCCTGGGCTGCTCTTCCAGCAACCAGGGCTGCCTGAGCCCACAGCTGTGCCCAGTTCTCCAGTCCAGTGGTGAGAGGTGGTTCCCTCCCCAGTCAGAGCAGCTGCTGGAAACTGGCCGTGAATGCTTCCCCTCACAAGGCAGTACAGACCATGTCCCACTCAAACAACCTTTGAATTAACCCAGTGCAACACACACACAGCATAACACTTCAGAAAGAGCGAACCATTTGGAGAGCATTGGTTGTATCCAGACTGCATGATTGTAGTTTGTTAAATAGATAAACTACCCAAAATGCATAGAGTTGAGGCTGTGTGTCTCCTTGGCTCTTTGTGCTGGGCTGTGCTGTTTCCTGACATGTTGCCTGGAGCTCTTGAAGCAATAAGACCGTAGCAAACTTTCTTCCAGGACACCACTTCCCACCTAGCTAAGATACAGGAAATTATCAATAGGATTAAATGTCTGCTCCAGCCACTGAACACTTGGAGCCTCCAGATGACTAAAAGTTTGTCTAGAGTGTATAACACCAGGTTTCCAGAGCTGCCTTTTGTGTCTTGTATGAACAAGTTATTGAATGTAGAAATGGTGAACAGTGGCAGTGGTTTCATTAGTTGCTCACTGGAGACCTCCAGTCTTGTGGTTGAGTTTCACTGACAAGAGGTGTTAGCCTTCATGCTTATAAACCTACTTGAGGCCTTGTCATAAACATCATTTATGTCACTTGGGCCAAAGAATCACATACACACACACACATATATATATATACACAAAAATATTTTTATAATCAGTGAACTGCTATAAAAAGGATTTGTCAAAAGCATGGCTGCATTGCATGCACAGTACAAAAAGATATTTCTCTCTTAAAGTGGGTTTTACAAAGGTAATTTTCAGGAATATCTTTTGGCAGGGTTCTTGGCATCTCTTCAACTTTCATTGCAGCCTGCAGAGCTGTAGGTAGTCTGAGCACTTTTCAAGATGTAGGCATTGCCTCTGTTGTCTTAAGGTGTTCTTGGGGGTTTTTTGTGTTAATTTTTGGGGAGGTTGTTTTTTGATGCATGTGGTGGGGTTTTTGTTGTGTGAATTCAGTTGTTTGTTTTTTGTTTGTTTTTTTGTTCATTTGTTCTTTTTGTGGGGGTTTGTGTTCTGTTGTTGGTTTGGTTTAGGTGTTTGCTTTGATTGTGTGTTGAGGTTTTTTTTAGGGGTGGGTGGGAGATGGAGGCTGGTTTGTTTGTTTGTTTGAATGTTCCACTGTTACTGAATGCAAGACAGTGTGTGCTAAACAGAATGCTGCAGTCCTAATGTCTGCTGTGGTTTTCCATCACAGCCTTGTTTATAGGAGTGTTACCTGGATTTGACCATGACTCATTATGCACATTTCATTTGTATGCGTAAATTGCCAAGTAAGATTACAGATTTTGAAATATCAGATGATGGCTCAAAGCTTATTCCAAGCCTGACATTCTCCTAAAATTAAATCCTGTGTGCTGCAGGACATGGAGCATTTTACAGACTGGTTTGGTCCACGTGGTAGCATAGAAAGCATAAATATGAAGTATTTTATACATGACATTAGTGTAAAGACAAAAGGGAATGGGTGGATTGAAATCCATTGACACTCTCCTCAGTCCTTCATAGTTTAAAATAGTTATTAACTTAATCATTTATCTAACCATAATATTTATTTATCTCTTTTTCTCTGAGATAGTCTAGTTTCAGTTATGATATGCTCGTTATTTTGTCTTACTTAATTTTGTCTTCTGATATTCACCCTTTCTAAAGGCGACATTCCAAAAAATAATTCAGGACATCCTCTCTCCCTCACCCCAAAAAGGTGGCCTTAGGGGAGGCACTATGAATAAGCCATAATTTATTTTACAAATATTCAAATTCCTCAGTATATTTCAACTCCTATTTTCTATTCAGCCACATGGAGCTTGAGCCTGTGATATCATACTTCCTTGTGCAACGTTCTAGTGAATAGTCTTCATGTCAATCCCATTCCATGAGTGGGGCTGGTTAAGAGCATGGTTAGGAAACATTCCAACTTGTTTATTTGATCAACTCAAGAGTCAAATTCAACACGTTTGATTAGAGGCATACTGAAATTTTTTATCAGAATATCATTGCTGTTGTTGTACAACATCTACTGTGGAAGCATCAGCAAAAGATAAATTGACCTTAGAAGGAAACAGTAATATCTATATTGATATGAAAACTGGTGATCTTTATTGGGAAAAATATACGATTCTTTATTTTTCAATAAAACACGTCAATATTTCCTTCCTTACATTTAGCAAACAGCAGATTAATATTTTAACATAGCTATTTTCGAACAGTTTTCTGTATAACTTGAAGGCACACTCAGATTTCTTTCCTGGTTTTAAAGAATGACAGCAAAAGCACCTTTATCTGACATTTAGGATGATTAAATTTTGAAAAATCACTTGGCATATTCAGCATGACTCCACAGGGTACTTTTGCTTTATAAGGCAATGGATCATGTTAGCTTAACTTATATTTAAGATTTGCTGGCCTGATATTATTGTGTTAGGCAGTATTGCTGAAATAGAAACATAAAATTTTGCTGCCAGGAGATCAAGTCTGTGCCTGCCCTACACTATAAATTAGTTCCATAAAGTTTTAAATGCAATATTTGCTCTAACCCAACTAGTGCTGTAAGCCAACAAATTGTGCTTAAATATACAAAATTAGATCCCAAATCAAAAATGTATGCATTGATTTTTTTTTTTTTGCCATCTCAGAAGCTATACAAGACACACTGCTATTTTAAAACAGAAATCAACTTCAATTGAATGTTTACAGATATGAATAATTTTCATTCTTTTTAATCCATGACACTGATGTAGAAACAGATTTTGGAGTATCAAAACTTTTTCACCTGGCTTCCTAAATGGTAATGGATTTGTTTTGTCTTAATGAGTTGAGTCCAAAGCAACACTCCTAGAAAAAAAAATATGTTCTTTTAAGAAGTCATGGACCTGAAATTTAATTTCATTAATCATTTGAAAAAAATGTATTTTCTACATTTCTGTGCTTCAATATTTGAGCAATGCTATTTGCTGCCATTGGGCTGGGATTGTGGTGAGGATGCTTTGCACAACACCCTGGTACAGCCTCCTTTCTGACTTCACCCTTCACCTTCTGAGCAGTGGAGGCACAAAGCCAGCATGGAGGTTCCTACAGATCTCCTTGGTGTGCCTGCTAGAGCCATCTGAATTTCCCTAGTTTTCTTTTCTCTGCAGTGGGGTCCTGTTGTGCCACTTGATTGAGCAGAAGTAGCTTCTGTTAACATGCAACCTCTGAGGGTCAGGCAAAATCCGTTTTTCATCAAAAGAGAGAAGTAAGTTTGTCTCAAAGCTGGGAAACAGGCACTTGTCTTTGTCCTGAGAAACAGACTTGCTGGGTTAAGAGAATGCTGGGTTTGCAGCTTTTCTAATCACAAAGATGTGCCTCTCACAATAGATTTGTGGAAGAGAGAAGCGGGCAATTCCTGTGATTGCAGTAGTGTAGCAAAAGACAAGAAGAGCAGAAGTTAAACCCTGTCTGTTTTCTGTTGCCTTTTCCCTCCATGACCATACAGATTTAATATATTTGAGATGATTGACTGTTGTATGTAGTCCTCAGGCCTTATTAATTGTATCCTTATCAGAATTTTGTTGTTTAAGTGAAATGCCAATCAAGAGAACAGCTCCCACCCTGGTGTGGCAGTCTGGGAGGGGAGGTTCCTGCTGAATGCACAGGGGCTGAGTGGCACAGGGAATGGGCTCCCCCACCTGTAGCAGTGGCTGTGTTGGGAGGTTTTGCTCAAATTTTGATAGCTGAAGGACTCTGAACAAAGTGTACTGAAGCCTCACAGGCTCTCAGGTGAGGTACAGCAAGGAGTTTTGCACCATGCCTGCAAAACTGACACAAAGCACTTTAGCTGCCTGTAAGTGCTCCCAGCAAAGGTGCCCACACAGATTTGAGTGAGTGGGTTTTCTCCTGCCTCACCAACAGCACCAGTAATGGTGCTGGTTCAGGTCTGCACGTGCAGCAGAAGCCTATTGGCAATCTAATCAAATAATGTGAATTAGTTGAACTGATAGAATGGGTATAAGGCTTTTCAAATCTGTATTGATGCCTGTTGTTTGCCACATTTGGCTGGGAAAGGCAGGCCCAGGGAATGCTTTCTGGAGTGTCTGATGTGTGCTGCTCCAGCTGGTGGCTGTGCAGGGCCTCCGTGGAAATGAGCTGCAGCTCAGGCACTGACCTCTCTCTGACTCTTTCCTTCCAAGTGCTTTCTGCACTACACAGTGCCTGGGTTGATAAATTAGTGAGAGGTTTACAGTGCACCAATAAATTAATGCCTGCTTTGCGTTATGGCTGTTTACAAATCAGTTTGAAAATCACACTTTCACTGCTGATCTCTTCACTGGTTTGCTCCCTTTTCCAGTTTGTTCTGGGAAAGATGGAAAATTTTAGGCTGAAGATAAAAACATCACATTTAAGAAAGGATGTAACTTGATGTAGCATTTGAGAAAAAGAAACGTGGAAAGTCATGCAAATATTTCAAAGAAGCTGAGTATTAATTCAAGTGATAAACTAATGAAAAAATATATCTGCTTGTAACTTCTCTTATTATTAGTTAATTAAATATCCTAAAGTATCCAACACATATTTTTGAAAGCTTATTCACAGAAATAATTGAAAATAAATTACGGTTTCACAAAAGGACAGCTATTAAGACATTAAGGCACTATTCGAAACTGCAGTCCTCTTCTCCCAGCCTCACATTTAGTGCCTGTACAAACAGACAGATGAATGCTGCTAATGCTGCCTGTTCTGAGAGTTTCGGTTTTAGTTTGCCTTTTCATTTTGGTTTCAGAGCCTGTATGAAAACTGGATCATATTTTAAAGCATATTTCATCTAAGGAAAGATACCTGATGTAATTGCATGCCTCTGGAGGCCATAAATCTGAATTGAATGCTGAGTACCATGCAGTTCTTGTGACAAAATCAAGAAAGATTGCTACAAACGCTGAACATACCTTGTACTTTGCAGCCATCCTAAATACACTGTTTGGCTGCTCTGAATGAAGCTGGTAGGTGCTCAGACTGGATGTCCTACTGTTTTCCATGGTAAGAAATGCGTTTTGGCCTTGTTTCAGCAACAGTTAGAGAGCCATTCACGCTGTAGACTTCATGTTGTACAAGCCAAGAATTCATCCAATACAGAAGAGAGAATTTTCTCTCCATGTAAAAAGCAGCTGCTTTGGGCCAGCCACGCAGATTGTTCAGTGTTACTCTGTGGAACAGTTGGCTTTGGAACTGTTGCTTTGCCAATGTTTTTGTAAGTTTTTGGTCAGCTCCCTGAAGGAGGCTGACATTAGTGGCTATGTAATAATTGGCAAGTGCTAACATAATAGTAAAATAGAATTTCTGTAGACTGATTGATTAAATTGTATCAAAAATACAGATAAATGGAGTACATGTGAACTAAGATATCACTCAGTCTGAATGAAGTTAGCAAAAATCTGGCTCTAGATGATTTGGATTAGTGTTGTTTTTTTGGTGTGCTTTGGTGGGGTTTTGTTTTACCTTTTTTGTTTGTTTTGTTTTTTTAAACTGAGAAAGTGTGTCTGTATTTCGTAAGTTCATTTAGCAAGTACTGATATACCTTTGACATTGAGTCTGATACACAGAAAAGGTTGAAATGACTGAATTGAGTGCTTAGCTACAATTTTCAATTATATCTGTATTTTATCTATCTAGAAACAAAGCATGTGCTGTGCTTGGTGATAAAAAAAAAAAAAACCAGAACCAAAAAACCACAAAAAGTCAGGGATTCTGCCCCTCGTTTTCCTCTCCACGTTTTGTGCCAGTTTTGCCTTCCTTTTATGGGCCTGTCCTAAGTTACAATGTAAGATGTAACCAATAGTATGTGTTCTATGATCATCTTCACAAGCTGTTAAAGCAGATGGGGCAGTGCTCCTTATCTCCTACCATGACTCATCCCTGATAACTCCCTCCGGAGCTATCCCTGTTTAATGGCTACCAAGGTCCCACCGCAGGACTCATAGAATTACATCAGCCCACTGTGAGATGCTCCGCCCAGGGGGAGGAGCCAAGCATTCCCACCTGGATCTAATCTGGGGCTTGGAACAGCACAAGCAGCCCTCACCTACTGGATTCCCAGAGGACAAGAGCTACCACTGGACCTTCAGGTGAAGACCAGACCCTTCTACAGGATCACTGCTTCAACAGAACCACTTCATCTGGACTGCTACCACCACCCTGACTAACAGGGTGTCAGGTTGTATCCTGGCTCTCTCAGTGTTCTTGTACTATTGCCTTTATTTAATTTTCCTTTTAAATTATAATTCTGACTTGCGATCTCCCACTGGTTTGTTTTCAAACTAGTACAGGGCCTCAGGGTGGGCTACTCACAGTGCATGCATGTGGTTTTCAGGTGTTGAGGAGTGGTTATGATAAGCAGAGATAATGATGAAGAACAGGAAGTACTGCGAGGTATCTTATCAGATATTATATATACATATATTATTCTAACTTATCACAGGGTATTCTGAGTTGGAAGGGAACCCTCAAGGATCACTGAGTCCAACTCTGAAGTAAATGTCCCATAGAGGGATTGAATCCATGACCTTGGCATTATTAACACCATGTTCTCACCAACTGAGCTAATCTGAAAAGCCTTTAATAGACTATTTAAAATCCCTTGGATCTGGGATACCGGAGCACAAGGTAATTGTGTGAGAAAAATCCTTTAGTTTATACCATGTTTCTGGAAAGGTAAAATTGTACATAGAGGGAGCCTTACTGAAAAACGCTGGTGACTTGAGAAATCAGTAGCTTCTTGTGTTTTCATGTCAGGTGTTTTTGCTTGATTATATGATCAACTACTGTCTGCTTTGCAAGGTGTTCAGGATTATGTACTATGGCACTAGAAATGACAATGCAGTTATTTGTCATGAGAATTTGAATCAGAAGGAAACAATTTTGCAGTCTTCAGTGTGAACTGTAAATGACAGGCATGCAATATTTTTTCACTCTGCCCTTTTGTTTAAAGTGTCTATTTCTATTTAAAAATTGAGTATATGTTTGTGGAATGAATTAATAATATTTGGGGAACTATAGTTTCATGTGCTATATCATGTTCATTGTATTAGCAAATTAATGCAAATATTCAACTTCTTTTTAGGAAAGAAAGTTCTCTGACTTGTCTGACAAATATTTAAAGCATCCCAGAAGCCTGTGCTGTGGTGCTCTCTTTGCAAAAATAAACAAGCCCCAAAAGAACCCAAACAAACCAAAATCAGAAACCAAATCACATTTTCTCTTTTGACTGGAGGCTTTTGTAACTGCTCTGCAGTGCCTCACTGTGCTAATGCAGAAGAATTGTGTTTCTGAACAGAACATAAGGCATCGAGGGGCAAGTAATGAGACTACGATATCTTCACAGGGGGTGAAAACAAAAAATCCGCTAAGACATGTTGCAAAAGACTTTTTTTTTTTGCTCATGTGCTTATTTGGAGGGAAGGTGGGATTTAGCACTGGCACACAATATAAGACTTGTGTCTTATAGTAAGGCTGAGTAGGAACTGTTAGATATTGTTCTAACTTTTCTTAAACACATGAAATGCAATAAGTATATACCACGGAAGGAGATTTTAATTCAGTGTTGTTTTTACCATTAAAAGGGATAGGAATAAGTGCTAAACCAGGTTAAGCAGGGAAGTAAACAGCTTGGTTACTATTTGTGTCTGAAGTTTCATACTGATGACACTTTTGTTCTGTCCTTCAGTCCTGAATTTTAATTAAGACCTTCTGTGAAAATAATAGTAATGCTGATAAAGAGTGTGTTCCTAAATGTTTGTTGCAGTTTTTTTACCCGCATTGTTATAATCCCTGCCTATGAAGGTGCTTCTGCTATTTTTTTCTTTGGTGTCCTTCACGAGGGCTCATAACTAGAATTTGTTGTAAAATCTTCTGAGCGTAATTTTCATCTTGGGTCCAGCATGGATGATGCGTGTGCTGGTGCCAAGCCCAGCAGTGACACGTGCTGGAAGGAGAAGTGTGCTGTACCTCTGCTGTAGTCTTCAATGGCAATTTTTATGGCTGTTCCTGAGCTTGCAGAGAATTAAAATGTCCACAGCTTTCAGGCACACCCTGTGTAGAAACTTGAACTGTAACTGTAAGCTAATATATTAATTTTCCTTGTTTCTTATGTTAGTTACAGTGGTTCTATTAATTTTTGGGATGCTTTTGTTACTACAAAACAACTCCAGTTAACCCTTTTCTCACTGGCCTCTTTAAGTAACTGACAAAACAAGTAAGCCCAGCTGAAATAGTTGTGTATAAATAAATCTAACAGCCACTGAAACATTATTTCTGATTTGATAAAAGAAAGAACTGTAGAATAAAGGCAGACTGTTTTTTTTAAGATATAGTTCCAGTGAGGCAGGAGCTAAAATCAGTTATAGCTCACAGAATGATATTGAGGAATAGGAGCTGATTAAAAGGAAACAAAATATGACTGATAATTCATATTGACAAGAGGTTTCAAGGGATCTATCACAGTGTTCTGTGTAAAGCACATAGTATTTAAATATCACTATGAGAATAGATTACTGTATTACATCAACAGTTTCTAAAGGTCTGAGTGACAATGAAATTGAGATGTAAGGCAAAACAAAATGTCAGCTTCAACTTAAAAAGTAACAAGGAGCAACTACAGCACCCCTGAGAAGCAGGTGGTTCAGTGTCAAATGAATAATCTAACTAGTGGAAAACAAACAGAGAAAACTACCTAGAAAGTAACAGATTTCATCCTGCATCAGAGGGTTTTTCTATGTATTGCTGTGTGCTGTTCCAATGTCCCCCCACATCCAGTTTACTTGACCATGCCTGATAGAGAATTTATTTTCCATTGATTCTATCATCTTCGTAGGGGAATAAGAGTGATGTCTGCACTGCCAGTTGTCACTGGGCTTATCTGGCTGTTCTTTCCAGAGCAGAGAATTGCACATTGCACACAAAATGCTATATGCTCCCAATGAGTGGAGGGTGTCCTGTTGTGCATCGTAGTCAAATGCTAAGTGAAATAGTATGGAGATTTAATTTGAAGAATGAAAAAGATTGCTCTGAAATGCTTTTTAAACAAAATATTTTTGTTTCTCCCAGTAGAGTTTATTATCAGCCAAAGCACTTCAAAGATAGATTTTTCTGCTAGATTGCCTATGAAGGAGAAAAAATATTTTTTCTAACTGGCTTAGGAAAATAGTTGCAAAAGATTTCATTATATAACCCAAATAGCTGGTTTCATTGTTATTTCCAAAGAGTGCCAGATAGTTTGACCCTCACTGGAGTGCACTAAATCCCTTGAAAACTGATAAGTAGGAGAGTCAGAGTGATGCCTAAAACCTCAGTACTTCATTATTTGTGTTGTATTCTTAAACAAATAGATGCAAATCTCTCTGAAACCACCACTTCACATGTGGGGTTTTCCTCTGCAGTTCAAATACCAGCATGGCTGTAAAGCATCTGTAGCTTCCTGTTGGCAAGGTGCAATATGATCTCTGTTTTCCTGAACTTGTGCCTGCCCAAGTCACAGCACCCAGGAGAAGCAATTTAAATGGCTTTGAAGAGACCAAGAAATACTCTATCACCAGGTGGTTATGGAAGTGTGATCCTCTTCAAGCTGATGCTCCTTCCAGTTGTCTATTTCACATCTGAACAGGGTACTCTGTTTGTTTTCTTTTCTTGTACAAAGCTCTTTGAACATATATTTAAGATTGCATCAGTATAGTTTTTAGCACTGGCTCCTCTCTTTTTTATTTATTTCACAAACCCCTTTTGATTTAATTTCTCTTTCCATAATTGCATATCTTTTATCACACAAGGCACAAGACTAAATTCTCACATCTTCAGCTGTGTGCTGGTATTTTTCTTGGGGGAAAGTATCAGAGAACTCTGGTAATATATGATCCTGATAATAAACTTTTGTGGCCGTGTAGAGTTTTGAGGATAGGCCGGATGAATGGGCATAACTGTGGTTTGCAGCATAAATGTGTCTAACTGGGCCAAGCACACTTGATGTGCTTTACAGCGTGGTATGAAATGGGATTAACAAAGCATCGCTATGACTGGTACTTACTCTTTAGTATTGTTGCCAACTTGTTGCTATTTCCTTGATAGCATTTGGGAGGCAACAAGACTCTCATATGTCCCTATCTCAGTGCTCCTTGGTGAGAGAACTATAAGAATATCTGCAGATATAAGAAATAAGGTCCTGAGGCTTTCGTGCAGTATTTGATCCATAGTATCCTCAGGAAACTTTAAAAAAAATAAACATTGTCGTAGAAATTAGCTACTGTCAGGAAAATATCAATAACCTTAGAGAAAATTGGAACCCATAGTGTTTTCTTTTCATTGTAAATGTACTTGAGTAGTGGCTTGAAATTAATAATAATTTTGTTTTATTATGTGCGTTAATATACCTTTCCTTTTCATGCTGTCAATACATGACACTATATGCTAAGTATGTAGGATATAAATGTAGTCCTTTTTTACTTTGTTTTCATTTAATAGAATAGAGTTACATGATTAGAGGTATAACATTTGCAGGTGATTAATTTTGCTACAATCTCTTGTTCCCATTGGAGTTCACCTAATGGGAGCAGCTTTTATAATGGATTAGGCGACCAGTTGAGTTAATTCTGTGGCTTTACATGTTCGCAGTATCACAGATCAGATTAAGAAGTGGAAGTATTAACTATTGTATCTGTAAAACCATTGCAAGGTTTCTTAAGATCATAAACAGAAATTCAGAAGAAGTTATAGGTTCAGAAGTTAAAATTTTAATTTTGGTTTATTCTCTTTGAAAACAATGGCTTTTGAAACAAAGTATTGAGCCATAAGGTTTTCAAAAGCTGTTCATATTTGCTCTTGAACAATATTCTGAGCACCAGAAACACCTAAATGCTGCTCCAAAATGCCTTAAGTTTATAAAGTCTTGTAATGTGTTTATGGAGACAGCTTACCTGCATTGATTTGTTGAATATTCAGCATCAGAAAATCCTTTGCCATTTTGTTTAGCCTGCATAATAATGACTTTTGCTTGCCTGGTATGAGCTTTGAAGTAATTATAAAAGGATAAACCTTTATTGGTAATCTATATCTTTGGCAGAGTTCTGTTGATTTTAACTGAAAAACAATGACAAAAAGGATATTAGCTTCAGTGAACCAAACATTTGCAATTAAATCGGAGGATTGGGGAAAGGCTTAACACTAATGAGGTGAATAGTATGGATTACAGGATCTACATTTTGTCCAATTAACTTCAGAATCTTTGTATTTAGACAAAATAATGCTTAGGGTAGATAATGGCTAATAATTGTCAATCTTAGGTGAAATGCTGTTTTGACAGAATACATCAGTGGAATGTTTGTTGGAGTTGTTGGATAAATTAGGATTTCACTTTCTGTCCTGCAGCCTAGAACTGTGAGAAGCCTTTGTACTGACACATGGAGAGGTGGCTGCAGTTCAGTTACATGTAATGAGAATGAAAAAAATCTCATTTTTAAATGGTTGTTTTTAACTCTGGTAGTACAAGGCATGCAAGAAACAGTGATACTTTTCTCTGGTCCTCTATTTGTTGGACACTAATTTGCTGCATGAAAAGATTGACCTCTTAATTTGTGTCTAACAGTAACAGCCATACAAGAAAACTATTTGTGACAAACTCTTTACTCCTCGATAGGTTACTCCTTAGAGATGCTGATTCTCTTTTCTTCCTTCATCCTCTGTGCAAAGTAATGTTAGGGGTTTTTTTGTTGTTCATTTGTTTTGTTTTCTAAGCAGGTAAATTCTTGCAAGGTCTAATGTTCTTTTTAATAATTCAGTCTTCTCAAAGCATTAATTTTTATGTGAACAATAGCATATATATGCAAGAGGAAATTTATGCAATAGCTAAACTTTGTGAAGGCAAAATCTGTTGTTGAAGCTATGTGCATTTTCATCTGAAAACCCTGAAATTTTGCACATATGATCTCCTAAAATGCCACGTGACTGAAATTAGGGAGTGGTTACAAAGAAGCTGAAGAAATGTAGGTAACTGCAATCTTAACCATGGAAAACATTGTTTCCAGACCTCCTGATAGTTACTGTAGACTTGAATAATTGGCCAATTTTTGTTCTCACTTGAGATGTTTTTAGACATCTCTTAAGGATAGTCTTAATTGAAGTTGCATATATGCTGAAGGTAGTACTTTGATATGGTGTTTCTCTTGCTATCTTGGGAATTCTAATATAAATGAGTAATTTTTTTTTCCAGTTGAAAAACCAATTTGCAAGAGAATTATTGTTTAAACAAACCTTTCCTTAATAATAATAATAATAATAATACTAAAAAGGAAAAAAGCCCCACATTTTGCTCAATATCTGGAAGATGCTTGAATATTCTAAAATAATAATAATAATAAAAGAATTATGCATAAATTTAAATTAGGCAGAATCATAGTGATACAGAGGCAACTTCACCCAGTACTACTTTCTTTGAAGAGCTCACCTAGTCTGCCCAAGGTATGAAAGGAAATTTTGGATACTGTTCTATCCAGTGGAAATGCTAACTATTTTATATATAATTATAACAGAATAACAATTAACAATTAAATAGACTGAAAGTTACATTAGGGGGTTTGGATTGTGGATTTTTAGTTTTTTAGGGGAGGGTGTGTGTTAAAATTTCATGCCTAAGATTGATTTTGTTAATAGAAATTGACTTTCTTAGATTGCAAATGTTTGCCTGAAGGAAGCTGGATTTGTTTTCAGCTACACACAGAATATAATAATGAAAATATAATCAAGAGTTAATGAATGTTCAACGTATTAAAGAGATCAAAGAATAGTGTGGTGAAATGAATTTTTCGGGTAATATTTTTTTCTGTTTTCTTGGCTGATTACTTGTGAAGGTAGTTAACACACAAAGGATGAACCATTGCATAATTAATTTATAATTGTAATACCACATCTACTCTAAGCAAAACTGTAAAATTAGAATATTAATATATGCAGTAGTGATTATGTCAAATTCTTTTTTGCCCAAACCATGTAATTATTTAATGCACTACTTAGCTGTGACTAACTCTATGAAAAGGGAAAAGAATATCTGAGTGATTTAAAGTGTTTATAAATACTTGTCTGTGATTTTTTTTTTTTATAATTGTATTATGTTGATATGATTTTAGGAACCCTGTTTAGGTCTTGGTAAATTCCTTACTATTTATTTTATGTCATCTCAATGATAGCATGCCATGAGAGTAAAAAAAAAGCTGGATTGTTTTTTTTCTGTTAAAAAGGAAAAAGTGGTGGAATTTTATATTTTTCAGATTTTTATACTCAATTTTTATTTACTGCACTTTATATTTCCCTGTGAATTACTGTTAATTATTTCTACATAGGCTAACCAAAATGAAACTCAGAAGACAATCCATAAATTTTGTGTTGAGTGCAGCTCTGGGTAGAAAGCATGGTGTGGAGTTAGGGGAGGCATCAGTTCTTGCAGAGTACAACAAATCACTTATAATTGTAGGAAAAAAATTCAAGAAGAGTAAATTTGCAAAGGTATCTATGTAATGTGGCATCCACTGTTTCATGTTCAGAAAGAAGTAGACCAATACCCAAATTTGTGACGACAAAGCTTGAAAGGACAGGGAAAGAAGGTATTTTTAATTTTTTTTAAAATTTTTTGGTGGATTGTCAGACCACATTTTCCCATCTGGTTTGCTCTTCAACATGGCACAAAAGGGTTTGCCAAGGTCCCTGATTTGCCCCCTTGTGTGGGTTCTGTGGTCAGCACCACACAGAGGGTTGGCAGGGGAGTGTCCTGTGCCAGTGTCACCCCAGCCCGTCTGAGCGTGTTCCTCAGCAATCAGCATCCCCTGGGATTGTGAGATAAGGCCAGAGGCATGAATTCACACACAGAAGGAAGCCTGGGATGCAGTTGGAGGAAGACCTTTAAGATCATACGGGTTTTGGCTCTTCCTCTTGTCTCCTTGCAAGACCTGGAGGGTTTTTTTATTTTTTTTTTAACCTTCAAACACACAGAAGAGATCCTCTGTGTCTGGGCAGGCACTGGAATAAGTGTGCCCAGCAGAAGCTGTAGAACCCAGCTATGCAGGGACACGATTGAGACTTCTTGCAATAGCTAAAAACTGTTCTAATTATCCAGCACAAATAGAGCTAACTTAATTTCAACAAGTCTAAAGGGTTTTATGTTAAAAATTGTCAGTGGCTTAACAAAGCACAATAATGATCACAAGTTCTCAATTAACTTAAACTTTTCTAGTTTCACCTACACATCTTAGGTAAGCTGCAACAGTCCTGGGCTGGTATATTTTAGTGGTGCTTTTAATAGTTGTCTCAAACTTGTGCTAAAAGCACCAAATAGTCTTGATATTGTTAAAGGAACAAATTTGAATCTATGCAAATATTAAGCCAAACAAGACCGTTGTGCTTAGGCAGAATATTTTGAACTGCTCCATCTCTGCAAAGCACACTTTAGTGGCTGCTTTTTTCACTATAAATAATGTCTCAACTTTTAAACTTGCAAACACTTGTTTTGCCAGGGGGTTTCTGTTATGTTCTTCAGGATCCAATTAACCTGAGCAAGGTACCCTGAAAGAGGACTCCCAAACTGCTAAGCAAAATTTGAATTAATTGTTAAAACCTCTCTAATTAGATAGCATCATTTCTATTTTGACTTCTCTTTTCAAATGTTTGCAATGTAAATGTTCTAAATTGCTCTCTATACATTCCATCATAAATATTCAGATAATCTTTTGACCATCTATCGCTAATTTATTCTCTTCAACATGATTGCAAAGTACTGAAATATTTTCTTTATTCTGGTGGAAGACGAAACAAAAGGTAGCAGAACTTTTTTCAAGAAGGTGTGAAGGAAAAGACTCTGAGGATTTTAAACACCATCTAATTAATTCTAGTGCCTGTAATGTTGCAAAATGCACAGCATAAGACTTCCTTTAGCAAATTAGGTTTTGTTTTTGATGTGTAAATACGATGATGCATACAAATTATATCCAATCATAATTAATTACTCTGGGAAGTTCTTAAAATTTCAATATTAAATTATGAAATACCTCAGAGAATAGGGGAAAATTTGCCATGCTTTTGGCTATAGCCCTGGTCTTGTGAGCTTCATTAAAACTATTGTTCAGTGTCTACAATGATCATAAATGTGAATGCCAATGCAAATAATATCCTTTTATTGTGGAAAGGAGACTGTTCCTGTTGTCAATAGCTTGAAAGCTGGTTAATCTACCCCTTCCCACCCATGGGAGAAGGATGAGACCACATTGTCCAGCTGAGACTTTTTATGCTGATGAGCTGAAGAAAGTAATCAGAGGACCATCAAAGATCAAAAGCTTTGCTGTGATCCAGAAAGAGTCCAGCAAAATTCAGACTTGGAAACAAATGTATTGAACTCAGTCAAATGAGGGGGTTTAATCAATTCCCATTTACTGGTGACCTCTCTGCTGTGAGGTATATCTCTGGATCCTGGTCTTTCCATGCTTCAGCAGCACTTTCATTTGCTCAGGATTTTGAGGAGCATCAAGCTGTTGTTCCCACTGAATATATGGGATAACTTATACAAACAGATATTTGCACCTCTAAATATAAACATACCACACATGTATATTGCTGTCAGGGAGCTGGAGATTGTTGTGATGGGAGTTTCAGAGAACTGACAAATTGGGCCAGTTTTAAATTTGTTCATAATCTTTCTAGTAGTCACTTCTTCATATTAAAAAAGTAAACAGATTCATTTCTTCCTTTTAATTTTGAATGTTGATGTATACAACAGGATATAAGCCAGCAAGATTCAGACAATAAAATGAAGTGATTCTAGAGAGAAAAATTAACCAAAAGAGGAATATTGCTCTTGGGTATGATCAAAGTGAATGTTTCATCATGGGAATATATAATTGAGAAGGCAGTGGCATCTTCCTAACATTTACCAAGCGCTACAGTGAACCTAAATCATTATTAAAAGGATTCCCATCCACATTTTTAGGAACTTTTGAAGGTTTAAGTTTGTAAGTGCAGGATGTGTCAGAGGCAGAGATATCCTTTTTGGTTTTCTCTCTCTGAAGGGGAAATTACTTCCTCAAACACTTTTAGCAAAGTGAGGTAAATTCATAGACCACTTTTTGAAGAAAAGGAGGGTAGTAGTTCTAGTATTCTAAAAGCAGTAGTTCTAATATTCAGGTTAGCATTCTAGAATATTATAAATGTATATGCATAGTTCTGGAATTTAATTTCATTATGCAAGTTCACAAAGTTTTCTTATTCTTTCATGAAGTTGAAGGGAAAGATTTTGGTATTCGTTTTTTTTAAAGCACAAAAATATATTTGGTGGTGGTGGTGCTCTGTTATATTTACTCTCAAACAGTTGCTTCTGCTCCCTGAAAGGGTGCAGAATGGCTGCTTTAACAATTAAAAACTCATTTACTGAACACTTGCATCATGAAATCTGAACCAGTTAATACATTTTAATTAATGGGATTTAATTTGGGAACCCTATCTCAAATGTCTGATTTCTGTAGCATTAAGCAGAAGAGGCACTTCATTCTACCTTAGATTTTGCAATATGGTTTTTTTTTGGGTTTTTTTTTTTTTTTTTTGAGTACAAGAAAACTTTGGTTCCTTTATTAACTTTATAGATCTGATTTTGTCCTTATTCATTGTTTATATCTCAAGGTTTTTTTCTTTGATATTTGAAGTGCTGGTTCAGTTTTAATAAAAGTCAAGTGGAAATATGACCTGAACTTCAAGAGGGCTGAGAGTCAACTCTTAAACAAGTAAAGCATTAAGCAAATGTGTATTTAAAATGCCATACAAATTCCATCTGTTTTGTCTTACTATTGTGAAGATTTTTTTTCCCTATGGGTAAATATTTTTTTATATAGCATTAATTTAAGCCAATTAAAATACAATTTGAGTGTTCTAGCAGACTTAAAGTAAGAATTTACATTCCTTACCAAACTCAAGGCTAAGAGGTCACCTCGACACTCAGGATTTATTTTTTTTTTTCTTTTTTCAAACTGCAGTTTTATTTAGTCATGCCTGCACACATACCTAAAATTTTGTAATAAAGGTGCATGTGTTCTTTCAAGGTTAAGTTTTATTCTGCTGCCTCAGCCTCTCAGGTCTAACCAAAACATTTTTCCAGCACTCAGAACAGCTCTTCAGATCCCCACAACCTTGAAAAACTCTGATATATAACAGGTTCTGTAAGTATTTGAGGCGTTTCTTGATATTTAAAAAAAAGCATTATCCAGGTATGCTTCTCTGCTGTGCCTGTGTCTGAGCTAGGCCAGAGATCAGGGAGCTTTATTTGGAGTAAGATTGTGGTGTAGTTATCGGCCTCTGTCATTTCTGTAGGGCTTCAACATCCATTTTTGATGGAGTACGAACACCAGCAGGTGAATGATTTCCAGATAGGTAGTTTACTTAGGTTTGGGGAAAAAACATATGGTAGAGGTTGCCCTGGAGCCTTCCCTGATGAATAATTGTGATTCTCACTATTTTTAGGACTGGTTTCACAGGGTGAGTTTGATTGACACGTTGTCAGGTCTTGCATATTTTACAGCTACTGAGGAGGAGAAAAATGAGAAAATACTTGCAGACTTCAAGAACCCTCACTGTGGTCCTTGGCTAATTTTACAGTTCTAAATACTGTGTGGTCAGGGTGGGAATGTGGATAGATTGCCTGCTCCATGTTTGTGCAACACTAAATTTGAACGAGAGAGACTTTGCTATCTCCTTCCCAAGGGTGCACAATCAGTGCCCCTGCACCCAGGCACTGGGCACAGGCGTGTTTGAAGATTCACACTGATGGACATAGAAATACAGGGGCTCTGTCAAGGATCCTAATTCCATGTTTGTGTCACCCTCCAGCTCTGATATCAAAACACTTCTCTGACGATCAGAAATTGCTTCTGTTGTAGCTGAAACTCCTATGCCCATGACCAACACTGAGCAGATCTAAGAGCTGGATGGCTAAAGCTTCATTCTGAATATTACTGTCTTTAAAATGCTGCTGGGAATTTGAAATACTATGGGCTGTAGGAATGATTTCAGTGATTATATTTCCTTCCCTTATACTTATTTTCACTTTAGTACTTAGGCTCCTTCTCATAGTTTCCTCCCCACTGCACTTCTCATGCCTATCACACTCTTGGTTGTTGAATGAGTAGCTTTGATTGCCACAAGCCAGTAATTAGCACAGGTTTAGTCATAAATTGGGGTTTTTTTTTTTCAAAAGTATCTTTACAAGTGATAAAACTAAAATCTCTCTAACACCTATGTTACAATCAAGAGAAACCATTTTAATGACCAGTAAATCTCCTTTCCCTGTTAATAAAATATCTTCCATTACAAAACAGTGAATCAACAGCCACACCTTGAAGATATGACCACATTGTAAAAGGTGAAGATTTGCAGTGGTAGTTGACAGTAAAATTAGAACAAGTATTTTTTTCTGGCACTTGTTGACCTCTATTTATTTGCCCTGCTGGGACATGCTCCTTATGCTTTCTTGCAGCCAATATCTGAAACAGCTCCGACTGTAGAAAATCTCATTGATTGACTCTCTAAGGAAGCAGTGATCAGGTAAATTTTGTGCTTGGGGTTGTGTTTTCTGTGTGGGTCTGTGCTGGCATTTCAGTACTATTTGTGTGCAGTGGATTTCTTGACTGTTCCCCACTCTCTTCATTTGGTTCCTGTCGTAGAACCCTGGAGCGTTGTGAAAGGGATTTCTTCCCGAGGACATTGGCCCAGGAGGTGGGAGCAGGGATGTGCCAGCAGTGGCAGCTCCTGTCAGCAGCAGGTCTGTCTGAGTGGTGGTGTGTGGACTCTGGTTACTCAGCAGCAGTAACCTCAATCTCCAGATCAGCTCCCACTGCACAGCACTGCTTGGCAACACAGACATGACTGCTCCATGAAGTCCTATTTTTCTTTTTTTAAACTCTTGTCAGCTGCAAATGAAGATAGACTGTAAGTCAGTTGTGTGACTGTATGTCAGTGAAGATAGCTATGAGATAAAGGCTTCTTGGGGGAAGGAAAAGCCCTGACTGTTGCTATGACAGACCTTCATCTTTTCATTTAAGTATTTTCTTTGTTGGAAATTGCATGCAAGGATATTTATATGCATCACATGATGCGTTCTCCATGTAGCTGTGTGGCTTCATTTGTAGTCTCTTCCATCTCATGAATGGTGTGTACACACCACGTGAAATGGGAAATAGTGGTAACTAATGGGCATTTTTATAGAATAGCAGAGTAAATAGGCACATAAAACTTTGCAGTGGTTACTGCTGCCTTTCAGCTGTAGTGGCTCACTGGGGTGCACTTCCAAAAAGAAATGTGGGGTCCAGAAGTAAGCACACAAAATACTTCTGTGTTTGTAAAATTACCAAGACATTGTTGTGTTGTTTTGGTGTGGGGTTTATTTTTCATTTGTTTTTGTAGTTAGTTAGTTAGTCTGGGATTTTTTGTTCAGTTTTGTTTCTTTTTTTTTTTAATGTTTTTTAACTTGCTTCATTGTGAAAGTTCCTTTTTTCTTCTCCAGAAAAAAAAATTCTTACAGAAAATAAGAGTCTTACAGAGTCTTATTTTCCACCTAATTTCAAGATCCTAGGTTTTCAATGCTCTTCTTTCTAAGTCTCATATTTAACAAGTTGCTGTAGCTGAACAAACAAACAAAAATAATCTCTGAGCCCAGTGTTTGGCGAAAATTTTTAATGTAGCTAGAGTTGTAGAGGAAAAAGCTGCATTTTCTGTTTTTGCAGATTAAATACTCAATACCTGCATTACCTCAATTTTCAAAGAAAGGGATATTACTAAGCGCATTTTCCTTTGATTCTAGTCCAAGGATGATCGAGAAGGAAAAGTTATTAACAAGAAATACAATGCACAATGATGAAAAATATTTGCTTAAGAAATTCAGTGTCCCAAAATGTCATTATTTCCTCTGGAAATGAGTATGACTCTTTGGATAAAACCCGCTGCTGTGCTCTGGGCATGTCCTGCGTGCTGTGTCTACAGAACCACCTGAAGGCATTTACACAGATAGCTTGATCAGAGAATGGACTGTGCTGGAAAAAATAAATATAAAAATCACTGTAGAAATCACTTGGTGTGAAAGTGCTAACTAATTCTGGGTGCACCACAAGAAAGATATTTTCCATGCCTTTAAGTGCATGATAGCAAAAATGTCATTTCAAGGCAGTTCTGCTCTTTATTGTGGCTGTACATAATCCAGTCAAATATTTGAGCTTTGAAGGTCTTTGTGCTTCTGTCTATTATATATTTATGTTAATCCCTGCTACTATTTTTTTAATTACAAAAATATTTGGTTTGCCATTTCCTTTTGAGATTGTTCTCTGGCTAGTCATGCTACTGCTTCTAGAACAAAATTTCCTGTATAGTTTTGAGGAGATTTTGTTTCACTAGAAACAAGTGGGAAGTGCTGGCTTGTGCTTGCATTCTTTGGGCAAAAGCTTCATTAAAAGTGGAATGGAGTACCACAGAAAAACAGTGAGTGCAGGCTGTATTTGAAAACAACAGGACACTGAAAAAAAAAAAGAGTGAAAGTTCTGTGAATGTGTTCCAAGTAAATGCTACATAAGAACTGATTTACTTCTAATAAATTCTACACCTTAGGCTCAGAAGAAGGAAGAGTTGGAGTGGGACTGTAGCAAGGAAAATGTTAAAATTGTATGTGCTATGATGACTGGTATTTTTCAGGACGAAAAGAAAGTCACACTTAAGTAGGATTGAGAGATAAAAGAGAAAAAATATTTGTAAATTGAATGTGTATAGCTCTTTGTATTTTCACTTCATTCACTGTCAGTTATGGTCACTTGTAAGGGCCATATTACACTGATAATACTTGAACAATACTGTTGTTACAAATGACTGTTTGCAACACAACAACAGCACCGACACTGTGCTTGACCTGCACACGCTGCCTCTGTGCTGCTTGCTCCAAAGCCACCCACGAATAGGGAGATAGGTCTGCAAGCAGAAGCTGAGGTGATGAAGATGTATCTGGGTGTTGAGAGAAAAACATTTTCCTCATATGGAGGCATTTTAGGTGATCATTGTGCAGCAAATGCAACAAGTGAATAGGGCTCATGCAGTGCTGTCATGCAGGATTGTACATGGTTTCTCACTTTTAAGAAGGAATTATTATTTTTTCGTTTAGAAACTTTGACTTTTTTTGCTAAATTATTTTTTTAAAGAGTCAGAGATTAACATTTAATAATGATGTTTGAGTTTTGTACAAATACAGCCAAATATATCTGTCTGTACTTATTGTGGTTTACTTATTAGGGATCTTCAATGTTGGTCTTTGTAATTTACTTGTTTTGAATGATGTGGGCTAGAAGAAAAAGTGTTCCATGCTTGGTACCAGTGTAGCTCATGATGTCTCATCTCTAATCTGTTTACTTTCTCAAGCCTGATGTGAAATTCTGGAGTTTGATGTTGACGTTCCTTTGAAAATTTTTAACAGTGTTCAAAAAAGAACCTAGCTATCTGTAACTCACAGATTCAATTTTAAGAACAGATCTTGGGTTTTTTTGGCCTCCATGCTTTTTCTTGTAATTGCTCATTGTAATGAAGCATTGTACTTTCCATCACACTGAGATGGATTCATTTCTCTCACTGCTAAAAGATTAGCTTCATGGAAGTTGTTGTAGGTTGTCTTGTTTACGGTTTTTAAATTAATAACTACTTGAATATCAGGAGTTTTCCTTAGGCAAGTTGATGACGGACAGGAGAAAGTTGCAGAGTTTTAGTGAAGTGCCAATTATAAACATAATTTTAGTTCTTAATAATGGCAATATAAAATTGTTCCAGAGTTTCTGTTCTGTTCAGTCATTATTTCTTACCATTGATTTGAATTCAGACAAATAAATGTACTCAAAATTTTTCAAGTAAAAACAACAGTAAACACTTCATGGGACCAAGCTGCTGCCCAGAGGAGACTTTTAATTTAGTCAAGGATGGGACAGTTTGAGTCAGTGTGCGTTTAGTTCCAAAGGAATCTGGCTAGGGGATAGCTGTGCAGATGTAGCACTGTGTGGTAAGTGCATGGTTGTCCCACATAGGTTTTGTGGTGGTGTCTGCAGTCTGCAGAAAGCTCAGTTGGCTGGTGACGAAGCCTTTCATCCCTTAGCAGGAGCCAGGATGGATTCCTTCCCCGTTGTGGCTCAGCAGAGGTGTGTCTGACCCGCAGGTGGTTGCCCGTGCCACGAGAGCTGTTGAAGTGGCACAGGAGGCCCCAGGGAGCTGCTTTGCTCTCAACAAGCTCACTCTTGTGCCCTGTCTGAGCTCACCCACCCAGCCCCAGCCCCGGGCATTGTCCAGGCAGTGCTGTAGGTTCCCATCTCCTGCAGATGGAGGAGCCATGGCAGGCTGTGTGCCAGCCCCTGGAGAGGGCTGCAGCCACGCAGGGCTGGCAGGAGCACCTGGGGAGTGTGCCCAGGGGAGTGCCCCTGCAGAGGGAAGCAAGCCAGGAGCCTGTGGGGCAGCGGGGCTGGGCATTCATCCCCTGTGCCAGGCCCTTCCCTGGGCAGCTGTCTGCTTGTGCTGAGTCTGCTCCCCCAGGAAGCAATTATATCAATTATATCACTCTCCCCTCACCTCCCATACACGTCTTGCTGGGTCTGATTTGGTTTGTTTTTTTTTTTTTTAATTTGTGCTTTTTGTTTTTGTTTTCTTTTTCTAAGGTACCATTTGACCCCCTGGATAATTATAGGACCCGGATAGCTACCACCAAAGGGTTTAACTCAATTTAAAGAAAAAAATATGTTCAGGCTCCTACGTTGCAGATGGTCATGCTGGGCTTCTGAAGGCCTCTGCTGGCATTATGTGGGCTATTCTAGAATGGGAGCCAAACATTGTTACTGATTTGAGACCTAAATGATTATTTAAATTTAGACTGAGGAAGAGATTAATTTCTCTTTAAAGTATGCTGTCAGAATTGATGCAGGTTCATTCTTTTCTCTGGTGTGCCTTCTTGTTGGAGGAGACCATCTGTTTGTCTAGGGAAGCCACAAAGTAATATTCGATGTGAGATTTGCACTGAAACCCTGACATCTAGCAACTGCAGTTATGAAAATTATCTAAATGTGCCTAATTCATTTATATTTTAATTCCAATCCATCAGTGTCAGATAAAATAAGTTATTTTTTCTTCTATTCCTGGGTGGCACCTATAATAGCCTAATGTTCTTTGGATAGTAGAATGGTAAGTTTTGAAGTCTTGCTGCTAGCCAGGGGCTTTTGACAAGGGCTGCCCAGATGAAAGCTTTTTTTAGAAATTATTAAACTTCTTTATAGTTCTGTAGTTAATGATTGTATTTCATTTCTTTAAAATGATTTGCCTATCACAGCTGTTGGAAGCCATACGTGGAGAGAATATGAATTAATGATAAAGCAGGTAAAAAGTTCTGGATATCAGGACAGTGATGAGACTTGAGAAGAAACAGATTCTGTTGGCTAATCTGATTGAGACAGTTTCCTTTTTATGTTGCAAAATTGGAAAAATATATGGAAAATTAACAAAGCAGTTGTGTGCTGTTCCAAGTCTTCTAATTTGACTCATTCCATTAAATTGGTGATTGCAGTGTTCTTTCAGAGAGTATTTACCTTATTTCTTTCTTTGCAAAGATTGACTACCAACCCTTAGAAATATGTGGCTCAGACACATGGCTTTGTACAGCACCCCTGGACTTTATCTTAAGCACTTCTTAAGGAGTTATATAATGAAAGCCTTCTCTGACTTTCAGAAAAGATATCTTTGCTAGTGTCAGGGAGGTGCTTTTAGGATAATCCAAGTTGTGTCTTTTTAACAAGAGCCAAATATTGAAAAACAGCGTCCTTCACATGTTCCTAAGATTAATAAGCAGACAAGTCATGACATCATACTGTTTTCCACAGGGGTTTGTGTGATGATTTCTCTTAAATAAACTTCATTTCAGGCTGCTATTCCACTAACCTCTGTGGTTTCACATTTTAACCTGCTTGGTTAGGTGTGGCATTCCTAAACCCATTGGCCATGTGAGTCTGTTGGCCCTGCCAAACAGCAACAGAGACATGTGCTCTTAGACTGTGGCCTGCAATGAGACACCAGGGTTCAGAGCCAGGTCTCTAGAAATAACAGTCTGCAGAGCTTATCTACCTCTTGAAGTAGTATCTCCACATATTCAAACTAGTTTTGCCTTGGATACACCAAAGAATATGTTGTGTGTTTCTTCGTAGCCTCCCAGCTAAAAAGTGACAAAAAATACATAAAGCCCATAGTCTGCTTATTATAAAAGTTCATGTTTTATGTGTTTTTCATGTAACAAAGTGAAAGTTGACCCTTTTATTGCCACATAAATGGCACCTACAATGTACTATTTCTGGAATATAACCCTTCTTAACGGTCTCAGTTGAAATCCAGTTATTTTTACTAATCAAGGTTTGCTTCCTTAAAAGGGCATTGACGTTATCAGCCTAAACATGTATGAAGATGTGGGATGAGGTGATTTTATAATTTGCAAAGCTTCTTGAGCATATATGAAACAACTCACCCATTTTGGGCTAAGCTGGGTTATGATTTAGGCCTTCAGCAGTTTTCAAGGAGTCACAAATAAACAGGCATGAAGTAATAGGGAAGAATTCTGCCTTGTTTCATGTCTGCTTTTGATTTGCTGTTGACAGAAAAAAGGCATGTATTGTTACTATATCCTCTTTTTGACAGAAGATGAAAATATGACAGCTACATCACAAATTAATTCAAGAACTTTTAATCAGAGAAATACTTTTATTTCTATTGCTTCAGACTCAGGTGTTTTTCTTCATAATGCCAAAGGCTTTACACAAATTTATTTTTATAAAATATTCAGTGACAAATCCTTTAATCTGAAAGTTTGATTTTTTTTTTTTTTTTTTTTAGCGGATTGTTTATACCATTTCATTAATTTGCACTATGCAAACCCAGAGGTTCTGACTTCTGTTTTATAAGAGGAAAGTGAAGTATATGTTATCTGTTGGTATGCTAAGCTTCTTTTCTTCCTTTGTCTCTTTACTGAAAGTAATACAGCTATTCTTGCTATAAAATGTCTTTGTGTTACTGGGGAGCAAGTGTGGCAAGAGGCTTTGTTCTGAGGTTCTGAAAATGAGATTGATTTTTAGTAACTGGCTAATTTGCTATGAGCATACTAAAGCTCTTCAGATAGATATGGTTAACCTAGAAAAGAGAATATGATGAATTCACAGGTTTTTAATTTTAATTTTATGGCTTTTGTGTGCATGAGAAAGATTTGTTTTTTGTGAATGTAAGCACAGCTGACAGCAAGACTTGAGAGACAGACTCGTAGTTATTGTGTCATGCCGTGGTCTGCTGGTCATCCTGGCCAGTGCAGCTGCCTCCTCTCCTTTCTGTGAAAGTGGAGAGATCTGGTGCTCATTTGGGTCTCCCTCTGAGATGGACTTGGGACTGTGTCAGAACACACAGCTGGTTTGGGTTTAGAAGAATTAAAAGTTGGCTTTGATTTTGTTTGCTATTCCACCAAGGAATAACAAAGTTTGTAGTTTCTTGAATATTCTGACAGCCGCGTCTCAAATGTTTTTCTACACTGCTGTCTTCATGAATGAAAGGAGCTTTTTGTAAAAAAGCAAGACAACTGTTGCTCTCCTTTAAGATTGCAAAGACATTTTACAGTGCCATGGCAGTCTGAAAAACAACACCAGCAGAAACAGTGCTTAATTGTTGAGTGTGAGTCTACATTCAGGTGCTCTTTCCCATCAGCCATCAGGACTTTATCCTATGCTCCCCCGAGTAAAGCCCACCCACTACTTAAGTTCCATTATTCAGTAACATTCATTCTAGCACAAAATACGAAATTCCCCAGAATCTTCCTCTAAAAAAGTCCCCCTAATTCTGTCATCAAATTGGAGATTGCCTATTGTGTGGTTGAACCTAGAGGTGTGACAAAAACAAAGGTATTTTGGAAAATGAACATAAATTGACTGTCCACTGTACATGAGGGGTGCCAGATATGTTTTGTCATCTATTTCCCTCCTCCTCCTCCAAATAACAACAATAATAATTATGTCAATCATCTTTCTATTTATAGTGTCATTTTTGCAAGAGAAATACTCGATTAAAATTTTTTGGTTAGAAAATTGTTTGCTTTTATTCTTTTAGGTCAGAAAGAAAACATAATCATCCCTTCCAAAGTCATCCCTATCCATTTCTTGATCTGCTTTTTATGTACTGTTGGCAAAGCAAAAGCATGCGAAACAATTACTTCTTCTGTTAAACATCAAAACATCAGTTTCAGCTATATCATGTATGTAAATTAGAGAATAGCTAATTAGTCAGTCTCATCTTTTCACTCCCTGAAAAGAAATACTATTGTTCATTCCATTACCTGCTGCTTGGTTCTACAGTTTCAAGAGCCAAACCTCAGATTATGACGGTACAATTTAACTAGAGCTAGGTTTGGGTCTGGGCTGTTTCTGTGTTTTTTTTTTTTTTTTGTTTCCTCCCATTTCATTGTATGTTTCTACTGCCTGTGCTCCATATTTTTATAATAAGTTAAGCAATCCAAACTGTAGCGAATTTTTATATTTTAAAAAGTCAATAACCTAAGTGGCTTTCTTTATACCCACTGTAAGCTTCTTTTCTTTGTCTAGTTTTGCAGAGAGAAATACCTATATTGTGTCTAGAAAAGATTTTCAAATGCTGTGCTATTCACTGGATACTTAACGATGGTACATTTAGAACTAGAGTGGATAATGTTTGTACTTTTCTATCCATTCAGTCACTGGTCAAGGCAGGAAACAGCTTTGATAGTGAAAACCAGGGTTTTGTAAAATGCTTAAAGATGAAGGAAGAAGGAGGACACTTCTTTCCTGGCCGTTTCAGAATCTATTTGCTTTTGTCCATACAGAAAGGGAGTGACTTTGCTAAACTGAGAAATGTTTTACTCTAGAAGTGAGGCAGCATGAGAATCTCAGTTGGTAGATTCAGCTTGTATTATTTACATTTTTTTCTGTCCTTGGAGGTAAAATCCTGGACCAGGCATTAAAAAATAATCAGTGAATGTCTTAAAGGGAGGGGTGTCTAATATACATATACCACCCACTCAGTAAAGCTTTTTTGGCTCTGTATCTGACTCTTTGTCAGTTTGTTTACACTTTTTTGTATCAAACTGTTGTGAATTTCATACAAAATTTTGGTAGCAGACCGTTACGTATCATTAATCTTCTTTTCACTCTACTTTTCTCCCAATATGCAACTGTTCTGCTACATCTTATCTACAGTGAAACCTAAATCTAAGATTTACAACAGAGTGTGAGATTTACGATACCATCTTTTTCACAACATCACAAAGGGTACAAAGTGGGAAAAGTCTTTACAGAAGTGGCTATCACGTATGGAGATAAAAGGTGGGGATAATGAATTGTTAAGTACTGTATTTCTTTGAGATAAAATAAATCAGCCAAAGTCCTGTTGAAGGATTTGGGCAAAATTACATGAGTCAACCTTGATAGCACAAGCCAGTCTGTTGCGTGTACCACTAAGCCTACATATGTAACTGGAGATCTGAATTTTGTACTTTCTGCCTCTATATCGAGTCTGGTAGAATATTCTGCAATGGGATGTGACCTTCTGTTTTCTACAGATGATGATTAAAAAACCCAGTGCATTTTGACTCTTTCACCTTTGCCTTGGTATCTCACTCCCACTGAGTGCCTAAATACCACCACTTGTTTCTTGCTCTCTGAGAACCAATGTGTTGCTAAAGAAGTTTTGTGTACTTTCATAATGTCAGATTATTTTTTTCAGTAAAATTCAGGGCTCAGAAAGTATTCTTCTCTTTCCAGGCTTGTTTCAGTATCCAGTGATGATAATAGTAGAATCATTTTACTGGTGGGGTTTTTCTGGGTTTGGGTCTTTTTTTTTTTTTTTTTAAACTTCTATCTAAATTAGCCCAAACTGTCAGGTACGTAAGCAGACCCTGCTGCTAAGCAACAAAGCTGCATTACCTGGAGAATTATATTGCACTGCACTGAATACTGACAGAATTGGCAAATGGTCTCAGAGGAAGGAGATCAGTCCCCATTCTGTTACAAACCTGGAAATACAGATGGTAACAGGGATTAGTAGTCTACAGGTTTTCTGGCTTAATAATTTACAGATTGTGTCTTTTCAAAACATGCATTTCAATTGAAGCCAGGCTCCTCATTGCCTATAATCTATTAAGTATTATGAAATCTATGGATTAGCAATTTTGAGGACCACAGGTACAATCTGTCGGGCTGTGAACATCTAGTTTTGTCTTTATAGAATTAGGAAAATTCTTTAGAGAAACCAAACTTGGAAGTGTTGCAATTTCCTAAAAGCTGAATTAAAATCTCTTTAGTTTAGTACCCAGCAATCTGTAAGTCAAAAGTAAAGACTATTTACAATGATAAAACTATCCAGGTATGGATAGCAGGTTATTATTCAGCAGTAGATGGAATATCACTGAAGAGGAAATCTGAAAATGTATTTTTCTGAGATTCATTCTGGTAATAGTCCATTTTATATATTTTAATATATACTACTTTGTAACATGTCATACACATTTTTCTCTTTATATATGAGATTTCTTTAGCTTTGATGCTAGCCTGGATAAACCTCCAATCCATGTCTTTGCTTTCATGAGTGCCTGTATGCTTTTAGGAGCATTTTAAAACAGTGGAGATTCCACTTACCCTTTCTGCAGCCTGGTGTGTTGTGCTGGTTAATTGTCCATAATGTCCCCAAAATAATAACCATAATCTCTCCCTTAAATGTTTTGCTGTGGTCTAAATCTCTCTTTTTGGGGTTTTCACCAAAGAAATAGGGACCAGCTTATTTATTTCCTCCTGGAAGTATCATTCAATGTGTTTGTTCAGTCATGATGTGAAAGGAAGATACAGAAAGTTGAAGTGGAATTGAGCATCACTAAACAACTGTGCTAAATATTAAATAAATTAATAAATACTTATAGTTACTTCTCTATGTGATTTCATGCACAGTCAATGCTCAGTGTAGGATGCCTCATTCCTGTCATGCTGTGTAAGACACAGAAACAACCAGTTCTATACTGACTTGAAAATATATCGTGTCTCTTTCTGCAAAAATAAGCTTAGTGTCTTCCTACTTAGTGCATTTCACTGCTGCAGAACTCTCTGTTGAGCCAGCAGGTCCATCAATCTGTCCTGCATTTTGGCAGCCCTTCACATCTGGCTACAAAGGCTACATGGGAATGGGCTTCCCAAACCTGCAGGGCCTGGGGCCACACTGCCCTCCGTGCCACAAGCCCCCCTAGGTGCTCTCAAATGTAATCTGCAGAGGGATTCAGCAAATTATAACCTTCTTCATATAAATGAGTGCCGGGAAGGCAGAACAGCTCACCCAATTATGTTGTGTTTTCACACTTTTCTCATAGTTTTCATAAGGTCGTAATGGAGCTTTGTGCAGAAGGTGTCCTGGAAGCACCAGGCATCAGTCTGTGCCTCAGCAGTGGCAGCCAAGCTGTAATTTATCTGACACGCCTTTGTGACTTTCCTCTCAGTTCCAAAGTAAATGCCTTTCTCACATCATTCAAATGCACAACCAGGTTATCAGTAGCTGCCACTTTTCAGCCTAGCAGCACAAAAAGGACATAAAATGCTACTTGCCCTTAACATCGTTCTTTATGTGTTTCTCTCAGCATGCCCAACAGTGAGTTTCCTGTGTCCTCTTTGGCCCTCTGGTGACTCAAACTCAGAAGCGTTCTGACTAGCTGAGGAGGACCTGAGGAGGCAAAATATTCATTATAAGCAGGTCATATTTAAACCTCCTCTGATCATGCAGCCCAATCTATCAGTGTACTAATTCTCCCATAGGAGCTGATGCAAATTCTCCTGGTCTAAATGAACCAGCCGTGAAAACATTGGTTTCAAAGAATTTTAATATGCAGCTTTTCCAAATAGAACTGGTTTGTGAGACTCTTCATAAACAAAGTGGGGAATTATCAGTCTGCTCCTAAGTCTTCAAAGTATTCTGTAGCGTTGGGCTCAGCAGTTGTTACAGGCATTTACAGGTCAGCTGAACAAAGAATCCATTTCTGTCTTGTTGGTCTTCCACAGCTACATTTGTTTACAGTCACAACACCTTTGTTTAGTTTGATTAAGGTAGATTTAGCTCACTCTGAACAGATGTGCTGATACAGTGTAGTTAAAAAAGGTGACATGAAGTAAAGCCTCAGTTTGTCTGGTTGTAGCCATTGTAGTTTGTCAATTGACGGCTTGACCATCTTGAGTTTAGTCCCCTCTTTAAGCAGGGGTTTAGGTCTCAGTTAACCGGTTTTCCTGTCAGCTATTAAATAATAGTTATTCCCCACCAAAAACTCATTGTTACCATCTTCATCATGAAAGCACTCCCAAAACTTGTTTTTCAACCACTATTGTCTGTAGAGCACTATTGATATTTGAACCAATTTGTTTTCCTTTGTAGGGTTTTTTTGCATTTCATTTTGATTTCTGACCTTTTTCAGAGATGCTAGTTTATGTTGAGATTACGATTCTGATAGATGGTGACATTTTCTAGGTTGGTGGGGTCACTGAAGGGACGTGTTCTTGAACATTTTTTTTTTTTCTGTTATTGGTCCCACAATACAATCTTCAGATGGGCATTACAGGCAGTTGTTTCCAAGCATGAAGAAACATTCCAAAGCTCTGAAAATCATTCCACTTTGAGACAAATTAGCATCACAGCTTTCCAGTGACAAGTTTCTAAAGATGATCTCGTGAACAGAACTGAATCCAGTAATTTATTCAGGTCTATCCTATGAAGATCATTTCATCCTTCTTTGTCTTTCACAAATGATTCAATAGAGACAGCATGGACAGCTCCATGCGATGGGCCATCACCATGTTAGTACCATTGTTCTGAATCATGAGTGCAAAGTTTTCAGTACATTAAAATGAATACAGAGCCTATTCAGGACTGCAGACTTCTGCAGCCTTGGAAACTGTGCTATATGTTCATTTGAGAGACAATCAATTTATTAAAGCAGTGTCAAATTGTTTTGAAGAGAAAGTGAATTGTCCTGTTTCATTTGTTAAAATGTTTGTATGACCCATCTGCTATTGTTATCACTCAAACTGTTATTAATTGTAGTAGTACATTTAATGAACACTTCCTTTTTTTGTAGCACTTGAGAACTTCATTGAAGAGTGAAGCACAAAATCTTGGATTCTATTTAGTCTTGGGAGAGATTGTGCTGAAAGGCCCAATGGAGACAGGTAAAGTTGTTACTTGCTAAATAGATACTTTTCTGAGGGCTTTGAAAGGGGCTTAATTTATAGTTAATGCATGGAACAATTAAAAGAGTTTTGAGAAGGCTCTAACAAGTGACTTAATGTAAAGGTATATTGCGAAATTATTTTCCTTTTTTGTTTCAAAATACAAGTATTAATATTGCACAACATTGATTATGCGAGAGAGCAAGCTTGCAACTTTAAGTACGGACATTAAGTTTAACATTTGTTTAAAATGGATGTATGTGAAAAAACACTGATCTTTTTGAGGAGTGCACTCATCTTTCAGTGTTACTGGTAGTTATGTATATTCAGCAAGACATGATTATTCCATGATAAAAACCCCCAAACATTTGGCACTCTTTCTTTCTGATTTAAAACAAGAGTAAAATATGTCTAGAGCGTTCCAAAGCTGTAATACATCGTGTGTATCAGAGACAGAATGTCATCATGCTGCTCGTTAGCACATGTGGAGCCACACTCCTCTAAAATCCCAACACTGGGGTCTCACTGTGCTGTCTGGCTTAACCTCTATTTCACAGCTACATATGGCTGCTGGCAAGAGACCCAGCTTTGCAGGGAACAGTAAAAGCAGCTATGTGGGAAGGCTGGGGTCTTTTAAAATATACTAAGGGTTATTTTATAGAGGTTTTGCAAAGCAAGTGTGAATCTGATGAATGCTAGAAGGATGCAGTTGTCACTAGATGTACCTTTGAAATGGCACAGTGGGCTTTGCTGTTGGCTCCCTTAGCACTGTGTTTCAGAAGGGGTATTTTGTGTTGTCTCCAGCAGAGTCGCACAGTAAGTGTGTATACAAATGCTTTTGACAAATACCTCATGTTTAATTCCTCTGGCACTTTTATTACAAAGTGTCCCTGACACTATCAGTAAACTTTTTTCAGCTTTTTTGGGGTATGTCAGTTCTTCCACACAACAGCTTTGGTTTGATCCTTTTTTCACACTGGACTGAAAATAAAGTATTTTGAATATTTTCTTGCAATAGAATTGTGTCAGAACAGATGCTCTCAATTTAGAAGCCTCAATTTTTCTTCAAAAAGTTTCAAAAGATTTTTAAAACTTTTGGACTGAACAACATTGTAGGAAAACAAAATGTTTCCATTACAGTTTTGGTTTCAATGAAAGACCATAGAACCATCTTCTATGAATTCTGCAAACCACTGAAAAACTTTGCCTGGAACAAGAGTTTACTTCTCAGAAAGAATTAAATCCTTATGGTGCAAATAGAAGTTCCTCCACTAAAGATAATACAAAAATTCATATGGAAAAGGGAAAAAAAAAATCCCCCTATTTCAACAAATAATAGTAAAATTAAAATAAGTTTTCATAAAGTGAGAAGGGGCTTGCTGGTGGGATGTTTTACTTTATAGTTCTGTGTTACTCACATCTGATACGGTTATCAATACCTAGATGAGCATCTTGTCCCTCCAGGTTTGTGGATATTAAACAGTTTTTAGCGCTGGGGGTAATACGTGACTCAGTATAAGATTGGGAGGGCTGCTTCTGTGGCCAAAGGGAGCCATTCTTTTTGGACTCACATCTTTCAATAATTGTACTATTAATTCCTATTGCATGTCATGGTAAATAAATGCTTTGAAGTCCATGTGCTGTGTAGAAGAGACAGCAGGAGATACATTTGAAATCTGCCTTTCCATTTTAGTGTCATATACAATTACTGAAAAAGGCAACACACATGAACAACTTAAGTACTTAATGGTTTCCCCTTAAAATTGTCGCTTGATGTTAATATGTACTGAAATATCTTTAATTTTTCATTATACCTGTAATTATGCAGATGTTAGGAATACAATTGTTGTGTATAAATATTTGCCTTTGTGTATGGAGGTATTAAGGTATGTAGAGGTCAGATTCTGTGCTGCAGCGAATCACAGCTGAGGAAAACAACAGCGGCGCTCGATGTGTTTTTAACTGGAAATGGGCAGTGAGAGCTGCCGGGCTCTGAAAGGACAGCTGGCGTGGCAGCACTTGACATCCTGTGTGTAATTGATTTTGAATGCTTGACAGGTTTTTATAGTGGTGCAGGGGCACTTAGACCAGCAGGTAACTGTTGGGAATAGATTGAGTGGTGGTGAGCCCATTTTCATATTACTCTTACTTGAGAGTCCTTTAGACACACTTGACATCAAAGATATGTTCTCTTTTAAGTTCGAGTGCTTGTCAACTGTTACACCCCTTTTCATCAAATTCCAGAAAAGCAGAACAACTTAAAACACCTGTATGTTATTTAATTCAGTGATCATTGTTAAAGATGAAATTCAAGTACAGTTTATATATCGAGTAGGAGTAGGAAATAAAATACTGGCTGGGCAACCAGCCTTCAGTTTTTATGTCCAAGTTATTTTTGTTGATAAACCCTGAGCAGAGGATCACTTGTGAAATTGGTGTCAGAATTAGATCGACCAGCCCGATAATTACAACCAGGGAAAAGACAAGCTGTTTCTGTCTGTTTGAAGTGATGACATTTTTATTTTTTAATATGTGCTAAGTGGGCTGATCAAAATAATGCAACAATTCTGAGAGAGCTATTGGGTTTGTTTTCCTTTTGCATTGCATGGCTGCAAATTGTTGATTTAAGAAAAAAAATCACATCTCTAAATAGATTTGATTTTAAACTGGGGTTCACCACCAGACCAGAATTTTAGAAAGGGATTAGTGGAACTGAGTGCCTTCATTCTGGGTTTCTGAATTTGCTACCTGGTTAAAGAATTTGCATTGCAGATAGTGAAACATAATGTAGTGTCTGAAAATCAGGCTGCCTGGAGTCAAGCATGCAGATACTGATGACTCAAAAATGACCACTTGCTGTAAAAATCTAGGTCATACATTTCTACACTTTTGGTCTTCAAATTGCTGGCAAAGTATTTTGTTCTTCAGGGATGGTTTTTTTAACTCTGTCATAATTTGCTGCTAAATGTTTGGTGTATCCAGTCCATTAATGTTGGAGTCTGGGTGGATATTTGTATTTGGGACAATAAAATATCTCACATAATACATGGTAAACATCCAAAACAACTGCTGTGTTAAATTTAATAGGTTGTGCCAAGCAGTGTTCATAATATTGTATTAATGGCTGTGAACTGGATCTAGAAAATTTTACAGTGGTTGGACTGGCCATTCATCCAAAAGATATAGGCACTTAATTGTGTCTAAGCAGCTGTCAATTTTGTATGCCCTTAAGATGTCCCTTTCCCACTTGGCTGATCACATCATGTTAGGAGCCTCTGAAATGTTCAGACTTAGACCAGAAGGGAAAATTTTGCTTGTGACAGAAGTGCAATGGCTTAACCATTGTTGTGTATGTCTAAATCTTAATAGAGCTCTGAAAAAATATTAAGCGCTACAGGAAAGGAAAAAGACAGTTGAAGCAAATTTCATAAAAGTCTATTTTGCAGTGGTTTGTATACTTGCAAAGTAATTTGTTCAGTAGTTAAATGAGGTATTTTGATAATAGACACGAAGTATTTCCAAACTGAAAGGACTTGCATTTCTGTGATTGTTAAATTAATTTCACCAGAGATTACATTTTTGAACAAAACCATGAAATGTTAGCCCCCTGGAGACCACAATTTACAAAGAAATAGAGGGTAACGGCATTGGTATTTTAGTTTAAAAAGTTAATCAGATAATTTAAAGTCTGGCTACCCAGATCTCTTTGGTTTTACAAACTGTCCTTCATTTGCTGTTGTAAAGATGTGGGGTGTTTTATGTCAGAGTAAAGCTACAATAGCATCTCTTAGTGTCATTTGCAATTATTGGAGCAGAGGAAGTAAGAAAAATCAAGAGACAAAACTTACACTAGTCTTGGGGATCCTGCAGCAATAATTTTTCATAGCAAAGCTGGAAAGTGTTGTGGTTCAGCTAATAATTCCAGCAAATATTACAAATAGCTTGAGCAATTATACATTTTAACCTGTTCATTAGTTTAGAGCTAATAAACAGCCACGTAAGTATTGCTGTTAATCTCAACAACTCTACTAGTATCATCTTCCTAAGATTATTTGCATATTAGAGGCTTCTTGAGTCATTGAAGGGAGATATTTCATCGTCATTAGGTATTTATTAAAAATGTCTGGCAGAAAATTGATTTAATATTTCTTTGTTAACAGAATAATAAAAATGATTTTTTTAAAACAGGCTTTTTTTCCCCATTATTTAGAAATTAATTTCTTGGTGACTAGCATTGCCTAAAAGGGATCCTGACATCTCAGGTAAAACATTGCTATAAAATCCTGAAATCTGAACAACTTGAAGGACATTTATTAAAGAAAAGACATATTTGAGATACCCACTAATCTTCTTTTGGTTTAATAATTCCATTTGCACACACAAGAAAGTAGCTGTTGATACCCCTGGGATTCTTGATGAGAAAGGTGTTGCTCTGGTTAGGTCTTGGAGATGGTCCATAGAAAATTAGGAATAATCCACAGAAAATTAGTTTAGATTAGCCTACAACAGCATAAAATAGTATTTGTGACTTAAAAAGAATCACTAACAAGACTAAAGAATGCATTTCAAACATATGTATTACATTAAATGCACATAATATGCAAAAGCACTTGAATTGTGTGATGTTGGCCTCAGTGTTAGTTATATTATGCTCTATTAAAATATACAGATTGCAGGAACTCTTTTTTTCCTTTTTCATTCTTTAAAGCAGGAATATATATGTATTTTCTTCTGTGGGTTTTTTCTTTTACTATTTAATTTTTTATTTTTTCTTTAAAAAAGGGAACTCTTAAGCATAAAACCAAAAAATTAAGACCTACTGGTCCTCTGCAGTTAAAAACTGGGGAAATCCTGTGAGTGGAGACCCTGTTTCTTGCATTAAAATGTGACAGAGTGGTAATTTAAATTATGAAGGATGGCCAGTTCCCACTGAACCCTATCTAAGCAGAATTTAGCATACCTGTCATAGTCCATTTCATTTTCAGGAGCATTACACATCTGCCACCTCACAAAAGATAATCTTGGGAAACCAATTTGTATCAATATTTGACTTACATATTCAAAACTTCTATCCTGTCCTGACCACTCTACAAACTGATTTAAATATTCTGGGTTTTACCAATGTTGCACCAGTGTGTTTTGCATAGTAAAAGTAAACATTGTCTAAATTCATGGCTGCAAAATTTCTCAGAAGCAAAATGTAGTGTGCTATATCCTTCCTGAGGTTATTGTTATCACAAAACAAAAAACCTGAGTTTTGTAGAGCTCTTCCAAGTAACCTCAGTTTCTGTGCTGCAAGACTGTGCCTGTTCCTGCATACAACAGAAATAATGGATAAGATCTTCCATTCTTTTCCCAGAATCTTTTCAGTAATTAGAAGCTAGATTTTTTCTTCTTCCTTTTCACTTCTTCTACATTAATGCTAGGGGAGGAAAAACCTGGTGTTAAATGTTCTATCCCAGATTTTCTACTCTCGTTCATGGCAAGCTAAACATATATTCCAAACACAGGCCAGTAGCATCTGTTAATTTGGTCTTTATTACCTTGCACAGGATATTTAATTTTTTTTAATATACAAAAGACAGGCAGTTTAGTATTCATACTAAACTACACGAGCTACTACACAGGCTTTAGTATTCATCCAGTTTGCATGTAAATAATATTTTTAGCTGTATCCGTGAGTACAGTTATTTTTAATTTATGTAAATGTTCTTCTGTCTAACCCTTGATCTTAGTTGGATTCTTTTGTAATTGTTAAATGGAACTTAGTGCAATTGAATAATTTATTATATCACGGCAATAATTTTTTTCCCTCCGAAACCCATTAAATATTCCTTATCAGAATGGTCTTGCACCACTCAGGTTTCAAAATTATTTACTTCACATGATCACCACACAGTCATGACAGTTTGAGGAAATATGAATTTCTGCCATGCCAGATGGTAATGGGTGCTGACGGCTGTTTCAGTGAAAGAGATAGGAAGCTTCTGAATTTCTTTTCTTCCAAAAGAAATGCCTTCCCACTCAGCTTTATTCCCACCTGCCAGCAAAGACAGATTTTTCAAAAGTGACTCCCTATCTTGCACCCAAGGAAATGGCTGTATTTTAGCAATAGTTTAGTATAATAGAATGTTCACCTCTATTCTGTGTCTAAAGATTTTTAAAATATCTCGGAATATTTTTTGGGCAAAAGCTGTTGCCTGGGAATATTGCTGTTTTTATCATGACCCAAGGAGTTGCCATCTGGCTGGTTTGGGATTTCAGCTGTGTGTGGACAGCTCACAGGAGGGGCTGTGTCAGTGCAACTCGTGTGGCAGCAGCTCGGGCAGCGTGAGTGGCAGCGGGGGAAATCCCAGGCTGTGCAAGCTCAGCCAGTCCCAAGGAAGCTTTCACAGTTTGCACCAGCACCTGCTGGCGCTGTCTGGAGTCAGGAAAACTCCTCCATGGAGGACAAGCTGAGCTTTGCACATGCTGACTGAGCAGTACCAAGGTGCTCCATGTCAGCGTCAGGGCAATATTTTCCTTTTCAGCCTTTAGTTTGCAGCATTGACAGTAAGATCTTGTGTTTATCCCAAGTGAATCATGGGCCTATTTTTCAGGATAGCGATGCTATTGGTGCTGGTTATTAGACTAAAGGACATCTGACCCTCCCTGGTTCTAGATCAATTAATGTAACTTACTACAATGATATTTTAACCTTGAATATTTGACTTATTAACAGAAGTAATTGTTTAACATAAACATCTGTAGGGGGTAATTTCCTTTTTTTAACAATGAGCTGTACTGTTGTTGTAAGCAAGCTTCAAGTGTTGAGCAGCTGTAGGAAAGTTTCTAAAATATAGTTTTCATTCAGAGGGAACAAATAGATTTGTGCTGCTTCCCAGAACGAGCTGCATAGGAAAGTGATGCCTATTCAGGTGATAAATTAGGTGCTATATACTATGACAAGTGCTCAAAAATCCAGATGTATTTTGAAAAGTAGCTCTAATGATAAAATAGGACTTTTAGACACTGACTGAAGTCTTCAAACAATGCAGAGTTTGATGATTTTCTTTAGTGCCCAAATTTAGTCATGCTTCAGATTTTACCAAATGTGCCAAAATCTCACAGTAAAACAAAATCACATTACAACAAAAAAGCAAAACCCCAACCTGAAGAGGGAGCAAAGGGGATGACAGTAAGGAGTTTAAAAAAATACTAGCTTTACCCTATTCAACACAGTCATCTCACAGGCAGTCTTGTCCACATTTGTTCTTGTGTATCCTTGTCCACAAGTCAAACACAGGGGTTAATATAAATCCTCTATGTGGTAAGAATGGGTGTGTAATACTGCTTTAGTTAAAGTAAAGCATTTGATCAGTGAGCAATAATATGTGGGTTTTTTTTTTAACTTTATGCTTATTCAATTTATTCTATTCTTATTAATTATACTTATTAATTGTTGATAAGTATTTTATTCAAATAGTTGTTAGCGTAAGAAAGCTGGAATGTTATTGTGTTCTGTATGTATGTGTTGTTCTGTCAGGGTTATTGTTGCTGTTATGTGGGACAAATGGGCTGTTAAGATCATGCCTTCTGAACAAGGATATCACTACCTCAGTAATGACCCTTTCTAATGTAGAAAGCAGATTCTGTCAAGGAAAATGTCTGTGTTTCTCATGTACTCTAGATGCTATGTGATTTTGCTAATGAGATTTATCAGGTTTTTTTGTCTTGGCAAGTAGAGATCCCTGTGTGGAGTGATGCTGAAAGGGCAGTTTGCTCTTTGGAGTGCACACATCGACCCAGCCAGAAGCCCCAAGCAGAGTTAGCAATTTTGGGTTCACTTGCATTTCTTCTTCTCAGGCCTGTGTTTGGGAAATGCTGCTGGTGTGATTGCGGTGCCAGTGTCAGGGGATAATAATGCCTTTGAACACCTCAACTGTGGTTATTTTGTGCTGATCCCCCAAGGGGCAAGTTAATTTTGGGTCCTGGTTACGAGCACAGAGTTCAAGGGTGTACTTAATTCACTCTGAATGGGTAGGAGTCTGAGTAGGTGGCTGTGGTTGACGCTGCACATCTACCACCAACTAATCCAAGTACCTGGAAGTTTGTGGAGCAGTTGTCTCTGCAGTGAGCTATTGAATGTGCTTTTTGTAATCACGTGTGGCCACGCCACTGTTATAAAAAGCAATGACTGTATGATCTTACTGTGGTTAAGCCCTGACTGACCTGACTTTGGATTTTGAAGTAGTTTGTTTAAGTCCAACTTTCGGTAATGTTGAGAGTGGATGATTTTATTTTAACACTGAATACAAAAAGAGAGATGCAGATGGATTTTCAAAATTCTCACTGGTTTTGTGTGTTATTCTACTCAGCTGCGAAGGTGCTACATATTCTGTCTAGAACAGTCTGATAATATACAGTTCTATTTCTCATAGGAATTGAATTTTAATCAGGAAAGAAAAAATGCACTAGGGAATAAAAACTGCCAACATTCATTAGTCCTTGAATTAGGAAGTTACATAAGCCAGCAGTCTTACTACGCAGTGGGTGTATGGCAGTGTGGGTGGATCTCTGAACTTACAAAGGAGCGTCACTGGAGTCAGGTGTAGGATCAGAACAACTTTATGAATGCAATCATTCCCACCCTTAATGGCACCTCCTTAAAATTATGTAGGATTTCCTTCCCACGTCTTTCAAGTGCTGTTTAAGAAGTAATGAATTCTCTCTTAAAAGAAAAAAAAAGAGGAGCAAAAGTGGTTGTAATAAATTCTTTTTGTGTAGAGAGGTTTAAATCAAATGATACTGTATGGTTATAAATTGCATTGTCGACCCATCAGAAATGGCTTCTCTATATATTCCTTACCCATTGCTAACAGATGGCCAACAATTTAGAATTTCCTTTTAATGAATCCTTTGCCAGATCTCCCATACTGATGAATTTGCTATCAAAAGTAGGACCTACTGTGTCTGAGTGTTTTCTGATTACACTGAACTTTTATCTACTTCTGACCCTAAAAACTGAACTGAATTCCATTGAATTCAGCCAGCTGTTTGTCAGCCTCCTTTGATACCTAAATGCTGTGAACTAATTTTTCTCTCTTAACTGTTGAAATTTGTGAGACCACAAATCTCTTAACTAAACATGACTCCCAGTGGCCAATATTTTAAAAAGAGACCAGCATAAATACCAGCTCTGTTTCTTTTTCTGTCACGAGGAATTAGCACTGCTGCAGTTGGCATGATGACAGAGAATCCAGGAAAAGGGTTGATTCTTCAGAAACACTTGCAGCTTTACACACATGATTAAATTCTTCAATTCCTCCCAAAAGACAGTCCCTAATTAATTCATTACCATGTATCTGGGGATACCTCCCAGTGCAGTCCCTACAAGAACTCCTTCCTGTGGTAGTCCATTAAATACTTGCTTTAAAAAGGCCTTTAAAGGAGTTGCAGATATAGAAAGGGATACCCATTTCAACTGGATAGAAGATCCTGGGGATTTATGTGTTGTTTGTGTACAGCATCTACTGTGTTTAGAATAAGAGGCTCAGAGGAGTTTGAATGTGAGGATTTCTCCACTTATTGGAGGCGAGCCACTCATGGGACATGAGCAAGGAACTTTTCAACCACCATACTATTGTGGTTATTTTTTTTCTCGGACTATAATAGGATAATTTTGCTTTCACTGCATTTTTGAGTAAATATTTCTCTGCTTGACCGTAAACTCCCGATATGTACTACACTATGTGGTCTCTCTTTCTCATTTGCTCTTGTTTAACCTGTGCAACCCTAATTTCCCTCTAGTTTTGTTAAATCTAATCTAGCTAACAACTTATTTTCCTATTATTCATCTCCGTGATACCTGGACAACTTAAAGTTTTCCAGCTTGGTTGCAATTAAAACATGTTTCATCTAACCTAGGTTTCTCCCCACTGCTCCTATTTCCTGTCTGGTACCATTTCCATTATGGCAGGAAAGGTAAGTTAAAAAAAAAAAAAAAGGAAATGAAATTTAGTGACAAAAATGAGGATTGCTATGCTTGCTGTCAGTGTCTGCAGAGCTGTTTCTGTAAGGCTTTGGGCAGAGGTGATGCTCTGCTCATACAGTGCTGGTTGTGCTGAATTCTCCTCTCTAGAGTAAGGTCCTGGTTTTTCTCACAACAAGCTTTACAGCCACATTCATTCTTGGAATAACGTTCCATTTCTGTGCATGCATTTCTCTCCCATCTTCAAGTCTACTAAAATTAATTTCTTCCATTATTGCCCTTTGTTATATCTTGCTTGGTTATTGAAATGGTCAAGTCTTGCAGTTAAGGACTCTCTGTTGAGTCAGTCATGAAATCAGTGATGTTATATCACCAGTGCCAGTTCTTTCTTCCCTCCAGAGCCTGATATTCTCACTGTAGTAAAGGCTGCCATGGGATGATAAAGTTTCTTAGGGTTATTTTTCTAAGCACTAAGCTTTAGGTGAAGATTTCTCAGTATGTGATGAGCCTTAAACACCTGGAGAGCTTTGAAGACTCCCAGCATTAGAGAAAATCTAGAATGAAATATTAGTAATATGTGTTAAAAACCACTAATGCAAAGTTTTCTGTGATCTTCTACATTAAAATCAGTGTCAAGGGAAATTCAGAAAAATAGAGCAAGCTTTTCTAAAAAATGAAATTACTTTGTCCTAAGAATTTCTACTTTTAGGCATGTAATAAAAGCAGGATAGTGTTGTGTGAAAAATGTAAAAATATGGAGATTTTTCATGTCGAGGTCATGGTATTATTTCATAAGAAATTATTATAAGCCTTCGAAATTAATATCCTATTCAGCTATTGAAGGCAAATTAAATGCAAATGAAACTCCTCAAATGAACACATAATGCTTACTACACTGAGGTTTCAAAATACATTTGTGATGCTGAGTAGAAAAAAATCAAACTTACGTTGAATGTGCTCTACAAATGCAAATGTCATCATCCATTTCTTTTTATGCTTTTCTGGTTTGTGCTCTTTGTTTTGCAAATATGGTAATTGTAATGCAGTTGTATTAAAATTGGAAGCAGTCATTGAAATTCACCCAGCAAACACACTCTTCTTCCAAAGTTACTTGGCTCAAAAGTGTAAAATGGATTTTGAATTTTATGTCAGCAATTTTAAAGCTTATCATGTTACATTCATATATTCTACTATGTCACGAATTAGATCAGAAATATTGAGGTGTTAGTATGAAACTACAAAAAAACCCCAAAAGGCATATTTTAATCTCCAATTTATTTATTTTTTTAGATGAAAGGCCATCTGATGACATTTCTTTTGGCAAGACAAATGTTTTAATTCATATACTGAGGCCTTTACTTAAACTTTGAATGGTGTACTTTCCTTCTAGTGTTTTAATTTCAAGAGTTACCTTAACATATCAATTTCTCTGCACACGTTCTGTAGGAAATAACTTTTTAAGCCTAAAAGGATTACTCTTTTGTGCCTTCATGCATTTTATACTTCCATTTACTCATATCCAGTGACAATGCTGGGAAGAGCTCTCTCGTGTTTGCTACACCTCCACTGACCCCAGTGCTCTGGGATACAAACCCAGGGAGTTGAGGAATCTTTCTCCAATACATTTTGATGTTTTCTACACTGACTTTTTTCTTGGATATCACTATAGACTACTTCCAGCACTGCTAATTCTGTCAGGTACTGGATACCTTCCTCTGCAGTGGTCTGCTTTCCTGGGGAGTTCCCAAGATCTTCCTTAAATGAACGTCTTGCCTAGCACAGCAAGGCCATCAGTGCCAGGGTAACACAGAGCCACTGGCTGTTAGCATGTTCCCAAACTTGGCAAACAGGTTCCCTTTATTCATGGGGACAGTTTCTCTGTCAGCTGCCAAACCCTCTGTCCTGCACAGGAACTGGCTACCCAATAACTGCTGTAACTGCAGCATCACTAATGGAAAACTGCCATGGGCTCACCCCACAGAAAGGACTGTGGTGGGCAGACCTTGGCTGGATGCTAGGCCCTCACCAAGCTGCTCTGTCATTTCTCCTCAGCTGGACAGAGGAGAGAAAATCAGATGGGAGACAACTCATAGGTTGAGGTAAGGCAGCTTACCTAAAACAAAAGGTTATGTGCACACAAGCAAAGGAAAATAAAAACCCAAAGATTTAATTTTCTGCTTCTCATTAGCAGGTGAAGTCTGGACACTTCCCAGGAAGCAGGGCTTCAGCTCTCATAGCAGTAGCTTCAGAAGGGAAATGTTGTAGACAAAGAATGCCCCCAATTCTGACTCCTTTTAGCTTTTACGTCAGCTGACGATATATGGCCTAGAAAATCCTACTGGTCAATGTGGGCCCCCTGTCCTATTTGTGTCCCCTCCCATGATCTTGCCAACTCCCAGCCTACTGCTCCAGGCTGGAATGTTGACAGACCGTGCTGATGCTCTGCCAGCCCTGCTCAGCAGTAGCCAAAACACTGGGGTGTTATCAACACCTTTCCAGCTCCCGATGCAAAGCACAGCTCTGTGAGGCCTGCTTGGGGAAAATGAACTCCAGCTCAGCCAGACCCAACAGAAATCTTCATTTGGGATTCACCGCATAGAAAGAAGACTAAGACTATTAAGAGAGGGAAAGCTGAATTGCTCTAAATGACTGACACAGGCTTTATTCTGCTATGGTTTGTGTGGAAGATGCTGGATCAGAATAGTGGTGTGTCAGGTATGTGGCCTGTAGTACTGTGCAGTAATTCCTACCTTTGTCAAATGCAGAAATAAAAAGAAATGGGGAAAAACTCGTGCCCCACAGTTCTCACAGGTCATATTAGTAATGAGGCATGTGGTGTGCAAAGCCTGGATAGAAGACATGAGAAAACTGACCAGCGAGAAAGGTGATTATTACATACCTAAACAAGGAACACAAGAAAAAAATGTTTTGTTACATGCACAATATCTGGTGAACAAGAAAGGTGGAGGAACTTTATGGAACTGATTGTCAGGGAAAAAAGCAAATGCTAAAGCGTTTTATGGGAAATTAAAGTTACACCCTGTGGTGAGACAGACATGCAGACAAAGACGAATACCCGTGTGTTTTCATTTTGCAGCATAGCAGCAAAATCTGGTTTGATCTCATTTGTCTTGTTAAATATTTCAACTGACGCTGTATGCATTGTCTTTATATCCTGTAGGATGCAGGTTAAGATTCTGCATGCTGTTTGTCAAATTTTAAGATGTAAAGCAATGCTCTTGGAGGCTTAGCATCTTTGTTTGACTACAGCTGTGTTACAGTATGTGTTTGAGAGTCTGATTGAATATTACAAGGCTACAGGCAAAGCAGATCTCTGCTGATGTGGCCTTTGATTAGTGGGGAAATGGAAAATAAAAATTTTGGAGCTGAAATGGTTTCACATTTATCATCAGAGACTACTAATAAAGGGAGATTGTCTCCTTGCTGTACACAGGTACCAACAACAAGTTTTGTGAACCATGCAAGCCATATCTAAGGACCTGGAATCTAACTGATTACTTAGAAAGGAAACCAGAATTTTTGAGTTTGTAGGAGTCTCTTTTATCATTTGGAGAAGATCTTTGAGTTACTGCTGTTCTTGGCTGGAAGGAGGCATTTCTGTATATATGTATATCAGCCAGTGTTGAAACCTCAGAGTCAGTATAAACAGAAATATGGTTTTGATATTTTCTTGTGATGTTTTAGTTATGTGTTCCACTTCATTAGAAATTTTAGCTACTGGCAATTCTTCAAATAAATCTGTAACACTGATGACATAGGAACACAAATGCCATTTAATATCTATGATACTGGGGCATGTATACTTTATAAAAAGTAGCTATACAATAGAAATATGTAATGCTATAGTTGTTATAAGCAGTTTAATCCTATCTGACCATGAAGCAAAATGTGAGCAGATGGGACTGGTCTCTCAACTGGTACAAAATAGTGTAGTTCTGTGAATCAGTAGAGTTATGCTGGTTTGACCAGGAGAATTTGACAGAAAATCTGTGAAAGTTGATGTGATTTTTGATCCATATTTGTCAATCTATTGAAAATACGTATTTTTTAAAAATTTTTAATGGAGGCGTTGTTGCCCTGTGACACAGATTACAGCAACTACCAAAAGTTTATAAATGAGGTGGTTCCAGGTGTTGCACACACAGTGGTGCTTAAAAGCTCACAATTGCTTTCATAACAAATTCTGTGATCAGGTGTGCAGCTGGACAAACATCCAGGAGTAAAACCACTGCCAGGCAGAGCCAGGTGCTGCCTGCAAACCAGGAAACTTAGTCCTTATATTTCTGTTCATGTACATGTCTCTTTCTTAAAGAGGTTGTGCATGTGAGGCCTATAAAAATACATTCCAGTTATATGAATTCTGAAAACTAAATACAGCTGGCCTTTTGGTGTTTATGGGGTGGAATCACTGAAATATACAACTGCTGCAGGTAGCAGGGGAAGTTTTTCTTTGAATCACTTCAGTAAATCAATTTTCCAGTGGGGTGGGTCATAATCTGTCAATGATTTTGCTGTCTCTAGAGATGTTTTCATTCCATTGAGATGTAAACATGAGGGCACTGCAGTGAAAGGTTTACTACATAGCTTTCCTCTCAATGTCGTTTTTTAGTGAATACATGAAGGGCTACAGTTGTTCTCAAATAAATTTCTATAGAGAGAGAAACAATGAGGTTTGTTTTAATCCGGTATCAACAGGAAAAGTTAAAACCTTTCAGTTTTGTCTATTCTTAACATTATGTATTGCTCTAAAATCTGGTTTTAAGAACTAAATGATATAAAGTGTTTTAGGTTGAATAGATGCAATTAATTTCAACAATATTATATTTAAGATCTACCTAAACCCATACTTTTTTCTTGGTTTTTTTTTTCCAAGTTAATCAATACCTTATTAATTTTTAGCACTCTAGACCTGAAGGGCAAACAGCATTTAGAATCCATAAATAGAAAAAGGTGTGCACCTGGCTTTATTTAGAACTTTCATGTCCTGTTTTGCAGATATGATGACATTTATGAAACCATCAAGCTTTGATCATATTGGTTAATCCAGTTTGAAGATGTTTAGAGTTTTTGTTTAACCTTCAGCTTGAGAAAACTGGTGGTGGTGGTTGTTTCAGAGAGAGGGAGCAATAGCATATTCAGGAGAAATACCACACGCCAGCATTTGCAACTATTACCATTTAAATAGCCTGTGTCAAGCTAAACAATACACAAGGGTTTGGATGACATTTTTTGTGGGAATTTGATTCCAAGAATCTTTACGGTATGATAAGTACATGATCCAAAATGACACATTATGGAGTTATTCTGGGCTGCAGTGAACACAGATCTCAAGCAAAGGATGATAAGCAAAACTGCATCCCAAACTGCACAGAAGGAGCAAGAAATTACAAATGGATGGAAAGCACTTTAAACAATTTCCTCTACTATGTACAGGACTGTGTTGTGACATTCATCAGAGGAATCTCATCTTCCCAAGCTGCTTCCAATTTTCTGCAACCTATTTGAATAGGTCCACTTCTATTAGGACCAAATTTAAGGGACTGGTAGGGTTTTCATTCTAGCTGTGTCAGTACTGCTGGGAGAATATCTCTATAAATCCTGACTTCTGACTTCCTTGATCTGTAAATACCATACATTTGTTTACAGGTGCACACCTAAATAACTCATTAAGGTTAGTGTTTAGGAAGAATTTTCAGGGTTGAGGATTAGGGAAAATTGTAATTTTTGGCTTTATTTCTTTTATTACATAAAAATCCTTGGTAAATTTTTATGAGAACCCGCAGAAAAAATCATGTTATAAATAAAGTCTGAAAAAAAATAAGGTCCAGGGCCTCTGAGAGTTATAATCTTGCACTTGAAATGTTAGGCAGGGTTGAGCAAGGCTTGCAAGCTGCTCCTGCAGTGCTGGGCTGCAGAGAGCTGTGAGCACAGGGCTGGAGGAGTGCTGGTGCCCACCAGAGCCAAGCAGGGGCGAGTCGAGAGGGAGAATGCAACTTTGGGTATCAGAATCTGCTGTCTAGGTTGATTTTTAGAATACCAAGTGTGGGATAAATTATAGCTTAACTCTCAATTGTGTAAGTGTGACACTTTCATAATAAACACAGGCTGCTTGGGTTCATCTGAAAACAATCTTACACGTTTGGTTCATTTTATTCATGGGGACAGTTTCTGTGTCATCTGCTGAGTGGGTTTGGTGCTTTTCCCCCTTTTTTTCCAAAACTAGCTCTGAGTGCTTGCAAGGAAAGATGAAAACAGACACCAAGAGGAACTGAAGTTGTTCATTGTGGGAAGTGTGCCTACAAAATTTGTCTTAAAGCTTTGAATATCTTATTTTTGTAACAACATTGATTTCAAAGACTGAGGAACAGGTCTTTCTGTCTGTATTCTTTATCTGCAAAGTTTCTTTAATTCTTTGCTTAAAAAGATTTGCTCTCTTTTAATAAATGGACAAGAATGGATTGGCTAATACTAGTCTTTAAGGCACAGTTTTTGTTAGCAATTAGAAAGTTTTGCTTAATGCTCCAGTCATATGAAAGATGATGTGTGGCACAAAGCAGGACAGACATCGTAACACTGACCCTGCTTTTGGAAAACCACAGGAGAAATAGTGTGCATGGCAATATTGACAATGATGTTGTGTTGTTTTTAATGCCTGTGGATGTACTCTGAAGTACCAGTGCTTTGTTTAGCAGGAATATTTACCATTGTTTCACTTTTTTTATCTGTGTAAATATTCTTCATATAGCTGTCAGTCCATTATCTGCCTGCAAAGTACTCTCTGAAAAAGATTTCTTACTTTTGCCTTTTTTTTGTTCAGTGTTATCTATGAGAGATATGTGTGTGTACATGTGTACAGGAATACACATTGTGTCTGCATTTGTGTGGCTCTTCAGCTACTTCCTATAAACTGATTACAATTTTAAAAGCTCATTGTAATATCGGGCATGCTTGTGACCATCTTCCAAATGAAAGCTGGTCTGATGTATGCTGGTATCTTGCTAATAGATGTTGTATGACACATGCTCAAAAAAAGAGGTAACATTTAAAAATGACACTCAACATTACTGACAATGTAAATTATGCAACCCCATCAGTTTTAAAACAATTTGGATTTAATCATCATTTATAATTCATTTGATTTCGTCTTAAACTCTGCCTCAAGCATCTCCTAGGTGTTTAGACTGCAGAAAGATAAAATGCATAGATGTATATTGCTGCCTAATAAATCTCTTTCATGTTTTCCACTTGCAGAGACAGGGTAGTCTGACCTTGGAAAAGGGCTATAATCCAGTGTCTTTATAGAGATGAGGAAGCAGCTTTGACAAGTAGAAGTAAAACCCTAGATGGTCCAGGACTATCTAGCCATTGCTTAATCTTCTTAATATGGTAAGACAGATCCCATTCTTCATTTTTATATTAACATATTTCAATTTTATTACAGTTTTTAACTCTTAAGCAGAGCTGTAGAAGCTTGGATAGAAATGCCAGACAAGCACACACATTCAAAAGAAAAAGAACTCAGCTCAGCAAGCTCACAAGTTTCAAAAAGCTTATTTTAAATGACTGTGAGTGAGGAAAAATTAGGGCATTGAACAAGCCAATGTAACTACTGCAGAGATAATAAAATAAGGACTGTAAGATGAGAATTAATTACCATTAACAATTAAATACATTTATTCTGGGTAGGGCTTGCTGTCAAGACAGGACTTCTAAGTGGCCACAGGCTCCTGGTTGTTACCTGCATCACCAGCTAGTTTCCCATTTTTTGGGAGCAGGATATGCTCATCCCCCGTTGTTTCCAAGAAGGAACATCTAATGTCAGCCTTAATCTCTCTGAGGTGACTGCTTGTTATCAGAGTCTGCACAGAGACTGACCACATGGATTCCACTTTGAAAATTGTGTCTGGAAGTGAAGCTCTCATCTTTTCCATGTCTCTGTTTCAGTCTTCTCTTCCAAACCAATATAATGAATATTATTCTGTATTTGCAGAAATTGTCTGCCACTGAGCATGTTACACAGGCCTCTAAAGCAGCCAAAGAGCTGAGTGGTGGTTGAAGCTGTGAAGCTGTGGCCATTATTATGGACACAGATAATATTTTAAACAACACATGCTTTTTATTTAAGAATAATTAAATTAAATATTAAATATTTTATGGTGAACTTTAAAAAAATTTAACTCCCTTTGCAAACACATGGACAAAGAGTCTGACGTCTGCTCAGTGTGTGCTTTGGATATTAAAATCTGTGATTTGAGCTATATAGTTCTGGTAAATCAGTTATTTGGTTGACATAATTGGATTATATGACATTTTCTGGGAAACTTGTCCCCTTAAGGGTTAATTTCCTATAATATATATTTTTCTTTGATAAAACAATAACATTCCTGATAACTAAAAAAATTAAATATTTGCAAATATGTTTAGAAACTCACAAAATGAGTGATAAGTCATAAACAGTTCAAATCCAAATTGATTCTGCTGAAATGAGCTGTTATGAAAATATTTCCCATGTTTCACAAGCTCTAGCATTTAAAATCCCATGCAGAATAAAATCACTAGAAAGCATGAAAGATTTGCAATCCTAGTCAAAAGACTCCAAACCAATCTTTGTATCTTTGCTGTAAGGGTGTTACTGATATTTGGAAATTTGAGTTATGAAGAGAGGATTTTAAATCTGGCTTCTAGGATTCTGGTTGTATTCAGCATGCTTGTAAATAACTTTGGAAAGGGCTGATTAGGTATGAGATACAGGCTGTTGATTGATTTAATATGTTTGAATACTCAAAAGCAAAGTTGATTCTAAACAGGTAAAACATGTTTTTTATGAAACTGAATGGCAGATGAAATTCAATTTTGGTAAATGGAAAGGAACTAACGTATTTAAATATGCATTTTGATTCAGTAGTTACTATTCAGGAGGGAGATATTGGTGTTATTGTGATTAGTTCAATAAAACTGTCACCTCAGCACCAGTTAAAGAGGAAAATACAGTTCTATAAAACATCTTGGGAAAAAATAAGATAAAATAATGAATTCAATCCCTTTGAAATCTAGGTTGCATTGTTATCTTGAATATTAAGACAAGAATGGTAAAAGTTCCCAGAGGAGCTAGAAGAGCTACAAAGAACAACAGTAGATGACAGAGAAGGGGCTTTTGTTGAGGACCAATTAAAGCTCTCTATACTTTCTCCTTGGAGAAGAGGGGACTGGGGTTGTGGTAAAGGTCTAATAACTGACAAATAGAGTAGGAAAGGTAGCATTTGCATTTGTTCTTATAATGTAAGGATGATGGTGTACTGAATAAAATAATCATGCAACAGTTTTAAAACCAACAAATGGAAATATTTGCTTCATAAATGGTTAATTAAACTGTGGAATTCCCTGTCAGAGGGTATGGTGGAGATATGATTTGGGAATAGGTTCAGATGGGATTTGATTACTTTGTGCTGTAATGATTAGGTGTGATTTTGTGGATTTTAAAGAAAATGCAGTCTTCAGATATAAATCCTCCCTCTGCTTTCAGACATAATATCTTGCTGGAAAGACGTGCCATTCTGTATTTTCCTGGTTTCTTGTAGTGTTTCCCAACTGTGGGCCGTTTTTGAAAAAAAATATGGCTGTTCCTATGATCTTTAGACATTTGAAAACAGGATTAATTTTACCAGTATTAACAGTTTCTCTATGAAGTGTGATATTAAATGCTTACATATGTTCACACTTTAATCCTGTGAAGTGCACCTGCAAGACATCCATGCTGAAATGTGCCGTGCTTGGAGAGAACTCTCCAATGTTCCATGTGCTTTCCCAGTGTGTTCGTGCACAGCAGCTTTGCTGCACTCTCAGGGTTTTTGGCAGTCATGGGTGATCATAAGGATGAAAGTGCAGGTGCAAATTTAGGGACTGGGATTTTCTGCTCTGTGGTCCCTGTTGGGTTTGGTCAGAGGGTTTGCTTCTGATAGCACAGCTGCATCAGCTGGCATCTTGATCTTAGGGCTAACAATTTTATCTGTATGGGAAATAAACCCAAAGGGACAACAGCATGGGGCTTCCCTCTTCCTGTTTGGGGTCTTGTACCCCTGTCTGTGTTCTGTCACCAAGTTGCAGACCAGTCCTCAAACAGGAGCAGAAATGGACCCTGTTTTGGTCACCCATGTTCTTTCCTTCTCTGTGAAGAATCAATGTAAATGAGTTTGCAATGCATTTACTGCTAGCAATTTTGGTGTGGTGTGTAACCTGTTTCATATTTTTGCATATCAATTTCAGGACTAAGTAATTATTATAAGGTTTTATTTTTTTGTTCCTTGCTTTTGTGATCCATAGTAGAATTCTGTTTATTTATGGAAATGATACAAGTTTGTGGATGCATGTCAGATTTCTCAGTTTGCTGGATTGATTTTTGTATCAAAAATTGTGTCAGGGAATGGAGGAAAACAGGCTAAGTAAGAAATAAGGTAACAGAAACAAAAGGAGAGGAAAAAACCCTGTGGGATTTTGAAATAACCCATATGAGAAAACGTATTGTCAACAAATTCTAGAAAGGTTTTTTAGGTACAGAATGAGCAAGAAATATATTTCAAAAATACAGGATGCACTCCAATTCCCTTAAGCCTCTTGGCCTAAATTTGACATTGCTGGCATGTCTTCCTCACAGCAAAGTTCATGGAAAGCCAGAATGGTGCAGCTGGTTCCTGGCTAGTTTGTTACTAAGGGGAAATCTTAATTGAAGCCTCCTTCATTATGTGCTACCATGTCCTTGGAAGGGGTGTGATGTTGCAGAGAATATTCCATGTCAGGGACAGCTTCAGAGAACAATGGCCAGGGAATACAAGTTCTGTGGAGAATGAAGTGTTTTTGAAATAGATAATGATATGCAGAATTAAAGTCTGGAAAATTTGGCCTTTGCCTTGGATTTGCAATGCTTTGGGCATTCTGCCTGTAACTGTACACACACATATCCTGGAATGTCTGCCAGTCACCTGCCACTTGGTGTGGTAACATCCAGACATGCTTCTAGCCAAGTCCCACAGGACTCCTCGTTGCTCTGCACTCAAAGATTTAAACCAGATTAAAAAGCAACCATGAGAACCAGAGCACAAAAAGAGCCCTTAAATATCTGGGAAGCATCACTGGCCTCTCACAAGTGACAGCACTCCTTGGCACCATGTAAGTGGTCTGGGTGCCAGTGGATATCAGTGGAGAGCGAGAGCAGGATGGTGAGCTGTGCTTCTGAGAGCTTCTGGGGGACACTCCAGCTCTATGGATGTCTTAAACTAAATGTTACTTTAACTCAAAAATAGCATTTTGCAAAATTGCAACTGTAGTATTTCAAGCTGGGCTAATTCTGCTTGAAATTTATGTATAATTTTAATTTTCCCCAAGGGAAAAATTAAAAAAAAAAGTGTTGATTGAACCATTCCCTCACATAGAATCCTGAAACTGCACTTTTTAGTAACTTGTTTAACAGAAAAATGCTCAGCTTACTATCTGGGAATTTGTGATTAATATTCTTGGCTAAAATTGTCTCTTCATCCAAGCAAAAAAAAAATCTTTCACTCTTTAAACCTTGACTTAGATATGTTGACATAAATGAAGAAACAGTGCTTATAGGCTTCTGAATTCACAAATTATATAGGGGTAAGAGAACACTCTTTTCATAACAATATTATGGAGGTGAAGAGCTTTCAGTAAAATCTTTCATATTTTGCTAGAGAAGCTTTAAAAATTCTTCACTCCTGAATAGATTTAATTTAAAAGATTTGCATGAGCACAAATGTTTGGCTCATCCATTTCATTTAATGGATACATAGCAAACCTAGAGAGTCCAGTTATTTCTTTTAAAGGGGACAACTGGGTGAAGAGATAATTTCATTGTGTACATATGTTTCTCCAGAAACCATTGCCTTATGCTGAGACACAAGAGAATATAGCCAAAGACATAAATCAATGATGCTTTTTGTGTTGAGCTTGTTAATGGGATCTGCTGGAATACTTTTCCTCTATTTTACAAATAAGAAATGTGTAGTAATTCTCAGAAATATTTCAGTAGCTGCTCTGTAGCTCAGTGAAATGAGACCTGCAGTGGTTTAATCTGTTTTTTAATTAATACGTCTATATCTCCGTAAAAACAAATCCAGTGGGATCTTGCTGACACTATTAACTCTTGTGAGATTATGCTACATAGCAGTAAACTCAAATAGAATTGAAAGGAGACAACAGTCAAATTTTTAATTTATTCAGATAATTTTGAATTCTCAAAATTATTTTTTCAGGTTAGCAGTGCATTAAAATAGCTTTCCCTTTTCTTCTTGAAAATATTTGCACATTTGAAAATGTATGTCTGTTCAGATAAAAGTACTCTTGGCTGCATTTAGCTTATTCTCAGTATTTCCAAGGTCAGACCAAGAGCAACATTCAAGGGCTCAATAATCAGATTCTGATTTGGGCCTCAGCAGTGTAAACCTGTGCTAAGATATGACATTTCGGTGGTTTCACTTTGATGGTATTTTTGAGAGCAGAATATGACTTTAATTATTACACAGAACACAGCATGGTATATCAAAAAACTCAGAGAAAAATTGACAAGCTCAACCTACTTTAGAATCATCATTTAAGCCAAAATTCATTAAAATGGAATTCCACAGAAGACATCCTATTGGCATTTCAGGTACAGACAGTAACTGAAAAATGCTTTTATATACAGATTCGTACCAACAGCTTTCTGTCCAGCAGGTGACTTTCTACATTAAAAGGTTTGTAGAAGTGGAGATTGTAATAGGATGAACAACCTTGATAAAACGCTTTGATTCTTATCTTTGAAATTTTTTCCCCATTACATTTGCCTTAGCTGGTGCTGCCGCAGTTAAGGGGCTGTCAATGCTCCCATTGTAAACTTCTTTCATGGGGTTTTATGACTTCATGGTAAAAAATAGCTTTTGTCTGAAATACAGCAGATTTTTTTTTTAATAATTCTTTGTTCAGTTAAATAGCGAATGTTAACTTGAAAAAACACATTTGTTGTAAATGAAAGGGCAATCTTCAGCTCAGTAATATCACCTCGAATTAATAAAAATGACAGTGTTTTAAAAATCCAATTTTGTTTTCACAGTTAAGGTTGTTTGTTTGATTACCTTTTTTGCATTGCACTTTGTTTAGACAGGGAAAATGGATGAAGTTAGTTTCAGTGGGCTGGTAATCATTCTCACTCTCGGGTCGTTAGTACCACAATATTTAAGATGCAATAGCTGCAAGGTAAGTTTGATGAAAACAGCTGCATATATTGGAATTTTCTGAGAAGTTCTAATGTTACATCCATCCATTTTTGGTTGCATTTCTGTGTCACAGCCCAGCAGCGTTCACCCGCTCAGCTCTGATTTCTGCCCTCTGTGAGTCAGGCTGCAGAGCCTGGCTGTCGAAGATGCTATCTGCAGCTCTTCCTTTCCCCTGGTTCTGAGGGCACACTTTCACAAGCAGGAGCTGGAAGATGAATGAGCCAGGAACTCAGAGGGCTGAGCTCCCTTCCCTGCCCTCCTTGTCTTGTTTCCTTATGAGAGCCCAAGCTTTGCCCTTTCTTGTTTCTTGGCTTGTGACAATACACCTGACTTGTTTGTTGAGTTCTCCTACTTTTGAATTTGTGCTCTAAGCAGAGTCTCTGCTGTTGTGTAGCTTAGCAAAAATGTGTTCTAGTGGAAATGTCAGTCACTTCTGTCACTGTGGCCTCGGTGCTGTCACAAATAACCTCCTGGGCAGAGGCAGTTTCATGTTAATGGGTTTTATTGGGGCAGCTACCAGAGAATGGTGGTGCTTCCTTTTAAATCTCTGTGTTCGGAAAGTGCTTTTGTTATTCCGTGGAGGCTCTCAAGGCTTTTTCTTTTGCACCTGCTGTAAGAATTCAGGACTTGGGAAAAGACAAGTCAGGGGAGCAGAAGCAGCTGGGAGCTCCGTGGGCAGTCAGTGCAGTTCTCTCGTGGGACGGGTGAGTATTTTGGAGGAGTTTGCCCTTCCAGTGAATGCTGGGACACTGGTGCATTTTTCTCTTCTTGATGAAAACACAGCAGAACCAAGGTCTGTGTTTACTTTTGCTTTTCTACCCTGCAGCTCAGATCTTCAATGTCCCCTGAGCTCATCATTTGTCATTATCTCCTGGTTTATGCAAGGTCCGTGCTGTGAGATACAGGAACGAGCAGCCAAACACTTAGTAACTTCTATACTTAGTAAAATACCAAGAATATCATTCTTGGTTATGCTGTTTTCTCCATGCTTACAATATAGAATTAACTCCTATGTAAGCACTATACTCATTCATCTAGAGTGGTTATAGCAGATTTACCAAATGCCTTTCTCTGTCGGAAAAGGCCCTATCAAAGGGTAGCAGTGATCATATAAGGAAGAGCCTTCAGGCACTCGCAGAGGCAGCATCTCATACAGCATGGATTGTGTCACTACTATCTTTGGTGAACAGGAGCCATTAGATTTGGCTGTGAAGTGCTTTTAAACATGAAAATCTTTAAGAGATTTTCAAAATGCCTATCTCAGTTCATTGACAACTACCTTCACTTGAGATATGTAGACTGAATATATTGTTTTTGTAATTCAGAACACTTGGCAAATTTTTGTTTTGTCTTAGTAAATATTAGAACAAATCAAAGTGATATGAAAGCTTTAACTAGAAAAGATTTAGATCTGTGATGCAAATGAGTTCATGAAAATGATCTACTTGCAGTAGAGGAATAATGGAGCCAAGTTTTTGGAAAGTAAAGATAATAGCATATCTGGGATCTCATTGTTCAAGAACTGCCTATGAATATAGTGCATTATTGCTCAAGCATTACCAGGTTATCTCCACATTGCTCAAATTTATGGGAAACACTTTTCAGTATCTTTGGAAAAATGGTACGAGAGGATCTGGCTATTTTAAGTTTTGGTTGGTCACTGTTGCCACGTACAATGCAGACTGAAAAAATCAGAGTTGCACTGCTAGAGTCAAGTAATATTGTTATCTAAAAATGAACTTGAGACAGGATTTGTTTTTATACCCTTCAAATATTCTGTAATTAATCAGAAAATTCAATTCAACTGTGAAATGAAATAAATGAAGAGACAAATCTTTGTACGTAGCCTTGTCAATCCCCAACACCCCACTGACCTCTTGATGTTGCTGAAGTGAAAGCTGTTGTGTATTTACAAACCATGCTCCTGCCAGCAGCACTTGGAGGGCAAGGCTGAAGTGTGTAGGGCCCTACATGCCAAGTACAGTCAGGAGGGATTGTTAGAGTAGCCAGGAGTGAGTGTCTCAAAGCACATGGGTTGGGCCTATTCCTCCGACTGAAGAGAAACCGCAGGGGCACTATCCCTTTTCCAATGGTTGTTTTAAGAAAATTAATTTATAGTAGAGGCTGAGGTGCTGAAACATACAGATAAAAGCCATGACCACCTTCCCTTCCTGTAGCCTACATTGTAAATGTCTCTATTGTGCCAGTGGCATGATGGCAGTACAATTGTCTCAAGTCAATGACAGCCTCCTTCAGCAGAGAAAGTGTATTTTAATTTTCTATGCTCATCTGCATGGTCATTTTCTCTATAGAAGTATTGGCCAGAAGTATGCTCAATAAACTTTTTTCTCAACTGGCTGGGGTCTTTTGTTTGTTTTGAGTTTTTGTTTTGGGTTTTTATTTGTATTTTTAAAGAATAGTGTAAGTTTTGCTTATCTTTTTGGAGTGAGGCTGTTTTCAGACAGGGTACTGCAAATGAAACCTCTCCTCATCCATCAGTGAAGAGTGGCTGAGCAGCCACATGATCCCATCCTTTTCCCTTTGCCAGGTTCCCCTGTCTGCTGCAGGCAGCTCTGCTCGCTGTGCTGCACTGTGTTCCTTTGTGCTTGGCATGGGCCATTGTCACAGCCTAGGTTTGGATTTAATGATGGGAGATGGCACTTATCAGTTAATAGTCACAGAATTTATTTTTATGGTTTTTTGTTCTTTTTTAGTACAGCATTATATGGCAAGGGCACTTGTTCTTTGCAGATGTGATTAGGTGACTTCTCCATCTTTTGTGAGGCTGAAACTGCAGATATTTTGGGCTGTGTATGTAAGCCTGTATTCTTTAGGGAATAAAATACAGGAAGCTGTAGAAACTCCAGCTAATGAGCAGTAAATTCATTGGCAAGTTATTGTCCTTTCCCCTTGGCTTATTCTTAGTCTACAAAACTTAGTTTAGAGTACAAATAGAAAAGAATAGATTCCCTTGACTTTCTTGTCCACTCTCCATGCTCTCTGTGATGCAGAAGGTTTAGCTCTGAATACAGTTGTCCCTCTTTCAAAATAAATTATCATCTACTTTGTAAGCAGGGAAAGCATCATAGATTGTGTGAGAGTTTCTTTCGATAATTTTGCTGTAGTCAATGTGAGAAGAGGGGTTTTTAGACCAGCTGGGGTTCTCCAGTTTCTGAAGGCTTAGTGGTGTCAGCCATTCATAATGTCAACACTTATTGCATCTATAGTGATGCTTCACATTCTAGTCTTGTTTCTGGTTTTCAGGATCTTAATCACCCTGAAACAATTCGAAGAAGTTAGAATTTTATTTTTTAGCCATGTAAAGAATAAAAAATATAGGTAATCTATTAGAGAGAGAGAGTGCCTTGATCCATCAGGGGAAAGTGTTCTAGCAACGTGGACTATATGCAACAGAAGGTGAATGTAGCATCATCCTACTGCTTGATTACCTCTGCCTGACCTCCAACTGACTCCATATTAATGATCTCTTCACCTCACCATGAAACTTCCATTTCAGCAAACATTTACAAATATATTGATCTCCTGCACTGTATCAATTGGATTGTACCGGAAGTTATTTTATCTGTAAAAGCGGTACGACAGAGAATTGAACAACTCGTTGTGGGTATGGAAAATACTGGTTCCTCAATCCATTTTAGTTTTAACTTTCCTCCTCAGGCTGTTTACTGGCATGATATTGTAATGCTGGTGGGTTTGGTTTTTTCTGTCGGGGCCGTTATTGTTGCGTTGTTGTTTGTTTTGGGTTGGGCTTTTTGAACATACCTGTTGCTGTGCTGCCCTACATGCTCCACATTGTGACTCACAGGCCATCTGATAATGAGGGCTGACTTAAATCCACTTTCAAGTGAACATTCCAGAAAACAAGACATCAGCCCACAAAGTTGATGAATTCTGTTTATATTTACTCTTTTATTTTTCTCATGAAAAATAACAATTTTACACTAAGTAGTTCTTTTAACCATATTTTTAGTAGGAGAGGGCAAAGTTGTTTGGTTTTTGGTTGGGTTTTTTTCTTTGGTTTTGGTTTGTTTTTTTTTTTTTTACATGAGGATCTCTTTCTGGCTATGCTGCTTCAGTCAATAACTCTATTCAGTTTGTTTTCCCATCTCTAAAACATGATCATGACTGAGTTCTGTGGCTTGGGTAACCCAGGAGAGAACTGTAGAGGTAAATTCAGGAAGAAGCCAGAATTCCACTGGGCCAGAACACATTCCATGTGCTGAACAGTTTCACTTAATTGTTCATGCTGCCTTCTCTACATCTAAGACTTACTCTAAAATGCTTTCATGACTGGACCATTTTCAGAGGAGTTAAGACATGTCAAAGCAGGGCATGCTCTGTGCTGAAATGGCTTTCTTACAGTTTTGGAGACTAGGCTGAAGTGTTGTGAATATCTTTTCCTTATTCCTACGTCTTAACCTCATTCTTGTCTCAACATTACAGAACATAAAATGCCCAGAATCAGTGGGCCATATTATGAACCTGATTGTTCACCAAGTGCTGTAACACATAAGAGTTTTACATTTGATCTCACATTTTTAATATATAGCCATAAAAATTTAATTTCGGTGCCAAAAATATCCATATTCTTAACTGTTATTAAAATAAAGTTTAAAACTATAAAAAAATGAAACTATAAAACAAAAAAATCAACAGTATCAATGTGCCATCTATTTAGAATAATTTGTTTCATTTATTTCCATGCTTATCTTTTGCTAAGTCTTTTTTCCGTGTCAGATGAAGTTGGAGGTTGTGTATTATAGCCCAGCTTCGTATTTTAGTGAGATTTTTAATATATAACACATACTTGGTTAAATCTTAGCCCCCTCTTTCTCTCTGTGTATTTTAAGACAGAATGCCTTGTTGGGTTACTGTGTGATTAAATGCTGATTTGTCTGTCTCACAGATGTGTTTAAGACTGCCAGTTTATTAAAGTATTTAATGAAGATTAAAACATCATCACATATTAAACTGCAGTTACCATCTTCTTGGAATATTAAGTAAATGCAGATAAATGACACGTTATCTGGGTATATGTGTAGAGAAAAAGTAATTTAAGCCATTTTCATCACCAGTTGTAAAAGGAGGAAAATGCCTTATGGTACTTTAGATAATGCAGTTCTGAAACAGACCTTGTTGCCTCACTTCAAGCATAATCCATGTAATGGCTGTATTGCAGTGAGGATAAGATCATCTTATAAGTACCATAAATGCACAGTCTGCCATGTTTACCCAGTTTTTCCTTTTCCAGTTCCTTTTTTAAATCATACTTAAGTAGATTCCCAGAAGTAGTTTATCTGTGATGCATCAGAAGATAGGTGTTTTGGGTTTGGGAGAACAAAAAGCCCTGTAGGCAGTAATTGTTGCTCTCTCACGAATTGTTAGCAAAGAGCACCCCACTTCAACAGAAGAAAAGAAAAGGGAAAAAAATAGGTTATTTTTAGGCACCCCTGACAACAGAAATCATCCTAAACTATGCTTTTTAATAGGGAAAACCCTGGCATATGTAATTAGAAAGGCATTTACCTCAGTGATGAAAGAGCTTTCTTATAATGTTAAAAACCACTAATGTTGACAGGGACAGCTATAGAAAGCAAATAATGTTCCATTTTAATATCACTTGTGACATTTATTAATATTTTAGAAAGTAGGGAGCACGTCTGTAACAGTCAAATGCTCTGGGAAAGCAGTAGTTTACCAAGTGCTGCTTAAAACAGATATATTGTCAAGCTATGTATGGTCTGGCTGTGTCATTTACTAGAAACATGTACTCAATGTGTTTGTTATCAGCATGTCTGGATGCACTTAAATGAACAGTAATGTAGGAAAAGTGTTTTTCAAGGCACTGAGGAAGCCATCTGAAGCCCCATTTTGTATGTACTCCTTAAGAGAATGATTCTGGTGAGGGTATATAGAACTTTCCACGGGTATGAGTCACCCTCATAAATAAGGATATTGGCCCATGCAAAATTTCTCAGGTGTGCTTTCCCCTCCTCCCTGAACTTCTGCAGAAACTTGTGGGTCAGTGATATGTGTTGCATTGCGTTTTTCTTGTAAGGATCATCATGTTTTCTCCAATAAGAGAAAGCAGGGACGCCTGTTTTGGAAAATTATTTACTGTTTTGTTGCCTTTGACAAGCAGCAATGAGAAGATAAGTAGGGAGGGAGGCTTTGAGCCAGGGGTGGGAACATGATTTACTTGCACTGCTCTCTGCTAACCCGGGGTTCTTCTCCGGCCATTCATTCAAATCCATAGGAGAGCACTTGTAATAATGCTTATTCCATCTTTAAATAGTTAAGATTTCACAACTGTAATTTTTAAAATTTTTTTGTTGCAGACATAAAACTATAACAAAGCAATTACTGTAACTCTTTTCACATATAGAATTGTCTACACACCTGCGATGTAGACAGAAAGCTTATTTCAAACTTGTTGATAGGAAACACATAACCAGAAAAGGGCAGGAAGTCTTTCAGAAAACGGAAAATATTGTATTGTAAGGTTTGATATCAAATTGAATTAACTTAGTTTGAATGAAAGAAGTGCATCAAATTGTCTTCTGTTATTACAAGGTAGTGTTTTATTCTGAATATCTGACAGCAAAAGAAGACAATTTTCAGAGACACCGAGGAGCATGCACAGTCCTGATGCTCCAAGTAGGAGTGTCATAAATACCATTTCTTTTCTCATTACTCAGGGTATTTTCTTAGGTAATTGTTAGTTTGTGTCAGGGAAATGTGCCTGTTTCACACTATGTGGACCTGTGCTGGTTTGAAGGCAGTTTTAGAGAGACGTGTGCATGTGAAATTTTTGCACAAAATTCAGATGGAGTGACAGGTTAGGTGTTTCATTTCTGTAGTCCCAGAGAACCGTTGGCATACTTGTCCAGCAATATGTGGAAAAGCCATCTTTCCAAGTAATTCTGAGAAGGTCCCTGCTGTGGCAAAAAAAAAAAAAAAAAAACACCAAACCCAAAACCCAAAGTAAAAGCAACGTCTCAGATTTCTTCACCAATTAACAGCAGCTGAAGCTCAGAAGAAGATTGTGTTGAGTGTTACACATTTCTGTCAATACTTGTGACTAAGTTCTAGTTTATTTCACTGATAACTTATCTGTGCATTGGGGCCAAACAGTGTTTAAACATTCCCCAGACACTGCCTTAATTTTCACAGATTTTTTCGATTCTACTAGACATTTTCGTTCTCCCTTATGCCATTCAGTATTTATTAGGTCATGTTATTTCCACTCTGCATCTTTTTCCAGCTATCAGAAAGATAGGGGATGTGGGATAGGCATGTTTTGCTGAGATCTGAATTCTGTCCAGAACCTCAACATAACAAAATAATTAACTCCAAATCAGCTTGGACCAATGACTCTGAAAAATACAATCCCCCATCTGTGACTCCGTTTCTATTTTTGTTCTCTTCCAGCTAAAATGTGTTCTGAGAAGAAGAATTGTAGGGAAGCTATTACCCCTTATAGATCATCTCCTCTGTTGGGTACTTAACACCAAATCCATTGTAGTAAAAAAGGTAAATAAACATGGAAACTCCATATTCCTTTTCTTGGTTTGTAAAACCAAGCAATTGGATTTTGCATAAGGACTCTTTAACATGTTCATGAATACTGTGAGGTACCTTCTTGCTTTAACTATTTTAAATTTCCACTCCATTTAATAGGATCCTTCTCTTTAGAGGATCCTTTCTTGAAAGGACAATCAAACAGTGAGCGAATTCATTGAAGTGAATTGAATCCATTGGAGTGAAAAAAAAAAGCTTTGTTTGCTTCAAAGCATCACTCACCATTTTGTCCTGTTTCTTGAGCTGATAGCCAGCCTTCAGAAGTCAGTGGCGTTCCATATTGCACGTTTCTTTTCTTCTTGTCACTGTCTGGGTTTGACTTGAGAAGTGAAGAATCAACCCTACAGAAATAGTGATGGGGGGGTGGGGGAATGTGGAAATAACCAGTCACTGGACCAGGAATTCTTTATATGAGGGATGTTTGTTGATACTGGGGATGAAAATACTTATGTTTGGGGAAAGGCAATTTGTAGGGATCTGAAGTTCTTTCCTTGTTTTTCTTTTTCTAGTGACTTAGATTTCTGAGGGACATACTTCTGCTGTCATCAATCACCCCATATCCTTTTAGCAGCCTGTGGTATTATGAACATTTTGGAATCAAACAAAATCTCCCACACTGCTCTGGCTGAAAGGATCTTTTAGGATCTCTTGAACTGTAACCTCTTTACTTATGTAGGGGATAAAAAAAATAAAAGGAGATCTGCTAAAATTGTGACCTCTCACTGCTGGAGTGATTTGAAAGCCTTGGTCTCACAGGCAGTTTCCACATTCTGTCTTTCCTGCTACTGATGAACCAAATTGCAGTGTGGCCTGCCAAGCCTGTGTGAGACTGCTGTCCAAGGGGCTGTACAGACATACAGAGCACAGCTTCTGCTTCAGGGGACTTGTGATAAGCTATTTTGTTTATTGATAAATGCATGGATGATATTACTTGCTCCAGGGTATTCATCTGGTCAGTGAAGAGGCTGTGTAACTGTTCTGCCCAACTATTAACCAATTTGTTCCCTCTAAAATAGAATATGATAAAACCTTTATTTGATCTTTCCAGGGAAAAGATCCCCTTCATTACAAGTCCCCACACTGGTGATGAAGACATAGCTTGATCTTTCCCAAATCCTTCATCCACCATGTATCTTTAACTCATTCTCTCCGCACCATGACACTTACAGGCTGTAAGTTGTGGGTAATAATAAGCTTTATGCTTATCTGCTGATATTACTTGTTTTTTGTCTTATTACTATGTCTGAGACATCTTTCTTCTAGTTCCAAAGAAACTCTTTGCCATCTTGTTTGCATAATTCTGTTTTAATCTTTCCCCTTGGTTAGTATTCTGTTCCTTGGTAGAGCTCTGTATCACCTAAAGGATTTCTGTCTGCAAAGGTGAATTGGCTTTATAAGTGAATACAGATTTTCACTCAGGTGCCCCCTCCCTTACTAACCTGGATTTTTACCCCAATTTAAACACTGTGAACCACCAATTTTACTCCCTACAATTTCAAAAGAAGAAGAAAATAACTTCTTTTCATTTCATTTTTTTGCATTAGAAAAAGTTACTTTGCAAGAGCAGATTTTTGTTTCTTGAAGGGCATCATGAGCTTTACATGATATTGAGAAATCCCAACTTTAGCCATCTGAAGAATAAACCTATTGGTGCCTCAGGCAATACAAGTAAAGAACTTGCCAAACTAAAATGTTTATTCTTTTGGGAATATGTCCTAAACACTGTAATTTCACAAGATGATATGGTTGCCCCATGGCTTATTTATAAAACTCTAAAATGTTAAATACAATTAGTATAAGCGTCCTAATCTCTCTAGAGACTCTTTGCTCTTAGTATTGCTTGGAGCTTGTGTAAAATAGTCTGGAGTATTTTACCTTTTTCTGTGTTTGTTTGCTTTTATTTTCTGAGCCTGAATGGAAAAGGAAATTTCAAAGATAAAGTATTTTCTTTCTTCTTGCAGGCTGCTACACTCTGCTGGTGAAGCTGAGGTAAACTGGTTCTATCCTGGAGCAATGATACAGTTTGGGTGGTTGTGGTTGTATGCAGTGATTTTTAATATTTTATTTTTAAATCACTGTATGATGAGAACATTGCAATGGGGCCTGTGTGGGACTATTTCCTGCTTTCAGATGGAAAAGGAAACTGTCAATTTGTTTATTAAGTAGTTGATGATTCTGGGAGAATGTAAAACTAGAGTTCTCTTTGCTGCAGTAGTGTCTGTGTCTGCTTAGGAAGATTCAGAAAATAAATTAGGTATTGGTTATTTTTTTTAAGACTTAAATATCTGGATACCTTGTTCTGGATGAAATGAGGAGTGGTTACAGTGAGGTTTGCTATGTCAGCAAATATGACATAACGTAATGATGAATTTGGATTTTAGGTTTGCTTATGTGGGCTTTGACTAACGTTAAAGCCCACATAAGCAAGCCTAAAATCAAATTTTGTTTGATATTTGCTAGTCTTTCAAACAATTTCACTTTTTCATTATATTCTCATCATTAATGGCTAGCAGAAGAGGGTTGTCTTTCTAATGGAGACTTTAGGCTGCTGATAGTAATTCACACATTGACTCTTACATGTTTAATTGTGTGAAAAGGGTGATTTTAATTGATAGACACTAAAAAGAAACTCAGCCTCTCATCATTAGGAAGGGATCTCTCAACTTATGGATTCAGTGTAAATTAGTTTGTTTTTGTCTGTTAGGATAGTTGGAATATGTAGATGGGACATTGGAATTTGTTGTCAAAATTTCAAAGTAAACCATAGGCATAAAAATTGTCACCTGCATGAAATCTCTTAAGAGAGAGCTTGTGAGTCCATCAAAACCATGGTACAGATTGAAGTCATTTTAGACATCGTGTAGGAGGAAGGCCAGGTTAAACAGAGACTGATGTAAAGGTGATTTTACCACATTAGAACATTAGAAATTTCTCAGTCCTCAGTCAGTTTTGGGCTCACCTTCCTCTGAATTTGCTGTGTTCAACAGCAAAAGCAATAAAGCCTTGAACAATCTTAAATTTTCAAGGAAATATTTCCCACTGGTTTTATTGAATAAAAAGTGAGTTTGACTGCCAAGATCACGTGGGAACAGAAAAGAACGCAAATACAACAGAATGACACCCCGATGATAGACCTAAAGGAAACCCTCATCTGAGTAAATAACTGTTTATGGGTGGTAGCAATGTGTGCTGAAAAGGATTTCTGTTTCTGAGCTTCGTGGAGGAAATCTTTAAGTAAGGTTTTGGATGAGAAGTGGGACAAAGGCAGTGAATTGTGATGGATGCAAGAAACCAAGGAGAAAGAAGAAACTGAGAAATGTGAGTAGGGGAAGTGAAATAAGAGCAGAAACAAGTTTGTTCTTCAGCTGCTTCTCAGTACAGTTTTTGGTACTGGTCCTTTCAGCCTCAGAACGTTTATTAAAGGTAAGAAGTGAATTAAGACCTCAGCTGGTCACACTGATGGGGAGATAGCATCTGCTTAGTGGCCATGCAGGACATAACTGCAACGTGTTGTTGAAGCATAGTTTGATTTTTTGTGTTATCACATTCCCAGAAAATGGTGATTTCATTCTGCTGCTACTGATTTCAATAGCAATGATTATCAATATAATTTGTGACTGATACTATGAACAGAGTTAATGACATCTAAAATTCCTTCCATTTGCTTAGCTTAGGACTCTGCTGCTGTGATTTATCTTGAGGCTGTTATTCTCCCATCCACAACAAAAATATGTGTTTGAAACAAAGATTTATATGAAATGGCTTTGCCTATGACAACAACCAGGTTGTAAATGAGATGTGACAAGGCAGAGGGTGGATATTCTGGTTTAATAACTACAATTAATCTATCGATCAATCACTCTATGTCCCTAGGGAAAGTGATACATTACACGGGTGCAGATGATCTGTTGCATTGCCCTTGGGGAAGTTCAGGTTCTTCTGTGTGATAATCATCTGCTCAGAAGTGACAGTGCATTTAAAATACCACCTTTACAATCTCCCTAGATTGGTGGATCATCAGATTGGATGATATAATCAGGAGTCAGTGCAGGTGATCTATAACTCTGTTCAACTCAGAGTAAGAAAAATTTTGTTGCGTTTTTCCAAGCATTGACTGTAATAGAGCAAGGTAGAAATTAGTCCTTTTAAGATTTCCTTTATGATTACATACACTTACATGGACTGTTGAATACACTTAGAGAAATAAACCAGATAATTAAATGGAAAATCTATCCAGGGGTATCTTTTGCAGAAATCCTATCTTAGTCTGAATTATAGGTATGGTTACATTTTGTTCTCAGTGTTAAACATGGCCTTAAATCTAATTAATTTGTCTTTGAGCTTGAAAAGTGATTTCTTGCCATGAAATCTTGAGACCCTGCAGGATGAACTGAAATGTAAGAGTTTTTTTCCATGACAGTGAGAATTTCGACCCTTTGTCACTAACTCTAGACCTCCAGATGTTTTAACATAACACAGATACTCTTCTGTTTGAGTGAGCTTTGTAGAAAACAGTGTGATTAAACAATTCTGTCTGTATGTATTACCTGCAGACTATTTTCTTCTCATTTGTTTTCTTTCTGCAGCTTTTTCACAAATAACAGGATTTTTACCCCTTATTACAGCTTATCTATCCCTGCAGTTTTTCCCCTCACCTGGAGTAATAATCCTCTATTTGCAGCACTGTCAGCATCCTCACAGTAACCAGCTGTGATCTCACAGGCTGCAGTGGATCATGATTTCTATTAAAGAACATCTAAACTTTTAAACCCGGCATATTTTCATGACCCAATGGATGTTTTAATGAGAAACTAATTTTGTTGTTCATGTAGATAACAAAAGTAAAATGGGTTGCTTTGAATGTCATGGTACACAAATAGAACAAAGAATACTTCCCATTTTGTGAGCAATGTATTGTTGACAAGATTGTATTCTCACTTACTCCAATGAGGAATAACCATTCTCTTGCTATTATTAGGCTCTGATTTTAATAGATATATAGGGTGGATAACAAAGATGCAGAATAAGCAGCTGTATTGCTTCAAAGAAGAGAAGATAATGTAGGGTATGGAAAAAATAATTGTGAACCATTCCAATTTTGCAGTAGTTTGTTTTCAGTAACACCAGTGAGTCTTGTCAACACAACTTGCAATTGTCTGCCCTTTAGTTAGGAGCACAGTTATGCTCTTTTTAAGAACTTGTTTTCTGATATCTTTTCAGAAAGATTATAGTGTGATTTGAAACATTAACCCATTCTGAATGAGTGAGTTGGAAAACAGAGAACAGTAATAATTGGGCAGTAAATAAAAGTAAAAAACCAGTCCACAGTAGTGTTTACTTTTCTGAAGACTTCTTAAATTTGTATTTTTACTTCCCAGAAAGTGATCTGCTTCCTGAGTCACACTCCATGGGAGATGGCCTGGCAGATTTGGTGCCAAATACTGTTTCTCTAGAATAAGTACAATTGCTTTAATTGGTGAGCAATCAAGCCATCTTTGGCTATAATTTTTTTTATGGTGCAAGCATCCAAACATAGGGTAATTATTGGATTTCATGGAGAACTACTAAAACAGGGTATGCATAATATGCCAGTTCAAAAATTTATGGACCAGATCAGGTAATCACAATAATACTACTTCAATAATTTTAAGTATAAAAAATGTTTTTGAAACACAAATTGTATGATAGTTTGTGCTGGAACTTGAACACAGGTTATTTTGGTTTGCATCAAGAATGTGGTTTGGTCCAGGAGATCAGGGAATAAACTAGAATAAATGGCAAACTGATTGTGTGAGTAAGGAGGCATTCCCCAAGAAATGATGGTAAGCACAATGCCTGTTGTGTAGAAAATCTGCCAGTGAAGTTGTGAGGGGTGGATTCATCATTTCCATGCAGGGAGTACACCAACTTATGGCATATTAGAAAGACTTAACTGCTGTCTCAAGAACAAAAACTCACTGTTTGGGGGCAGCAATCAATTTCTCTGTGTTACCTGGGATTTGCAGATATGAGAAAAATACCCAGACAGAGGGGATAATTTGCAGAAAACAAGTTGGTTATTTTAGCCCTTGGTTTTATTTGCTTTGTGAGTTAAATATGTCAGTTCAATGGTATGAAATTTTCACTTCGGAATTTCATTCCTAGATATTCAAGGATAAATCGTTGTTGTTGTCCATATTCTGTTATGTACAGTTGCTTGGATATGGTGTGGGATCCTGTTTCTACTCCTCCTTGAGCATGCAAATGCTATAGGCTATGCAAGTATTTTTGGTCATGAGCATTTGTAAATAGAACACTGAAATTCTCCTTCTGTAGACATTCCTGAAGAAAAACTTAATTGTATGAGTGTTGTCAGAAAGTATCAACAAAGCTGTTTAAAGATAACAAGTGAATTGCTGTGGGTATTGACACTATTTTGTGAGTGAAATGATTCATTGTGTTTCAGAGTGAACAGCTGACCAGATTTTTTTGACTGGAAGATTTTTAAAGACATAGGGTTCCCCTCCTTTAAAAGTACAGGTTTTCATTTCTTTCTGAAATAAAGTTTAAAAATGTGCAATTCCTTCTACCTTGAAGGATTTAAGTAAAAGTGCATTAGAAAATCCTAATTTTTTTCCTCTCTCTACCCCAAAAAACTCGCCTTCTACTAAGAAATATCCTCAAGTCCATAGTGAGAATTTAGGAGCCTTGACTGCCTAAAGCCTTGTACTAAAATCTGTTCTTTTTTATAGGTAGGAAATTACTTTTTCACAAACAGTTTGTTCAGAAGAATCAAAACACAAAGTAGCTTCAGTAAGAAAATTGCACATTTAGAGGCAAGAAGGTCTCTGAGTTTGTCAGACTTTTTTGTGGTTCTGAGTATATTTCAGTAGCCTATTAATTTCTCTGCCTTAAGTCTCTCTTTTGCTGGCTGAATGCTAAATACTTGCTTTAGTTGCAAAGGCAATAAAAGCTTCATGTTTGTACAGGCTTTTTCCTTAGATGAGTCACTGCAGTTTCATTATTTTATCTTTATAACCCAAAATAATTATTTTTGATGCATGTATTGAAATGAAAACCTCATTCAGTATAAAATCTCAGGAGTGAATTTGCATTGCCTCATCCTTTACCTGGCTTATGGCGTGTGCCTGTTTTGTAGCAGCATTCCTTCATGCTCCCTGTGCCTGTGTGTTGTGTTCCATGCAGTGTCTCTGTAACCAGCCCCTTTCTTTGGTACAAAACTAACCATTATCTGTGACCAACCACGATGTTCTGTACACGTAAGAAAATTCTGGATTTACTTATTATGAGAATGGGGTCACCTACTGGTCATAACAAAATTTTCATTATTTTAAGCTGTCTGTCATTTACATTAACTAGGATGTGCATAAGAACCTTTCTTAATGACTTTGTGTTGTTTCAATTAAGTTGTTCTTAGATCAAATCAAATAATGGTAGGATTTGTTGATCTGCAAAACTGCCTTCCCCATATGGATTGGTAAGAGATTATCCCACCAGGGGTTTAGTACCCAGGAAATTAAAAAAAATATATCTGAATGACTAAATGTTTTCAAAAGGAGGAAACATCTATGATAATGAAACTGATTCTATTTTAAAATGCAAGGGATCCTCTTGAAAGCTAGTACTAAGCACACTCAAAGAAAACATTGTGCACAAAACACTGTGCATTATGATTATGAAACTAGGTCTCATTTAATCCATCAATATTTTGGTATGTTTAATATTTAAAGAGTGTTTTTAAACCATTATTCAGAAAACCCTAGGATAAAAATGATTTTACAAATAACAAAGCATACAAGAATGGAAGTTAATTTGACCTTTATCACTGTATTGTCATTAGTAAAAGAAATTCAGTTGCAGCAGTAGTCTGCATATATATGTAATCTGTATCTTTTCAAAACAGGAGAATACATCAGAGCATTTTCCATAATTTTGAGACTTTTACAAATCAATTGCATAATAAAATATGAAACTGTAATAAATCCAGTTATGCATCCCAAATATATGCCAAATGTGTTATCTTGTTCAATAGAACAAAAAGCAGATGGTTGAAGGAAATTTGTTTTCCCTGTAATCAGTAGAACCAATTTCAAAAAGTACTTACAGAAGCTGACAGTGAGTCATCACCTTTGTTTCAGCATAATACAGGAAACATTCCTTTGTCATCCGAGTGACCTGAATATATGTTTTTCATTTTTAAGATTTGGTTAATAAATGAAAAATTATTAGAGGAAAAATACATGTTTTTTAGAAAGTAGTAGGACTGTATTACATGATTTCAAACAGCACCTTTCCGTCAGAGTTTGCCTGGGATTTCATTTCCCATGGATTGTCTCTTAGGATTATGATTGTTACACTGGGTACCACACATCCAGAAAGGCTTTCAGGGGCTACTGATTTGTGTAAAGAAACACAGATTGAACTTGCACTTCTTTTACCCCTTCTGAGTTCTGCCCTGCATTATTTCAACACTGTATCTCACAGTACTAACAGCATTCAGATAGCTGCTATGTACTTTATACGGATGCTAAACCATAAAAAGAGCATTTATGATTTATGAGAATTCTAGTAGCAGGCTGATGATGCTTCCTTTGGAAAGAGGTCTTAACTGTGCAGACTTTTGACTTGGGTACCTCACAGGCAAATCTTTTACTTGTGCATTGAAGTGATGGTGCAGTCTTAAATGAAGAGAGTAACACGATTTCCAACCCCTCAAATGTATGTTGCTTTATTCATTATGAGGATATATGATGGAAACATCAGGGTGATATTGCACGTAGGGTGTTTTCTCTATCTGTTGGAGAATCTGATAGTGAAAAGACAAGCCACTGCAGTTAAAAGTCACCTTGGAAATCTGCTTTGTCACGTGAAGCCACGTGATAAATTTAACCTATTAAAAGAAATCTGCTTGAAGTAATTAATATAATTATACAGCCAAGTTCCTGTGAATTAGATGACTTGTCATCTCTCAGTAACCTTTTTTTTTGTGCCCCTACTCAGAGAGTTTCTTCAAGAGAAGGGTAGGACCTTAAACTTCTCACTGAATCCAAGAGCTGGTTTTGCAGAATTGCCACATAGATGTGATATCAATCACATCTTTCAAAGCATGTAGAATGCCAAATACTCAGAAAAAAAGGAGCTACTTTAAAGCAGATTCCTCAAGTGTGTATAAACCCTTTATATTTGTGGGGACACCGAGTTATGAGGCCAACCAAAACGCCAGCAAATGTAGCAAAGGTAGCTTTGGGCAGCAGGATCAATAGTCCTGTGAATTCACATGTGTCATAGAAACTGCTCCTGGCTTGTTCAAATGCTGTGAATGCCTCTGTGACACATTGGTCTCACCCTGTGATAACAGGGTGCACTCTCTGTACTTAGTTCTCCACTAGAGAGAAGGGAATACAACTTTACATCCCAATGGTAAATTAATTGGTGGCTTTTGATCATTCACATGATGCAGCAGAAAACTTCACAGAAAAAACTTATGAAGAATTAAAAATAGAGTATCATGGCAGGTTTTTGAGGTGGCATTAAAGACCTGAGGCATCACACTGAATAATGGAGATAGAATGAAATAAAATACTCTTTTGTTCACTGAGTCTCATCCATCTTATTTACCAAACAAGTTGGAGTCCAAGGGAAATCCTAATATATGAATTGATGATTGCAGAAGGAGTACTGTGAAATCTGCTCTTGCAATTGAGTTGAAAGTTATCTGAATTTCTGCTGTTCAGTTTTCCCTTCAGCTGAAACCCAGGAATCCTTCACTAAACCACAGCAATGCTTCTAGTCCAGGGCAGACAAGAAGTTGCTTATAACCCCTTTGGTGACAATTAAAACTCAGGACTTCTTCCTCTTGTCAATAGTCCCCGTGTTTCCCCATGCTTCACATCCCCATGTGATGGTAACCCCTCAGACAGCTCAGACCCAGGTGCAAAAATGAGTCTGTCTATGTCCTGCACAGCAGCTTTGTCAGCCTTGGATGCTCTGAGCTCTGCTCCTCTCAGGAGTAAGAAAAGCTGGGTAGAGCTGTCAATACCAGGCAAAACAATGTCTGATTTTATGACTACTCTTACTTCAGTTCACCACTAAAAATTATTGCAATAAATTTAATTTCTATACCTACAAATGCTGTAACATGAAGCACACTGCTGCTGACAATTTGAATTGCCTATGCTGTCAGCTGTTTGGAAGAGCTCTCAGCCTAGAGTTTGACATGTGCTTCCTCGGTGGAGAACAAGGAGAGTTGTTTTGCCCAAGCATAGCATGTTTATGCAGCAAGTAATTAGTAGAGGTATTTCTTTCATTGACATTCTTGCTACCTTGACCAGGCTTAAATTTAATGAGCTCCCCATTCGTAACTGTACTTTGTCTTCAGTTTCTTTTCTAGACCCTGAAAACTCTTTTGTCCACTTTGTAAGCTTAAGGCTGTGGTGTCTCCCAGACCTCTAAATGTTTATGGTGGTGCATATTTGCTTTTCATTAACAGCAGCACAAGGGGAAATAACAAAAATCAAGCCTGCATACAAGCTGTCTATCTGACTTTTCCCTTCTGCCCACCCCTACACCCTCCATTGAAGGCAGTTCCTCCTGCCTTGCACTGGGCTCCTGGGAGAAAAGACAAAGGTTTCAGTATGGCAAGGATAGGGAAGAAGTCAGAATTTTTACACTGAGATCTGTGGCAAGGAGTCTTTGTAGTGCCCAAAGAAGACCTGAAGGTAAGAGAGTGTTCCTTGGCCGTCTGGGTCTCTTTGGGCCTTATTACATGGCTCAGGCCCTGGGCTTTTCCCTTTGGCAGAGGCACGCTGCTGTGTAGAGCTGCACCGGGAGCTTTCAGGCGAGCTGTGGAGGGGCACTGGAGTTCTGAACTAGAGCTAGGTAAATGCACAGGAGTGAGATACACATTGTGAGATACAAAAGGCGTAAATGAGCATGCACATCTAGCAGAAGCTTAAGAGAAACTTAGCCAATTGTCTGTATGCTGTTAAAGAAAACAAAGAGTAAATGAATTAAAACATGTTCAGAATCTAAGCTCAGATGCATACTTTTACAAATAATATGAATACCGTGGATTCACACAAAGGTCACTTAATATTTCCTTAGAAGAAAAGAGGGAAAAAAGTGGTATTGAAATCCTTTGTATATTATGAAAGATCTTTTTGTCTGCTTGACTCTTCAACATTCAGAGCTGTGTATTTATGGAGTTAAAACATTGCATTTTCGAATCGCTACTTGTTTTTAATGTTAATAAATAAGTGGAGGAAGCAAGAAAGGAAGATTTGTTTGCAGAATGGTGGATACTGTTTTAAACATTTGTTAAAGTGAAAATGGGCTGAGTATGAAAAGGAATCCTGTTTGTTCCTTTTTACTTTAAATTATCTGTTCCATGGTATATCGATAAGGAATAATATAACTCATACTTAAACAAAATAGTCTGATCTGGAAAGTAAGACAATTTATATGATGTGTATCAGTGGCTCAGTAATCTGCCATTGTTTGATAATCATGCATTTGTTGCAAAATACTCAAGAACTTACGTAAGAGGCTAATACTGATCTCTGACATTTGAGCTTGACTCTGTGTGTTTATGTAACACTTTTTAATGACTTAGGTTTTCCTGACAAGTGCTGCTTTGATTGCAGCCTTTGTAAGTTCTCTTCACAAAATCAGTAAAGGCTGCAAACTATGAATGAAATGTTTATGCTGGAAGGTTGGAGGGCCACGTGTTGACTGGTAAATTTTTAAAGTCTGCTTCCATCAATGGGAATGTGGCAGGGTCTTGGCAGCTCTCGTGCCTTTGTAAGCTGCAGTATACTGCTAACAAAGCCCAATCAGGGCTTTTCTGTCAAGACTGCTAATTGCTTGGATCCTGCTTCTGTCAGTGCTTGTAATGCCTGCTCGGAGGCAAGTGGATTCATCGACCTGAAGCATGTATAAATTCTTTTCAAATTTCATTCATATTCCGTCTGAACAACTGAGAAAGAGGAGAAAATGCATTTCATTTTCTCCCTAGGTCAGTGGAGATGATGACCATTTGAAGCAGCACAATGCTGCCAAATGATTGCCAGGGTATTTCATTGACAGCAGGTGCTCCAGTATAATACTCAACACAAGCAGTGGTTAACACACTGAGAGGGAGAGCGAATTGCATGGGAGTGAGTTGCATTATTTTCTGGCATTTTGGAACCAAGTCGGTTGTGTCTGGGTGATCCTGTGCTTTGTTTATCATAGAACGATGAAAACTCGTGTTCCTGAGCCTTGCTGCCACAGGTTTTGGTGTGGTATTCTGTAATTTTGTCCCTTTGTGAAGGGAGGTGGCACAGACGAAAGGCTGACTTTCTGAGGCTGTGTCCTGTTGTGTCAGGGTGTGTGTGGGATCTCTCTGGAATCACCAAGGGGAGGGAGAGCAGTGTCAGTGCTGGGCCAACCCGTGCCAAGGTGAGGGTTTCTCAGGACTGAGAAAACTGGGCTCTCTGCAGGGGGGGAAACTCACTGCTCAGGCCATGTGTAGTTTAGAGGTAGATATTTCCACATCGCAGACAAGAAAGGGTGCCTTTGTGCCATCAAACAATGGGTTTACTTGGATTTTTATAAGTATCTGGCCACAGCTAGGCCAAAATTGGCAGGTAGCACACACCTCATAAGAAAAGGCAGGTGTGTGTGAGATTTAGTGGTTGCTGACTGAATCCACATTTCTCTTAAGGTTTGTTAATGCAACAGAAATTCATGCTTTTGGCTGGAAACGGGTTTGATGATTGTTGAATGTCCTGTGTAAATCAGCTGCTGGTCTTTCTCTTCTGCAATATGGATATCTATAAACTAGGTCATACCCACCCCTTCTAGCTATTTCACTAGCTGACAGTCTTGCAGGAGAGAACAAGGCTAGGAGGAAGACAGAAAATGAATTTCTGTTTTATCCCTGCAGGAAGGTTGCCCCTGCCAGGTCTGGGTCTAGCTGTGTGGCTGGTCAGTGGCAGGAGTTCGTGCTTTCTAATGCTGGTTGTACTGAGCTTGTTCTGGGAACAAAAGGGTTTGGTTTCTGCTGATGTCAATCTGACTCCTTTTCAGAAGCACTAAATTCAGTCAAGCAGAAAAAAAAAGTTTTTTGACGTGCTTTACCTTAATCTTTACCTTTATGATGTGGTGATTTTTTTCCCTTGTCTTTTTTTTTTTTTAATAATTTGATTATTCATTTTTTCCTTTGATTGAATTTGACTTGATCACCTCTATGTTGCATCAAAAAGTGTTTCAGACCTGAGGACAGCTTGACTTCTCCAAGTTCTTCCTTTTAACTTCCAGCTCTAGATTTTAATGAGCATCCATCTGATTCTGCTCAAGCAGCAGCAGGTTATTATGTCTGCTGTGATACGGATTTAATTGTGTGCCTCTGCTACTATGCTGAGATTCCTGGAATCTCTGTAACCACTTTGATGTAGTGTATGTTTAAAAATTGTGTGAGTTATATTTTTCCCTCAGAGGTAAGGAAAATGTTTTGTAATTCAGGCTGAAATTATAGCAGGGAAAAGGACCATGGGAGGCAGGGAACGTTTGTAGCCTTTCTGATCCACTGGTGGTTAAGAATTTCAGCTGCAATATTACAGAGACCTGCTCCTGGTAAAGTGTCAAAGGATTTGTCATCATTGGCATCTTTGAGGCTGAATTTTGTTAGGCGTTTGTAACCTCTACCCCTTGGTTTATTTTAACTGGTATCATCTCTTTTGACAACCAACATTAATGCAGCATTTTTTTGCTGCTGGAAATGCCATGATTTACATAGCTGAAAACCAGATATCTTTGCTAAAGAGGAATTGCTCTTAAGGCTCTTTTATTGAGAGGAAATCCACAAACATCATTAAAATTCTCTGAAACAAATCTCTATAGTTGATTTTAGCTGTTTGGAGAAAGAGTTCCTGTTATTGCTGGAATCACTGTTGCTGTTCTATTACAATAAAGTCTTACTTTGATTTCCATTTATATTAATTTCCTTTTATATACCTGTGGTGTGTGTTTTGTTGAGGTTTTTTTTCCCCATGAAATTATTAAGGACTTCAAATCAAATAATGATTGTATTATGTAGAAATAATGTATGAAAAAAAAAAGTGGTCATAGGCCTAGTACAGATAAAGCAACGGTATATTAGTGAGTTTTCTGATAGCCCAGTAAAAATTATTTTCTATTGTTCTTTGGAAATAATAGAAGGAAGCTGCTACGTAGCAGATATTAAAATACCTTTCAATAGAGAAAAGAACCCTCAAATTTCTATTTTTATTCTTGTAAAACTTTGACACTTTGCTTAAGAAGAGGGGAAAACAATTTGTAAAATCAAAATATTATTATGAAAAATGTTTAAATTTCTCATTTAACAAAATCTGGAAAATGCAGGGACATCCAAACTGGAATGTCATTGAATAAAGAATGGTGGAAAAAGATTTTATTTTTTTATGGGGAGATTTAATTCCTTCAATAAAGTAATTAAATTGCTTTTCTATTTGAAGTATCTTTGTCACTTTCAATGTAGCCAGCATATGTTAACTATTTCTTTGATATATTTTTTCAGCTAAGTGGTTTTAATCCCTTTGAATATCACAGTACTAATTTTGTGTTATACAGTGATTTAAACACAGCACTCTTTCAGAAATATCTGGTTCCCCTCATTTAATATTTATATCTGAGAATCATAATTTGTTTTTTCTTTTCCTGAGGATGATGTACAATTTCATTTGACATTTATCTTGATTCAAGGACAGTGTTAATTCATTTCTGCTTGGCCTTGTAATGTCTGTTATTCAGTGTGAGGGATTGTCTGCACCTCTGTACGAAACTAACTTGTTGACTTGCAATATAATGCTCTTTTAAATGGAAGGATTTTCAGTTTTCCTTTATATGACACTGTGTTGTTGATGACTTTACTTCAGATTCTGGATTATGCACTGCTGGTTTATTAGCAGACAAGTTCAAATGTTGTCTTTGTTTACAAAACATTTGTGATGTATGTTTTCTCCTTTCACTTTCTGATGATCTAAAATTCAAGTTTTCTACTTCAGCTAAGTTTAGGTTTTAGTATGCAGAAGGGTGGACATGCCTTTTGTCAGGGAAAAGTATTTTTCTGTGTTTATTTTCTGTCTGTGGTTATGATGATTCTTAAACCTTTCAAGTCCTTTTCTGGAAGGTCATGGCATTGATGATTTCTCCTCTTTCAAATTTAGGTACACAATTGAAGTTAGCTTCCCATGATCACTAGCACAGTCTGTTTGCTCTTTCTCCATTGGTCTGCAGTTCCTTATTATATCTGTTGGTCTCAGAATATTCTAGGTTTACACGTGTGCAAAGGGAAAAATTAACTGGGTTATGTGCAAAGTAACAGGGTAATCTGAACTTTTCCTAAGAGGAAGGCTGCTGTGTGGCCAGGAAATTACTCCAGCCTAGCAACAAAGATGAATTGCATCACTTTGTTCGAGATAATGCTGAACTCTCTCTGGTACCAGATCATAAACTCAGTCCTAATATGGCCCCTCTGTTCATGCATCATGTACAAAAGGCATGCAGAAAACAGAGGCTTCAGTGGGTTCGTGGGACTGCCTGAAATATTTTCATTGTTTGTGCTTAAGTGCAGTCTCTCCTTAACCTTTTCCACAAGTGCAACAATTAAGTGTTAATCTCCAATTTTGTACAGCCCTCAGCAATGGAGTGGCTGCTTGTGTTAAATGCCTCTTTATTCCTAAAGTCAAAGCTGCAGATTCATTCTACATTACCTTTTAAAGGTAGGAATTAGTCTGGGACTACCTCTTAAAATCTTCCAGTTGCTAACACATACCAGTTCACATCTTGCACTCAAATGCAGAGAGAAAGTACTCTGCTTGTAGCTCAAAATATTTCATTTTGCTCCTTCTCTAAAGTGTTTTCTTGAATTCCTGGTTTGTATTACTATTGATTTAATGGTTTCTCCACTTAATTGTATTTTCAATTTAAGCATCTTAATTTTAGATTATTTCAACTGGAGAGATTTAAAAAGTCCTGGAATTGTGTTTCTTACCTGTAATGTATACATTTAGACATGCTGTATTACAGACATAAGTAGGGATTTTATTTTACTCACTTTTTAAGTTATGGTCAGAAAACATGGTAACTTCTTGTGATTTTTCTTTCAATTTTTCTAATGAATTGTGTAGACTTGCTGAATGATATGCTTGTTGCTGATGCTTATAATTGCATATCGATCTATTTATTTTTCCGTGTGACTTTTATAATAGAAGGTGCTGAGGAATCCTGTGATGATGCTCAGTAACCTCATGTTGACACCTCCAAGGAAATTGTAATTAAATTGGTAGACGTGACTAGTAAGTAACAAAAGATACAAAATCTCAATTTGTGTTTAAATGTGAAAGAAAAGAGAATTTTTAGTACTTCAATTACCTGATATGGTTGCAGTTATAATTCTTTATGCTGAATCATCTTCAAATGTTATGCCTTTGTTGCCATATAAGTAATCGTGAATTATGGTTATCAAGCCTGGGAACAAAGGATGAATTTAGGCAACTCATTGAAGAAACCATATAAGTGAACTATTCAACTCCTATTTAATGTGGATGTTACAACAATAGTGGGAAGAAAAATGTTATATTTTATATATCATCTGAGATGTTGTTGGCTATATGATGCATACAGCATGAATTCCTGTATTTGTTTATTATTGTTGGAATGCTTTTTATTGCAGGTATTTTTACAAAGTTTCAAACTGTTGCTTACCTCAAGGGTGTGGATATTACAGTTTTAAGTATTCCTTCCAAAGATAAAAACAAGCAAACAAACAGACAAAAACCAGCAAAAAACCCAAACCACAAAAACCTCCTGTTTGTCCCAGGCTGGTGTACTGTACCAAAAAAATATGATCTCCATTATAATAACCTACTTTATGAAGATTAAATGGTTTTGCAATTCAAACAAGGTAAAATTGGTTTAAAGCAAAACCAAACACTAGTTTGCTAGTTTAGGATTTGAATAGTGGAATGAGAAATCTTTTTTTATATTGCTATTGTGCACTGGTCAGCTAAGAAGTAATTGCTTTTTATAAGGCAAATTTGCTTTTACTTTTCCAAGGTAATGAAATGAACCTGAAACATTTCCTTTGAAATCAAAGTCACTATCACTCAAATGTCACCAGCAGAATTCCATCATATGGGTTCTGCAAATACATAATGAGAAAGTAGTGCTTAGAAATGATTGACAGGATTCTATTAAAAAGCTTTACTGCACATTCATCCCTAATTATCTGTGTTGTAAATCAATAGTGATTTGACTTTTTTTGATATTTACATGTTACTAACATGTGCAGACAGAGACATCTGGATGCTATTTGGAGAAGAATAGCTTGAAGATGTAAGTTGGAAACTGCAAATGCATTGAGGGAAGAGGCTCTGGATTTTTTTTTTTAATACCTAATGAAATTCTGTGCAAACAAAGTATGCTCATTGACACAAGAAAGTCAAAATATAATATGCAAAATTATTCAAAGAAGGAAATAATCTAAGATTGAATCAAATCTTTAAACAGATATGTGTAAAGGTCTAACAAAGAAATTATTCCCGAGAGTAAAGATATTCCATTGCATAAAATCAAAGCTTCTTAAGGAAAAAATTATGTCAAATATAGTTTAGCTCCTCTCCAGGCTAAAATCATCAGTTCAGAAGAGGAGACTTTATTTGTGGTTGGGGAAATGCTTTTTAGGGGCAGAAGGACAAGGTATGTAAATTCAGTCACAGTGAGAGGGCAGCATATTTTTAACAAAATAGATATCAGAAGGAATCCTGCAGTAGGGCCATAAAGTAGAACAATTTTCAAGCCCATCCCAATGATTCTGACATATTCCTCTTGTAAACAAGACTAGAGTGAGAGCTGTAAAGTTAAAAAGTGAATTTAACAAACATGGTTCATGTGAATTAACAACTTCTTGGCATTGTCACGTGAGGCTGTATTTAGAGGGTGCTCTAAAAGTTGCTCAGCAACTGAGGAGGAAAACTAATAAATACAATAAATTCCAGTAGGGCAACACTGAAGTCCATTGGCACGACTCTCATGACCCAGTATTTGGCATATTGGGGAAGACTTATGTGGCAGAAGGGGAGGAAAACCATACTTCATGCCAAATACAGTTTTAGCCATTCAAATTACCAATAGCTTGGGAAGCTTCCAGTGCTAATGGCTGCATCTTGCACGAACTGTAGTGCAAACTGGTAACAGTGGGTGTCTGCCTTATAATGATCAGACCCAAGAACAGAATGACTGCTCTGGAAGAGCTTATTTATATGTAACAAGTGAAAATATATATCACTGTGGAGATCATGGAAATTTGTTCATGAAGTTTTCATGCTAGATTCTGCGTTCAACCAAACTGAAAGTAATTTCAAAATGCCTGATTATCCTAGAAGACAATACCTGATCCAATTTAGCCTGAATACTACTAATCAAAAAAATTAATTTGTACCTCATGCAGACTGAAAATGAAGACTGTCACAGCTCAGTGCAAAGATTTTGACAGTACTCTGCTCACTTAAAGAAATATGATTTAATTAATTAAAAGACAAAATTAAATTAGGGTAATAGAATAAAAACTTAAAAGTTTACAGAATATTTGGTGAATTACATAGCAAAGCCTAATGCTATGTATTATAAAGATCCCCTTTTACTTTTGAAAACAACAAAGAAACCCAGCTCTACTTCAGGGAGCAGTTAGTTACTCTGTAATATTATAAAACAAGTTTTAACCAAAGGAAAAGTACAAAAACAGAAATTATAAAGTAAGGGCTAATAATTACAGAAAGTAAGATGATGAAAAATAAAAAAAAAAAAACATTAAAAATACCTAAGACTTGAAGGTTTTGGTTAAATGGGTATAGTTTGATAATGGTAGTGAGTTGATTTAATGTACTTGAAATAACTAACATGTTCTGTTACTTTGAAATGGAAGAGATGTGTGCAATTACGACAGCCCAGGTGAGGATGAATTAAATTACACATCTGTTTCAAAATTCTGATTGGTGATGAAGTTACTAATGCATGGAATGTAAGTACACTAAGAAAATTATACATTAAAACATTGTATGGCAAATAACTGAATGAGCACAGCAAATGTTATGAAAATTGGAAAAGCATTCAGAAAACCTACCTAATTTTCAAAGATTTCTTTCTAAAAATTGCTTTAAGAAGAACTTGGAAATTGACATTTTGTTCGTTCTTTTTCAGAAAAATGAAAAAGGTTTCCTTCAAAAGATCAAAAGAAAATTACCACTTTTTCCATTTGTTATGACTTAGAATCTTCATCTTTTCTGCAGTCCATACAAAATAACTGAATGATTAAAAAAAGGCTTGAATAATAGTGTTGAAATTGGGAAGTATAATTAATGACTCCTGAACAGACTTGATGGAAGATAAATCTTGCCAAGTTGGCTTGGTGTCATTTTTAATGGGATTTAGATTGGCTGATACAGGCAATGGTGTTTTATGTGACAAATTCCTGTAAGCACTTGTTTAAGATTTCAGGTGAGAAAACGTAAGGATGCTAAGTCAAGTGGTGGATCTTGAATGAAAGGAATTCCTAAGTTAATAGTTTTAGCAGTATTTGGGCTATTAATAATTTTTTTCAGACTAATATTTGGAACACCTTTTTCATTGACCAGGAAGAAAATATAAAATTATTAAAAGTGATAGTGCAGTGAAGAGGTATTTGGAGGAATGATGAATAATGATTACAAAATTGTACTGGTGTTGATCTACAGTGAGTTGAATGCACACTGCTAAGGTGATGTTGCATCAAAGGATAATGTATTTTTTGGGGTTGAAGAAGAAAAACTACATTAGAGACATTATTTTTGTTGCATCTGTCACCTTTATAAACAAAACAGAATAGTTTATTCAGTTCTGGAGCTGCCAGCTCAAAAAGATGTGAGTAAATTGAGACAGGTTCATAAAGCCATGACAGTGATGTAAAATGTGCCAAAGTTTCCTGGTGAAAGATAAAACATTCCATGCTGAGTGTCAGCAAGCCATGGTGCCACTTAAAGTCCTGTACTGAAACAACTTGTCAAGAATATTCTACCAATAATATTTGAGAAAACTGAAAAACTACAGTAATGTTGTTCCACTGCTCAGTTAATAAAGTACAATAAACTTTTATCTGTGCCTCTGTACCTGGCAAAGAAGAAATGTGAGGTCTGACTGTGTCACGCTGTGCTCCTTTTGTTAGAAAATAGTTCTTTGTGTTTCTGGCTCCTAGTTTGCCCAGGCTGTCAGCAGCCCAGCCAGGCAGGGGGACTGGTGGTGGTACCATCCTGCCTTTCTGCAGCCAGCCCATGGCAGTGTGGAGCCAGGAGCAGCCGCTGAAGCTGTTCCGAGATAATGAAGACCCATGAGTACAGCGGCACTCAGCCTTCATAGCAACGTGTGCACTTCCAGAAATAACACAAAGGTTTCCATGGGTGTTAGCACAGATGTAGCTGTATCAAGCTCAGTGAGGTGGGAGCTCTTGTGTAGATGAATCTTCAGCTGGTTCTGAAGTTTGTTGGCAGTACACATGGTCTTTCTGAAGAGAAAGGAAATTTCTGGAAACTTTCTATAAATGTGCTGATGCTTCCCCTGCACCACTGAGTGTGGTCATGTCTCCTGGGAAAAGTTTCCTTTTAGAGATTATCTGAGGTCTGTGAATTGTAGAATGAGATACAGGTCTTATAGGAATTTGCAATGCTCTTTATTTACTGTAATATTCTAATTTGCAATTATATCTCACTCTATTTATCAAGTATATTTCAATCCCTCTCACTTATGTTTTGCAGGAAAAGGAAGACACAAATCTGGATCCTTTGAATAAATTTACATTTTTTTCAATAGCTCAGTGAAATAATGCAGATTTAAACCATCTGTCCTCACTGGCTGTAAGGATGGAAGCTGTCAGAAATTCACCTCCAAGGCAGTTTAAAAAGTGCCTTGTACAACATCAAACCTCCTAGGTTTGTCATTGGAGAACGTTTTTCTGTAGTGTAGGTAAAGTAGTTTTTTCTTCTTTCTAACCTATAGCTGCAGAAGAAATGTTAAAATTTGCCATGATAACATGTGCAGTCTTCTAGGAGGGTAGCTCTTGTGACATTTTTCACTTGGGAATCATAAAAGAGAAGCAGGAAAACTTTTCTTTGTGCTGAAAGCTAATTTTTAATGTGGGCTCTTAAGAGAATATGGCAATAGAAGTGGTAAAACCTGTCCTATGTTAAAAAGATCTTGATTTCCACAACAGCAGTTTTAACTGGGTTTATGGTAACTTGCATGTTCTCAGCCTGTGATAAAATTCCATGTGTATTTATAGACAAGAAACCTGAAGAGAACTTACAAGAGTATGTGCATCCATCTTCAGCAGTTTGTCAGTGTGATTTCATTTTGGTCCAGCTGTCTTGGGTTGACATAATAATAAAATGCTGGAGTGCTGAGTCATGCTTGCAGGGTTCATGGTGATGTTTCCAAAACTATCAGATTTTAGAAATTGTGCATATCTTAAAAACCAAACTGCAAGCCTTCGTTTGAAAAAATTGTACGTACAAAACCACTTCATAAAGATTTCACTCAAGGAGACAGGCATTTACAGTATATTAATGCTATTTTCTTTTATTTACATGGAGTAAATCAAAGAAAATATCTCTAAAACAGAGGAAACTACAGCTTCCCTTGTAAGGACATGTCACAGCTGACTTTTTAAATTAAAGGGTACTAGATACAAGGTATAAACTTGATTGAATCATAAGTACCTAATATTTTTAACTATTTATTATTAAGGAAATGCTTCTGTAGGAAGGAAAAAAATATCAGGTCATACTTAAACTGAAGATAAAACTCCCATCCCCTAAAAGTGTTTATAATACATGTTGCCAAAAGCTCAAGTATTCCTTTGTTGATGGAAGTCTTTATTGTGATTTCATTAGGAAATTATTGGCTTCTTTCAGTAATATGTATTTTCTGTAACTGTTCTTAGGCTGGCAGGAAGTTTCATGCTCTCTAAAGGTGAGAAGGTTTTCCTTTTCATCCTTTTAAATCTGTGACTCAGCAAATCTTTAATAGATAAAAAACTCCCAACCAATCAAACAACTAAATAAACCCACTTGTTGGAATTAGTTCTCTGGTAGCTGGGAAAGGTCAGGGATAATTTTGGGAACCACATGGGGTTTCCTTGTAAGTTTTTCCCTGCTACTTGGTTGATAGGCAGAGCAGCTGTGCCACAGGGCTCGAACCACAGTGCTGTGGCTCTTTGTAGTGGTGCTTGTTTGGGGCTGTGTGTGATCCTCTGGGTCAGTAACAGGCTTGTTTTTTGCACTTGCTTTTTGTGTTAACTGTGGTGGAACGCACGAGGTGCTGAAGAGGTGGAGAAAACAGATGCAGAAAATGAAGCACACTGGCCACTTCCCAGGTTGGTTTACTAAAGCTGGTCATTGAAACGGCTCAGAAAAGGCCTTTAAGCTGGCATTTGTGCAACACCTTTCTGAAGTGAAGGAAGTGTGCAGGATGGATTCCTCACCTTGCTACACTTCATCAGTCAGCTTAGATAGTTTAGAAGCTATTCATGCCATGCTCAGTGTGAGGCTCCATCTGTATATAAATAGATTGGATTTAAATGATGCTTTATTCTGTTTTGATCTTACAGAAAACTGCAATGCAGGTAATAATGTAAAAATGTCTAAAGATACAGTGAAGGTGACTGGAACCATTTTTTCTGCTAAAACTAGACCACTAATCACAAAGTAGGTCAGGATTTTAGTACAATAAAACCCTTCCTCAGAAGAAGCAGAGGAATGCATTTTGCAACTCAGTGAGTTCTCTGTGCATAGGGGGTAATGCAGCACAAGGAAGCACAGATTGGCACCTGCACTTTTTTTCATTCTGCAGCCTTTCAGCTACAAATGAAAGGTACAGGCAGCAGGGTAATGCAGGTTGTAGGCATTAGGAAGTTTGAACCTACTTTGTGTAGTTTGATTCCTCCATAACATTTTGGGCGTTGTACGTAACATATTGGTGTGTGTGATGTTAGTTCATCCTTACAGTTTTCTAGCTTGTGGGAAGCTATGATATTGACATGCTATTGTAGAATGTTATTTTACAGGTAACACTTGTGTAGTCCTTCTACTGTTAATGAAAGATATCGCTGACTTTTAGAGCCATATGAGTTCATTGTGTGTATCATAAGTATTCCTATCAAATTAATTTTGATATCTGTTTCAAGCTGAATATTGTATTTTTTGTCCTTGTAAGCAGAAATGACTAGTGGCATTTCTTACCTATGGTATGCTTTCTTATCCTGGAGTTGGGATAGCTCTTGATTTCAGACTATGGTGATAGTATGAGCTTTCCATGTCTAGTCTCAAAAAAAGCAGAACACAAAACAAAGGTTTTCTTCAAGCATGGCGAAGAAATAGAGCAGTTAATGTGAAAGCAGTTATCTGATGTAGGTAGAATGGTGTATGAAATAATTGTACAAGATACCAGCAGAAATCAGGGAGGTGATTCTGCCCCTCCACTCTGCTCTCATGAGACCCCAGTGGAGTTCTCAGCTCACACAGGGCATTGACCTGTTGGAGCAAGTCCAGAGGAGGCCACTAGCTTAGCTGGAGCACCTCTCCTGTGGAGAAAGGCTGAGAGAGCTGGGGCTGTAAAGTCTGGAGAAGAGAAGGCTCTGGGGTCTCCTTATGGCATCCTTCCAGTATCTGAAGGGAGCCTACAAGAAAGATAGAGAGAGACTTTTTGCAAGGGAATGTAGTGATAGGACACGGAGAGTGGCTTCAAATTGAAAGAGAGTAGGTTTAGTTTATATATTAAGAAATTCTTTACTGTGAGGATGGTGAGGCCCTGGACCAGGTTGTCCAGAGAACTGGTGAATGCCCCATCCCTGGAAACATTTGAGGTGGGGTTGGATTGGGCTTTAAGCCACCTGGTCAAGTGGAAGATGTCCCTGCCCGTAGCAGGGGGGTTGGAACTGGATGATCTTTAAGGTCCCTTTGAACCCAAACTGTTCTATTATTCTAGGAAATTTTCTGATTTATTAGTATGTTTCCCAAATCCATAATACTCAAATATATACATATACTTCCAGGAAGATCTAAAACATCAGCGATATGTTGCCATAAGCAGAGGAGAGCCTTTCCCTTTCTGTGTTTCCTAATGCTGCAATCAGAAGGATCTTGTTTCCTGGAGCAATCCATCATGTTGATTTACAAGTGCTGCTACCGCCTGTATCGTGCTAATAGGAAGCTCATGGCATCTGTCTTTGTGCTGAAAGCTAGCCAGCAGCAAAGAACACATGATTACTAGATGATGTACAATCAGCCGATAAGGAAGTTTGGGCAAGATCCTGGGCAACTTCTGGATCTTAGTCAATGATCTAGAATTACATTATTCTCTTTTTATATAAAAAAAGACTTATATTCTGATTAAGACTCTGCAATTCCTTTATGTTTTGTTTGATCACATCGTATTGCATGTTCTTGACTGTACCACAAATGAGCAGGAAAAATTTAATTCTTTCCCACTGCTGTGTGTGTCTGCTTTCCTCAGGGGCCCAGATAAAACTGCTGTAGTTACCTCTATCCCTTCCCTAATCACTGTGAAGAGGGATGAGCATGTGTGTATGACTTCTCCTTTGAATCCTATTCTATTCTTCTTCCTACTGCTTAAGTGAATGAAGAATTTGATTTCTGAAATGAGGAATTTGACTTTGACATCTCAAAAGCAAACTGTTATCAAATTCTTTTCCTTTTTCTCCCCTTGTGGATGCCTTTCCCCTCCTAAATTCAAGATCTTGATATCTTTTATATGAATGCCATACAGCATTTTGCTTCTGTTTGTCTTTTGTTATTTCTCCACCTTTATCTCTACAAAAGTCGACCATGTCCACATTTACAGAAAGAAATCAAAAATGTTTCCTACCTTTTTGAGAATTGGAAGCTGCAAGAGCTTTGTACTGCAGCATGTGGAGTACAAAGTCTGGATGGTTGCAAGGCCTTTAAGGATTTTTCAGTATTCTAAATGACCACTCAGCCAAGAAATCTCCTATTCTAGGCACTGCTTGTGTGGACAGGCATACTTTGGACCTGAATTTTTGGATGATTGCCAGCACCAGCACCTGATTTCCAGCACACAGTTTAAGTAATGTGTTTTGTGTAGTCTTTGATTGTTTTGATGCCATTCAATCACTTTAAACATCAGTTTCTCCTGGTAGGATTTCCCAAGGGAGGGTCTTAAGGAGATCTGTTGGTTAGTAGGGTTTCCAGCTTCTTACTGTTCCTAGGGGCAGTAGCAGACTACTGAGCGTTACAGCCCAAGGTCTGCCTTTCCCCAATGGTTAGGGCTTGAAGTATCCTCCCCACACAGTGCTTGTGATCAGCAAGAAATGATGCAAGTAGGATAACATCTGGCAGAAACAATGGCAAAAGGCCTGGGATAAATGTGACTGATTGTATGCCATGGCTGTGCTGTGTTCTGTTAGAAGTTAAGCAAATGCATGTAGCTGACAGCTTGTTTAATCTAGATTCCCTTTTTGTGTGAATTAATTTGTATGGTCCCATGATGAGGGAAATGTCTTGTTTTGCAGAGACCAGTCTGCTCCAAATAAACGCTACTTCTATAGCAACAGGATGGAAACTTCAGGAGATGAGTTCTTTTCAATTTCAACTACAAATTGGGTTTACTCATTGAAGTTACAGGTGTTATGTTCTCCAACAAAATCTGCTCCTTGGATTTCTGTCCAACAGCCAGGGAATACTTAATTCTTTGCAATGTAAACAAGTAATCCTAAAGACAGCAAAGTTTCTTGGGAAAGTAGATGTTTCTTGGGAAAGAAAGAATGTCATCTGTCCTGTTATTCAGCTTCCTTGAGAATTTTGGGACCAGTTTATTTTATGGTTGGATGAATACGTGTATTCTTCATGTAGTATCTTGAAAACATGACTAGAAAATTAAAATCAAACTCATGAGCTCAGCAAGCAGTTCATTTTATTTTGGGAAATATTCTTAGAGAACTGCTAAAGGTGTTTTCACACTGTAACTGTGCAACTCACTTCTCTAATGAAGCTGAGAAATACCAGGTTGTAACTAAAGATTGAAGTGAAAGCATTGGGACAATTTTTGTTCGTTTCATATTTTATTCTTTAATAATATATATATTTTACATTTTATTTTATATTTTCAATCCCTCTTTATTATTTATATTGAAATACTTCAGTTATTATAATTAATTATTCTCATTCTTATTATATCATTGACAAATTGCACCTTATTAGACAGTATCTGCAATCTTCAACGTGTCGAAAATATATAAAAATATGTATGAATATATCAACCTGTTTCTTTTATCACTCTTAGAGTCTGATTCAAGTGTCTGCCATTACTGCAGTTCTTTGGGGGTCAGAACAATCAAAAAAAATCTGCCCTGATGACTGCAGATCTACCTTGTCAGAATGCCTGTGCTCTGCTATTTAACACTTCAAACAAACAACTCCACCTCTCCTGCACCTTTTCTACAAGCCATGCTCTGATGCTAAATGGTCATTTTTGAAGAAGAGCAAGACTTTACCAAAAAAACATTTGTGTGTTTGGTGTTCAAGGAACTTGAAAACTCCACTTGTTTAAAGCTTCTTTGACAGAAAATGAGAACAGCTTTTGCCTTTGGAAAGTCTACAGAGGTTTGGTGGGTTTCGGGCTTTTTTTTCCTATTTAATTGAAATATATACTTGGCAAAGTAGATATTTGCTATAATTAAGTAGAAAATTGTACGAAACATTTTATGTAGAAGTTTTCAAAGATGTCTTACAGGTACTGGGTATTTAGGGTCATATTTTTAAAATTGTGTGGGGAAAAAGTTGATTTATTTCCATTAGCATCTGTAAAAACCCCAAACAAGAGTCCAGACTCCTGAATTATATCAAGTATAGTGCTGATGGCATAAGTAGCATTACATGTGTCATCACTCAGTGCAGAATTTGGACTTTTGCTGAGAGAGAATGTGGGAAGTATTTTGCTGGAGCTGCATATATTTTCCGCAATAGGTATTCACAGAATTACTTAAGAATAAATCTTCTGTATTCTGAAGGAAGAGCTCTTGTTTCAAGAGCATAGAGTTGAAACTTTTGGGATTTTTTAATTTGGCATAGAAAGGGCATGTGAAGACAGGAGAATCCATAAATAAGGCTGAGGTTCTAGGCAGCCTGCCATTCTGACAGCATATTTTATAAACAACCATAAATAACACTCACTGCAGCATATCAGAGACAATTATCCCATGCCATCAGCACCATTGCTCTGATTTACTGAGGTCTTTGAAGAAAAGAAATACTTACCTGTCATGCCAAACTGCAGAGCTCTAACATGGTTGATATTTTTTTCCTCAGAATTCGTTATGTTTGGCTCTTGTTTTCAGTGAATTTCTCTTGTTTTGTGTTTCAAAACACAGTCAAGAATGAACTTAGATGAGGGTTTTGGAATCAAGATGTCTGAATGGCTTCAACAGAGTATAGATGCAAATCCTGTTGTACTGCTAAATAAGAATAATGTTCTTATGAAAAGTGTTTTCCTTTGGTCTCTTTTGAGCAAAATCCTTTTGTTTCAAGAACAGAAGAAGCAGAAACAAAATACCACAGGGTTGGAAGGACAATGGGAAGTGGGTGGTGCATGAGGGCAGGATTCCCAGGAAAAGGTGTTATTTCTGTGCTCTGGTGTTGAGGTGTCTCTGGGGAAGAAGTGATGTGCTACAAGGAACAGCACAGTAGTTTGACTGGGAGGTTTTGCAGATGCCAAATAGCTTAATTGGCAAAGGGGTGACCCTAGGAAAATTTTATAATAAGGGTTGGATTATATGAGGCACAGAGTCCAACTGGAAATTAGTGGAAATGAGATCAAACAACAGACGTGGGAGCCTTAACATTTTAAACCATAAATTGAAATGTCTAGCCCCTTACTTTGGATGTCTAGCACTTTGAGACCCACTGATCCTGTGTAATTTTTTTAGAGGAAAAAAGGGTTGGAAATTTTGAGGGATTTTCCTGGGTGAAGAGGTCAAACAGAAGTTCAGAAGTTACATATGGTGTGGTGCACCAACAGGTGATATCCACGCTCTCATTTTTGCCAGTGCCAGAGAGGCAGGCTGCATGTTATGGGGTATGTCTGCTTTGCTGTAGGACACTGGTGTAGGCAATACTTCCACTATGGAGCAAGGTGGTGTGGATGCTGCAACAACGTATCCTTGACAACCTTGTCCTGAGGCTGGGATTGCCTGCACAGGGCTTTGGTTTGGTGTGTGCTAAAGGCCACCACCCTGGTGGTGTGAGCTGGGTAAATGGTCACATGGTTTGTTTAGGGGTGGGGAGTTTGTGGTTTCCTTTTTTTGTGTGTTTCTTTGTTGTTGTTGTTGCATGGTTTTGATGGTTTGTTGGCTGTCATTTTTGTTTGGTTGCTTTTTTTGGTTAAAATTGCATGTCATATCTAGATGAATCTCAACTACAGCCTTGGGAATTTAAGAGCTCAGAGTTCTTAACACACGTGCTTATAAGGCATCCAACGGCACTTCTCAGCAAGAGAAATTTTGACCTGATAGTTTGGCCAGAACACAAGTTAAACAATTTTTTTGATCTGCTTCCAGTTCCACAGACTGATGTGGTCTTTGGCCAGTGTTTTGAAAAGCTCTTTAATATCATACAGAACTTAAAAGTAGTATTTCTCAGGTGAATCAGTTGTATTCCATAGTTCACAGAGCTTTTGAAGAAGGGTTTTGGGAAATGGGAGAACATTATTTAATGTCACTGTAGTTCAAAGCTGGTGCTGTTCTTCTGGCATAGAAAAAAAAAGACACAGCATTATTTAGCTAACCCAGGGCACGCAAAATTTAGAAAGCAGAATTTCATGATGTATGGACACTTGACAAAACAAGATGATCTTTTGTCTTGCAGGAAGTATGTGTCAGTAAGGAGTATAATTCTTCAAATTAATGCAAATAGATGGTTATTAGATGATAGCCATCTGGAGCAGGAGCAATATTGCATGGGAAGTTTCATGAGAGTAATTTTGGATGCAATGAATAAAAGGTCACTAGGAACTGTCTGGTTTGTACAAAAGTGCCCGTATTTTCTGAAGGTTGGGCATTCTTGTTTTATATATAAAACTTCACTCTGTGAATCAGTAATCATAAAACATTTCCTTGCAAATGCAGTTTACTTTATCACTTGTTGGTTTCTTCTTAATTCTTTATATTGCACACATTTCAGATTTTTCCAGTCCCAGTGAAATATTTGGGGTATAGACTGATGAGAACAAAAAGCTAGTAAAAATACTAATAGAGGCATGATGCTGCTGGAAGTTTATCTAGTAAAATGAATAGATTAATATAACCTTGATAAAGGAGAATCCTCGATGATTACTGAAAGTGCATGTGAAAAAATGATTACTGAAAGTGCACTTTGAGCTTGTTATTTTGAATTTGTTTCTGATTACAAAAGAAATCCATGAGTCCTTCTGATAAGTAAAAAGCTTGGCTGTTTCTTGGCTTCGCAGACTGTTTACAAAACAGACCAATATAAATTGACAATATGCAAGATTTCTATTGAAAACTCACAGGATTTATGATTAAAGAGTTTGTGCCATGATTTTTTTTTTCATTCTGAATACTGCTTTGGGCACTAGAATGCTAACTTCCAATTGTACAAGATATTCTCACAGGATATTTCCAGTATACTCAGTGTTTAATCTTTCATAAGGCTGTTCTAGCAGATGGTTTCTGCATTGTGCATATTCATTGTAATTTCTATGAACACAAACATTTAATGACTTATCTCTGAAAAAAATACAGAGTTCCATACTGGTTTCCATTGAAGTTTCTAATTTAAGGAGGCATTTCACAACTTCTCACTTCCCAAATGGCTTTCTGTCAAAATCCAGGAGCTGGCTTTTTATTGAAATAAAATCACAACCAGATGTGACTCAGATGAAACCCGGTTATCAGAAGTAACTGAATAGAATCCAGCACTCACTGGATTCACTGTTTCACTGGACTATATCCAGGGAAACTAGTTCACATTGGAGAGATACAGATTCACAAGGTCAAAAATGATAAAAAAAAATTAGGCAGAGAGTTGACCTTCTGTGTAGCATCTCAAAGTCTAAAACTGGAACCATACTGCTAAGAAAACAATAATTATTAAAATAATAGTAGAAAATGTTAGGAGAAAGCTTTGATATTTGAATAGATACTGAAAAGAGACTCTTTTTAAATCTCTTCCTAATATCTTTTTTTTCCCCTTTCCATGATTATGGCATATGATTCAGGGAAAAATGATTCTAAAAACAATCTCTTTTCCTTATACTGATGTGAATGATGTTCTAGTGAAAATTATGTGTTAAGGCATGGTGTTGCCTAGCAAAAATGTCAGAACTGCCTGTGGGAAGTGCAAATTATTGAAGAAATTTATTGTAATTTTTTTTGACAGATGAATTCCAGAGAAGAGAAGAAATATTAAGGAGGGAAAAAGGAGAATCTAGATCTGTCTTTTATAACAGTGTATTCTGGCTCAGACATTTCCTCAGAGCCAGGGATACCTGGGTGACATTTAATTGAGTGCTAAAAAAGCTAGGTTGCAATTCCAAATCAATGCCTCTGTTACAGAAATGCTTGGAAATTAGTAATTGCCTTCATTCCATAATTGAAAATATACAGAGAGCTCTCTGACCTTTGTTTCGTGCCTCATCTGCTCGTGGTAAGCACCAAATGTCTGCTGTGGCAGGGAAACAGGTACAAAACCCCACACAAGCACTGGGCAGTGCCTGGGGCAGCACAGATGTCCTATCCAGACACAGGAACTCAGATCCAGGAGCGGGGAAGCTGTGCCTGAGTGGACAATTTTGGCAGGTTGCTGTGGCTGGGTTGGGTTGCGGCTGGCAGCAGCTCGGGTAATCCTCCGCTTATTTTCATCACCATCATAGATATACATCAGAGTTAGGTCTGTGGTCATAGCTCATTTTGAAATAATTTTGGCTTGTGTCATTGTCTGTGAATCACAGGAACATCCACATATCCAGAACAATCTCCACTCTGAACCATGAACCCTACACTGGCCCTTGCCAGTACAAAAATTTACTTTTATTTCTTTCAGAGACTTGCTATTTGAGTACTGTGTCAGTAGTTCTGCACCACTCTAACTGACAATCTGGATCACTTGAGTGACTCTAGTGGAGAAGTCTAGTTCAGTACGTTTTGAATTTGAGGGAAAAATCCCACTATCCCGAAAGTTATTCAGGCAAAATTGCTGGTTGCTAGTTATTATTTATTGACAATAGACAATAATAATGAAGTTCATGACTGAAAATCTTTCAAAGCCCATATAGCCAATCAATCACCTGTAGTTAAAGACAGGTAAAACATAAAGACAACATACTGTGGGCCTGGGATAGCAGAATCCATGGGTACCTTTGAAGTCTGGTCGTAAGATATGTGTAGGTGAAAGTTGTGCGATTATTTTTTTTTAAATCCTTCCTCACATTTCAGCCTTAATGTTTTAAATTTAGCAGAACAGTGCTTTTAGGATTGTACTGGTGTCTGCAATATACCACCATCTCAGGATGAGTTTCATATGGTTTGGGGTGCAATTAAGGTTAGAGAAATAAATAAACACATATGTAGAAATATTTAAATGTAGTATTTTGTAATGTTAATATTCATATACTGATGAATAAGCAGAAGATAGAGCTCTGGTTATTACAAGCATGTGCATTACTGACAATATTATTAGAACCATTAAACTCTGTTGGTAAAGTGGGATAAATTAAATTAAAGTGTCTGTTCAATTTTCCTTGTGTGCTCAAACTCCAAATTTAGCAGGTTTTAAAGCCTTTTTAAATTTTGTTGCTCTTAATATTACTGAAGTCAAAGATGTATAAATGTCAAATTATACTCATTTACCCTTGCTAATAAAGCATAAATGTATAAACACTATGGTAGGGTTGCAATAATTGTATATTATAATAGCAGTTTTTTCATACTGATTCTGGGGTTTTTTTTGTTTATAAAGATTCAAAAGGGTCTTGCCCCAGATGTCTTTATTAGCATATTTTATTTCTGACAGATCTTTTCTGTATTCAAAACTGGATGCATACTTCTTAAAAATATTGTTATTTCATCACAAGAAATAGGACAAGAAAAGTTTGGGGGAATAAAAAAGAACCACAAACCTGTAGTTTTGAAAGCCAAAATACTTAGCATACTGGTAGAATTACAGTTCTTACACAATAATATTTAATGTCAGTCTTTTTAAAGTTTATTTCAGCTTTTTGTCTACTTTTGCTCAATAATAGCATGAACAGTTTGATATTTTGCTAATTTTGCAAGAATCACATGTGCACACAATAAGTGTATCAGGCTTTTTTTTCAATTTTATTTTAGTGGATTGAGTAGGATCATGAAATAGAGAGTAGAAATGGAACGGTGTAATCTTACCCAGAGCACCCTGGGTTGTCTTCTTTATTTTTACCAAGGTATATCAGAAAATCATATTTTGCAGAAAAAGTCTTCGAAAAGACTGAGGCTGGAAAAGTGTGGCAGGAGAAAACAGAAGATAATGGCTAAAATATACATGAAGTAGACAAAAGCAAAAAAAAATATTTTTAAAATAAGTCTCACTTACGGAAATACCAAAACCCTACATATGCATATCATATTTTATACTTTTTGAATATGATGCTAACAGTTCTTTTTCATTACTAAGGGTCTGATTTGGAAATTTTGGAACTGTGTTATAATGTTTCTGAGATGTCTCTCTATGAGAAAGGGCTACTCACCAAATGAAATATTCCAAACTGTCTCTAGATAATCTGCCAGCAAACAGCAGCTTAATGCATGTGTGATATATATGAAGGTATAAGTTCTCAAACTTCATTTACAGAATTGGTGTTTTCTAATCAACCTGTAATCATTTGTGTGGAAACTAGTTACAACTGTATATTTACTCCGTGTTTAGAAATTGTTATAAACTCATTATGACCTGCCCTGTAATATGCCCTTGTGTTAAAAAGTATGATTTTAACTGTATTGCACCCTGAAATGTAATACTGTGGTCTGCAACAATTGCAAGAATTTTGAGCTTAACTTTACAGCATTTAGTTGTAAGTTTTACAATCATAGTGTCACTGATTGTGAAAATTGCATTGGCTATAGAAATCAATCACTTACCAAGTGAGGTGATGGCCATGCATGATTAAAAGGAAATGTGTGCCTGAGCCTCACTTGAAACGATTCAGGTTGTCATGAGACAAGACTAGACAGGAAAAAATATGCACACTGGTAAGATATTTTTCTTATTTTTGGTCCGGAATCCTGAGGGGTTGCGGAGTTTGTGGCGTCCTTGCTGTGCTCCTGAGTGAGCCTGTGGCTCAGTGACGAAGCAGAGGGGATTTAATGCTCAGCATTTTTGCTGTTTCCAGTAGCAGGCCATTGCTTGTTGTGTCCGGGCAGAGCAGGGCCCCGAGATCTGTCTGGGGCTGTGCTGGCCCCACTGGTCAGGACTTCCTGTCCTGTGTCCAGCCCCTGGTGCCTGTGTCCCTCCCAGCTGTAGCTTTGGCTTTGCAAGTGTCAGAACTGGGAAAGGGCTGGCAGCCCTGGGATGTTGGTGCCTCGCAGATCCAAGTTAGTGGGTGGAAAAGGGAGAATCCCCTCCCTGCCTCCCCTGACCCTGGCACCATGGGTGTGCCCAGCCACCAGGCACCACAGCGGAGCACAACTGGTACTGGTGTTTGGGCAGACACAAAATGGGATGTGGGAAAGGGCTCGTTTTGCCACAAGATTCGCTCAGTTGCCATTTGAATATCAGCAGCTATTGTTAAAGTCAAGCACGTGGATTACCAGCTAGCTGTAAATTTACTGAAGCTTAAAAATATTTTCACTCCCAGGCTTGTGAATGTACAACAAGTATGCTAACCAGGGCCCTGGCAAGCTGGGAGCGTGTTTTAAAGGGATTAATTAACGCGAGGATAGCGTTCTTCCCGCTGGAGGAAAAGCCGATTTACGGCTTCAGGATGCAGAGCCAACTGAGGAATACATTATCTGTTTGCAGATCAGCAAAGCGTGTTATGCTGGCAGGTCAGGAGTGGCCAACTTTATTACCACCCAGTACTGAACACCTTAATTAGAGGAACCTTCCAGAAACTTCTGGCGTCCTGAAATTTGCTGTAGCGTGGTATAAATTTGCAGCATCCTAAATGAAGTAAGTTCCAGGGTTCTGGTTTCCTGGATATAAAATAAATTTCTCAAAGCAGTGAATCACAATTAATGAACAGCCATGCGTCAATTATTGACATTCCCTTCAGATTATGCTGCAGAGCAGCAAGATACTTTCTTCTTCTAATAAGGCCTAACGTGACATAAGGTTCTATCTGGAGGACCTTCTTGCTTTATTAATCTCATTATGACCACTTGAATTGCTACATCCTCTGTAATGATTAAAACATTTGACTCCCAAGTGTGACATTATAATGAGGATGGAGTTCACAGAATAAGGCATTGTATCATTCTCAAAGGCTGGCAGCAAATGGAAATATAAAGTCAAACTCCTTGGTGTCATTTCCTTACTGTTTCCATGGAAAAACAAACTAAAAAATTTTGCATACTTATATATGCAGGTTTTCAAAAACAACTAATCTCTCATGGAAGGTATGTTTTTTGCATATTTAAATCTTAAAAAATATAGATGCCTTGAACACCAATTTTAAAAGGCGTACAGTTTACTTATGCGAAGTGCCAAGCTAAAATCAACCACATGTAATATAGTATGCCCTTCTCTTCCCACCATGTGTATATTTTTGGGAAGGACTGGAACTGACTAACTAAATTCCAGTTTGACAAATTATATATATTCTCTTGTTCTTTGCACTTCTCCTTTACTTGAAAATTTATAATCTGCTCTGCATTTTCTTGAATGTACCATTGCTCTGTGGGAGTATATGATTATATGCATATTCAGAAACGTGCTTTCATTAAAAAAATCTTCATCTCTTATCCCAAAACTAAAAAATTCTGTATAAAATTTGAAATAAGTCTTTTTTCTAAGTAATAAAGCTAAACGAAGGAAAGATGGGAAATAAAATTTTATTCTGCCACTTTTTCTTCTGCAGCAATCTAGAGGAAGAGCAATTTGGACACTCTTCAGCATGATGATTTGGAATAAAAAGGCATAACACGTGTTGGTGAAGCAATCCTGAGATATGAGATGAATTAGGAACCGAGAGTAGTGAGACTTCAGGTCTTTCTTGTTTGTTTTTTTCAGCTGTGTGGAGGGGTTGTGTTATTTCTGATAGAATGAGTTAATCCAGCATTTTTCTGGTTCAAGAGAAATTTCCATGGGTGCAAATGTTGCCTTAAAAGCCTTCAGCCTTGGCCCTAATTGTGATTTTCTGCCAGCAGTTTGTCTGTCCCAGCACCAAAACCCCAGTGACTTCAATTAACTGCATGTTCAGTTTCTTTTTTTATGCTCTCTTTTTTTGGTCTAATTACCTGCCTAATGGACATACCCAATTCCCCAAGTTATGTGTTGTTTCCTAATTTTGGTGAAAGCAGGAAGGGAACATAACAGAATACTGTATTATTAGGGAAAATGTTAAGATTGCAATGCAACTTGAAAAAATATGGAGGAATTCCTGCTTTTGAAACCTCCTGGGAAATATTCTCCAGGTGGTCAGGGAACCTGGGGTATATTTATTTGGGGTATAATTGAGCTACAAGGGGTTAGAAACCTGCTGAACTTTCAGATAAACTTCTTTCCAAATGATGTTTTTACTGCTATTTTGACTTCGAACAGGTCAAATTTTGCTCAGATTTTGCCTTTGTCTTGCTATTTGGCAAAAATTCTGATGTTCAAAACCATTGAGGGGAGCAACAAATAGAAAAGATAAGTGGAATCTAATTATCAACGAGGTAGAGAAAGTGCCATCTATCATCTTGTGAGAAACAGTGTGTGAGAATGTAAAAAAAAAAACCATTAGGACATCATTCTCTGCATTCCTGAGCATTTCATATTGCATGTATTAGAGAAAAAAGTAAAAGACACTTTCCTCTCTCCCCTGCCCCTGATTACTGAGGTAAAAACACAGAACCAAAAGGATGAACTATAAACTATAGAACAGTATTGCAAGAAAGCTGGGAAAAAAAATGCTGTGTTATACTGAGAGGTTTTTTTCTGAGGGTCATTTTTACTATTATTTGGTTTGTAAGGTCACTTTCCTATGATGCTATTTGAGAATGTCTTATGCACAGAACTAAAAATGATTTCCTTTATTTATTGCATGGAAGGGATTGTGAGCTTTTGGAAGCTGTATGGTTTGCTAATTATATCATTGTCATTCAGTTGTCAAGTTAACTGAATTTTCCACTTGGTCTAGGATTGGGTAGAATTTGTTCTCGTTAGTCTTAATAGGAGAGAGGCAACAATTGCACCAGAAGGGATCATATTCTCCTTAATGTTCTTTGAAAACATAACTGCTTCGGGTCATTACAGCACATGTGTGCATGATAAATATTTTATCACTGTAAATTGGGCTAAGGCTGGGTGGTTTGGTTTGGGACATTGATTCAAATGTCAACAGTGAACCTGACTTCCATATTTCTGCATAGTTTTCCTGTTCCATTTTAAATTCATGCTTATATTAAAAGGAAGTTTTGTTTTATCCCGTGGAATGGGAATTAATACATGACATATAAGGAGGCTGCAGTCTTGTCAAGAAGACAAGAAAGCTGACATTTGGGTTCTAGTGGAGGGTTTTCAGGAGGAAAATTGTGGATGAAATAAGGAGTTCTAAGCTTCATTTTCCTGTTGCCATTTCTTAGTAGCTTGTTCAACTAAAGATGTAACTGCACTGATGCAAAGCTGGGGTGGTGACTCCTCTCATACCTTTTGGAGTTTGAAAAAAAGGAGGGACTCCAGGCTCAAATTCCTTTGTTGCTGTAGGGGATTGTTTTTTTTTTTTCTCAGGAGTCCAAAAGATGATGGCTATTTGACATATGTCCTAGAAGCTGATCATATACCTAGTCAGCCACCAAAATCAGGTAAATCTCAGCAATCCAAGGTGTGCTGATCTGGTTGCCTGGAAGTGGATATATTTTAAGATTATATGGGTAATATTTTATTGTGCTTTTTATATATAAAACTGAAGTGATCAGCCCCGCTAGACAAAATAATTTTAATTTATTATCTCAAGAAAACAAATAGGTGAAAAGGAGAAAGGAAATAATTCCATGCATTAGTTGTGAATGGTGAGCAAGATCTTACAGAGTGCTATTTTTACTCTATCCATACAGTAAGAACTCACTTCAAGAGGTTTCAGGTGTTTCATTGCCAGTAGTTGGCTCTGATTTGTGCCAAAAGTTGTTACAAGTCTTCATCTGTTATAGACTCTTTTCTATAATACTTTACTTAGCTAACGTTTCATTCCAAATAATGTAGGCTGTTTCTTTATCAGTAGAGCCCTGGTTTTAGTTTGTTACTGTCTTTGCTATTTAAAGATTATTTAATCCTTACTGAAATACTGGAATTATTAAAAAGATAAACATGCTTGGAAGTGGACAGAGTACCTTGGGAATATTGAAAGAGTGTAATGTATATGCACAGTGTAGTTTTTTGTGCCTGTAATGAAATGTCTTAGAAGTGTTGGTACGGTGCCATTGCAAGGCAGTTCCAGATACCAGAGGCACACAGCATGATTTGCTATTTAGCTAATCCTGTAAATAGGTAGTTGTGGGCTTGCAGCAGTATCCCACTGACAGTGCTGTAACTCCTCCAAGGTTGGGAAGCACAACTACTGCACCTTAATTAGCTAGAACTACAAAACTCCCACTTGAAAATCTTCTCCAAAAGCTGCTTGGTGTTTGGGTCTTTTTTTTTGGCAGGGGGGAGGGCATAATTTATTTAACTCATATTTCTCAGTATCGCTGTGTTTTAAGACAATTTAGGAATCTAAAAGACAAGAATAGCAAAGCTCCTGCTGAGAAAGGAGTGAAGTCCATGTGTTTTGTTTGTATATACATGAAACTCGTATTCAGATGGAGTATTTGCAAAACTGTAATCCCGTAAAAATGGACCTCAAAAGACTCCTTCAAATAAAGATTAAAAACCCCAAACAAACAAAAACCAAAACCCCCAGAGATCCTTTCTGACAAGGCTGCAAACATTTATAACAGTGTAGATTATAAGACTTTAGTTGTTCAAGGATACCACATTTAATGTTATAGGTATAGTTTCTATATATATAAATATAGAAACTGCTGGTTTAGGGCAGTTTCTGCAAGTGCTGTCAGTAGTGGGAGGAGCACTTGGGTGAAATGGCTTATTTTCTGAGACTTGACTAATGATTGTTTTAGTTTGCTCTAATACTCTGGTGTTTATACAATTGTGTAAATAGATGTACTTTTAGCAAGAAAACAGAATGTGATGGTTCAGCATGTTGTCATTTTTGGAGAAACACTTTCTTCCAAGAGAGGTCTGCTCTCACAGGCCAGTTTCTCTGTCTGGGGCTGACTGGAGATGAGCTGTTTCCCCATTGCAGTCCTTAGCAGACTTGTCCTTGGATTCCGTGTTACAGAACAATCGCTGTCCCTTCTCATTCCTTACCCTCCTGTCCTGATGTATTTTTGTCCAAGATACAATGTGGCTGAGATTCTATGGCACCTGAAAGAGCTACCCCATCATGACGAAAGTTCATCTCTCATATGGTAGTTGCTCCTCAGCATCTGCAGAGCAGGCTCTCACTAAATTTAGGTACTCACGTTCTACCTCTGTTAATATATCTGCCAGGTAGGTTGACTTCTGCTTTACTTAAAACTACCTCTGAGTTCCATGGGACTAAGGAGGAGAGGATTGAACTGTTAATGTAATTTGTAGTCCCTTTGGGACAATGAACAGGCTTTTTTAGTGAACTCCACCTGTTTTCACTTCTGTATCCTTGTGATTACTCTGAAGGAGAGGGGAGTTAAGGTAGGGTAAAACCCATCATAATTTTTAGTTCCTGATAAGCTTTTTCTGTAGTTTTGTTCTTCATGTCTTATCTTCTCATATAAATAGCTACTAAGAGCTCTATTAAAAAGTTCTTTGATCAGGGTCAAAGAATTGTCAAAGCCAGCAAACTGAAAGTTGAATTGGCAACCAGATGCTTGGAAGAAATGAGCACCATTTGGCCGTGAACTACCTTTTAACCAAGATTTAATTACAATATACATTACTTCAGAGACTAGGAAAACTCAATATGACAATCTTAAGGGACCAATAGTAATAAAATAATGAATGAAAAATTCTAAAATATAAGCCAAGTGAGAGAGTGTATCTCTATCAGTTAAAAAAAAAAAAGTAATTAAAAGTCATTTAATTTCAAACCTGATTGTTTTGTGTAGCCTTTAGAGAAAAAGGATAAAAAGAGAAACCACTGAAAAAACCACTGAAATATGTCTGCTTGTGCTCCTGCTGGATGCTGAAAATGGTTATTCTGTTAGTTATGAGAGCTTTCTGTGAATGTGGGTCATACATACATACATATATCTTGATATAACCACTGTACTTTTTTATTCCTTATTGGCCCAGTTCCTTTGCTATCATACTAATGTTAAATCCCAGCCCATCTGCTAAGTGAGAGAAGAGCCCAAAGGTCAAGGGGCTTCTTTTGCAAAGTATATCTGATGCCGAGTCATAATGTCCCTCCTTGCAAATTGCAGATAGTTATTACTTGATTTTGTTTTAAACCGGGTAATTTACGTGACAGACACTCAGATTGTGCAGCAGAGGAATATTTTGAGTTTTAATTCAATTATAATGTCTTCAGAATTGGTTTAATCTTTGGTTTGTGAAAGCACATGCATTTTAATAAACTGTGCATCTGATCTGGACACCTCATATAAATTGTAAAACTAACTCAGGAGTTCAAGAGTCAAGTAGTTTGTTTTCCAAATGTCAGCAATTTCTGAAACTGCATTTATCCTGGCATTAATATTTTCCCTTGCACTATGCTGTGAGATAGTGACATTAATCTATTACTGTGTATTAAAGCCACATCTTTTGTAGATAATATCGAATTGCCACTGAGTGGTTGCAGGTGCTGGTTCCTGCTCTTATTTATATCAAACTGCTGAAATTGTCATCACCTGTAAACAGCTTAGGCCTTTTTGAACTACTCCCATTGATCTCAGAGAGGTTTATGGTAACCCATGGAAGAGAACAAAAGAGACTTTTTAAGACAATACTTGGGGTATCATTTTTACAGTTTGCTACCCCATCTGCTTTTTCTGTTGTACAGATTCCTTTTTTTCTCGCATCACAATCACATATTTGAATGTTGAAATATGTATTTAAAACCCCATTTACCTCTCACTTAAAAGATTTTTTGTTGTCATTTCTGAAATGAAAACCTTTCAGGTGACATTGTTTTATCGGTTTATCTATTGAGGTTATAATTTACTATTCATCCTGCACAAAGCATTTTCTTTTCTGTATGTTATATACATATGTGTCTAAGAATAATGCTGTCTTGTGATGGCTATTATCACTTTCATTCATTATTAGGAATTTCATTTACTGCCATATGTCCCTAAGGACCAAGGCTGCTTAGTTTAATTTGATAGGATTTTAAAATCTGTTTGATGAATTAGGTCCACCGAGGCACACCTCCGATGTGACATGAGTTCTACAAAAATTATTGGGGATGCAAAGAAATGTACTCAGATAGTTGTTTGAAAAGCCTTCTCCTAAAAATGCAGTGGATTTAATCCAAAACAGTGAAGAAGCACAGAAACTATATATTGTTCCCATCATGTTTTCATCAACAATTGCATATGTATCCTTTGAAGTCCATGCTTTTATGCTCCTCCATAAATCTGCTTTAGTCAAAGAAGGAAGGGATGTGGGCAGAATATAAAGAGGTGGTAAACCTAAGTAATTTTTAATGAACAGCCATAAAATTGCTTTGCTTTGAAGAAAATATATGCAATGAAAATTCCTGTAGTCATATACTCTGGGCAGTATGTGGTCAGTAGCACTTCACTTATGAAAGACTATAAAATGTCTGTATTTTCCACACAGCCAAATATCAATTTGGATTCTAAATAACACAAAAGCAAAACTTGGACCCAAATATGGATTCAACAATATCTGACGAGGAGTTGTCTGTAAAAAGTAGATATTGGATTAGACTTGGCATCTGGACTAAAGCTTTCCTGGACCTCTGTGTAGAGAGTCTAAATGATATGAATGTTTTTGCAAATGTGTTGCATCAAACATGTACATTAACTTGTTTACATCTGTTAAAATGTAGTAGTTTATTTGTTTTTATCCACTCTCAAGACATATCAGCATATATGTCTTTTTGGGACTTTTGCATCTGCTGTCAAATTGACAGCTAAAGAATGTGATGTATTTAGCAAGGTGCAATACTACCTAGGATAAAACAGATATTTATTTCCATTCATGTATGAGAAATATTGCTCCAATGTACTGGCCAGCTCTACATTGGAAAAAAATAGAAGTGATGGCATAAAGAAAGTGCTTTGTAAAAAATGCAGGATGTCTGTGAATAGCACTGTTTTTGGAGCTAAATATGAAAGGAAATATTTAAAATATATTTACAGGATTGGAGGAATTTAACACCTTAAACTACATCACAAAATTTATGCACTCCCTCTGTCGACAAAGGAGCCACCAAAATTTAAGTGGATTTTGAAATTTTGTGAGATGGTTATGTCTGCTTGATGGGAACACTCTGGACTTTATGAGTCAGTATACCCTTCTCTCTCTCTGGGCCAGATACTACCTACTATTTCTCAGTTTGTACTGCATACTAGTTTGCAGAACCCAAAGCATTTCTTCTTTCTGAGCATCCCCTATTCCCTATGTTTGCATTATTCATCTCCTTTCCTTATATGCCCCGAGATCAAATATTCTTTGTAACAATCATCCTTTAAGCCAGAACCTACAGTAGTAATAATATAGCCTGTGCTCTGTCTAAAGAGCAGAGAATACTTCAAACTTTACAACTCTAACACAGCAGAACTAAAAGGAATAGAATAAACCTAACATTATGATCATAGCAACAACTTGTACATAGGCCAAAATTAATTATTGTAGAAATATTTTCAGTATATTTCATTAGAATTCTGTGTACAATATGTTTGCCTCTACCTCTTCTGAGAATGATTTCTCTTCCCTGTCTACAAGAGTATAAATTCTGTGTAATACCAGCAGTTTCTTTTGCCATAGGTGATGCATGCCACATGGTTTATTACCAAGCCAACTTGGTTGTAAATTATTTTCATCATTTTTCAGTGTAATAGTATTTTCTTTCAGTAGTAGAGTGATTTTGTGTGGAGCATCCTCAGTTGCATGGTTTAGCACATCTCAGAAGGTAACCAACTGGAATGACTTTATACTGAGTTGAATCTCTGATCTGTCATTAGCTTGGCTACGTTAAAATTTTTGACTCTGCTATATACACTTTTAATAGGAAGTTGTGTGTTTTCTTTTTTCAGATGAAAAGATATTTGTGGTCATAATTTAAAATTAATAGTGACTGCTAGAAATCTTGAAGAATTTGACCTGAGATCAGATAAGATATATTCATTGAAGAAGTTTAGGAATCTTTATTAAAATATTTTGAATGCTTCCCCCAGACTTCATAGCATTTGGATTTTGCTACTTACAGCAAAATTTGTAGGTAGATTCTGGAGTTGTGTTATCATCATCATCACTATTCTTATCATTTGTACTTTGCAGTTGACAGTATCAATGATATGTGTTTCATTCAATCCAGATATCCATCTGTGAAATATGGTCTGTGTATTCCCTGAGTGTGTTGCCTTCCATGCCACAGTAACACTGCAAAACCATATCCACTGGGAAAGGAGGATGGTTTTGCTGCCAGTGGTTTCTAGGAAGGGGAAAGCTAATTCCACGAGAGCAGATGAAAGCCTGTCTTATTTAGGCTGGGAGAAGTGCTAATACTAATATGATTGCATTCTATAAATAGATTTGTATTAGGAGAGAAGAAAAGGGGGCTTGAAAGGTGAAAGTCTAGTTTGCATCATAAGAATGAAGAAATTTATTTTAAAATACCTAGGTTGGAAACTACAAGAAGCATGTATTTGTTACCATGCTAACACAGGGATATGTTCAATACTCTCCTGAGAGGCAGAGGAAGGATGACATTGCAAGACTGTTACTGGTAGTAAGTGCTCATGGCTTCTAACATAGACTTATAAAATATGAATCTTTTTTTTACAGGGGTGGGGTGGGTTGTGGTCTTGGTGGATTTTTCTTTTTGATACCACTGTTGTCTTCAAGAAATAAGATTGCTCCTTCCATTTGTGCATGATGTGTTTTCAGTGCTGCTGATCAGTGCTTAGGGGAGGTTTTTCAGTTTGCTCATTTTGACCCACTAAATTTTTTATTGCGTTTTGGTAATGTAAAATGCAAGTTACTGACCTGTCCTTGATTTCCTGTCCTACTGAAGTCTTGAATTTCCTCATATTTTGAAACTCCAAAGATTTTTTTTAAACCCTCACTGTTCTTAAATTGCTGTCACTCGCTGTCTGGAGGTGTTTTTGTATTGTTGTGGTCTGTGGAAACAGTGTAAGATTTGTCTTTACCCCCAGAATATTTGTGGTGGTTGCATCCCTAAGAATGTCAGAAATCTCTTGACTGTCGTATAAAAGCTGAGTAAAGAGTACTTCTCCAATATTGCCAGTTCTTCTTCTGACAATGATCTGTTTCACAGGGTAAATTATAATGGTTTGAGAGTTCTACAGATTAGCTGGATGATATTCACTCTAACACTACTGGAGAATACAAATTACATCGTTTGAAGTGACTGTTTCCATTTTCTGCTTTCAAGGTCAATGGGTATTTTGGGCCCACTTGATACCACTTACTGAAAATTCTTTCTGAGTGGCTCACTTGCCACAGAGATAGAAGATTTGAAAAGCTGAACAGAAATGAGCACTTTGCAGAGATTCTGTATTAAATTTGAAAAGTGGTTTCCCATTAAATAAAACTTTATTTAAACACAAAATTGGGAACTGGGAATTTGCAACTCTTAATTCACTACATGAACATACTTGAGATCACCACCCTGCACTGAATTCTGGATATGTGGACATGTGCCTTCATAAATACTTAGAGAAACCAATGGGAATGCCTCTTATCTGGATACACAGAGTTTAGTTTTAGCTTCTGACAAAGGTATGCTGAATAACCTTTATAATAAATAGAGATGAAACAAAGTATTCATTATGACATTGCTTTCCTTCCAATATATGTTGAATATATTGTGTTTTCGGGTAGGAAGCCTCTAACTCCCCTGCCATGGGTGGGGATGCCACCTACAAATCAGGTTGTTCAGGGCCCCATCCAACCCAGCCTATGGTTTTAGGTTCATTTGGCATCCAGCTGGGGTCTCATTGCAAAGCAGTAATGCCAGATACAGATTCATCCTTTAGGTGCTTCCTCCTCCTTGGAGGTGAATTGAGTTTCGACTGTATAGATGCTCATTTAAACATACAAATTGGTATGAAATTTGGTAGGATGAACATATAAAGGGTACTACTTCTTTATTAACATTCATATCATCATATTATATTAAATTTAAGTTACTTTGGAAGTTCGTTATCTTAATCAGTAAAAAGACACTTTTCTGGACTAAAAGTAGTTTCATGTGTAAATAAGTTGTAGCAGGAAATTCATATGGAAGTATGTAAATAAGCTCACTTTACTTTTTGAATCAGTATTGGTGCAGGCATTTTATCTGGTTTTGCTTTGAAGGTTATCTTTGAAGCTGTCTTTGGATTTGCCAGAAGTCTACCACCACATTCCTGTATTTGATCATTTACTCTGTCAGTAGTTACACCAAAATTACTTTTGTTCTCTTTAATGGTAGCCTAATGAATAGCTTCATTATCTTGTACATGAGAAATGCCCCACTGAGATCCAAAGTAGGGATTTGGCTGGTTCTGGCTGGGTTTTGGTGTGGGGATGTATTAATCTGATATATTGCAATTCCCACCTCCTCCCAGTGAGGCAACACAGTAGCCCAGGGCTGTCTTGCGCCTCGCAGTATGAGATATTATAAGTAAATCATCTTATTCCATAAAGATTAGACAGCCCACAGAGCTCTACTGGCCAGCAGTGGGCTGCACACCAGGATCTCCCCTGGAGTAGGGATAGTGTGCCTCTTAAGCTTTCCACTCCTCAAGTTTAAGAGAATCCTCATCAGTTCCTCAGTAAACAACCTGGGAATAGAGTACTGAAACTCTGAAAGCTAACAGATAGAAAGGATCAATTGAGGCTATATGAACCTTTAGACATCAACCATTGACCAGCTCCAGGACTGTCTGCATCCATCTACTTGTGGTCTCCTCTCTGAGAAGGTATTTAGAACACAAGGGGTCCTTTCTGACCCTCATGGATCAAAGGCAGGGTCTTCCAGACAGTTTTGTCTGACCCTGGGCTTTATGCAGTAAATACTTGTGTACCCTGCTGATGCCATAATGATTTTTGTCTTTTCTTTTATACCCCTGTTATACCTTTCTGCAACTTCTATATTTTCAGTGCTTTTTGCCTACATTCTTAAACTTGTTTGTTAAGCCAAGAGACTAAACATTTTAAAAGCTTCGTAGTTAAGGTGCCAAGGTGCCCAAACCCCAAGGTCCTCTCCAGAACACATTTTGTAAACTAAGATAAAACCATCCAGGGGAAGGTTCCTTGGGAGGGGGGACTCATTTGAGCCTCTCATTGGGGAATATTTGATAAATATGCTAATTAGTAAGACCTGGAATGTAAGACCAAATCAAGGAGAGAGAGATTTGACAGTGGTGATGGTGGGGTGCACAGAAGTGTATTCGACCTGTTCGTGGTGCACCTAAGGATCCTTACAATAAATACCAAGGTAAAACCCTTTTTCCCCTTCTAACCGTGTTCGCCTCTTGATTTTTAAGACTAGGAAAGGCATCACTGCCATCAAATCTTGTTAAACCAGTACTGCCTTTACCATTGAAGGCTGTTAATTCACTGTCTTATATCAATCAAATATACCAATGCTTCTCTCTTGTGAGTGAAGTACATCACTCTTTATGCAATTCTTCTCTGCAGGAAGATGAATACGGACTAGGAAATGTAAGGAGCTGTTTTCGGTAGCCCAAGGATGACTGTGGTAGAAAGAGGGAAAGGAAAGGAGGTGTCCAGATTCTTAAGCATAACTTTAATGATTTCATGTACTCCTAAAATGTGGATAGATATTTCTTTGGAGAAAAACCAAAACTGGCAGGATTTTGACTGAAAAAAATAATTATGGATCTTAAGAACTGCCTGATATATGCCTGTATATAAAGGTCATTCAGGAACAGTACAGAAACGGGAGCAGGAATTCAATGAGGGTGCAGATTCATGACAGAAAGTCATGACCCTTTCATGCCTAGCAGAGTAGAGGATAATGGATTTCTTGTGGTGAAAGCCACGATGCCCAGTGGAATAGGTAGTGGTGTGCTGCCCTGCCATGCCATTTGTAATGCTTGTTGTGGTTTCAGTGAAGGCAGCTCTTTTAGCTTCTCTGTAAATGTGAGCACTGTTTCAAAGGGTAATAGTGCAAGGATTTGTTCCCCCCATGCCGTGGAAAAGGAGAATGTAGGAAGCAGTCAGTGTGCAAACAGTGCATTGGTAAATATAAAAACCAGATGCGCATTGCAAATGTGTGTAATAAATAAAATGTAGTCTTAATATCCATCTCTTGTCCCAAGTCTGCACTGTTCTTTTCCTCCATTTGACTCAGTGTGCTGGTTTATTTTTTCAGTATTTAATTTTGGTTTTTTTCAGATTTTTATCATATTTATGGGTGCAGATTTTTTCAGTCCTTAGTCTGAAAACAGGTGAAAAAGCAAATTTTCACTTATTTGACCATGAATTATTGGGAGATGTTCAGTTAAATTTTGTTTCATTTGTCAGTAAACTTAAATATTATCTTGATCTGCGAAGTACTGTGCAACTGTAGAGTATATGGGTAAATTAAAGAAAAATTGCTGTATTCTGGATTTTGGAATTTCCAAAACTGGTCCAGGCAGAATTTAAATTAAAAATTAAAATAAATCACAGAATATTTTGAGTCTGAAGGGATTCACAAGGACCATCGAGTCCAACTCTTAAGTGAATGATCCATATTGGGATCAAACCCACAACCTTGGTGTTATCAGCACCATGCTCCAACCAACTGAGATCATCTCAGAGGTCAAAATAATTAAAAATGTGGCATACGTATGCAGAATAATTCCTGTCACCATCCCAAACCTATGTAGTATATGGTTATCACAGATTAAAATAAATTCCCTGCATAAGAATTCCTTCAGTAGGAATGGAAGCTTTGCTTTAATAATGTTTAGTCTTTGATTATATCTGTAGATTTTTCAAAACAAGGGTTCTAATATTTCACCAAAGTCTAATTTCATATTCCCAGATCAGCTGAGTAACTCATTTTCAGCCTTCTCCAAGGTGAATTTTGTGCAAGTTTTAACCTGCATGCATTTTTGATACATGTGGAAATTGACTTTCATTTCCTGCATGCCTAAAATAATTCCGTGTCTTGTTAGATTAATGCCATACATCATATTTACCTTAATAAGTTAAGAAAATGTCTTCAGAGATGTCTCCCTTAGAGCTAAAACTGGAATTGGGTCTTAAAGATTAATCAGTGGGTAACTTGCATTACATAAGGGGGAAATACAGGCGGGAAATAATCACGTTTAAAAGAGCATAGTTATTCCTTTCTGTGATGTATTTTCATATGTTAATAATTTTTTTATTTCTAACTTGGATAATTGCCACTGGGACCAGCACATGATGTCTATTTTTGGTTTTTTCAGCAAATATTGAATTTAAACCCAATCAAAAACCTCTTAATCTGTCACCTTTTAGGATTTCCTGATCTGGCCTGCAGTTGTGTTAAATAACATGAATGCCAGTGGTGCAGACCAGGTGGCTGATTTTACCCAAATACTTTTTACAATAATTTTTCATTGCTTTGGGTTTTCTTTATTTTATTTTCTCTAGTTGTAAATATGGGTATATAACCCAATGGTACCCTCTCAGCCTGTGTCATGATTCTTATGGGAAGCAGTAAAGGAAAAGACACTCTAAAGAATGGAGACGTGGAACTCAATGGAAGTTAAAATTTTGAACATTGAATGTAAGTAATTTCAACAAAATCAACAGGCTTGAAAGCATGAGCTCATATTAAATACATGATATGAATGCACGGAAGACAGAGGTTCTGGTGAGTTTCATTCTCTCACTAATTAATTAAGGTTAAGAACCATAATCCTCACCCCGTGAGCTAAAGTTTAAGCGCAGCCTAACTCCCAGTTGAAATGAAGAGCTAGAAATTTATGGGTTAAATTTACACCAGTAAAGGCTCATGGATTCGATGTATTTTGTTAAACTTTTGTCTTAGTTCCAGTTCAGATCTGCAGTACAGAAACTCCTACAGAAGGGAGTTCTGCCTGATTATTGGTACTTAATAACCTCCCATGCTTTCCTTAAGGGTTCACCTGAATTCAGCCTGTGAGACCCACACTGCCTGGCCAGAAGGAAGAAAAATGAGTAAACATTTTCAGCAGCTCTTGTAATGCTGTACTGTCAAAAACCATAATCAGCATTTTCCAGTTTGGCACATGGAACCCAGCGCTCAACATGCTTACCTGCAGTTACTGTTGGAATGCTGGCATGTGTTTAGGTGGGAGATGTCTCTTGCTGTACCTTCACATCCAAGTTTCCACTGCATGAATGGAAACTTCAGGGAAACTAAGGTCACAAGGAAAAGTTGTATCCTTGGCAAGGAAACTCCTTGGGTTTTCAGAGGTCAGAGATTAAATTCTGGTACTTAGATACTAACTGAAGAGAACATCCTTATTTGGGATGTTAATTAGATGTTTAATCCCACCTTTATAACCATCTGCTTGTCTTTATCCAGATGTGAAGAACTTGCATGATTACCATACTGTTCTATTACTGAACTGGTTTGTGTTAATAACCTTGCCTAAAATATATCTGTCTGATGCTGTGCTCACATCTGCAGACTTGGTGGTATTCATTTGACTGTGGTGATATTCTGACATATGTTTGCTTGTCCACTGCATGCTTATGACGCTATCAGTGAGATAAATTTAACTTCCCTTGCAAAACTAGTGCATGAGGGGGATGCTCTCCATCAGACTTGGATTTTATCTGCAAGTTGAAAAGAATAAGAATGTTGCACTTAAAAGCACTGTTTGCCTTCTCAAAGGGCTGCAGGAAGCCTCTGTTGAAATTGTGAAGCTTTTCAAACAGCTTTTTAAAGGTTTTGTGTGTGAGAGAGAGGACTTTGTCCTCCTGTTTCCTTTATGTAAAAAGCAGGCCATGTAAAACAGGGAAAAATGCTTTAAAAGTTTTACTGTAATATATTTCTTTGCCTAGGAGGATGGAGGACTTTATACTTTTTGTTTTGCGCCTTTATCATTCACAATATGTTCCCTGGTCCTTGGGCTCTGTCAGAGGGAGTGGTGACGTTCTTGAGATGCATCCTGCCAGGGCTGGGTCAGATGGTTAATAGCCTCAGACTGGGGAAACCATGCTGCCTGTTTCTCATACCTGTTTTGCATTTATATGAGCCATTGTTCTGTGTGGCTGAAAGAAGAGCCCCAGCTGAAAAATACCTCACTTCCAAAGCATTCAAGCAGTTTTAAACAAGCATTTGGCTGGTTTTCAGACTGTTTCCTGCTGTAATTTCTGCCCTTCAGGGAAGGTAGAAGGTTCTCCTGTATAATTATAGCTGTCATTTTGCAGCAATCCAAGGATAACTATGGGGGGGGGAAATCTTTTCCACAGAATACATATAAAAGGAAATGTATATTGAAATAGATATGTGTAGCAGCTATTTTTTTTTCTCTGAACTTTCTGAAGAAATACCAATATAATTTGGAAAATATTACATGAAATTAGAATAATATGATGTGTGTTCATACAGTGTTTCCTAAGGGATCCCTGCCAAATTATACTGTGCAATTACAGGTTTATTCATTCTAGAATAAAACTTTAGAATTGCTAATCTACCAGTCTCCATTAGAAACTGGTAATATATTTTGTTTATTTTATGATTACATATGACAGATATTTTGCAAGGACAGCATGACTTCCAATTATTCACAACCCCTGAACAGATGAAGGAGTCGAAGACTGTTAAAAGCCATGGAATGAAGAGCTTCTGGCAGGGAAAGAGATGTTTTTCTGAATATAAAATTTATCAGTGATGAAAAAAGATTCTGTGCACTGCATTTAGAAGTCGAGAGTGGTTTATAGTGGTAAATACTTTTACCTATTCCAGAACTGACTTGGGTCTAAAGCTGGGAGCTTTCTTTCTGCGTTAGACCACCTTGTTTGTTATGACAAAACAATTATGACATCAAAAAGGAATTCCCACCTCCCCCACCCTCCGCCCCAGGATACAAGAAAGCAACCTTTGATTTAGCTTGTATTGCTTTTCTGTGATCGTCAGTTCAAAGCATTTTTTTCTGATCAGCTAAGATTTCTTAACCATCTATGGACTGCAGTTGATTAATCTTGTCATCAGGCCTTACCCCACCTGTAGTCGTAACAATGTTATGTAGGAAATGACTTTGAGTAGTAGCAGTGAATGGCATTCAGATCTGGTTTGAGTACCTGTCAGAATATGTGTCATTGTGGGCAGTGGGGAAAGAAGAAGGCCTTCCTTCAAAAGTTGGTTCGAAGCACTTACATTTCTATTTGAAATATACCTTGGAGAGATGATCTTTGGCAGCATTAACTAGGGCTGCTAGTCTCTTAATCAAGCAGTATCAGTACCCTCTGATAGCTTGCAGAAATTATTTCAAAAACAAAGTTTATGCAGGAGAGAAGTTATTGGGCAGAAGTTGGGCTTGCAGAGTACTTGAGAGGAACATCTCAGTCCTTGTGCCAAAACTGTGTTTGAATTTGGGTTTTTTACCATTCATCTTCATGTCACTAGTGATTTATTGCATGCAATGAGCACCAGTTAACTTATCTTCAGCATACAGTGTATATATGAAATTCCCTGGAGTTGTCTCCAAAGAGAATGATTGGGTATGATTTTGAGGTGTTGAGGGGAGTGAAGCTGAAAATCATGGAGAGGGATCATGGATATAGTGGGTATAAGAATGACTACTTCAGCAGGACTATCTCATAGTTCCATAAAAATTTTTTAAAAAGTTGAAAGGTCAGTATTAGACTAAGTATGGAGAGAGAATCATGTCAGTTCCCCTGTAAGTTTTTTAATTGTTTTCTGCCAGTGCATGCTCATGCTGTCCCAAGAATTTGGGTGAGCCCTTGAAAGCAAGCAGCAGCATGCAGGTGGAAATTTTTATCCTTTAGCTGAATCATGGCGAGTTTCATCATGTCTTAGTCTGCTGCAGATTCCAGGCAGCTCTGTCTTCATAGCAGCAGCTTCTGAAGAGAAGCAAGCTTGTTTGTTTGGTATGGCAGGTGTGCACCACTACCTTCTGAAATATCTCTGAGGGAAGAGAAAGGAATGGTGAACTCTTAACACAGTGCTATTACAATCACTAATCTCTTTAGGATAAACAGATAAGAGGAAAGATAATGTACATACAGAGAACAATGCTTTGAGAATACAGTTCATCCCAACCTGTCTTTTTTATTCGTGCTAGTGGTTACAGTCACCACCAAAGCTACAATTCTCACATGCAGATCCATTGGCTCACAAAACAACGGAAAATAGAGCAAAAGTGAGTTTCCTGCCTATTTGTTTCCAGACTTGTCTTCAAAATGCTTCACCTCAAGATGCAGCTTTATAGTCAGTTTATACACATGTTCATTTGGTCCACAGAATTTAAATTCTATATCATGCTGGCTACTCTCTCTCCCTAAGGGTGCAGTGGAAGAACAGATAACTGATTTTAAATAACAGTACAAGGGTGTTGGTGCAATTTCCTACAACAATGTAGTCTGAGACTAAAATATTCACTGAAAAGCTGTTTTGCATTGTAAGAATATCAATATGCATGCCTAATACAAATCTGAAAAAAATTGGTCTTCGTTCCATGCAGGCTTTTATAAAGTAGTATGGCTCTGAGTTATTTGGAGGAACTTCAAAGAAGCCTATCATATTTGTAAAATATGTGTCTTTATATATTTTAAACTTTATTTGATAATTTACTATGTGATCTTTTCCAATTGTTATCTTCTTCCTCTGCTTTCTAGGAAGCTGTTGAATTCAGAACAAAGGTGTTAATTGGTGGCAACTTGAAGGTAGAGTTTATATTGTAGTAATTCAACTTTATTTGGTCTTGAAAGGAGTCACACTATGTTCTCAGGCTGCAGGAGGTCAGAATTTCCTGTCTTAACTTCTCAAATATGGTTCGGAGAAAAAATACTGTGAGGAATGGTAGGATCCTGATAATAATCTGAATATTCCTTAATTGTTTATCAAATTCATACTTTTCATCTCTGTTTTGGCCTAGCAGGAAATAATTTATTTTAGACTTCATTAGAGAAGTTTGGGGAAGCAAAGGATTGGATATTATGTTTCATTGAGAGAATGTTTGTGTAGAGCACTTAAAAGGAATGTAAGGTGCTCGCTGGGTAGTCCCTTTGGGAGAGGAAACTGTTGACAAGTGCTTTTCCACAGGGGTCCATTTTGTGATTGGTGTTCTAGAGAATCACGTCATAAATTTACATGAAGTGTCACTCTCTGTGTATTTTCAGGCCACCAAGCAAAGAGCCATGTCATGTATTACATTTGATTTTTGAACTGCAAGGTGTGTTGGTCTTGCCAACTGGCAGCACTTATTTGTTTATTTATTTAATTAATTTTATTTTTTTGTAGCTTGTAACAGGTACCTTTTCACTGTCTTTTGTATGGTACTGCATCACAGTGGGATTCTCTATAGCTTGGTCTTCTTTCCTCCACATTTCCCTTTCACATTTGTGTTATGTCTATTCATCTATTTTCTGTCATTTTTTCTCTTTCCCACTGCTCTTAATCCTTGTAGAATTCAGCAGTCTTTGTTTCCTGTGGTCTCTCAGAGCCTGGAGCAGGACCACTGAAGATGATGGAGATGTTTGCATTGAATTCAGTGAGAACAACTGAAAACTGAAGCTGTGACTGTACAAAGGGATGTGTCACGAGACAACATCTTTGGGTCTTGGTGATACCCAGTTCATGGCATCTCCTGCCTGAAATCCAGATCTCGTGAGGGACTGTTTTGCAGGCAGCTGCTAATAGTTCCACTGGATGGTTTGGGCAAACACAAGAAACTGTGAGGGCGTACCAGATTCTGTGAAACTTTTAAATTGACCTCAGTCTCCTGGTACTTAATGTCTGGACGCCTCCATGAAGACAGGTAGATGACAAAGAATCCTGTACCTATAAAAAAAAAAATCAAACAAAACACTTAAGTTGATGTCAAAGGTTGATGTCAGTGAAAAATGTTGCAAATTTCAGAATGCAACCATGTTGGATTTTTAGCTAGTGGGAATCAATGAAGTATCACTGATTTCTAAAGGGCTAAGAATTTTCACCCACTGAAGTTTTGTGATAAGATCAGCATTTATATAACACCTTCTGAATGTTTGGTTTGCACTGAAGGAAGAACAAACAGCTTCACCCTGTGTTCAAAAAGAATTTCCATAGTATTATCATAGTATCACCCAAATCATCAACTGGTTTGAAAATCTAATAATTTTTTGTAATCCAGGAGAGTAATTTAAAGCTATAAATTAGTAACTTTGTAAACAGTTAATAAGTGTAGGTCCTGAGATATCCTGAAACAAACAGCCTTTACAAAAACAAAACAAAAAAAAAAACCAAAAACCCAAACAACCCCTCTACCATAACTGCAGTTTTATTGCTGTTAGAATTGTGTGGTTTCTCAGATTGGTTGACTATCAATTGTTGATGTTTTTGTTATGGAATTTCTCTTTTGTCACTTGCATTCTTTTTCCCTCTGCTTTTTTTTCTCCTTTTATGAAGAAGGAAAGTAAAAGAACCATAATGTTTGAGACAATTAAGTAAACCACCTACAGCTAGTATAGACAATGTTGAGAAGTTAGTCACAAAATGAGAGGGAACTTGCTCAAAAAATGGAGGTTAAATCTCCCTGGGTATCAGAAAAGAGCTGGATGAGGTCACAGATCACAGATATCTAGGACAAGGCTGTGTTTAATTCAGAAAGAAAAAAAAAAAAAACGGGTTTGTTGAAATCTGTTTGAGTCCAAATCTGGAAAACTATTTTTACCATTTGTCTTCCAGTGTGTTTCTCCTCCATGCCTTTCCCCTTGTACCACGCTAGTCTGGCAGCCCAGAATACATTTGAAATGCCTTCCCTTACGGTCTGAAATGATAGCTTTTATTTCAGGACTTGGCTTATTATTTGATCCTATAACCCCCTAAGGCCAGTATTAGCAGTTGGTGTCAGGAAATCCCAATTCCCAGTGCCAAGGGGTTAATTGCTTTTTACCGTTTGATCTTTTTCTGCCCACTTTATATTCTACCTGACCCTGTTACCAGCTATAGGAGGTACACATACTTTTCTTTGCTGGCCTACTTCCTGAATCTCCCCATAGTTTTCCTCACTGCTTTCTTGCCAATTACATTACATATTTCTCAACCAAAAAATTGCAGTTGACCTGAATTTTTCCTTCTTATGCTATCCAATTTTCCTGGCAGAAAAGGTGCAGTGTGCTGTTATTGTATTTCTAGGAACTGAGATAGATAGGATGGGCACGTGATATATAATAAAGAAAAAAATATTGAATATATATATAGACTTATGAAATTAGACTGCTGATGTGTTAGATTTGGAGAGTTTTGCTGCATAAAAGTAATTTTTATGTCTTTTTAAAAAATAAAGCTAATGTATGGGGGATGGGGGAGGAAGAAACCCTCAAAACTAAATAAAGACATCTCAGATTTTATTGCTAAGTTAAATAATCTTATAATCAAGCAAAATATGATCAAATTTGTCAGAAATATTTCCCATGTCAAGGCTTACCCTACATTCATTTAGTTTTTTTTTTGTTGTTACCAGGTTACAAACATAATACCTGAATTTCTTTAGGGATACTTGTTTTAAGATAGTAATTTTATTTATGTTTTCTTCATATTCCAGAAGGTTAGCAGTCAAGCTGATATAATGCCATAGCAATTTTTGAAATCTTGTTGTCAAGAATGTTTGAAATGTCAGTTGTCAGAAACTGACATTTTTGTGGCATACATTAATTTCCTTAAGAAAGTGAGAAAATACTCAAAATAACTGAGAAAATTTATGAAAACCTCTCACCATAGATTTTAATGGCAATAACTCTGATAAATACTTGTCTTCCATAATTTCACTGTCTCTGAAACTATAATGTGCTACTCCAACTTTCAGATTTTTTAAATAACTATGTCACTAGTAAGGTAAACCAACATAAACAGAGAGAAAACTTGAATAGTGCATCCACATTGGATGGTCAATATCAGGTTTTTAGTATGGAAAAAAAAAAAAAAAGCAGTTTAGATGGAGAAAAACAGTTCTACCAGCATTAAAAGTTACACAGATTCCAGTGTATCTGTATCTCATGATAAATTGGTCTCAATTTTCGATTTTCCCTCCAGCTTGTGATTTTATTAAATATTTTCCATGATGTTTATCTGGTCTGACAGAATTGGAACTCACGCATCAAGATTTTTCCTTCAGCAAGGTGCTTAGGTCTTGTCACTAGTCTTTCAGGCTACCTGTTTTTCACAACAGCAGAAGATATTTGATTCTCTTGAAAACCTTAGTGATATTTGGTTTTGATAAAAATATGTTGCCAAGTTAATAAACGATTTTTTGAATGGAAGTGAAATGCAGAGAAAGAAACGTTTGTAAACCTAGTGTGGTCATGTGAGATTTACTGACTTCAGAAAATAGATTAAAATTAAGAGTAAAGTTCTAGCTTTTGTGGATCCTGATGTGTTTAAAAGCTTAGCTGAATTGTGATGGTTCTTTGAAGCATATTCAGTAACACTGTGCAGGTCTTTCAAAATGTAACTTGAAGCAAAGTTTACATGCTCTTGAATTTTAGTATGAAGATAAAAACCTGCAAAGGTAATTCGAAAATCCACATGGGAGTTACAAACTTCACAGACCTTTTTGCTGGTGGATTTTGTCTATTTGGAGTTAATTTATCTCCTCCTCAGCTAAAATTTCCTTCCTCTGCAGGAAAGGAGCTAATGCTTTATCACCTCAGAAGAGGCTGCTGTTTTCATGCTGGCATTTGCCGCTGCAAGGATGGAGCCTCTTTCAGTGATGCAATTGCCTGTTCTCTCCTCAGTGCTGAGCTTTCTTCCAGCTCTTGTCGAGTGGTCAGGGTATGTAGATTCTTACTCCTATATTCAGGTGCTTCTGTGCCAGATCCTCCTAACTCTGGGACTGAATATTTGGTTAAAGAGCATATAGCCCTTATAGGGATTTAGGAATTTCATCAAGTTTGCATAATGTCTACAGCACTTTCTTGCTTTCAGAGATGAGATACTACATAGGAGGGACCTTTCCATTGTGGCTGCTTCACAGTCTGAGCCTGAAGGAAGAAGAGGGATCTTAATTGACACATACCGTGCCATAAATCAGCCTCTCCTGATGAGAGAGGACTTTAAGAGTCCTTGCAAGGAGTTCGGTAGACGGACAAGGCAAACTCGCAGTAATTGCTTCTTCAGATAGTTGTTTATTTTAGTGTTACCAGCTACTAGCGTAGAAAAGACACAGCAGAGCAGAGCATGGCAAGAGAAAGCAAGAAAAAGGCCCCTTATCAAGATTTCACAGCTCTTTAAAGGTAAACTAACCAATAAAGACTTGAAACGACAGATATTTTTACTTCTCCTCCAATGTTCAGTAAATCACTCTGACACGCAGGCCGGAACTGCGGAACTTTTCATCCAATCATCCTAAACTACTTTTGCTGCAAAATATGGGGGACTAGAAGAAGAAAGGAGGTTAAAAACTACAAGGTCTCCTCCATCTTGGAACTTTTACTATTTATCTAGTCACTACATTAACAAACCTAAAACTTCTAAATTCTTCACCCTGTGACATCCTTACATCATATTCTATCACCTAGTTCACACCTGTGCAGATTTTAATTCTTCCCAGAGAGTAGGCAGTTTTCTCCATGGATAAAGGTCAAAACCAGCATTGTGCGGGGGGGGGGGGGTAGGTTCTTCAAAACAGGCAGAGAAATATTACCTGCACTCTGAATTCCCACATTAATGTGGGTGGGATGGCCTGGTCCTGCCAGTCCTTGTTTTTATTGTCTCTCAGGATGTTGCATGAGGAAAGTCAGAACTGGCTTCTCACTAACCAAAAAGGAATAATGAAAATAAAGTACAGCATTAGTAGATATGTTTACTATTTTCCATAGAAGCTCATCATAGAGTCTGGAATAGACTCCTTTCATGTGAAAGCAAAAAAACACTGGTCCCATCTAACAGCCATTTCTGGCAGCCCACAGGAAATAGTACCCCATGAATTTATTTATATTTAAGACAATATAATCCCCAACTTAAAAATGTTTTCAGTTTGGCTGCCTTAGCAATGGATCAGGAATCAGGCTTCTACTACCTTTCTCATCCATTATCCAGTTTTTATCTTGGTACACAATGATAACTAGCCTAATTTCCTTTAGGCTCCTATAGGTTTTGCTGTTAGGAAAGTGCAATTGCTGTATCTTGAGATCCTTTGTGGATGTCAGAATGTTTTTCCCTCAAAATGCAAAGAAAAGAACAATTGGTAAAAAAAATGAGGAAAATAGAAATGTTTCAGTTCTACTTCTTGATGCAATATTTCATATCTTTCATGTTGACTTAGCTCAGCAAAATTCTTTATTGAATTTCTTTTCCAATGGGCAAACTTAAGACTGCATTTTCTAGAAATTGTTTTAAACTGGCCTGAAATGTTGCAACAAAAGTTATAGTGAAGAGATCTTTTGGACTGACAAAGCCAAAACACAGAAAGTGCAATAGTGAGTTAGTTTGCCAGAAATGTCTTGCTGAGTCCCCAGGTTGTTTTTCCAGTGGCATGTTAAGAAAGGGTTATCAGAGGTGGGTATCTGTGACACTGGGCTTCTGACTCTTAGCTAAACCACAGCTACCAATAGATCTATGGTGAACTATCCTCTAAATAAATGGCAACAATTCTGAGCCACTGAATGACCTAGTTTGCTCATCTCTTTAGCCTTCATAGGAGTAAACAATACAGAAATCACTACTGGCTTGAGCAAAAGGGTAGGTGAGATGCACTCCTCTGCATGTTTAATCTGCTCTTCTGACTACTTCCTTGAACCTTGCTAAAAAAGGGTTTTGATTAATTATTTACTTTTGCCATACCAGCAGATTGCAAGCTACAAGATCAAGGTACTTATCAAAATCTCTGACTTCCTGTGTGCTTGAAAGCCAAGGACAAACCTATGTGATTTCCATGGACTACAAACCTCTCTATTGTGTGCCACATTTACACTGTCAAGCTATTACCTGAAGTGTCTTGTAGCTATTCCGCATTTAAACTTGACTTTGACCTTTTATTATTTTCATTCCCATGACCTCTTTTCCCCTCTTGTCCAATTTGAAGGATGTCATATCTGTCTGGCACCAAATTGTGCCAGTACTCGGGAGCCTGAGTAAATGTTACAAAGTAAGAGCAGCTAATTAAAAATCTGTAGTGTTGACATCTGTTTAATATATGCAATACTTCCAGAATTTGGTAGCAGACCACCTTACAGTAGCAAGGGTCTAAGTCAGACTGTTTAAATAAAGTAATAATGAAGTACAGTGATATGGTTGTAAACTTGGAACTGTTCCAAATGGGGTAATAAAGTGTGCTAATTGGTTCTGAGAATTGGAATGCCGTAAAAGTCAAATTTTACAGCAGTGACTATTATACAGTGGAATTAACTTGGCTACTCTAGAGGTTTAAAAATATACCTAGCCATTAAGAGACAAAGTCACAAGATTATAGGGATTTTACTCAACTAACAGAGATTGACAAGTCCATTTCCATTGTTGAAAATTAAGATAATAAGAACATCCTAATTAACTTATTTAGTTAAACGAGGGGTATGTACAATGGTATTTGGTTCAACAAATTAGTAGTACCTACAAGCTTGATGAGGTAACATGCTGGAACACTACCTAAAACTTAACTAATCATTTGAGTCACTTGAAATATATGTAATTATTTGTTCTACCATTATTCAGTCAAAATTACAGAACAACTTAAATTCTTTAAATTCATTAAATTAACAAGAAGTACAGAGATTGTGGCTTTGACAGTGTTGAAACAGCCATAATATTTAAGACTATAGAACACAAGTGAAATAATTTAGTACCAAAGTAGTGATCTCAATGAAATGCATCACAAATGTCATAGCTATTTAATATATTTATGTAAATTTTAAACCAAAAGCAACTGCTAAAGGGTTTCTACTTCAGGGTCTGCTGTTACTTGAGGCTCTCCATATTCTGTAGCAAAAACCTCTCAATCCATTCAAACCATTTTTCTACTAAAGTTTGGTTGGTTTTTTTTAATATTCCTGGGTGTTGATATGATATCTTATTGCAACTTAATGAAAATGTCACCCTTTATGCAATGTTTTCTGGATCTCAAAGGTAATGATTACTGGCATCTGAAAACAAACCAAGTGAGTAAGTCATGGTTGTGGCAATCCAGTGCAGCAGCCCTTGCAGCTCAGATCACTGCCTGCCCCTGCCTTTTCTGACAGTGGGGAATACAGACTCAGAAGGAAAATGCAAAATACCTTTTACTGGATAATTATGCTAAAAGTGGTACACAGAGAGCAGAACAAAGGGAGCATTTGGTCCCTCCCCTGTTATTCTCTGAGTCTATTCTAATCTGCACTAATTCTCTAACATGAAATGCAGTGTTAGTAGTTTAAATAAACCCAGCTGTGCTCTGTCCAGTCTGTCCTGGTGGGTGGGTCAATGGTATGTGTTGGAACAAAAATTTGATGGACCTTGTAGGATCTCTTTCCTGCAGGGGCATCTGCTACTAATAACCAGTTTCTGAACATGAAGAACCTGCCAGGTATGGAGAAAATACCTGCTGGAGAGAGAAGAATAGGACGGAGTAGATGCAAGCAAGAAGATATTTTTCTTTAAATCCCTGAATTCTCCATATCTGAAGTAAAATGATTTAGAAGAATAGAATTTAAAAGACGAGGTATGAAGTTTAAAAAGAGACAGACATTGTATGCAGTTGTCTTCTTCAGCTGTACTGAGGCAAATGAGAAGATAACTGCAATAGACAATTTCCATTAATAATTCAATTGGAAGCAGGTGCAACAGTATTTAAACTGCACAAAGATTATGTTAGTTTAGTATCAATCAACAGCTGTGGAGTAATTGCCCTTTTAAAATGAAGTTATGAAATTGTTGGCAACAATAACAGTAACCCAAATCTATGACAATGTTACTAATTTGATACTTGGATCACCATCAGATGCTCAGAAGAGCAGGTTTTCCATTGATAACAGGATTTGTGGAGAGCTTTGTTGCAAACAAGTTGTTGTAGAAATGATCAGGTAATAAAATGTATTGATTTAGTCTGTTAAATTTAGATGAAACTTATATTTTCAATGTACTCAACTGTCAGCACAATATGATGTGAGAGGAAATCTTATGCTTGGGACATTTATTTTTCAAAGAAAATATTTTCATTTAAACATTGCAGAACCAAATATAGGCATTGTAAGAGGAATGTGATTGATACCAGATTTACTCCTTCCATGAATGAAAACGTACACAAGGTACAAAATCAGTTGGTTATTTTCAAACTTTTAACTAAATAACCCCTCTTTATACTGTATTTTTCAGCAGCTTCATTTCAGATAATTGTCCTGCAAATTAAATTCCATAGTTTTGAAGAAAAGGTTGGTGGGAATACATCTCTGTTGCAAAGAAGTGACATCTCTTCTCTTCTTTCTCATCTCTTTTTATTTTCTATCCCCCACTTTCGTTTTTGTTTTCCTCTCAGGCTACAGATATAGTGCAGAATAGTGATGAGGGAAAATTCAGCATAAATCCAGACAGTTATTTGCAGATAACTGCTTTGGTCTCTAATCAGCCAAAGTGTGCCTATTTTCAGGAGAGAAATTGACTCTATTCCATCCTCTGTAGCTTCCATATGAGCCAATATCTGTTCTCTCTTTTTTTTTTTTTTTTCAAAAGCACCTCTTGGTGTTGTGTTCTCTTCCATCATGAGAGTATAGCATCTCTTGTTTCTAGTTCTCTCTCTTTTCTGCTTAAGATATTTAAGTTTATGAAAGTTTAAGGATTCAGGGCAGCTGCTACAACTGCAAAGATCATGCATATACCTTGCACTTGCCTTCAAACAATATTTCACAAAGATAAAATAGTTCAGACTATGAAGAGGTATTAAAATGGGGATCTGTGCTCTTATCTGTTACGTACCACAAGTCAGTTTGGAAAGCTGGTTGGTTGTAGCATCAAAGTGCTTGCATCAAGATAACTCTGGAAACCATTTTTGATGTTCATGAGATTGTTTATCTAAATAATCTCATCAGATGTATTATAAATGCCAGTTATTTTCTGAAACAAATGAACCTTACTTCTGTGCTGCAGAGCCTCTAATGCTGTATGACAGTGGATTAATCACTTCACCTCACCTTTAAATCAATTTTCCTTCTGAAATACTATTTTTGATAGCTTTATGGAGAATAGCTGGCAAACACTTGAACAGGATTTGACCAGAAGGGCTTTAAAAATCCATTAGTAGCCATGTGTGCTGACATAAGTAAGAAAACCCACTCAGTTATTTTCACCAGCCCATCATGAAGAATTTCATGATCTGTAATGCCAAGATGGGCCTCTACCATTACCAGCCCTTGTGTGTAATCCATGTGAGTGGGTCAGTTTCAGCTGGTCTTGTTATGCAAGTGGACATTGGCTGCATGTCCTGTGTGAGGTGTTGGGTTTGCTGTACACAAGTAGCAGATCAGATGAGGATTATTGTATTCACCATTAGACCTTCTGATGTGGACAGGCTTATATATTTTAAGAACCTCTTGGTCATAAGAACCCAAAGAGGATAAAAAAAAAATTAATAATAAAAAGGCTTCTGCAATACAAACTTTGCTAAGAGGGAATATGACTCCTGCTGGGGCACTGCAGTTGGAAAGCACAAGCTTTGTCACAGTTCCCAAGATGTGCTCCGGCTGCAGACAGGGCAGGATTGGTACCATTCATTTTCCTGCTAATAATGGATTCTCTTCCTTTTTGATTACAGCATTCTAATAGCTGAAAATGCAGCCTGACTCAATACTGACCCGACTGATCTCACAGTAAGACAACTTGTTAGGAACTCAGCTGAGAGAATCTGAGAATTAAATTCTTTAGGCTACAAAAATGCATTAGGACTGGACCAAATAGCATCATTCCTCTTTCCAGGCTTACAGCTACTACACAGCAAGTAAGGATCTAGTATGTGTAAGCAGCTGGAGAGGTTAAGGGGGAATCAGAAGAAACAAATAAACAACTTTTTTTCCCTTCATTTCTCAGACCCTCCTGAATCTCACTTTACTGTAGAGAAAATACCCTGCCTAGTCTACTTCTCTACCTGCCTAGAGGCCTTTGCTGCCCCCCGATGTTTCCTTTACTTTTTCAAATGTATAAAATGAAGGTTGAAGATAATTTTTCCCAGTCTACGGGTCTTTTCTATGCATTTCTCCAGTGTCAAGTGCAGCAGAACTCCTGTCTCAGTTAAGGTCTGTGTGTGTTAATATCATCTGTAAGTTTTAAATCAACCTCTAAATGAATTGCTTCCTAGAAAAACCTCTCTGTCCTCTAATGCAGTTAAAAATAGGGATAATATGTTGATAGATTTTCATAATATTTTTCTACTTCAGGATGCATGTTTTCGTGTAAGTACTGTGAGACACTATAAACTTACACATTTCTGCCTAATTCCTAAATTACACTCAAAAACCCACCTAACAGACCCTCTTTCATAAGATGATTCAGTTTGTCACCACAAAAAAACACCCAGAATTTGCAATGTACTGCCCTGAATCTTTCCATGAGAAACAGCAGGACAGAGTAACTACAGCTGGCAGATGCTCAGTTATTATGGTATTTTGATGAAGTAAATAAGAGTAACAGTTTTAGCAGTCAAGATTTCATTCTACAGGCTTTAAATGCTCTGCAGGTAATTACTACATCTACCTGTCAGCAAGGGTGTGATGTGATGAAACACTTAATTTACAGAAGAGGTTTGTGCGTTCCTCCAGAAGATTTCAAGAATGAAGATACAGGAAGAAAAAGCTGTCTTTGCACAAAAATGGATGTTGAATCTTCTTTCCTATTTCTCTTGGGATGGTTTGTAGACCAGCTTGTAGAGATCACTACTGCTTTGCAGCTGTTATGATGATTGAAATAGGTGCATTTCTGAATGGCAGGTCCTAGACAGTTGGGTGTTAATTTTCATGGGCTTTCTAGTTACACAGGATAGCACTGATGCAAAAAAAAAAAAAAAACCACAAACCAAAGCAAAGCAAAACAAAAAAAAACCCCCCCCCCCCCCCCCCCCCCCCGAAAAAGAACCTGAATAAGATTTACAAGTACCTTAAAATTCAAATGTGGAAAAATCCTACTTACTTACAGTTCTGATTTTCGAAGACACTGTTTTTTGAGCAAATACACATGTGGTATTCCTGTGAAGAAAGCATAACTACAAATGGCAATGTTTATTGTCTCAAATTCTGAGCAAATGCTCAAAGGATAAATTATCAAAAGGATAACATATATTATTATATATTAAATTATTATACTGTATATGAAAACACATTTTTATTGGTACATCAATCCAATTTAAGTAATATATGTTGACTAATATACATGGTCATTGAATTAATTTCCTAGGGTTTTTTTTTTAATTTTAGTTGTATCTATGGAATGAAAGAAGGAAATGTAATAATTGGGACAAGAAGGAAATTTTTATTTTCCTACCCTGGTATGAAGGTCTTTTCATCCTCTTGCTCTGTGAGCTTGCTTGAGTAGCACAGAATGAAAAGTGAAATTGAACTTCAAATTACTTACCTTTCTTTCTTGGCTATATTTTCTTTCTAGAACCTGTCATCTAAAGTGTTTCCCTAGGTCATCTTGACATCTTCTTGTAGGATAGTTGTCTCTTCCCCTTCCAAAAGTATTTTCCTTTTTTGGACCCACAAAACCTAGCTCCTTACCCATTTTCTCAGATTCATTTTCTACTATCTGATGCAAATTTTTCCATACTATTGATCAGTATTCTTAGCAAACTTCATTAACATTGCAATTACACTGGGAGTATGTAATTGTTGCTTTTTTTTTTTTTTTCTTATTTTATCTTTAACCTCAAATTCATTGGAATTCTGAACAGTCTGGTTTTGTTATGATGTATCATTATACATTGTTTTTGTTTACCAAGACATACATTGCATTTTTATATGTAGCTTCTAATAGGCAATTAACCACGGTAACTTTTCTGTTAACTGAAGTGATTCTTTCAGGAACTAAACATCATTGCTGTGTGTTCAGCTTGAAGTGCTCCATTCTGCTCTGTACTGCTGCTGTGAAGAGGGATGCAGCTTGGCCAGCCAGGTTGAAGAAGTGAGGCTTTGTGGGTCATTCTGGCTTTGTGGGTACTGTGGACATTCCATGTGGGGTCTCCCGTGACGGGCAGTAAGGATGACTTTAAAATGCAGGTAGGAGCCTGTCGAGACACTATGACAGACATTGAAAATGACAAGCTGCTTCTAAGCTTTTCTTTTGAGCCAAAAGGTGTTAAAGTCTCCTGAACTCATCCCCAGACATGCTGAAGCTCTGATCAGAGAATCATGGAACAGCCCAGGTCTGAGCGCACCCTGAAAGTTCACCTGCTGCAGCATTTTGTGGAAAAGGAGCCTAGGTGACATTATCTAATGTCAGTCCAGTTCTATTTTGAAAACTTCCACTGATGGGGATTCTACCATGCACCTGGGAAGGTTGTTCCAGTCACTGGTTGCTCTCACTATAAAAAATTTCTTTCTTATATCAAGGTGGAATCTCTCCTGGTGCAACTTGTACAGATTGTCCCTTGTTCTCTCCATGTGGATTCCTTTGAGGAGCGGCCTTCCTTTCATGTTGTAGCTGCCCTTTAAGCACTGGAAAGCTGTGACGTTGTTCCCACTTATGCCTTCTATTCTCCAGGGTGAAAATATCTACCTCAGTCTTTCCTTCAGCCCTTTGGGAAGCTTTGTGACCCTCCTTTGGACCCCATCCATTCTTTTTTAATTGGAGGGAGCAGAAGAAGACAAAGTAGTCCAGACCAATAAAGCCTGGCCAATGCTGAGTAGAGAGGTCAACTGGCTCCATTCCTGTTGTTGACTTGCTGAAGTAGATTGTGTTGTTGGAATGTTTCTGTGGTGAGGAGTGAGTGATAAATATGCTTATAATTACCTGTTATGGGAAAAAACTTTATAACCTTAGTTCCCAATGTGAATCTGTCTAACTTGGTTTCCAAAACCAGGGCTATTTTCAGCTGTAAAATACATATTCTGCACTATAACTGGGTCATACACGCATGTGAGAAGGAAATAATGTGGTAAGAATAAAAATAAATTTATAGCACCTAGTTTGTGTAGTGACTGCTGCTCCATAAATATCTTCAACAAAAATTAACATATTCCAGGTGTAAGTGGAAATATACCTAAAAAGAAAGGGAGGTGACCAAAAATAAGCCTGTCCAATAAGAAAATATCTAATAAGAAAATACTGGAGAGACTAAAAACTGCATGGCTTCATAGTCCCACATCCCAGCACAGTTAGAAAAGTAAATAAAACTAGAGAGAAGTTATCACAATGGTCAACATTCATCTTTGTTAAAAGACCCATTTCTAGTGGCATGGAATGGTTTTGTATTCCAGCAGCACTTTGGCAATCATCAGCATTCTCGATAAATCAGACCAGGCTACAGGGTCAATCTCCATTGTGATGAAGTCTGTTTGCACCTTAAGAAGCAAATGCTGCAAACTTTATTTTTTTTTTACAAAGTCATACTTTATTGCTGAATCAACCATTTGACTTTTGAGTTATTATTTGTGTGGGGTTGTGTGAATTCTCTCCAGATTTCCCTCAGAAGAATGTGGAACGATGTAAGATGCAAGCAATGGATTTCTGATACTTAAGGATGTTTTTATAAGCTTATCAAACAAAGCTTTAATCAAACAAAATTGTCCTAGAAGTAGTTGCGTGGGCTTTTACCATTTATGACTTTGTTAATGTTTAGCACAAATAGAGAAGAGCAACACAGATAGGAAAAGAGAGAAAATGAGAGCTGTGAGAGACAAAAAGATGTTTTTTTAGTTGAGAAAAGGAGAAAATAAAATCACTTTCAGAACTTAGTTTAGGAGTAAAATTTGGGAATGTGTTGCACTATCATTTTAAGAATCTAAACTTTGCCACCATATATAATTTATTAACCAGATGCAGGATTAACTTTATGTTGTACTATTCCTTTGTAATTTGGATAGTATCACATCATCAGATTTTATTTTAACATGCATGCAAAAAGAATCTTTAAGTGAATCCAGTGTTTTACTTTTTAGCTAATTTTTTCAGTGTAGTGAGTAGTGAATTATAGGTCCAAGATGAAGCATGCTTCTTTATGAGAGTTGCTGTTTTTCTCTTTCATTGGGGTTTTTTCTTTCCCTTTTTTCCCTTAAAGGGGAGAGGTTACATTTGTGGCTGACTCATATGATATTGACGTTATTATGAATTCTGCTGCATTGTATTGGACACCACATCAGTGTCCTATTTAATACCTATGAGTATATACACGTGGGCTACTTTTCTAGTAGATTTTGCTTTTGTATTGGATAGCTGAAAACTTTTTAATAAAATTTATTTTCCCTCTGGTTTTGGATACATCTAATACATACATAGCTCATTTGCTGTTTTATAAATTTGCCTGGTTGATATATTCAATACTGTTTAGCAAGTCAGTGAGCAGATCTCTTTTTTTCTTTATTGCTCCTCAAAACAAATACTCCACTGACAGAAGCTTAGCAATTGATCTGAAATTGGATGGACAGAATCATCCATACCCAAACAGCAGCTCTTTAGTTCCTGTCAGCTTCTGGTCTTTCTTTAATCAATATATTCAGCAGTAATACAAGATGAAGTGGTCAGGTCTGCAACGGCCAGTCTACAACAATTCCGTATATAGAATTTGTAAAATTGAGAATTGATTTTGTCCGCACTGTGAAACATTTAAAATAAATTAATTAAAAGCTTGATCTGCACTGTGGAAAATTCCTATTTAGATACTCTTACCCAGTTTCAGACCAGGTTTTCTTCCCAGATTGTTGTGGGAAAGTAAAACATAGCAAGGACAGCTTTTGACTTTAGAGAACACTCAAGATGGTGATAGGAAGAGTTATTTTTGTAATTATTGTTTTTGCAGTTGGTTTCATATGACTGAAAATATCCTGCCTGGATCCAACAATGATTTTTAATTTTGGACATCAGGAGTAGTAATGCATATTTGAAAAGTGCATTGCTTTGCAATATATCAGTCCAAACATACAAGGAAGAAGATAGTTACAGAATGACAGGAATCTTCTATGACTGCCCCCTTTGTAAAATCAATTTCTTTTTTTTTTTTTTACAGAGTTGCATGTGCATGTAGATAGCTCAAATGACAGAAGTTTTTGCAATATTTTTTTAAATTATAAATTGTCTGTAATAAGATGCTGTTTGCTACATGCTTTTCTATTGTCTAATGCACACTTTTTCATCAAATACTTGATAAAATATTTAAGTGTAACTCAAAAGAATAACTTTCCCCATTAACTCGTATATAATTCTGATTTTCATATATAAAATTTGAAATATTTGTTCAGTAAATTTGTGTCTTTCAACAAATGGAAAAACAAGTGAAGTTCTCCCAAAGCATCTTGCAGCACAGTCCTCAGGCCAAAAACATTAGAAATATTAATTCAGAGTGCAGGGCTCAGTTAAGCTGTACCATCTCCTAGGGTCAGGGATTAAAATATGTAATTTCAGTTAACCTGTATGAAGAAAGTGTTAACATAGCAATATTGAAAAGCATGACCTAGAAGTTTGGAGTTTGGGTATTGAGTTTGTGTTTTCCTTTTGGATTTTGGGTGGTAGTGGTGGTATTTTCCTTCAGTTTGTGGTGTTGTAGTTTTCTCCTTTTTTTCCCCTTTTCCTTTTAATTTTCCTTTTTCCTGGTGAACAGCTAAAGGTCACTGTAGCAATAAATTTCATTCCTATGGAACAATTTAAACAGCTAACTCCTTGCCTCTCTCCTTTCATTCTGTGCATTCCGGTTACTCCTACAGTACATCAGCACAGCCAGAAGTCAAACAAAAAGGTCACTGCCTGGGTTACTTGTGTTTTGGTCCACCATCCAGTCAGTCTGCCTGCTGCATTACATTGTCAAAGTTAGCCTTTCTATTGACAAGCCTATTGATTTCCTGATTAATGTACCTCTGTTTTATTGGCGTTTACTACAGGGGACATAATTTTAATGTTTGTATGATCAATAGCTCCATCAACACCAAGAATTCCTACTGTTAGCTTGCACAGCTCTAACTATGGGGAGTTGTATATTTCTTGATAAATACTACAGGGAAGTCGTAAACATTAGAAAAGCAAAGAAAATTGATGTTCTCTGTGGATTCCTATTGTATTTCAGCCCTAGGAGAGAATGCAAAAACTTTCAAGTAATTCTCTGTAGGAAAGGCAACCAACAGGTACTCGATCTCTGGGCTGGAATATAAATGTATGGGAAGTAATTACTTTTAGAATTTCCATTGTGTAATCACTTTATCTCAAATGTGTAAATACCCATAAGAGAAATTATGGCTTTTATTCAGTTTTAGATTAAGAAATTACATTTTAAATACCCTTAGCTAACTTCATTATAGGAAGGGAATTCTGTGGCTGTCATACATGCTTCTAAACCTGCATTTGTCCATAAATTACACAGGTTACCTTTAGCCATCTACTTCAAATGTAGCAGTTTTTGTCTTGGAATTGGTAACAGACTTCACAGTCTCCTGCTTGTTACCAAATAGTTTCTTTTCTTCCTTTTTCCTTCCCATCTGCCCTGTTTCTGACTTTTAAAATCTTCATAGAATGAAGGGACTGATTTTTCTTCTATTCAGATAAAGTAGTAAACTTAAATGGTCACTTTTTGTTAAGATTTGAAATTAGCAATGAGAGAATGACAATAAATAATTGTGCCATTTACTAGAAACTTTACCTAAATATTTGTCAGATTAGATTCCTCCATTTTATTAAAGTTTTTCTTCCCCAGTTGCTGGCAGGTTTCCTGTGTGATCTAAAGGAGATATTTCAATGGCTTTTCACAGTATCTGAGAAAGTGCTTGCATTTGAATATTATCCCTAAGAGTACAATTTTGTATGAAAGTCCTGGTTAAATCAGTGCTGTTTTAGCCTTACAGACAGGGAGATGATGGCTGTTTATCAGGTAATTTATGCATTATCTTAAAGCTTGTTCTTTCAGTCAAGGATCAGGACAAAGGCTATGTATCTTGAGAGATAGAATACCCATCGTTAATTAAGAAAACAGAAGGATGAAATGAAAACTATTGCAAATTTCCCATCTCCCAAGAAGCAGGAACTCTCCCCTAAATTTCTTTCCAATAAAGACTAAAATAGCAGCAAAAAATCCAGCAGTTTCCAAGGACATAAGTGTTTTGATCTTTTGGTACAAATTTCAGATGCTGGAGTGTTTATCAATTGCTTCCAGCACTGACATATCCCAGTGGATGAAATTCTAAAGCAAAAGGAATCTTAGTGTGATGATTGAATCCACTAAAATTAGAGCTATGAAAATCACTGAGGTAGTTGCTAGTGACATGCAGCTAAATCCTCTGGTATATGGAACTGAAAAGAACTTAGTTCAGGGTTTAGTTAGGCACTAGTTTCCCATATTTGTCCATGGAACTATCTTCAAATATGCCTGTATTCCTGCAATAATTCACCACTGAAATAGAAATCTGGAAATATCTCTGCCTCTGAAAGTTCAGAGCAGTAGCGACTGTTTGACTAAAACAATGATAGAATACTGTAAATAGGTGCTACTCCTGGTGTCTATCTCCATGGTTGATTTACTAGAATCCTAATTATTGCACTTGCAGCAAGCCAGCTAGTTTGAGCCATAGCTTTCAAGTGGTTGTTTCAACTCTTGGAGAAACTCTTTAAAGCCACAGGGCTCCCTGAGGGGATGCTGATGCTGCCTTTTATGTCAGTGACTTTGGGTCCCTACTTGTGTTTCTACCCCCTCTTTTGAGTAGAGACTTGCTGTTCTGAGGTTTCACTGGTTTGTTTTGAACACTGTGGGACTCTCGATTCTTCCTAAGGGTCTGCCAGAGTAAGGCTGTTGCCTTTCTCCTGGGCTGTGGTGGGACAAAGGGCTTGGCAGGGGATGAAGTGCTGTGTAGGTGGTGCATACACCCAGACTCCAGTGCAGGTCGGGCTCTTCAGCTTCACTGAGGGAAAGTGTGACAATTTAAGCTTTAAACTGAAGGATTGTAAGGCCCGAAATGCTTACTTTGATTAGATGTTTGGTTCTAATTTTGTGTTCTCTCTATAAAATGTATGTGTATAAATGTTCATTACCTAAGGAGGTGCGTGAGTCTGTGTACATCCACACTTTTGTTGAGGACTTTAATATATAAACCTTTACCTGAAACAGTAATGTAGAGTGATTGAGTTCAGGTTTCAGGAAGTAATGACCCTTTTTAGCCTTAGGCATCTTATTTAACTTCCCTGTGATTCATATCATTTTGTGTTACATAAAGATAATTTTAACTTCATTTGATCCTGAAACAAAGATCTTGGGTAAGTACAAAATTATTATACAGATTTTTTTTCACCACTTTATTTTACCCCTTTTTTTTTGTGGTATCACTTCAACTCAGGTACCAATCAGAAAGATTTAATAGAAGAAACAAATTGCCTTTATTTCATAAAGGAGAATATACTCCTTTACAAACAGTTCCAGCAGAATTCAGGAAAAATGATACTTAAGTTTCATTTTCAGGATTGGTAATTTATCCATCTTTTAGCCTCAGGGTTCTCCACAATTCAGCTTTCACTTTTTTCTCTTTTTTAAGCAATCACTATAGCAACCTAGTGTTATCTGATGAGCAGTGCACACAGAGGGCAGATACCCATACCTGCAGCATAAGATTAAGAACAAAAAAAAGAGAGTCAGGTAAACCAGAGAGGTGCTATATTAGCCTGTCACACAGAAGATCTGAGCCCAAGCTGTGGTTTTGAAGTTCATTAGCAGGGACAAATTTTTTGAGATGTCATCCCCCTTAGTAGAAAGTTCAACTTGATCGGTGGTTTCTCCTATAAAATGGTCTCTGGCTGAAATGGCAATGTAGCTGATGGATTCTATGATTGCATAAGAGCTGCATGAAAAATTGACCAGCTTTTAAACATTGTTTATTTACTTTTATTTGTAAGCACTGCAGTGGCACAGGTATGGTAGGGGTAAAACTGTGCATTCCTCTTGACAACTGTGTTTAGCCATGAGAAGATGTGTGGGGACAATATGAGCTGAGGAAAGGTAGGCTTTAGAAAAATTTTAGGTAAAGGCTTGGATTTGAACTTGACTAATAAACTCCATAGGATCTGACAGATTATGTCAACCTTTGAAACCTGCAGTATCACAATACATGAATTCCAGTGACTCCGTTCTTCAATCTTTATTCTTGTTGATTAGTTCTTAACTAGTATTAATTGTGACAAAGAATTGCATTGGAATGGAGTAGCATCCAAGGGGCAACGCGGTGCTGTACATCTCAGCCCCAGATCTGCAGAGTTAATGAAGCAGTAACAGGCTGCTCTATGAATAGATCACTTCAAGGAAAGATGCACCTAAATTCACCCACTGGGTACCCCTGTGGTTTTGTCTCTGTTCAGGAGGAATGTATTATTTTAATTTCATGCTTTTCTTGCCCTCTTTCTCCTGCTGGACAATAGAGGACTTTCTATCCCTGTACATCTCAGGTTTGTTCTTACAACTCTGTGCTGCTCAGCCTACTTCTTTCTCTATGGCTGTGCCAGTGAGAGCAGCACTAAGAGCAGGGAGAGGTCAGTGCTCAGCTACTCTACACTTTCACTTCAATGTGGAGTTTCTTATAGTCAAGCATTCTGGTTTCACCTGTTATATTAGTTGAAAAAGAAATACCTGAAATCTTCTATATAATATGTGAAAAGAAAGAGGAATTTTAATGTGCTTCATGTGCTGTTCTAGACCAACATGGACCCCTATGTCTCTGTGGTGCTAATTGTCTGTGCAGCTAGAAAAGTGAAAAGAATACATTTTTATTGTTACTGTGAAAGAGGGGATATGTCTTAAATAGCGCTTTTCAAGATTTCTTGATGCCTTTGACTTGCTTTCATCACAGGTGGCAGAGCTCTGCCTTTGCCTCGATTGCAAAGCGGGGTTAATTGCCCTTCATTCTTCACCTTCTGAACAGACATTATTTTGCATCAATTGATATACTGGTATTTTTACCAAGGGAGGTCACTATTCTTCAGCCCAGAAGTTGTCAATTTACTCTTTATAGCCTCACTCCAGGCTCTACAAGAACCAGGGAACTCAGTGAAATTCTCTGATTTTCTGAAGGGACAATGCATGCACCTGCCTGTATTGGGTCCCATTAGCAGGGGAATGTCTGATTTGGGTATTTGCTTTATGGTCCATGAGGTGGGTGTGTGCATCTGAGTTAGGCCATCCAGAGGACCTGGAGGAGAAGCTCTGCTGTTCTGAGCATGTGAGCCCTGCTAGGTGCTCTCCCTACAGCACAGAGAGGTGGTGGCTCCCAATTCAGGTATCCAGCATGGGTGATTGGCACATGGATCAGGAAGAGAAGACAGGCACTGAATGTTTCACTATGACTGTTTTAGTAGGTAGCAGTGTGGAAGAGGTACTGACAAGGAGACAGAGAAGTGAGAATTGAAAGGTCTGTTATTGACAAGTTTAGCCACTGATTTTCTTCTAACCTTGAGCCTTAGCTATGTGCTCTCCAGCCACATAGCTGAGCTCTCAGGACTCATGACTTGCTCACACCCTGAGCTTTGTTTCCCAGTTTCGTCCTTCAGACCTGTAAGGAGAGAGGTCATGTTAATCTAGTGGAATTTCTCATCCCTGAGCTCTTGTGGCAAAAGCTGTAGAGCAAGTGTGGAAAACCGCTTTCAGGATGGAGGTGTTGGGATTGCCTTGGCTGTAGAAGGAAAAAAAGTAGTTATTCACCCCAAAAGGACTACTTTTTCCTTGTATTTCAGAGAAGGAGGAAAATGTCATGGTGGAGATGATAAAATCTGGATATGGGGTGTGACTGTATCAGCTCATGATTTGCAGGAACATAGCTGATTGAATAAAATCATCAGTTTGCAGTAATACGAAGAAGCTTTGTTCAGAACTGTTAGCTGGTAGTGTTTTATACTACACAGAATTAAGAGGAAAGTCTCAAACTACTTCTGTAGCAAGTAGAAAATTAAGCTGCAAATTTGGCAATTGCACTGTAAGGAAGATCTTTACCTTTAAAATCTTGTAAACCTAAGGAAGGAAAGAATGGGTTATCAAAGTACACCTAAGCATTTGGACACCAAGTTTCCAACCCTCCACCCCTCACCCTGCAGCAAAATCTGTACACTGCAAAGCCCATCTTACCAGTAAAATGAAATTTCATTTTCAAGCCTAGGCAGCTGAGTAAGACAATGTTCTTTTGACATTTCTTGGTCCCAAGTATAGGGGCAGTTTGGACCGCTGAGAGTGGCCTGATCTATATAAAAGTACCTTTATTCTTCTCTATTTAAAAACAGCAAAACAAGCTCCTCAGTCTCTGCTTTTGGCCCAGTTATCTTATGGTTTTAATTGAACATAAATCAATATCAATTTAGCAGAGGTCTAAGAATCTATGGCTTGAGCAGTAGGTATCTGATGTGAACAGTAGGCATTTTATGAACAGCCATTTAAGGGTAGATACTCAAAGATCAGATGTTTTAAAACAGAATGCAACAAGCTATAAATGCATTTTTGAAAGGTGGGGAGAGAAAGGCGTGCTGGTTCAGTGGTGGGGTCAGTTTAGATTGCTTTTTCTGCCGAACTTTGGTCCTCAATCTTTTACTATTGCAACTGAAATTGCTGTGGAAACCTATAAGGATAAACAATATTGAAACTTTCAAGCATGATTTAGTGTTACTAAGGTAACAAATTGTAATTAATTTTAAGCACCAGCTGGCTTGTGATGAGCATGAAACCTGACAAAGACTCTCAGAAGGTCTGCTTTTCATTTTCTTAGCCACAGTAATAAGTCTATGAGAAATTTCTTTAAAGCATCTGCAGCAACAAATTAAGGCACAGCTTTGGTGTTGGTTAGTTAAAGGGATACCTGTTATCTGGGAGAAGAGACTAGCCCCCACCTGGCTACACCCTCTGTTCAGGTGGCTGTAAGAGAGTGATGAGGTCTACTCTGAGCCTTCTTTCTCCAGGCTAAACACCCCCAACTCCTTCATCTGCTCCTCATCAGACTTGGGCTCCAGCCCCTTCCCCAGCTCCACTGCCCTTCTCTGGACTCGCTCCAGCCCTTCAATGTCCCTCTTGCAGTGAGGAGCCCAAAACTGAACACAGGACTCGCTGCAGCCTCACCAGTGCTGAGTATGGGGAACCTGATGGGCCAGTGAGGCTGGTTAAAAAAATATGATCCTTTAGGATCATCTTTTCAATTTTTTCTCTCATCCCATAGCACTAGAATTGCTTACATTCATTCTTTCATTGCTAGTTTTACTTGAATTAATGTTGTGATTATTGTAAAATTCCCGGACTCCATCATTTAACATTTTGGACAATTGTAATTAGAAATATGAAAAAGTTCTCTTTGAAATGGTAAAGCAGAACAAGAATGAGGACAGCTCTCACAGTCTTTGTGTCTGATTAAAAACACAGACAAAAGCAGAGTACCCAAATATTTAGAAATGGAGTTAAGTTACTGACATGGCTTGATCATTTGGCTTTCTGAGTGTCAGCTTGGGTCTGGAGAGCTTGAGTTATTCCATGTGATGGGAAAATACAGTGTCAAAGCAATTACAAGTGGAGTGCTTTTTCCCTCATTTTTAAAAGGGAAGGTATTCAAAGCCAAAAAATTGCCAATACTTTATGTGAAAATAAATATCCTATCTTAAATTAAGAAGTTATTAAACTCAAGGAAGTAAAATTGCTCAATTTTTCATTTGGTTTTGATGTTGATCTCCTTAATCACAACTGAAAGCTCAAGATTAGTGAAAGCTAAAACATGACTTCTGCTCAAAAGGAACGTCTTTGAAAAAGAATTTAATTTCCAAATCCTACAAATGCAAGCAGTACTGTATTGGGTGTACATATATCCAAGTCAAAATGTAGAGTTTCAAGTAACTCAGAGTGAATCAGCATGGTTACTACTATAGCCTGGTGCAAGGCATGTTATAAACTGCTCAGATGACCCTGATCCTAACCTTGTTTATGCTGGAATACATCCACAGGAAACTAATGAATGGTACTAACACTATGGAAGACAGTGAAATTAGAGCTGAATCATTCCATGAAGACTGAGATAAAAATCTGTCCTAGTTACTGTCACTTGGCACAATATGTGTCTAATGAGCCACATTTCTCGTCTTTAATTTTGCTGGTAGGGCTTTGGTTGTGAAGGTTACTTTGCACAAAATGGTGACTTTTTAAAAAAGAGACAAGAGACAATTGCAAATGCTCATTCTATAGGCAAGTCCACAGCCAGAAGTACATATGGTCCTAGGTATAGGAGTAGAGGCAGAGCTTTTGTTTGTTTATCAGCTGATGCAGAGCATCCCCTAAGGTGAGTGCTGAGCCCGTGCAGTGGCTCTCCTCCAGGGCAGGATGGGATGTCTCAGGCAGAGTGTGGATGGTGTCAGCTCTGCACAGGCCCATCCTTTAACTGATGTCTCTGGCCACTTACATGTCTGGCTGCATTCCAAATTAAAGGGAGAAATTTTACTGAGATATTTTCTTTCTTCTTTTGTGTGTTTCTTCTCACTGTTGTGAGAAGGGGATGCACTCTATTTAAAATATTTTATCTTCATTGCCTTGAAGTGAGGGGGAAACACAATATTTTTGTCTATATCTCAGTTGTCCTTTGTTGTTGGTAGACTTTCAGAGTAGCAGCCTGGAGCTGATATAATTCTTAAGGGTTTTACTGCTCTCAGAGTTCTGAATGGCAAAAGTAAAACAGATCCATGTTACTAGATCATTCTGGTCTTATACTGAAATGTAAAAGCACTATCAGAAGCACTAGTTATTAATCTGCAGTATTAGAGATCCTTCTCCAAACCTGTCATGAACAGTACTGAGGGTTTAAAATCCTTGAAATTGGAGAAGATTCTGTTGGTGCAGGTTAGCAGAATGAGTCCTCCCTGTTCCAGGACCACCCATAACTCAGAAACAGAATGTGCAGTAGAAAAAAAATGCTCAGCTTTCTTGTTTGCTTGCTTAATTTTGCATGTAAGGTTTTTGTTTAGTTGTTTGTAGTTGTTTTTTTGTTTTGTTGTCCAGCTACAAACCAAGTTTGCTTTCAAAGCATGCTTCTGAATCTAAGTATTTAATGCCTGTTAACTAATTATGCTTTCAGAACATGAAAACTTTGAAAATCATATGTTTATTTTGAAAAGTATTGTTCTCATCAGCATTTCATTTGTCTTATAATTAATTCCTTTTGCAGCTCTCATGCTAAGTTTTTGCTGTGAATTTAGAGAAGTAACTATCCAAATAAAATTGTGTATATATGGGCAGATAACTGTTCCCAGAATACAGGTGGACTCTGGTTTACCCTTAATATCAAGTAGTTCTTATGTCAAAAGTATTTGTTTCCTACTTTCATGAAACTTGTTTTAATTTTCCTTATTTGTCTCTAAACATTTAAGGAAAATGCAGAAACATAATCAGGTGGAACCCTACCATAAGGTTTTAATTGGTTTGTCCACAATTATAAACTGACATGGGATAAATCAATGTTAAAAATCTTTTTTTGAAGTCAAGTGATGTTTATGCACTCATTGAGAAACTGGCCTTCAATGCCCATGAGCAGAATACACACCTCTGATTTAACAATGAAATGCAGTCAGCATATGCTATATGTTGTATTTTCTGTAATGAATTATTTATAAAGGCAGAGGGATTTTTTAATTATTTTCAGTGTTAGCTTGTGTGAAACTTGTGTTTGAGACTCCATGTGATAGCTAAACAAAGAATCGAGAAACTTCTGAAAACTTTGAAGGATAACATTTGAGGGCTGGGAGCATTTGTAGCCTCAGGCTATGCCATGAAACAGCCACTGCATTAGTCTGCCTCAAAATCCGCAGCAGAGTTTTAAAGAATTGTTATGGGAGTATTCAGGGGAGTAGGGGGGAAGGCTTAGAAGTGTTTGACTTCTGGTATTTCTGCATACATATAGGATAAAAAGCCTTAGATCATTACCATATCTAAACCGGTTTCATTTTTGTGTTACAAAATCTCTTTGGATTTTTATAAAAGAAACAGGAATGAAAAGATTGAGACTGGGATGGTGGGTGAAAAGAACACTTCCATTTTCATACTGGAACATTAAGAGCAGGACTTAAAGAGTATTCAGGAATGATTTTTAAGTTCAGGAATATGTCCACATGTCACAAGAGTCTCTAATTAAAGTTACTCACAATTTTAATGACACATACTTGTGAAAATCACAGACATGTAAATCAGAATATTAAGTTTTGTTAACCAGATTTTATTTCTGGCTGATCAGTCCATTCCACTGAGTTGCATTTTCTCCATATTTGTGTCTGTTCAGTTTTAAACTGAATCCTGGAAACACAAGCTCTGTCACCCATGAGGCTTACTCTGAATGATTGTTTCTTAATAGCCCTCACATTGAAGTTGTTTACTGCCAGCAGTTGAAATTAAGGGTAGTGCTTCAGCCCAAGAGAAACAAAATTTCCAAATTAGCAGCTCAGCACTTCTCATTTCTCAGGCAGCCTTTACATCAAAGGTTCTCAGGAAGCCAATAAGAAGGCATTTTAGCAATTTAGGTCTTGGTAAATGATTTTAAGTTGTTTATTAAATCGGGTTTAGTTGTAAAATGCTTCTTAAAATCAGGTAGGATTTTGATGTGGATCTGGAATAGGAGCATAAATGTGAAAACATGCTGTGCAAAGCTGCCCAAGTGGTTTCTTTGCTTTGCTTGGCCGTGCCCTACAGTATCACTGCTGTTTCAGAAACAGGAGATCTGTGCTTCTGTACGAGAAAGTTCCATATTTCAGAGCAATAAATGGTTTCTTAAGTTGTACCTAAAGTTGGATGTTTTTTCCAGATGGAAGCTAAGGTCCAAATGCGGTCCAAATGAGTATTTTTTTTCAAATAAAAAAAGGTTTGCTTGCATAGGCTGAAAGAGAGACACAGGGACAGAGTTTTTCACATTGCAGACCAGTGAATGCCTGTTCCTGTCCTATGGACAGCATGACTGTTTTACAGTGTTCCCAGTAAAAGCCTGGGCCTTAGGAAGGGAAGTGCTGGTATGGGAAACAAGCCCTCAGAGAGCCAGGCTGATTGCTGGGCTCAGGGTATGGTGTAGCACATGGAGCATTTTCTTCAGCAGAGCCCTCCTGCAAGTGTTCCTACTGCACTTGGGGCAGAGGTGGCAGCTTCTCGTGCAGTGTTATTCCTGGCTGCATGGGCTTCCTGGGAAATGTTCCTGTTGGCTTGGAAATCTTCATGGCTGTCTTGTTTCACTCTGGCTTGGAGCTCCGTGATAGTGACAGAAGGTGGGCCTGCCTGTAATGTTTTTATAAATTCTGATGGAAACTTTTTTATTGTGGAAAGTTGCAAGGTCTGTATCTGTCTCACAATCAAGGGAGGGCAATTCAACAGTGACATACATACATACATACATATATATATATATATATATATATATATATATATGGACCCTTTTGAGGGGGATGAGCTTCAGGATGGGTGGGTGCATTTAAAATGGTGTGTGTGGTATTTAAAATATTGTCTAATAGTACATGCATAAGTGCAGAGTGGAATGGGCTGGGAGAAGGAGAGCTATGAGCACTGAGGACAGAGGAACTGTAAACAGCAGTAGAAGAGGAGGCTAAGAGTTAAATAAAGAAATAGTGATAGGAAACAGGGATGGGAGAAGAGAAAATTTATTTTGGGCATCTATTTTTTCCCTGAAATAAACAGGTGATGTATCCATTAAAGACACATTCAATTATACTCCTGGCATTACTACTGAGTGTTAGTATCTACACATGCTGTTGCTAATCTATCTCCAACATCTTCCTTTTTGTAGAGCAAGAACTGTAATTTGTTCAGTAATTCATAGTTTTACTGTATTTACTCGACACTTTGGAATATACCATGGATAATGGATTGTGAATAGGGAATGCTCAGTATGTTAAAGACCATGAAATTTTAGGTCAGCAACTCTCATCAGGAAAAGTTTTATTTTGTGTTTGCTATGACTTTTTCTTGCCACAGATAGATTCTAAAAGAAGTCTACAAGTAGTCTCAAAATAATGAGGACCTGATAATGGTGAAAATATGCAGTCAATTCAAAAGGTTTGTGTCTGAACAATGTGTTTTCCTTATGTGTCACGGCAAGCTTTTTTCCCTGAGGTCACTGTTATGGACAGAATGATTGACCTCTACTGCAGAAGACAGGTTTTAAATGTAAATCAGCTACATGTGCTGCTTTCTGATTTCTAGGTGTAAAAAGATGTTACTCATTTTTCCTAAAATGATGTAAGGTGGTGGATATAGGTTCCTTCCAAACAGGAGAGAACTTTTAATGTCATCAAGTTTTTTCCCCTAGTACTTCAAATTCCATGTCATGTAATTTCATTAATTTAGTGGTCTTTATGTTTAAAGCAGTCAGGAAAATTGTGAAAGATATCACTGATCTAACAGTTTGGATTTTTCTCATTTCTAACCTACATTTACTCACAACAAGGCATTGCCTGTTTGTTTGGGTTTGTTTTGATCTGTTTTTTGTTCTGTTAGGCCTATCCTTTAGCATCAAAGTAGTTCTTCAGAGCGTTGGGTCTACTTGTTGCAATTCTTTTTTAGATATTTAGATTTAACATGCCCTCCCCAAAACCAACCAACCAACCCAAAACCCCTTTACTTTCAGCTCATTGTTCTCCTGTTCAATCTGAGGGTCTTGTTTTGCACCAATTCTTGTTCTGTCTTACTTGAAGAGAGTTGATGAGTGTACTATGCATTGATCCAGAGAATGTCTTGTAGAATTACATAATTTTTCTTATTTGGTGTGTCCTAAGGCCATAATGCAGTCTCTTGGGTCTGTATCGCTGTTTTATGATCATCTTTCCTTCACGTCCTTTCTTCAGGTGCTTTCTGGGCTTGAATTCCAAGTTAGCTAAGAAAATTGCTTTCTTTTTATGCAATTGAATTTTGGTGCTTCTCCTACTGCAGTCCTCAAAATTTCCATCTCTCTGATAACTTCATTTTCCTCTTTATTAAAGATAGTGTTACTTTGTCACTCCTATTTGTGTCCATGCCATTGATAAGAGTATTAAATGAAATACTTCATGAGAGGAATCCTTGGGGCATTTGAAATAACCTGTTTCTTACCAGACGTGTTCCCTTTCACTGCTGTCATTTTCCTTTCCTTCAGCTCCTTAATTCCTTGTATGTTTTAAATTCTTCTGCTAATCCTGGCTTTCTGACTTTAATGCGAGCTCTAATGTGACACCATCTGTAATGCCTTCCTGAAATCCTGTTAGATAAGATTTTCTTTGTACCTCACTTATGTTGTATTGAAAATCTATTGAAGAAAAGCTGTCAGGTTAGTCTAGTGTGATCCATAGCTGGCAAAATCACATTGAGCTACATCTAGTTTTCCAGGTTCATCTAAGTCTTTAATTAGAGTGATGCATGCTCTTGAAGACGATCTGTTGCACGGTGAATGTTTTGGGGTTTTTTGTTTATTTGGGGTTTTTTTGGAGGATGATGGTGGTGTTTATGGTGTGTACTTTCAAAGGGGCAGTAGCATTAGTGGAAATTAGCTCCACAGGTAAAGGCATTGCCTACTGCAAGGTTCCTGAGTGTCAAAATTAATTTTTGTTGGAAATGAGATTTTCGACTTCTAATAACAATGCTAAGCCACTTAAGTATATCTAAATAAACCTGAGATTTACTCAGTATATTAAATACTACTGGACAAGGATTTTTTTTTTTTCTTGTGTGTCATACTAGTGATTCAAATGAAATTCAACAGATATAACTGAAAAGGCAGAATTTCATCTGTTTAAGTTTCATCTGAGCCTTTGCATAGTACAGGGAGAGCACTTCTGGAGAATTTAAAATTTTGCCAAAGGTCAAGGAGCTTTTTTGCATCCCTAGAACACTTCCACTCGATGTAGAGAGAGTTGTCATAGTAACATTAAGAAAACCTAGAAGTCACACTTCCTTTTTTTAAAATCCTTGCGGTTGAAAATGTTCAAATTATTGCTCTAAGTTTGCTTCTTCCCTGCCAGCTCCCCATCCCATCCCATCCCATCCCATCCCATCCCATCCCATCCCATCCCATCCCATCCCATCCCATCCCATCCCATCCCATCCCATCCCAGTTTTCTTTACACACTGTGCTGTTGCATTTGTTGTTCACTGCAAATATTTCTACCTTAAGTAAAAAGTATTTAATTGCAGAAGATTTTGATTCTGTGTAAACATTAATTTAGTAATTCAAGGCAGCTGTGTATGATATTAAGTAAAGTGCTTCTTAGGCAATGAACCGATGTCAATCCTGTGATCATGGGATACTCATGAAAGGTCTGTGCTGAGTACTCCATTACACTATACATTATATAACTATGAGAGGGAATTTAGGAAGGGAAACAACTGTGACCACATCATTTGCATCTCTCAGTTTTTGAACAAATAATTGTCATTGACCAGACGCTCACTCCCATGGCAATTGTGCACATGCAATGAAAGAACGATGCAATCTGCTGGAGGTCAAAAAATCAACAGGCTTCGTTATGGCCCACTCTACTTAGTATTCTATTTAGTATCCCTTTCATGGACTTTTGAACAATTTTGCAGACTTTTGAATGCTATGAGGTTTTTTAATTCATTTAGAGAGGCTTGAACTCAAACCAATTAATTTGTCTTCTTTTTCCCTGAGTTAGAAGTAAGAAGTGACATCCTTAAAACTGCAGTTGTAATGACTGTTGTATAAGCATTTTTTACAGCTTCCATATAGCTGACTTGCTTCTGCTTTGGTGTTCTAATAGGTAGATTAGCGAATAGGATTTCAATTTGTACTTGTTATGCTGTCCCTGTTTTTATTGCATCTTGCTCTGCCACCCGATATACTGTGAACTGATCCCATTGAAAAGGTGGGATACCTGCAAAATTAATTGGTACCACTCTAAGATTCTGTTAACTGAAACAGTTATTTCCTGACCTAAATCCACGTGTTTGGATTTAATTAAAACGAAGGCATCTGCTGTTTTTTTGTGTTATCTTGAACCTAATCAAAGTTTAATGGACTTTCTGGAAGAGAAACAGGCACAGTATTCAGAAAAAAACAAACGAAAACAAGCAAACAAACAGAGCTATGTGGTGTTATAAATATAGGCTGGTTTTTATTTGAGAACGTGCATTTCTGTCATGATGAATGAATGTCAGTGTTTGCCACATGAATAACAGTGATAACATTTATATGTAAATGTTAACAGGAGTAAGTTTCCAATTCATTGCTTATATAAAAGAATTAGTCCTCAAATATGTTGAAATGCAAAGTTTGGGATTTGGTGGTATTTTTTTAAATTAAATCTAAAAGCTTAATTCATACACTTTAGAATAGTTTACCAAAGTATAAGAGAAAATAATGGCTTCATTTAAAGAACCATCGCAATTGGTTTTGCTTTGGTATTTAATTGCCTCAATCTGCCTCATGTTTTGAGTTTCTATATTTCTTCCTTTCACTAGTCATAGAAATATGTGTTAGGTTTTACACTAAATGGAAAGTTGGCATGATTTACAGTCTTAGTCCCATTGATCTCTGTACTAGTGTATCTCAGTTTGGTCCTAATAGGTGATATTCTCAAGAATGACATGAAAAGATGATATTGGTCCATGGTGACAGAAACTGGTTATAAGAATAGTTGTTACTAGAGGTGGTTGGTACTTCTGTGCTCAGAGGTAGTTTGAGTATTATTTTTTAAGAGATGACATAATGCTGGCTTTTGAGACTAATATCTTGGACTAATTGTTATCCACTAAGTGATGATGAAGGTTAGATAATGCAGATCACTGTTCTTTTTGGTTTGGGAAAGCTGATTTTAAACAGTCATTTTCTTCTCCATTGTGAGACAAAATGGAGGACTTAAGTTTTGTAATGGCTGTGATATCTAACTTAGCCAGAAACACCAGGAACTGAAAATGTTTATCATAAGTTCTTGTGGACTGAATGGATTACCTTGAACTTCCATTCTAGCAATGTGCTTAAACAAGTTGGTGCTGGTTGAAAACTTTGGCTTTATTGTCTTTTGGTGAAATGTTGTTTAATAATAAATTTGTTATTGGGCTGAAGGAAAACCTTTGCAAAACTTGCCTTCCCTTCTGTGTGTTTGTTCCAACAGAGTCTTGGTCAAGAAAAAGTGGGAACTTTTCTCAGATCCCATGAATGAATCAGTGTGACAGTTTGAAGGGAGATAAAGGAAAGACCTTTAAAGCTCTGCCGTCAAAACCCACATACCAGTCCATTGAAAACAAAATATTCAGATCATAGAGCTGCCGGATGGTACAAAGAGTAGTTATATACCTGAAGTTTTTATGATAAAGTTGAATTTCTCTGCTAAATAACCTGGCCTTCGGTCATGATGATACAGAAACACAATAAAATGTAATTAACTTTTATAAAAGCAATTAGGCTGATTTTCTGTAGTTTTGTTTTTCTAGAAGAGCTCAACAAAAAACATTTTTAAATTTGTTTCAGGTATTATTTCTACCCAAACAAATATATCTGGGCAAAAGTAACAACTTGCAGTCTTTATAAATGAGGAATGTTGGCTACTTTGATTGTAGTAAACCATTTTTAAAAGATCATATTTTCAATGCCCATGCAAAAATCTGGAAAAATAGAATTATTAAGGAAAATGGAATTTACATGCCCACCTTGTTGTAAGGCCCTGTTTTTTCACCTTGCATTGACATTTCAGGCTCTTTATCTGGTGGAACCTAGTTTTTTGTTCTTATAAAAGTCACTGTAAACTGAGCTAAATTCAGATTTCTATACCTCCTTGATATGAATTCATTCTTTTTCTGCTGAATAATGAGAATCCTGCCTGGATTCTTGAAGAACCATTCTTGCCCTAACTTTACTGTACTTTGAAATGTTTGCCAGGGTGTCCCTTTGCTTTGCCTTCTCAAAGAAGAACTGTGAAGTATTCCGAAAAAAACCCCAAAACACAAAACCCCACTATTTCCCCTAAAATACATTGTTAAATCTGTGTGACATTATCTTTCTTTTTGAAAATTTTCTTTTCAGTAGTTCAGTATGTGGTAGAAAGGATATGATATTTGCAGATATATAGTCTTTAGAGAAATGCTAAAAATGTGCCTGAAATGAGGAGGTAGAAAGTTAGAAAACTCTCTCTCCCTTGGGGCATTCAGGTAGCTAGCTAAAAGTCAGCAGGTACTACACCTACAGGAGAAAGAGAAGAGATATTAAGTAGAAAATCCTGTACTGCAATCACATTCTGGACTTGACTTCAAAGGGACTGCTCTAAATGAAATTGCCAGCAGTTACACTCTTCTACAGAAAAATGTCATTACTTTTTGATATGCCTTTTATATGCAAGATGTCTCATTTTCTGATTGTATTTTCATATATATATACATATATGTAAGACTCAGGGGTGGGTAGTGATGAGTAAAAAAGTGGTATCTAGACTTGCACCATTTAAGGGCCGGTCTCTGACTGCAAGGAAGCTGCTCAGACCTGGCCTTTTTGTTTAGGAGTTTAAGAATAAAAACTCTCCCTGTTTTCCCCCAACACTGCTTTTAGCTAGGCCTTCAAAAGTCACATGATTTGACATTCCAGTTCTAGCTCATATCTGAACAACTGAAGTAGTATGTTTCTTAAATTCTGTAACTGTGCTCAAACATGGCTACAGTTATGGAACTAGAAACATGTGTAGGTTGAACATTTTATTTTTTCTGCCACTTATTGAGGTACAAAAATTTTGCAGGAGCACATCTGAAATGGCCTGGAAAAAACCAAACAGTAGAAGGATGATAATAGTCCAAGAATCTCTGTGTTTCCAGCAAGTTTCTGAAATGGGCCCACTCATCTCTGGAGCCCAGGTGACTACAGAGCAAGTCTATCCTGGAGAAGTGCCCTCAGAGCAGGGGATGCTCAGGGTAACCATATGGAGAAGCCAACTTGCCAGAGTGACTCGGGGGGCAGATTTTAAGTGGCTTGTTGACATAATCTTTATCCCTACTATTGTTCTAATAATCTGGGTAACACTCCGCACTTTTACTGGATTGGTTCCTGTTTTCTGCTGAGTTCAGAATTCAGCAGGGCCCAAACATTGAGCCAGTGGTTCCCAGGGAGTTGCAATTGGCACATTTAACCTCCAGCTGCAGCATTTCCCAAGTTTCTTGGTTGCCTGCTGCATTAATTTTCAGGGCTTTTTTGACAGGTAGTTTATTTAGTGTGGAGTGGCAGTATTAAGATAATAACTCAGTTCACTAACTTTAGCTCCCAAGGCGATTCCCAGGAGGGACAGAATCTCCTCTAAAAGCACACTTTATAAAGGAAATGTATTTTTACTGAATTTTGGGAAAGAGGAAAGGGAAGATCCAAGGATAAGACACACCCGAGTCAGTAGTCCTGCTGAAACACAGCAAAACCAGTAAGAAAAAACTATTTTCTTGTCTCCACTTTGTTCTCAATGTTACTCACCCCAGTACATTTTCATTTCAGATAAAATTGTGCAAACTTAGTGCTGGAGACAATACTTTGAGCATGAATGCTACTTATTGATTTTTCTCCTCAGGCTTGTCTGAAATCAGGATTAACACATCAGGATATCAGGAGAGTGAATGGTGCCACCTGTTGCAAGGACATTTACAAGATATCCTGTGACTAGTGGGTCAGGAAGTTTTCAGAGGTGGGTACAACTTAATCACAGCTGGTGTTTGTGAATTGACCATCTCGTTAGACTGACCACATTGTCACTGACAGATATACTGGCTAGAGCAGCATGAAAATTGCATCAGGACAATATTGGTTGAAATCACTATAAAAATCAAGCCCAGATGTTGAAGGTTTTCAGTCACATGGTTGAGATGCCACTAGATTTTAAACTATTGTGGGCAAGTGTTTGTGGAAGTAATTCTGAGAAGACTAATAGGAACACAAAATTTGGCATGTGACTTTATCATCAGAAAAAGAACTATATTTTCCTGTGCATTGCCAGAGTTCCTATAATTTTTGACTCTGTCAGATGCTCAGAGTTTTGGCTTCCTCAGTGTACATGCAGTATATGCACAGGCCCACCTGTGGTATGAGTGCACGTGTGTGTATCCATGCATACTTTGCATGTGAATTCCAAATGCCCAACGGAATTAAGTAGTCATAACTGTGATGAATTTCTTGGCTATACGCCACTCACCCATCTCCAAGAAGCGGAAAGCAGAGCTGAGTGAGCAGAGACTGGAACTACCCAAAAGTGAATTGCAGTGAAACCTGCACAAAAGCTCTGAGGATCAGCCACCTGGGATTTGCATAACTTGAGCTTGAGCCAAGGCTCATCAGGCCTTTATGAATACAGCACAAACCTGGACTTCAGGCTGCAGAACTACTAAACCATTATTTTTCTGTCAGTCATGAAATGTTTCTGTGTTTCCTGAGCACAAGGTGAAGCCTGTGCTGCTTGGAGCTTGCCTGTGCTCCAGTGTGCAGCTCCTGAGCAGCTCCGCAGGGAGCTCCTTGGGTGAGCACCCCACCCCAGCACTGCCAATTTGGTGAAAATGTTTGTGTCTGGGCAAACCTTTGCCTTTGTTTCTCTCATGCTTTGGGAAGATACTCACTGTCTTCTCCTCTTACTGCAAAGTGGGTCTAAGGTTGCAAAGTGTAGGGATATACATGGAGTTTAATCATTCCCTCTCTGTGTCCACCTAATTGTTATGGCATGCAATGAGTTAGATTGGATGGACTAGTTATAAAAGATAGTTCCCTCAACATCTACTGAGATTTGGTGCAAGATTTTTCAAACTGCATTTTCAAAATTAGCACCTCCCATCCGTATTTTGCTCAGTCTTTTTAGACCTTTTTTGTTTAAATTGGTTTTGAGGGGATTAAATTGTGTAAAAGGGAATTTGTACTGAAATTTTGCCCTGTATGCAGCTAAAATTACAACTCAATAGTTGTTGATTTAGGATGCAGCAGACTATAGTCCTCTTTCCAATAATTTATCTCCTCTGATGCCAAAATAACTTCTGAGAAGAGTTAGGAACTGTTTTTGTAGATAATTTTAGCAGAGATGGCTTCAGATCTTATCATCTTGCTGAGTGGCAAGTCAAAGATGAAAGAACCCCCTCAGTCTTAAAAGTGTTGCTCTCTAATACTTTTATTATTTACACTTGTACATATGCTAAGTATAGTTGACTTGTTAGTGTCAAAAAGGAGTTGTAAGCTGACACAGAGGTGTGTGATTCTTTCTTTTATTAGAATGACAATAGAGCATTCTGCTCCCTGATAGAGGAGGATGGGAAATCTGCAGTGTGTAATCCAGCTACTGCCATGACAGAGTCAATAGTGGATGTACACCTTGCTGAGACCTGAAAGAATAAATATATTAAAAGGAAATTATGTTCATATTTTCTCATTTATTTTGCCCTCTAGATGACAATAATAAGAATAAGCCTTCGTATCAAGGCAGTTATATAGTTCAAACAGGTAAGGAGGCTTTAGTGGGAAATTGGAGGGCTTTGAGAATATGGTCAGGTGGCACCACTTTTGGTCTACAAATGTAAGAAATTTATGCAGAATCTACTTTAAAAGTTAAAATAGGAGCATGAGTGGCCACATCTGAACATCCTGCTATTACAAACCATGCAGTTTATCTGTAGTACGTGGTTCACAATTTTCAGTTACTTGTAAAGAAATTGATGTATTGTTATGCTCCAGAAGATTTTATTAGTTCAGATTTCTGATTTCTTTATATGTTTTTTAAAAGGTCATATTGCAGGGTGGGGATGCAATTCAAGCACTGGAACTGGTGAAATGTCACATTCAGTATAGTTTGCTTTTGATTATTCTGTGTTTACTGAACAACAGCTTGATCTTTCCATTTGACCCTTTCTTGTAGAATTCCTCTCTCCGTGTGCTATGTGACCTGTTCTGTCACTTAACTTCCCCACACACTTTACCTTGGAGATACTGAGAAGTGTTTGCTGAGTATTTTCACCACCCCACTCCACTCCTGGTTTACATTTTTTACATCTTTTGCATCTGGGTCGACAGTTGTATTTTGAACTCTCTTTTGTGTTAAAATTTTATTTGTATCATCAGTTTTGCATCACTGTTGATGCTGCAGAGATCTCAGTATTTGGGGGGTTATTCTAAACAGTTCCCACCTATTTTGATCATTTAATAGTAGTCATAAGTTTGCTGTTTTAGTTGCACTAGATGAGATGTCACTAAATACTTGATCCAAAGCTGAGAAGTCAAGGAAACACTGTTGGCTCTGAAGAAACCTAGAAAAAAACTGCTAGGCATAAACATTTTGTAAAACATCTCAAAAAAAACCAAAAAGATTCCTTTTTCTCAAATTCATATGAGTGACTGATGTAGATTTGACATTACAAAAAATAGCATGCTTTGGGGTGCTCTTAGTCTATATTGCAGAGTCGTCAAAAAGTAAGGATGAAATTCAGATTTGATGATAGTAGTTTTGATTCTGACATGACCAGGGCTAGGGTTGATCTTTGGAAATTTAATCATGTTAACTTTTCAAGTTATTCTGCTCTAAATTCTTTGCTGTCATTAGGATTTTATCCTAGTGATTCCTATGTAATAACAGTGAATTAGAAACAAGGGCTCTGGGGAGATCTTACTGCAGCCTTTCAATACTTAAATGGGGCCTTACAGGGATGATGGGGACAGACATTTCAGCAGGACGTATTATAATAAGACAAAGGGTAATAGTTTTAAACTAAAAGAGAATAGATTTAGACTAGATAAAAAGTTTTTTTTCTGATGAGCCTGATGAAACACTGGCACAGGTTGCCCAGGGGGATGGTGGATGTCTCATCCCTGGAAACATTCCAGGCCAGGTTGGATGGGGCTCTGAGCAACCTGGTCCAGCTGAAGATGTCTTGGCTCATTGCAGAGGTAGGTGTGTGTGGATTAATGATCTTTAAAAGTCCCTTCCAACCCAAACTATTCAATATTCTAATGAAAATTTCTGAAATTCCAGCTCATCAGTGCTTCTTTTAAACAAGCAAGAAAACTTTTATGACCAATCATTATATATGCCAGGCTCTGACAGGAGAAATGTTATAAAAGGTAATAAATACACTGCTCCACTTTATACTTAGCTAATACCTTGATCTGGAAGATTTTTTTGAATTTAAACATCCATAGCCTTGATTTCGCAGTTCTAGAAAACACTTATGTTTTACATGTATTTAATTGCTTACTGAAGTAATTGGTGGCACTATTGTATTGCAGTGTCAATGCCATGTTAGGTTAAAACATTGATTCAAAATTTAACACATCTGGTATTTCTGAATATTCAAGTAATTATGTTTATTGCTGCAGAAATAAATATGAAAATGATCTGAGGCAGTACAGTTTTGCAATTTTCTCTTTAATGCTTAGGTGTATTGGAATTATTTTTGTGCACAAGGCGGTTGAAACTGTGCTTTTCATTCTTTTCAGATGTTGAACAGGAAATGTAAATGGATCAATAGCTGATTAACCAAAATCCTGAGAATGCAGTTAAAAGAAACAAAAGTCTTTCTGTCAGTAAGTTATAATGGCAGCTCACAAATTGCAATTAAGGTATTCTGAAACTCTCTAAGAACTCACTAGTGAAAAAAATAAAAACAAACAACCCTGAAAGCACTGTTTTATTTGGCTGCATGTGGAAGGTCAAAAGATTCAACTGGAAAAGATCACAGTGGTGGAAATGTTTGGGTTTATTTTTTCTGGGCTACAGCATGCTTGAGGAAAATCCTAGCTTCCATTTACGACGTTTGCTTTTTTGCTGTAAACTTTGCTCAGTAGAAATTGCATGGCTTTGCTGAACTTCACACCTCTCAGTTAGTAAGGAAAGGAAGGAATTGCTGCTACTTCATGAAGTTTTAGTAACATTTTAGGTAGGACTGGCCATTCAGCTTGTTTTGTTTAGTTTCCTTTCTCTGTTACACAGATCAGATAAATTATCAGTGTAACCCAGCCTGTGCCTGCAGCAACAGGTGATGATGCCACTGGGCCACTTTCTGCTGTCCCATCTATACTTTGCTCTTCATCTACCTCCAGCTATAATGATCATGTCGGGGATGTTGTGGGGTATGCAGTGAGGATGAAACAGTAGAAATAACAGATGAAGCTGCCTGTAGTGTATTTGAAACTTTTCCTGCTTTGTAGTACAGAAAATGTTACTTTTTTAAAGCAAGATGATACAAAACAATCTTTCAGTTGACCCTCACAACCTCCATTACCTCTCACTTCTCCCCTTTTCTTTTTAGTTAAATGTGTTCCTCTTATTTTATGGCAAAAAAACCCCCAAAAAACAACAACAAAAAAACCCAAACTTGGTTAATACTTGCAGAAAACATTCCTCTAAAACAGCTTGGGCAAAAGAAATGCAAGAAGAGAAGTACAACATTTAAGTAGTTCAAATTCCTGTCCAAAAAAAAAAAAAAAAGTAGAAAATAAAAGAAAATCTGTGCCAGACATTGAAGTTTGCCAAATTTGGGCCAAAAAAGTTCTGGAAAACTAGATTTTTGCCTTTGGCCATGACCCCAATCCTCCCTGACAGGCTGAGAAGTCAGGCTTCTGAAGTGCACTGGGACACTGTCCAGAGGCACTGATAGTGATGAGAAGCCTCCCTGGAGGTGGGCTCTGGTGGCACAGCCAGGGAAGCTGTCTGTCTCCTGTCAGAAGCCCGTCTGCTCAGAATGGAGTATCAGGGCAGCCTGGCCAGGAGGGAGAGAGCAGGGCCCTACGGCCACATCGTTGAAGCACTGCATCTGCTTTGGCTTCAAAAGATGTTTGGAGATCATGTCCCTACTGGAAATCAGTGGCAGGTTCCCAGGATTTCACAGACTTGTGCCCTAACGAGTGCCAATCAAAGAAAAAGACAAACACAAACTAGCCCCAAATAGGAAAGCACAGTAGAATAATTCTATTTTGTTCAATTTGTTAATTTAAGGTTAATGGTTATCTGCTATTTCTAGTGCTTCTGTAACATTAAATAAGCATATTCCATTGAGATGTGACTGAAGGGTGTCCCAATGCCATTACTGAGGTGTTACTGGACTTAGGAGGTGCTACTATCTCCTGATCATCAAGCGAGGGGAATTTCTCCAGGAAGAATGTGTCCTCAGAGAACACGTCTGCATCCTGAGCATTATGGTTACTCTTGGTGAAGTGATAATGAGTCTTTGCTAACAGTGTTTAATTCTTCAGTTAACCTGCTCAAATCACATTTTCTTTTCTGATGCAGATTATATACTAAACAGAGGCCCAGGATTTGTCCTCTCACTTTCTCTGTGGTAAGTAGAAATCAACTGTATTCCTCTCTCAAGAAATGTGAGCGATTGATGAAGAAATTGTCACCTCCCCATCTGGTGCTTGTGTTTCTATATTTTTACAAAAATTCTTCTATCAAGTGTACAAAAAATTAAGCCCATATTTCAAGTTCCTTTGGCCCCAAGTATGTTTCTTAAGTCTCAGTAATGTGGAGGTTGACTCTCCATTGCTTATCTTGTACATGCTTAGTAATCTGATACTCGCTCAAAATGTGAAACTCATGGGTGGTATTTGTTTATCTCATTTGATAAAATTTTTAGCAAGTTGTGACTTCTGACAGATACTCTGTCACAGTGTTTCAGGGGGAAAAAATGCAGCAGATAAATTCCAACTCCAGGCCCTCCTCTAGCATCTTCGACAGGTCTGTAAAAACAAACTGATGGATGATGTCACAGGAGCCCTGGAGGAGCTGCACAGTAATGACCACGATCATCAGGCAGAACACTTTCTCATCAATCTCCACCAGGAGAGAAAGGACTGTTATTTTAATGCAGTAGAAACATTTTTAATGGGGTGTATAATGGGGTTCTACGCATATCTTATTTACCAGTAATATATTGAAAGATATCAGGGGAGCAATTTGCGTTAATAATATTTTTAAAGACTCCTGTCTAGAGCTTGTTTGTTTAGCTGTGCAGTTTTTCAATTATTTTGAGCTTTTCCATCCTCGAAGTTGTCTTAAACAGGACCCATAACTGGTAGCTAATTTCTTCCACACAACTTTGAGACTGGACTCGTTCTATAGAAACAGTTTTGTGCCTTTGAAATTTGTGGGCAAATTTCCTGAGAGGTGATACCTTATCTGATTTGCAAGCATGGAAAAAATGGTGTGTAAATTTCAGAAAGTGTTTATTATATAGAATAAAAAAACAATTTTAGAAGTTAGAACCCTTTTTCATTGCTATTGTCTGTGTTGCTTTTACGTAAGTTAACAATAATTTTCTTTTAAAATTCTTTATGTACTGCATGGAAATAATAAGAAACATTTGTTGTAGTGGAAATCATCTGCCTGGCTTTTTAAGCAGTGCTGTTTATCTGTGTTTTGTTGCACATCCCTGGCAGAGGTTTGCACACTGAACGAAATGCTGATTAGCTCTGTGCCCTCTTACACAAGGATCTGCAGTTACATGTGTGTCCACTGGACCCTCCTGGTGTCTCTGGTTGTACTTGGCATGTATTGTTGAATCTTTTCTGGAAGGCTGTGTAATTTCTGAATGCTCAACTAATAAGACAGTGTAGTTTTTCTCCTAAAATAAATGTTTGTGTTTAGTCAGTGAGCATTCCTGTGTATTGCCTTCCAAACCAAAGGGGAAAGGTACCTCTGCTGTCAGCTGCTCTAAATCTGCACCTAATCACACAATTTCCAGGCCCAGCATTCCCTGTGTAGCAGTAACATGGACATAGAGGGAACCTTTTATTATCCCTTTAGGCAACCTGCACAAAGACCAGCTGTGCTGAAGCCCTGTGGTGTCAGAGTCAGCTCTATCTCCAGAAGACATTACACTCCAAAAAAGGCAAAGAGACACAACTCTTCCCTTTCTGAATGAAAACACTGGTGTGTCTTTTTCAGTATCATTGCTTTGGAATCTGTCATCTTACATAGGCATGGCTGGCTTTCCACTTCTTTTTTGTTTTAATTGAATGCATTTAAAGTAGCCTACCTCAGTTTTTGTAGGACTTCAGTAATAAGTAATCTTGCTTCTTGAAGAGTGGACTTGCAGGAGCAAATACACTGTATCTTCTTGGAATTTGAAGCTTCTGTGTGATGCCTGGCTGCTGAAAAGTTTATATTCTTGATGAGCTAATTTTTTTAGATGAGATGGGGCTTTGTACTCACTGACTGAGACAGTAGTCAGTGGCTGGAGGATTGCAAAAAAGGGTTTATTAATTTCTCTCTGTTATCTAGAATTTGCCTGTTCTTGCAATCAAACAGATGAGTAAAATAGAGATGTGAAGAATACAGATCCTGAATGTATATTTTGTTCTGACTAGTAATCTAATGGCAGACTGTCATGTGTCTCCACTGACTCTATTTACAACTGCCTGCAATTGAGACAGAAATAATTGCTCAATTAGATAGAAGATGAATTTTTCATTAATTATTCAGGGATGTCTAGCTGAATTGGAATGTGTCCAGTGGGTACCTGGAAGTGCCCCTTCCTTACACATATGATACCATGAGTTGAATGAATTCAGCAGTTGCATCCAAGGAGGATGTGGTATATATCCATTCTCCTCTAAAAAGTGTATTGTTGACAGCCTGCTGTTCTCTGTATTCTTCCTGTGCACTGGACTGAGATTTTTTCATTTCATGCATCATCATTCACAGCTTGCTGGAGTAATTCCATGAAGTCAGTACATATACCTCATACACACAAACAGAAGAGGGAACAATATATTTTTGCTGTTGTTTTTGAAAGCTGGGCACATTTGCATAGATTTAATTTTCCTTTTCACCTGCTAGCGAAGTCTATTTGGCAGGAAGGAAGAACAACCTCTAGTTATTTTAAGGTCTTTGTAAGCTTGAGGTCCATTACTAGTTTGTGAGAGTTTGGTTTTCTTTATGGTTTTTATCACTTCAGTTAATATGGAAAACAACCCGGATTTAAAAGAAGAGATATTGTGTAGTCTAGCTGAAATCACTTTGATTGTGTTTCACCCCTAAGAGTTAGGAAATTAAATTATAACTTGTGAAGTAAACGGCTTTGGTAAATGGCTTTGATCTAGGTGTGCATATGGACTTACAGAGACATTTTCTGCTACGTAGCCTTTCCTATTGATTCATGAGGATCAGCAAGAAACTGGTTCTTTGCTCTAAGAGTTCCTGAGTATGGGGAGTCCTCAGCTGGTGAGGAGGGAGTATCAGGGGTGTGGGGCAGGAAACTGCTGTTCTGTGGGTTTGACCTTAGCATGCCTTTTGCTACCTAGTATGGTTTGAAACATCAAAATTACCTTAAACTGTATGAATGGGCTGAAATCAAGTTGGCTTTTTTGCATCTTTGTGGTGGGAAGTGCAATAACTTTTTCCTTTAGTCAAGGTGTGCAGCATGCTGCTCATGCTGCTCATGCTCCTCATGCTCCAGGCTGTAGCTGGCAACCTTTGGCATCAGTGTCAAACTGAGGATCTCCCACTGGTGATTTTCCTTTCTGTCCCTGCCTCGATCTCTGACTGCTGGTTCATGTCTTTGTGATATCCTGTCAGTTGTGGAGTCGTACAGAGAGAAGGGCATGAATGAAGAAACAGCATCCCATGGTAGGGATGGCAGATGGAAAAGGGACTCCTTGAACTGCCTGCATCACTGCAAGCTTCTGAAACCTCAGCACCACTGGGTGGAAGATGTGGGAATATGATGCCCAGGATATCAACAACAGAGAAGGGGGATGTGTTGGTTGCTGTCATATGTTGTATCTGCACAGGGATACCCATCCATTTCTGTAAAAGATAGCTGAAAACTCTCATGAATCTTGTCCAGAAATCAAAGTGTTAGGGTTGAACTGAGACTGAACTGCATGGTCTGGAGACTGATAAAATAAACATGTGATTTAGGTGCTGATTAAAAATGTATGTGTTTATGAGGGAAAACAGCAGGGAGTTCTGAGAGGCAGATAGAGTAATGGGGAATTAACAGCATCAGTGCCATCTTTCAAAACAAGATGGAAAGGAAGGGGCTGTTTTGAGGCTTACTGCTGACTGTGAGAGACACAGTATTAGGAAAAATCTTGCTGATTTGAGTTTTTCTTTGTTTAAGGAAAATTACCTCATATATTCTTCATTACTAAAGACAACAGCATCAAATTTATGTGAGCTTGGTCTTTCTGGTTGGTCAAGTGAAGAAGAAAAGTTGCGTTTGGATTTTGTTTTTTTTCATCTGTTTTCAAAAGTTGGATGGTATTTTTTTAGAAGCAGTATTTCATAAATTCACATTTTCAGGTTAAACATGATTCAGCACTTAATATTTCTCACTTAGGATGGCTATGATTACCTATGGCAACTGAGCCCTGGTTTCTAGAAGTCATATTTTTCCTGTAGAATTGTTTTTTAGTTGTTCAATTGGTTTGGTTTTAAATTACTTATATGTGGCTTTGATATGAAAAAGCATAATCTATGGTCTAAAGTAAGCTATGTTATTTCATGTTTATATCTTCACAGATTTCGAGGGAATAAGTATAATAATATCTCAATAGTAACTAATATTATATAATTAACATCTTAATATGGTATCTATAATAACAGCTCCTAGTCTGAGCAAACATCTGCTGCATGTGCATCCAGCTCAAGTCCCTGGGTGGTAAGGTGGGTTAAAGGCCACATGGCAGCTCACCGTGGTACAAACTTTTGATAGAGCTTCTAAGCCAAGACTGAATTCTGCTTTGCACTGTGTGGAAAGTGCAGGCACTGCTAGAAACTGCTCTGTGTGAATCAGCCTCAGTCTGTGTGTGCTGGGCAGTGGCTGAGGTGGTGTGCAGTCACTGCCGTACCTGTGCAGGTGTGACCTTTCTGTAACCTTTGTCTTCCACATCACAGGGAAAGTCATCATTGTAATCCAGGCACTTTCGTGTGCTTCAAGTGATTAGAAATAATATATATTTAGCTCTCTCGATATCCTGACAGAAAAGAGAATTTCTAGGTTTTTAATTGTAAAGTTTTGTTTCAGCTTTTTTTCTTAACTCAGCTTGAACGGAAGTGTGAGTACATATTCTTGTTGATGTTTCTGACTGTATCTATATTGTGTGTTAACATTCTTTCCTTTATCTAAGGAAAGAAATTAAATCCTTTTCTTCCAGTTTCAGCAATATTGCTTGAATAATGTGCCGGGCACAGATTGGACTCTGCTCCCTTCAGCAGTACAGCACTGCAAGCAATGCTCATGTACTGTTTTGAATGCTTTTTAAGTAGCTCAGTGTTTCCTGATACTGAATAGTTTGATAAAGTGTTAAAGAGAACCAAGAGTAGGGACCAGAAATATCCCAGGGATTGCAGGCTTAGCCTTTCCTCAGCAGGAACAATTCCCTCATAAGCTGCCCTGCTAAAAAGAAGCTCCAGCCTTCGGCAGTGTGTGGCAGGGTACTGCCAGTGAGGGAGAGGGGTCCAGACAAGGGGCTCCATGCTGAGGCAGTGTTGGAAGAGGCAGGAGTGTGTGGCCATTCAAAGTACCAACATATCAAGAAAAGATAGACCCTGGGGATGCTGGATCTCATAATTTTTCAGCACCTGCTAGTTTGCATATGTAGTCAATACTGACAGAGAAGTTAAACCTTAGATGTTAGTTCTTCCTTTCTTTTTTCTATTTTGTAAGGTAATTTAATCTATGCTGTGGACAGTTTGAGGCAAAGTGAAAATGTGGGACCTGGGATCTTGCTGGGGAAGCCAAGCTGCAGTGCTACCCCTGTGTGCCTGTGAGCAGCCTCCCAGACCATGACTCTCGAGCCTTGGGCAGGACCATGATCCTGATTTCTGAGATGTGAAACCAACTAAAAATCTGCCAGGAAAGTCATGACAACTACATTCCTAAAGGTTGCAAATGGATAGAAGTGTTGCTTACTGTCTGTATTTTTATCTAAGCCACCATATTTTAGGTCAAGAGTACTTGCCAGAGACTTGCAACGTTGTGAAATGAAATATGCCTTGCCTCTGCTTCCTCTGAAGATGAGCTACTTCCATAAAAATCCCAACCCATGTCTGGAAACTATTTAAACTTATCCTGTAGCAGAAAGATCTTTTTCTTAGTGGCAGTTGAAAGCTTATAAAATTACACTTATAAAATGTGATTTTAAAAGCTTGATCTTGCATTTGACAAGTTCAAACTAGCATGCCAAATTAGTCTGTAATACTAAATCTTATTTTGTTTTCTAAGTTTCAATTCACTTAAAATTCATGACACAATTTCGTTTTTATTTTCAATGGGAAAAAAGATGAGAGTGAAATATTTGCGTAGCATTTTTAAACATTGAAAAGATGTCATTAGTTCTACTTTCAAGGATGATCACTTTGTGTTAGTAGGGATAGGATTGAGCTCAAGGAAATGAAACCAAGTACTTTCTAGTGAGAAATTGCCCATCTCTGAATGTTCCTTCTCTTTTTTTGGACAGTTTTTTTCCAAGTGTGAGCAAGAATAAAATATTCAATCACCATTTATTACTTTCAGAGGAATGCAGAACAGTAAAAATTTGGACCTGAACAGCAAGCATTTTCACCAGTCCTGTGTAGTAGAAATAATTTAGTAACAGTTTTGCTCAGTTATAATGAGACGTGGACACAAACCAAGGTAGATTGAAACTTAAAGTCCAAATTCTGATCTTAATTAATACGAGCGTAAATCTACAGTAAATTCACAGAACACAAAATTACAGCAGGATCACTGAAAATAGATTGGGGTGTCAATGTACCACAAAATACTGTGCTCTTCTCGCTCATTTAACACAACTCCATTTGTATAATAATGTAAAGCTAATTGTCCAACCCTAAGTTAGCCTGTTATATGGGTCTGTAGCTCTTAATTAACAGAACAGGCTTTTGAGTAATTTGGAAGTACACTGTATTTTAAGTTCACAAGGAATTTAATATGTATTAAATTAAAGATAACATCACACATAAGTCATTAGAGTGACAACTTAATTCCATATCCTAAATACTTGATTTAGCAGCACCGTTCATTGTTGCCAACTACATAAGCAGCTCTCATGCATGAAGAGACAGCTACAGCACTTCTTCCCCCTGGCTGCAAGGGCAGCTCTTTCAGGAAGGGCCTGGAGGCTGCCTGGGCCATTGCCAGCCAGGCTGCTCTGGATTAAAATATAGAAAATTATCTCCTCTGTCCTACCTCTCCAAAGGCAGCTTGTGCTCTCAGATTAAAATCTGACAAATCATTAGAGTGTCAGAACAGCAGCAGAAATATAGAATAATTATGTCACATTTGTACAATTCAGTTGGCGTATTTTGTGGTTAAGAACATCTCACAATTAACTGTCTTTGCAGAGTCATAACAGTGAAGCTTTCAACATCATAGTAAGACAGTTATTACTTGGATGAAAATTCCTTATTTAAAGGTTTTTTACAGTGTTACCAGTGTTTTTCAACACTCAGTGGTAATAAGGCACCTCATTATCACAGTGACAGAAAAGCTATTGTGTTCAGAATATGTGATAAATATGATTGTCACATCTTATGAAAAAGAAGACTTTTGTATCATTTTAACCTATCATTAGGATACAAGACATACCATAATTCTTACTTTTATTATGGTAATCTAACAACCATCCAGAGATCCAGAAACTGCCGTGTCAGATATATCTTGGCACCTGATGCAGTGATGAGAAGACAGCAGGTCTGCATGGCACTCCTTGCATTGAAAGGGTGAACTCTTGCCCCAAAGTCTGGACATCACCAGTTCTGACCAGTCTTTTGTGATTTTGAACAGCATCTCTTTCAAGCCACTGTAGAGTTTTATTAGGGAAACTTTTAAAAGACCTACTTGGAAGTCTGAAGTTGCTCTAGTTGTTAGGAAGAGGGATGGCACATTTCAACAATAATATCATGGCAAAAGGGAATTTAAGTTTTCCTCTCCAGTAACTTTTCAATGGAAGCCAAGTTGATGCAAAGACATTTTGTAGATCTTCCCCCTGCTTCTTGTAATTCATGTTCTTGAACAGAAAATAGAATCTGAACACAGATCTGACATTTAAACTGAAACTCACCTCTTTTCCTTCTTTCTTTTCCCAGGAGACGTGGGAAAATCAAAATAAAAATTTCTTTAACTCACTTTCACTGGTTTCCCAATGTACATCTTCAAAAGGATTATTCTGTTAAAAATGTATAATGTACCTCAGGAAGGGTGGAGCTCTCCTTCAGTCATGGCTGAATTTCCATATTTTTACCACTGCCTGCCTTCCCAATGGATCCCAGGCTGAGCTGACACCAGGCTGTGGGTTTCACCCAGTGTCCCACAGCCATCTCCCAGCTCTGGCACTCACAGAGCTGAAGCTACAGCCAGGGAGGCCATGGGCACAGGGCCACCAGAGATGGGACAAGCCCCAGTCAGCTCTGCCCAGTGCAAGCCTGGGGAGCTCCTGGGGCTCTGCTCTCCAGGACAATGCAAACCTATGGCCTTCTGCTGGCAATGGCAGAAGTTGTATGTACAAGGCCACACCAGTCATATTTATGCTGGATGTGAGAGGACTTCTGGCATTAGCAAGGACACATTGAAAATTAAAAAAGAACTGTCCTGTCTGGCAGCCTCAATGTGAGAACCAGAGTACTCCCTTCAGCCACTCTCACCTCGGATCCAGTGCTGAGGGACAAGGTGTAACATACTCTGTTTGGATGCATTCCTTTAGGAACACTCAGCTTCAGAGCAGATTGAATATGTTCTGTGGCTAAAGCAGGAGTCTCTCAGTAGGTATTTTTTCATGCTTGCTGTGGCAGAGTCTCTGTGGAAAAAGGCATTAATGTATTTTGTCCTTCTCCTACTTTTCTGTAATCACCCAGGCAAAACTACAAGAACAAACCAATCCCGTGTAGGACAACGAATGCATTTCAGGATATGGAAACAATTTTACATTTACTTGTCATCTGCGTTTTCGGTTCAGCAGAAAAAACTGCATCTCATTCACCCAAGCTATGCTAGATGACAGGAAGATATTTGCTATTGTATTTTCTTAGAAAAACAGAGGAAATGAGTCCTCATGCTCCTATTTCCTGCATGGGTGTTCAGTTAGATTTAGAACTGTCACCTGGAAAAAGGCAAACAAAAGGCAGACTGAACTTCCTTTAGTTTTTTAAAAGAAGAGGAGTGAGTAGGCGCCTTGTTTTAGAGTAAATGTGGACATGAGGAACTAAGAGATGCTTCCTCTTCAGGGGTAGGACACTTGGTATCACTCTGTCTTTATTTGCTGAGGAGAATGGTGTTTAGGCAGCTCAGCATCTGCAGGGCAATCCAAAGTGAATTCTGCCATGTTCTTACATTTCTCTCTGCTGAGAGCCTCAGCACCATGTTCAGGGCTCCAGATTTTGTTTACATATCTTTATTTAATTGTTTTATTTTTATTACATCTAATCTTAACCTCTCTGTCCCTTCCTGAAATCAGGGGACAAAAGAGAATGCATTTATGCTATAGAGGATGCATGCATCAGATGTAAAGAATTCAGATAGTTTGATGAATACATAGTTATGGAGGAAGATGAACGTTTCTTAGAAATAATAACCTGAGCCTGATATTGTGGAACAGTTAGAACTAACAATATCAGTTTTGAAAACTTATGTTGGTGTTCAGTCTGAAGTCCAGTTTGGACTGAGAAAGCTAAGAAAATTGTTCTGGTAAATGCGATGGATACAGAAAGGTGTGGTGTTTTCTGGCTGAAATAATCCTTCAGGAACTTAATCTTGCAGTGCTGGTAGCACTGGCATTTGGTATGCTACAGCTGCAGCAGCGTGCCCAGAAAATTTAAATTCAGTGTGACAGTTCTTACGGTGGCATTAAATAGAAATTAGCAATTTGTAAAAGTGTTTTCCAGAGTTTTATCAAAGGAGTAGAAGATGCATAGGACAATAAGTCAAGTTTCAGGAAGTGTGTTCAATTAGACTTTTGGAAATATGATTGTTTTGATTCATATGGGAATTGCAAATAAGAACTACAAGAGCAAGAGGCTCACTAACAGTCTGAAACCAAGGTATTGTTTTTTTCTCCAAGTATTCAGCACACTAAATTTACTCGTATAGTAGTATCATATTGTAACTTTTGAAAATTAATTTTCAAAAATGTGCTCTCTTACCATTAGATAAAAATAGCATTTTTGTTTCATGAAGGACATAAAGATCTGTACAGAGGATTTTAAAGCGCTAATTAAGTGTATTTTTTACTTTTAGCAGATTGATGGATTTTTAAAAATAAGTCTAATCATAGCCCTGAAACCTAGATTGTCATTTTGCTTTATAAGTTTCATATTAAATTTCCTTTATGTTGTTTTTAAATAGAATAGAAATAAAAAAGAGTCTAATGAGGTACTGATTTTTCAGTTTCTTCAGTTCCTGCTTCTGTTTGTTACTTCTAGTGTGCTAATGCTTGTGCTCCCTTTTGTGGATTTTTTAGTCAACCTTTATTTACACTCAATCTTTTTTAGATGCAGTTCAATGAAGGTTAACAGTATTTGACATCTATCTGTACAATGAAGAGGGGGAAAATGTGGGTATTTTTTGGGTTTTTTTACTTTGGTTTGGTTTTTTTTTCGGAAATGCCTCTAGAAATACTTTTATTTTTGCTTTAGTTCATTATTATATCAAATGGTATCATCTCAAATAGATGTTTATTTAGTACGTTCTAGTCTTGTATAAGCAGAAGAATTAATCAAAGTACATTTTTGGACACTGTTACTTAGGAAACACGTTGTCAATAACTGAATACTTTTAAACATGCAAACCCTTCATAGCCCTTGTTCAGAGACACATTGTATTTCCTGGAGAGCAACGATATTGAAGGAACTGGCAAGCTATTTTGGAGGACACTGAAAGCTTTTAGTATCACCTCAATGAGAAGGTTTTCTCTCTTTTCCTTTGCTGCAGACACACAAAGATGGAAATGATTCGATTTGCCCTTCTGGATCATGTTAGACACTCATGTGCAGAGTGTTTGTTTAAAGAAACCCCTAATTTGTTGGGTTTTTTGCATAGGGTACCATAATCAGTCCATATCAGAAGTCCCTCCTGCAGACCCCCCTGTAGCAGATTTTTATCCTGGGGGCAGCTGGGGGTTCACTCTTGTCTCCAGTTGATCTATTCCCACCCATGTAGGTGACTCCTGGGGAGTTTCTGGACCATCCAGAAAACTAAGTATGCCCCTAGGCACTGCTCTGTCATCCAGTTATGCAAGTCTAACAAAAGGACTTACAAATTCCATGGCTCTTACCCCAGTGGGAAAATTGTTCTCATTTGTCACAGTTAAAAACCAAGCACAGGTGCAAAATCAGTTGCTTGCTGAAATCCATGGATATACTTTTGCAGTAACAGAGGATGCATAAATTAGAAGAGATTGTTTTCCCATTATTTCAGAGGGAGGTTTTAATCTAAGTTATGAAGGTTCTTGAGATTCAAAGGTTATATGGGCTCATCGTGATTCGCTTACACTTTAAAAAGATGCACATTGGTAGTCGATGTGCTAGTCAAGTACTTGCAGTTCTTAACTTCCACCATCTGTGATCAAGATGACCTTGGTTCTTACCCTTTCCAAATAAAATGCACAGTTCTTTTACTGAGATTTCTTTGGGTAAAATGTGTGACCGTAAAGTAGTTCAGCATTTTTGCTGAATGATAATCTACTTGGAGACAGTGGAGAGCCGAGGGAAATTGAGTCCTCAAGTGTTATACTCATGTGCAAGAAGTGAGAATCCAAGGCTGAATTTCTGCTTTTCAGTGTCTTGACTTTACAAGTGCAGGCACCCTCAAATGAACTGCTGCTTGTTTATAAGTGAGAGTAATTATTGCACTTATAAGTAAATTTGTGATTTGTCACTCTTAAGTGCTAACATTTTTAATTACATTAATTCGCTTACATTAAATTACATGCAAATTAATTACATTACAGTATTTAATGTACCTTTCTGACTTGGGGTGTTCTCGCGTAATTGCAAAGACAATTAATTCATTTTCATGATTTTTTTTGCTGTTTTTGTAGCCACTTTCCATTTAGAAATTAAATGGAAAGGGGATATAAATTTAAATGGGGAGAAAAATGCTTAACATACTTCAGAGAGTAGTTAAAAAAATCTCGAATCTTACTTGCTCTTCAAGACTCCTGTGAAGTCCTTTCTCAAGAAAGTTATCATAAAAAAACCCAAAACCAACTTAGAGATGGTAACAATATTATCTTATTTATTGGTTTGGACAGTTAGTGAAACTTCTTGAAAAGTCTTCAAAAGTAAGCCAATAAGATAATAATGATAATAATAATAATAATAATTTAAAAAATTTCCTTGTATCTCTTAATATTAAAATAGTTCTTATAATAGCAAGCATCTAGTGAGATAAATGGTAGGTACAGCCCCTAATGGCCAGATCCAGAAGAAAATGATTCTATATCTGAAGTCAGCTTATTTTATTGCAGAACTTAAGAAAAGTTACGATCTGCTTTCTGTGCTGGGCTTTGTGAAAATGAGCTAATTCTGTTAAGGGCATTGTTCCCTACAACTGCTTAATAACTGAGTTAATGCTAAATGCTGTAATAATACCTGGGGTTTGTATCTTCTGATGTAACTCTTTCATCCGTGTTAGTAACTGCACCTTCTCTACAAGTCAGGGAATAAAGGCATGCATCAAACTATACCAAAGGGAGAAGGAGTGACAAATATTTTTGTGTAAAAGCTGTCTCTGTTATATTTGCTGGAGTGCTTACCTAGAATGTCCTAAATTGTTTCTGCTCTAAGGTCAAAATTTTTCAAAAGAAATTTTATATAATGTTAGATTTTAAAAGGGAGACTTAAAGACATTTAGCTTCTTTGTGTTGAGATTTTAGAATGCTGTCTTGGGTATTTGAGGACTGCCGTGGTATTGAAACTGGAAAGGCTCTCCAGATGAACTGCAGTGATCCCTTTCAGGGTCCTAACACAGACCAGTGGTTTAAATCATGGGAAATAAATTAGGGAAATAAAGCTAATAAAGGTTTTATTAGTTGTAATAAAACTGCCAATGCAGTTTAGATATGGTTTGGTCCCAGGCAGCAGCACTATTTACAGCTGGTTTGCCAGACCCTGCTTTGACTGCTCCTCCTTGCTGGGCTTGGAGTGTGGCTCAGAGAGAGCTCGTTCTAAAGTGTCAGTGGTGCTGTCTCTGTACTGAAATCTGCCAGCATTGCCAGTCCAGACCTCTCTGCATGGCATGGGTAAGAAACATGTCCAGGAGATGATTTCCAGTTCGATCTAAAAATTTATTTAGAGTAACATGAACTGCAGCTGCCTGAAAGCTTAACTAGTTAATTTATGGCTCCTAGACAGTTTTTTATTCAACATGTTAGTAGTTGTTAAGATATAATTTATCTTCAGCACTAATTGCAGTTTTTTAAAGAATAACAAACACAACTAAAACACAACTAAACACAACTAAAAATCTTTGTCTTAATATAGACCTAGAATAAGCTCTTCCTGATTAATTTTGAATAGTTTGCCAAATAAAAATGAACTGCTCAACGACGTTTCTGAAAAAGAGTGCATTTTGCTTTCTTTTTCCTGTTTCTCAATCACTGTAGCTCAGTAGCTTCATCTCTGAGTCAGGTTGCCTTCTCAGCTGCAAGTACTAGATTCCTCCACTAGGAGAATATGAAAATGATCAATGCAATGATGTTGATGTGTTGTGGCAGTGTTCCTAAGTTGAAGTCTTTTGGGGTTTTGGCTGTAATGTTTTGGCATACACACTTCTGTTGAAAATCTGGTGCCTGATTAAAAAAACAACAGCAAAAGAAGTTGAACCCAGGTTTTGAAACAACACATGTTGTCACACCTTCACAGAAACAACTGGGAACATTTTAAACTCCATTTAATACATTTTAACTGAGCTATTTGAAAATATACAGGAATGTAACTGTGCCTGCTTTTTCCTGCATAGCCCTCTTCCAACACTTGTTGGATGCCTTTTTTTTTTTTTATTCCTAGTGGGAGAAAAAGTGTACTGGAACCTGTAAAAATGTGCAAAAGCTGCTCATTGAGAAAACAGACCTTTGGCTTCCCTTAGCAACAGCACGGGATTATGGATTCGGAATGGCAGTAATTGTCAAGTGTAAGATACATGTTGGTCTGGTGAGTACAGGTGCATACAAAATGGCTAAGAAACAGCTACACAGTGCTTAGATAGGGGCAGGAGTATACAGAATATATCTTTCATACAAGAGGTAGAGCAATTGAATTAGTTAGCAAAAGCTTGTTTTGGTTCTGAAATCTACTCCATGAGAAATGTAAAGGCAAAAACTTTATTACTTCAAAGGAAAGATGCTTGAAATTATTGTGTTTTTTGAATTGCATTTTATTTAGTCAATTTCCTTCAGGATTTTTATATATTTATAAAAAATTCAATATTTTTTAGGTCTTTAATTCCAGTTATAGAGAGAAGATAACCATGAGCCTGTTCTGTTCCAACCAAGTTATATTTACAGGGGAGAAGTAGCAAGTGTCCCTGCTGAGCCATGATTTACAAGGTAAATAGCAAATGCCAAAGATTAAGTGATGGTTTTCCCTTGTTTGGTGCTTAAGGGAAGAAATAGGGTTACTTCTCTGTTTAACTTGGGCTAAGTAATGCCACTCTTACAGTGTATCATTCTGTGCAAGTGCTTCAGTTCTTCAAGATGGGCATCTTGGGAACTGAACATGGCAGGAATCAGTGTTTTAAGCATGATGCCCTTTCTAGTTGAGGGAAATAACTTTCTTCTGTCCTTTTCTTACTTCAGACTTCAGATTTTAAAATTTCTCAACAACAACAACAAAAAAAAACCTAACTTGAGAGGTGAGGGAAGATTCCTACTAATCTTTCCATCCTGGCTGTGATCAACCTGGCTGACCATATGAAATACAACTTCATGTTGCATGTTGATTGTTGCAATTCCTGAAGTTTATGTTAACACACAGGTAATAATACTGAATTTTATCTGAGGGTGAATCATGCAGACACCAAACATAGCAGACTTCCTGAAGTAAAATTCCTTAAACATGGTGAATTGTCAAGTTTGCTCTATAAAGAAAGCTGCTGACATGGAACTAAGAAAACCAGAATATTCTGGGCACATTCCATGTGCAGAAAAAAACCCAATATGCTGAGCCAGGCTGCATGTTTTTGTTGCTGTCCTTTGGATAACAAAAGCACTGCTTCACCAGCTCAGAGCAATGTACATACAGGATTATTACTTTAGGAACACTTCACTTTCATATGATAAGGGAATAAGAACCTACTGTGAATTTTCAGCAGCAGCAAGAGACAGAAAGTGAGTAGTGAGAACTTTAAATTAGGGGGCTGGAGACCCAGCCCAGAGGTGAGGTGGGGTTTAAAAGAAAAGCAGGCACAAGGCATGGTTAGGGCTATGGCATCACTGGAATTACAAAACCAGGGTAGATATCATGTAACTGAGCACTCTCAGTGCCTTGAAGCTGGACAACTTCAAGGCACTTAAGAAAGTCGGGAAAGATGAGAAAGTGCTGTAGGATGTGGAGGGACCAGGTGATAATGTTGAGAGGTGATATTGTTGAGAGCTTGTAGGAAGAGTCATAGAATGGTGTGGGTTGGAATGGACCTTAAAGGCCTGTGTCATGGGCTGGGATGCCACCACCCAGATCAGCATGCCCAGGTCACCATCCAGCCTGGCCCTCAACACTTCTAGGGATGGGACATCCACAGCTTCTCTGGAATGCCCTCTCTAGCCCCCTTTAAGTACTGGAAGACTGCAATGAGGTCTCCCCAGAGCCCTCCCTTCCCCAGGCTGAACAACCTCAGCTCTTCCAGCCTGTCTTCACAGGAGATGGTGCTTCATCTCTGTAATTGTCTCTGTGGCCTCCTCTGGACCCACTCCAACGGGTCCAGGTCCTTGTTGCTCTGAGGACTCCAGACCTGGACGCAGTGCTCCAGATGGGCTCTCACAAGAGCAGAGCAGAGGGGGAAAATTGCTTCCCTTGACCTGCTGGTTGCCCCTCTTTGGATGCAGCCCAGGATGCTGTTAGCAGTCTGGCCTGAGAGCGCACACTGTTGGCTCATGCCCAGTTCTTCATCCACAAGGGCAGAAATGATAAGTCAGGAAGAGGTTTGGAACAAATATTCCTTCAAATTAAAGGCAATTGGGCATTTTTCAGGTAATGGTGTCATGCTGACTTGCTTGTGAACAAGGTGGAGCATGTTGCCTTACTTTTTCACACTTACTGACTCTTGTGACTTGCATGTCTTTGTTACCGTCTAGTGGGAATTGAATCTCCAGGTGCTGTACCATCTGTTTGGGAAAAAGTGCCCTGTGCCTGACTTTCAATTTTGTCAATGAAAAGTAATACTTAGTATTTGGAGATTATTTAGAAAAGCAAACGTTCATAAATACCAATGAATATCTCTCTCCTCTCTAGTAAGGAGGCTTTTTAATTTTGTTTAATTTGAAAATTACACTGGAATGTCAAAGATTTTCATTTCCCTTTCCCTACTGCAGAAACAAAGGAGCCTAAATCTTTCCAGGAAATTACAATCATTGCACTTTGGTACAATTAGTTTGGACCAAACATTTCACAAGTTATATTACTTCTTTGTTAAAAAATACAAGTTCCTGTTCAAATTACATAATACAATCATTAATATATACTAGTTCCAAACTCTAAATATTCTCTGCTAGGGCTGGGCAGTGGAGTCCTTAGAAATAGTAGTATTTTGTTTATGAAGGGTGGTTAGAAATTGCTGGTGTAGGTTTTTATCTTGTATCTTCTGTGCTTCACCATTTTTTCCCTGAACCCTTTAATTTTGTATCTATTAAAGGAGTACATGCAGCCTCTCAGCAGAAATTAGAACTTCTGTTGTATTGAGTACCTCCCATCCATACAGTAATACATTATCCTACTCCCATCTGGATGGACAAAACAGGCAAATCTGGTATTCAGGTAATGGTTTTATCCCCGTTTAAATTAGAGACAGATTTGCTCTTTTCTCCTTTTTTATCTATTGAAGTATTTTATTTAAGACTCAAGAATTGTTATATAACTGGTGAGGAAACAGTTTAATGGGACAGTGCCACAATTTGAGCCTGAATCCATTGTTTTAGGATTACAGTGAAGGTTTGTGGGCAAGCTCAGCTCTGAATCCTAACTGACTCCATTTTTGGCCAGAAATTTGAATTCCAAATTTGAATTTGCACTTGAGTCTGTGGTGCTGCTTTGTTCTTGAAGGCAATAAGGTGCCATCTTACTCTGTTAGAGCAGCTCTGCACCTTCGTGTCCTAGGATTTCCCTCAGTGTACGTGAGGTCCTACAGGTCTGAAAGTGGGGGACCCCAGAGATTTAATGAATGGGAAGGTTTCTTTCTTCAGTTAGTATTGTCTTCAGTCATTTCTGACAGTAGCTGGAGAAGCTGAAATAGAATGTTTCACTGGGTAAGGTACCACGGGTAGTACATAAATATTACATAAATATATGTAATTTAACTCCTTTTGATGCAATAATTGGTCCCCATATAACACAAACTGAGCTGTGTGATCCAGGGATGGATTATTTATGTGCATTATATGCTTTTCCATGGCAAAGCTGATGCAAGGCTATTAAGGCAGTATTCTTGAGCTGTTGAGCTACTAATGGGCCTCAATGCAAATCGAGTCGGTTCTGATGCAACCAGTAAACCAGTTTGAGAAATATTAACAACAAAGAACAGCTTACTGTGATCACATTGCCATCAAGCACTTCTCTACTCCCAGACTTTTAGAAATATTGAAAAGGCAGTATGGTACACAAGTGAAAAAAAATCATTTAAACAATTTCTGTAGCATTTAGTCATTGCTACTATCTGTAAGGCTAAATCTCTCATTGATAAATATGCTTTACTCAATGTTTTTTCTGAATTACTTCTTTACAGTTTGAGGGGTTTCATATACTAGGATAATCCTGAATTTCTTGACAATGCCTATTTTGCTATTACTAGTTAAAAGTTCGCCCAAATTAAACCAGAGTGAAAGTCTCAAGGTGTATTTTATACTGAAGAGATAATCCAAGAACCAGCCCACATGATGAACATACGTTTCACAATGTTTTAGGTTTAGTTAAATGTGATTTTGGCCTTGGCCTTCTTGATTAATTTGCAAACTGTTTAGAAGTCCAGAGGAACCAAACTACAGCTGGGCAAACAAGTTTGTTGTTGCTGAAAATTTTTAAGCGATCTTTCTAATTATGTCAGCAGTGCAATGACAACTGCAGGTTATTAATTGTACAAAATGTGTTCTCTTCTTACAGTTGTTTTTATTCATTGCCACCAAGAACAGGAAGGGTGAATTTTCTTGTTATAAACATAATGTATGGATCTTATTAAAGACAAATATAATCTAGTGAACACTGAACTTATAAATGAATTTTCACAAGACTGTTAAATCTCTATCTAAATTTTAAAAATTGATGAGTAGAATGAAGCAAAGTCTCAATGTGAACACCTAAATGTTTTCTTTCTGAAACTATAGCCTTTATTTCTACTTTGCTAGATTTATACCACACAAGAACATTGGAACTATTAATGCCAGATGTAATTGGTTTCCAGCTTTTTCCAGCTAGGAGTATGATGACATGTTTTATTTTCTTTAATTATGGGACAATTATTTGCTACTCACACTCTTTGTATTATAAAGCTGCTTGACCTTTTCTTTACTAGTCTGTCTTTTACCTCTCAAAATGTGCTCTCCAAAGAAATACCTAGAATTTATCCACACTATTATTTTTGCAAATCCGCAAAATGAAATATGACGTGGAAATACCATTAGCAATACACAGACATTAAGCTAAACACTTTAACCAATACAAGCTTGTGATAAAGTGTCAGGTGCTCTACTTCATTAAATAACACAAATTGAACAGATCAATCCAGTAAGCCATTAACAGCATTGAGCAGAGATATTTTTAGACAGTGCAGCTATGCTTCATCAAAATGTGTCTATCATCTTCTTCCTCTTGCTGTTTGAATCTCCTCACTGAACTATGTATTGGGGTGTCACCATAAACTTTCAAACCTAAAACTAGAAGGGAGGTTTTATTGTAAATACAAATGCAGCTCTAGGAAATTGGCTTATCAGGCAGGACCACTTGAAGTTTCACCTTTCAAAGTACTTTTGTCCTTTTTTTCATTTGTTCCCATTGCAGGTAAAAGTGTAATGGACCAATTAATAATTCATAAAATACTTGGCACAATAGTTCTGTGTCATGTTATTTTAAATAATATCAGGAATCCTGTACTGATTTTTGAGACAGTGCAAAAGCTACAGTATCAGGTCATTTTTACATTTCCTTGGAGAGATTGTGAAAGGGTACACTGCACCAAAAAGGCTTTTAATGAGATGTGTCCCTGAAGGGAACAAGTAAAATGAGTTCATTTTTTTGTCACAGAATGCAGTGATTTGAGCACAACATTAAGAAAAAATACCCATTTGAATCGAAGGACAAGATGGTTGAACATAATTTTGGGTTAAATGGTGTATATATGAGGTTTTATTTTGTCACTAGTGTACGAATGGATGTGCAAAGAGAGGAAAATAAAAGGATGTGATCTAATAGCCAAGGTGTAAGCTTCCTACTTATTCACGATTTGTGGTGGTTCTCCAAGAACATTAGTAACAACCTTTCAAAAGTCCTGATTACAGAGAGAGGTGCTGTGCATATTAACAGCTGGTCTTTGCCCAAGAGAATCTACAACCAGACTGACAAAAGCAAAAAAACAGCAGCAAGTCAAGGGAAAAAAACAAGGCAACTGTGTTTGAGTAGAATGATAAAGATGCACTTGAACTAAACCAAGTAGATGACATTGCAATGGAAGAGAGTTGTTTAAAGTGCCTCTAACTTAACAGATAATATTTAAAAAGTGGGAAGCTAGTAGGTTATGTTTTTAGGAATCTACACAGTAAAAGATATCTGAATTTTATCTCCTTGTTTTAAGGAACATGTACAAGCTTTTTTCTCTGGTTGCTTTATTCCAGAATCTAGACACTCACCGACCTAACTTGCTTCAATAAAATGTAAAACTACTTTTCTTATTTGGAAATTAATGCAGAAATTTATATAGTTCTGATACAAACTTTTTTTTTCCTAATTAAAAGGTAACCGGTAAAGTGCTTTTTTAAAGGCTTATGAATTTTTCACTTTACTTAAAGAAACAATATTGCATTATAGTGTCTGATCTGATTTGGCATGAAATAAGATCTAGGCTTTCCTAATAAAAAACATTTTATCATTATCCACAACAAAAAATACTAAGTGTTGGGTTTAAAAATGTTTGTAAAGTGTGGCAGTAAATTGCAGTGCAGGACATATTTATATTGGGCATTTAGTTATACATACATTTAGTTTATAAATTGTCTGCTGCAAGAAGATTTTTGGATATTAATCAGTATGAGCAGAGTTATGCAAAAAGAAATCTAAAAATATTATGGGGCAAGATTAAACATATTTGCAATGATGTTTAAAATCCTTGAAAGAATATAATTTCATTTAATTAGGGGTTGCCCTTGTTTTGTTACAGTATTACCTTAGGTCTCACTTTCTTAAGAAACATTTGTGACCCAGCTCCCCTCAGTCCCCAGCATTCGAGGGTTTTTAAATCCATACAGTTTTGGTGGTGTCAGCTGTGAATGGCCTTCATTTTTCTGGGTGCTGAAACTGATCTGGGGTAATTGACCTGGTGTTCCCAGCCCTGGAATGAGACCAGCAGGAGCTGGTAATGTTTCACTTGGTGAGGGAGAAGCAGAGTGTCCCCCTTTGCGTGGGCCAAGGCAGTGGAGGTAACTAAAGGAGGAGGAGGAGGAGGAGGACTGTATCCACACAGGGGGCTGCTCTCTGTTGTGCTCCTGTCAGTACTCTCATCTGAGAGTTTGTAAAAGATAGAATATGTGAGGATGCAATATTTTCAGTGCACACAGCTCTCATTTGGGTTTGCAAATGTAAGCAGCCATCATGTGCCTTCAAGGAGTTTTTCAAGAACACTTTTTCTTTTTCCTTCCCATAACCTGAAGTTCCCATAAGGACAGAAGAAAGGTGGCCAGTGCCATGGAAGTGGTATCTCTAAATTCTTTCAGCCACATCTTTCAGCATCAGCCCCATGTGTGCAGAAAAGGCAAGTGTGGTGTTCTTGTTATTTAGAGAAGAAATCAAAAATAGATAAAAAATATTCATGCACCTCTCCAGTGCAGTGGGAAAAGGATAAACAGGATGCTGCAGATATTTCTCATTCTTATGCTTTTCAATTTTATTCATCTTTGCTTTTAACCTCAAAGTAAAATTCATTTACATACCTGGGAGAGCACACTGACAGTGGCTTTTCATGGTGGTAGAAGTCCTTTCTGTTTATGTCTGCAGATGGAATTGCAGCCAAAAGCATTTCCTTCAGCACAGTTCTGCTTATTACTGTTGCAGATCTTGACAATGCTGGCTTAAATAATTATTAACTAGGAGAAAGCAGACAGGGCAGTAGTTTAAATTTTTGAATTATAAGCTCCAGGTCATATTAATTATTCTGAAAAGCATTCAACAGCTTAATAAGACAAGGGTTTGACCATAAATGTTATTTTCATTTGTTTGTGTTATTTGAGACTGTTGTAACTGGCTGCTTAATGGTCCGTGTCATGTAGGTGTATTATTATCTCTCATTGGCACATTTTACTCAGTTGTCATTAATGGCACAGAATGTCTTTCCTATCATTTTCTCTTGGAATCCCAGATAGAGAGCAAGATCAGTGACAGTTTTATCAGTGAGTTACATTAAGCTGCTCTTTGCCACTCATGAATCAATGTATTTTCATCTCAGACTGGTCCCTGCTCTACATATGTCAGTGCCACTCCACCGTCTCATTTGCCAAATGAATAGCAGAGCTCTCATTAAATTAACGCTGTGATTTTTTGCACTGGATTACTGGCAATATGTTCAGTTTGCTCTTTTGATTTTACTGAAAAATGACTCTCAAGTACCAAAGAATAAATAACCACAGTTATGTAAGAACTAAAGAAAATGAAATGGTATTTGAATTATAAAATCAGTCATGGTTCTTGACTGAAAATTCAGCAGTAATTGGGGAGATTAGAGGCAGTGAAGCACATTAGTTCAGCTTCCAGACCTACAGGGTGGTCACTTGTCTTTTTATTTGTGCTAAGTAATACAGCAGGTAGAAGAGAATAAAGAACAGCTTCTTAGTGACTCCTGTCTGGATAAGTCTGCACCTGACAGGTTTATTGTCAGAAAATCTTACATATCCATGAGCTTTAAAGGAATGAAATTTTCATTTTCTGACTGAAGAAATCCAAAGCACCCAAGTATTTAACCCCCAGAGAAACAACAGTCCTGCTATAATCAGGAGAAAATGATGTGCTCTTCTTTCATCTTAGATGTGGAGGAGGGTAAGCAGGAGGAGAAGCAACCAGTTTGCAATACTCTAGTCGTGGAAATTGGCTGGAAACCAGGAAATCCAACTATTCCAGCCATTCCTTCAGCCTGGTAAGCCCTTTCTGGTTTGAAAGCAGTTCTGTGTCAATGTTTGTTGACTGTTGTCCAAATGTGAGCATTATTGCCAAGGCAGTGAGCTAAAGGCTCTTGAAAAATCAGTGTAAAGTAAAAAGTAAAAAGACTATTAAACCGTTAAAGAAGAGATGGGGAAAGAGTGAGAATGTTCATGCAGGCTTTGGCAGCTGGTTTGCATTACCAATAGCACAGAAGCAGTTAGAAGGTAAGTAAAGGAAGTTGAGCTTGTAAAAAGCATATGGTAGGACATGAAGGTGAGAGAGTTAGAAGGCTAAGTGTGAGAGATGGCTCTGAAATAGCAAAGACTTTTGAGATCAGGTGATTTCCTGAGTCACAAATCAATTGCTAATTTAATTTAGATTAAAAGGAGGAACAGGAACCATAAAAATGCAGAACCAGGTTTCCAGAGTTATTGTGGCTTTGGGATTTGTTAAAATCAGGCACATTACTGTGTTTCTTTGGTCATGATGCCATATCTGAAGGCTCATGACCTGAGCATCCCTTCAGGTCTGAACTGTTGTGTTGTCTCATTCTGACCCCACAGCAAACAGTTCTGTGTGTACAGGGATGCCACGGCTGGCACCGCCAAACAGGGAAGTGCTAGTGCTGGGAAACTTGGAAAAACCAAAAAACCCAGATTAATAGTACAAACATGTCCAGTGTAGAGGATATTTCTTATCTGGGGAGGCTCATGCCTTGCAGTATTTCATAGAATCATATAATGGTTAGGACTGGAGGGGGTTGGAAGGGACCTTAAAGATCATATAGATCAACATTGGCTGGTTTTAAGAATTATCATCTGGAATTGATAAAAAAAGCAGGAAACCGGAGTATATGCTCTCTCTGGAAAATTTCAGCATTTATGACTTGATAAGAAGTATTTGTGCTAGCTAGTAGGATAGATGATTTGCTATTCTGATCACGATTGGCATTTCTTTACCTTGCACGCATTATAGTCCACTGAAGAACTTACCATTTCAAAAATAAAATGAAACCAAAAAGTAAAGGGAGCAAATTCTAAACAAAATTTAGAAAGCAGTGATTAGTTTTGTGCAATTCAAAAGAAATAAAAATTTTTTAGATATTTTCTCACTTTCAGAAAATTAATGACCGTACATCAAATGCCTTCCTTTAATTTTAAGGGCTGCTAATCTCTTTATGCCAGAGTCTCCTAGGGGCAGGAGATGAGGCCATTTTCTTACCCTTCTCTGTAGCAACCAGGAAAAACACACATCTGCTTCCTCTTCAAGATGCTTTAATCTGCAGGGCATGAGACATCCACTGTTCTGCCCGAGTTGGTTTGTGTCATTGTCAGCTTCCAGCTTTTTGCACTGCCCATTTTTTGGGACTTATAATGCATTCCCACCTCTTCAGTGCCCTTACATTTTTTGAATTGAGAAGGATAATTCACTGAGGGAGAGGTATAAGAGAACCCAGAGTATAAAAACTGTTTTGACATCTGGGCATGTAGTTACTGAAAGAACATTTCAAGTTGTGTGCTGACCACATTATTGGGAGCAGCATCTCATAGCAGACTTGTATGTGTTACTAGGTCACCATCAGAGAAATTGTTTGTATTACCCTCCTAAACTTTGGTTATCAGAGAAACTTTCAATCAGATAAAGATGGGAGGCTTTTTTGGTCTTTGCAAATAGTCAGCTGTCAGTTTTCTGAGTTTATTTCCAGTGTCTGTCAAACCAAATGAACCGAATTCCTTGCAGTGTAATATCTGACATTTGAAACAAGTGAAAGGTGTGGTAAAGATCAGTGTAGGGCACTGGCATAATAGCATGTCGAAATGAAATTAATAAACATGGGTTTTCTGATGTGTATTTTGTACTTAAGCTTTTCACTCTTATCTGTGCTGTCATGATAGCTTTTATCAGCACCTTTTTCATTTTCTTTTCCAGTAGTGCTAGCCAATTGTAAAATGCATAGGTAGAAATAAAGCAATATAATTGGAAATTAGAATTCTTTAAATTATGAGGTAAGATGCCAATTAGCTCATGCTCTGGAGAAGGTTGCCCAGAGAGAATGAGGAAACTCCAACCCTGCAGGTTTAAAACTCTTGCCTGAGTAAGGCCTTGAGCAAGCTGTTAACACCTTGAAGCTGGTCTTTGCAGGCCTTCAGATTTGCCTTCCAACTCAAACTTTTCCATTCATTTGAAGCATCAAATCTGGCTTAGATATTTTGAGCGAGTCTTCCTTTCTGAGTTTCCCATTTGCTGAGGTCTTTGTAGAAGCCTCTGAGAAATGGGTTTTTTGTGGTGTTTAGGCTGTTGTTGCACAGGTGTCAGTCAAACAGATGGCTGACAAGTAACATCATCAAAGGGATGCTTATTTCTGTCTGTATTGATAGGGATCTGTAAAACAGTGGGGAAAATCTTTATCATAAGCCTGTACTGCATGTATAGTAATACTTTCTTTTCTTTGTTTTTTTTTTTGCTTGCCAGGTATATATTAGCATGATTTACATGTATAAGGAAGGAATATAAACTTACCTTTTATTTTATTCCTATAATAAAGTTTTTTTAGGAGACATCTTGTAGTCCACAGCTTGTTGCAGAATGCTTTGAACTGCACTTTTTAATTCAAAAAGCATTCCCTTCCTAGAAAGGAATATACAAAAGTAATAAGTTTCTTTTACCAGGAAGATGGAATTTTGTTTCTCATTTTATTCAACGCTAATTGGCTTAAAATTGTCAATAATAACATAAACTGTACAAAAAAATTCATTTTAAACATGTTGGCATATCAAATGCTTGATCTGGAATTTTCTCTGGCATGTCAAGAACACTGATAGTTAGGCCACTTTTTAAACATCTTTCTGGAGAGTTCATATCATTCATTCTCTAATTCTGTAACTGTATTTTGTCACATCAGCCTTCTTGTTGGAAATAATATTCTCTTGCTTAATAGAACAAGAAATTACCCTTGAGATATTTATTTTGCTATAAATTTTCCTGGTCAGTAATAATATGCTGACATTTCTGCTGAGAGAACTTGATGAAATCTTGTGGGTTTGACCTATCCTTGAGAATCACTCCTGGGAAAAGTGCACACTGCAGCAGAAAATGTTGGAGTTCTGGTGTGATGGTGTCATGTTAAATTCATTAGGAGTACACAAAAATTGAAATTTTGTTAGCCTCAGAAGAAGATGAAGTATGAACCTGTGTACTAGAGGGGAAAGAGATGAGTGGAAGAGAAAGAGAGAAATGGTTTGTTCTTGCCTGTTTCTGGCCTCGTTGACCTATGCTGCCAATACAGATGGAAAGACCAGTGAGCCTTCTTTCTTTCCTTCTGCCATCCCTTTTGGATCGATCTGAAACTTCTTGTGCTTCAGTTTCTATAGCAAGTATTTTATTATGGCTTAACTTGGGATATTTGCCATTAGTTTGTCACTTGATTTCCCATTTTAATAATCCCAGTAATTATAATGAGAGTTACAGAGGTACAGAAAAACAACCCAAAACTTCTTTATTCAAACTGTATCTTAGGTGACCTTCTGTACCTTAGTGCTGCATTCCCAAAATCTCAGGTGTATTTAGGTGAGCAAGGTAGGATCCATTGGTCTAAGCAGAGATATAACAAGTTTGGGTTTTAGTCTCCCATGCAGATTATCCATTTTATTCAACATCAAAGTCTAACACAGATCAGCTGCACAGTGTCTCTCCATCAGCTGCTAGGGCATGATCAGCACAGGTGGCAGCACTCAGAACTCAGGTGAAATAGATCCTTCCCCTGCCCTTTACAGATTGGGAGCTAAGAGAATGCTTATACAAAGAACTCATCTGGATAAGCAAAAACTTGACCCTAAATTAAGCTAAACGTTTTTTAAATATTGACTTGGGTTCAAAACAGGATCCCAAGACACAAGAAATTGTTTCACATGCCCTGAGCCCACGTAGGTCTTTGTTTCTCTCTGTCTTATTCAAACAGGGCTGTGATACAATCTCTGCCTCAGTGTCCCAGACACCAAACTGGTTTTTCATTAGAGACTGTTCTAGCATTAAGCCTGGCAATTTCTAAGGGACTGATAGTATTTCAGGTTGTCTTTATAAAGGGAAAATAACTTCTGAAAGCAGAATGAAAGATGAAGGGCTCTCTTTCAGAGAGCTGGGTCATGGGAAGGCAGAGTCCAGAGCCTTTGTTGAATGTTGCTAGAGAAACACTTGAATGCTGAGGATGGCAGGACCTCAGCACCTTTCCAGGGCTCTGGCAGATGAGTTGTAAAGTGTACAGAATATACTCTCTCTTGTAAGTCCTACATGAGAAAGGATACATGAAATATGATACATGAAAGTCCTACATGAGATATTTGTTGGTTCTGAGGATTTTTTTGAAGAATTTTTATGACCAACAATAAAGAAATACAATTTCAGAACACACTATGGAAAAGCATTAAAGTTTTCAACAAGATTGAAAACTGGTTTAATTACTGGTTACTAAATTAGTTAACATGGTTTCGTTTCATTCTTCAAGGTTTCCAGGGTTTATTTATTCCTTTTTAATGTAGTTAGCACAATTCATGAGGAACATACCATGGACCAGTTGGTTATTCTTTAGCAAATAGTTTACTTGAACTTCTTGGAGTGCTGCTATTGAGGAGAAATTAATTGAGTATTGCTGACATAAAGTGATTATCTTTTCCTTTAAACTTGGGGTTGGAAATAGATTTTACTTTTGCTTGAGGCCGTGTCACTGCACTTTAAATCAAACAATAATATATTTTTTTAAATGCTATATTCTGTGATTCAAAAAAATTGTCTTTATTAAGATCATATTTAATCAGGACTGACTGGGAGAGAGATATGTGTCAATATCCAGATTTGGGGCTTTTTCCTTTGTATGGTGTGAGGGAGCACCTTTTATCTGTTGGTAGCTGGGCTTTGTAACAAGCATGGTTTTGGTTAGGTCCTGGGTGGGTCTCAAGGCTTAAGCCCAGCTGGCTGCTAAACACCCCACAGCTGCTCACTCACTCCCCTGCCAGCAGGGTGGGGAAGAGAATCAGAGGGGGAAAAGAGAGAAAACCCATGGGTAGCAATAAAGATGGTTTAACAGGGAAAGCAAAAGTCATGCACACAAGCAAAGCAAATATAAGTAAGCTTTCCCATGTTAAATAATTTGCTTTTCTTGAGCCCAGTGTGTTTTCCCCCCCTTCCTCCCCCCGTCCCTTCTACTTTTTTTGTTTTACTTTCTTGTCAATACTACATTATATTTTCTATCAGTCTCTTTTAAATGAAAGAGAGAAAAGAGGAAATGGGAAAGAGAAGCACAGTTCAAATACAGTTCAATACAGTTCAACACAGTGAATTTCTTTGCAGTGAAGTAGAAAAACCCTAAGAATTAAGACCAAGTCATTCCTCCCAGCTGTGTTTATCAGTCCCTGTAAAACTCAGTGTGGTAATCTTCAGATTACATCTACCCAATGCTGCCCCATTGGAGGAGTCAGAAGTTTCATGGGCATTTATTCAAACTAAGCTAAAAATAAGAAAAGAGAGATGAGCTGGCTGAACTGTGATTTCTTCTATGCAGGTACCTGGGTTCAAGTAGCATACAAACAAAATACTTCATTATTGCATGTCAGAGGCATAGGCTTAGATATTAGAATGCTTCCAGTAACCTTGTTAGAGAAGCTGTGAACTGAAATGAAAGAAGAGGTTAAACATATTTCTTTATATTTCTTTTTTTCCACTGGGTACGCAGAAAAATCAGATATTTCCAGTAAAAGTTCCAAATGCCATTAGGGAAAAGATAGGAAGAGTTTAATTGTTCTTCATTCTTGATGAAAAACCTAAGACAAGGTTTGAAATTACTAATAAAATAGTCATTGTTGAGTTTTGAAGCTTACAATAATGTGATAGTTGCCCTTTCTGAGACCTGGTCTATTGTGCCTTGGTTATCTCCAAGGAGATGTAGACATGGCTCTGTGTGTCTTCTTTTTCCTCTATAAAGTGGTGTATTTAATTGTTCTCAAGTGTAAATGGGTAAAAATGGCTTTTTCTAAGATTTGGAATACTTAACTTTTTCAGCTGTAAGATGGAGAATGTATCTAGTGAGAAACCCAGGGTTGCTGAAATCTTTTAAGAATTGCATCAATTCTGCCATTGTGAACAGTGCTTTTTAAAAATACAACTATGAAACTGTTTGTTACAATACATTTCATGCTGTGTTACTGGTCATTCCATTTATTAGGTCAGAAATACGCAGTATCTGAATTTCATTTCATTTCATGACTACTATTTGCCCCCCATCTTTTCATTCCCTGTAATTGCTTGTAGAGTATTTTAATCCATATGTTATTAAAACTTGCTTTTGACTTTAAACTGTTTCAGATTCTTGGTTGTCTTCAGTGCATGACAATACTTCTCAGAGTCTTTATTCCAATTACAAAACACTCTCAGTTCTAGTCTGAGGAGCACTAAGAGATAAAAGGAGGAAAGTATCTTCTGTAGAAAAAAATAAACAACTTTTTGATACAGAACAAATATTTCAGTGAGTTTCCTGCTATGACAGGCAGCACAGCATTTTAGTGATGAGAGTTTGAGTACTTCTGTTGTATGAAAATACTAAAGTCAAAGTCTTTCTTCAAACAACAAGCAGGAGACTTTATTGCAATAAAAAATATGTTCCTGCAACCAAAATTTACACCTTGCAGCATGAGCCTTAACTGAAAGGGCCTGTGTTCCAGGTTAGAGAATTAATAGTTTGATTTGGCCTTATTGCAGTTAGTTTTGGTTTGATTTCTTAATTTTAATGTGCTTATTTGCATGTTATCTTAAAATATAAACAGTGTATTTATCATTTATTTCCTTGGCATCCCATTAGCAAGAAAAGGTGTTATGAAAAAACATCTTGCTGTATGTGTGAGTATTCCTAATTGGATTTACAGTCTCCTTGTGAACTGCTGACCACTGCTGTTTGGTAGCTGCATGGGTAGCCTGATAAATTAAGGTACATAGGTGTGCTTATAGCTGAATTCAAATGTTAGTCCCACTAATATCAATCTGCATGTGAAAGCCTCTATGCAGACAGTATCCTGTCCCAGGGAAGGCTCTTGGAAACTAGTTTAGTTCTGTGGCTGCAGGACACAGTCATGAATATGATCGAATATGTTGGGAACTGAGAAATCGACCGAGTCAGACAGGGATCACTGTCTGCCACCATTGATTAGACCAAATATTCAGCAGCCCTTCTGACAGTTTGTTATACACAAAGCTCTTATTTATGCAGCTCCTATGTCCTTTTAAGCTGTCTAGAACATTGCCAAACAATAATTTCTTCCTTGAAGTTATATTTTTTGGGTATGGGAAACCTTTTGACATTGAGGATAACTAGAATTTTGCTTTGATGGTGAACTTGCTGGTTCTTGCCTGAGAACATCTACAGAGCAACTTGCCAAGAAGTTTGTTGGGATTAGGAAGTTCAGGAAAAAGAGAGAAATGTGATTTTACCTTTAGGAAATATTTCTTCAAAGACACTTCCTTTCATCACATCTCTGTGTTTTCCCTGTCCTTCATGGTGTGACACACAGTGCCAGGGGGATGAGAGTCTTTTTCAGGTAGGTGTTTTTGAGAACTGAATTTGACAACATAGTTTTGTTTAGAGAAGGAGCTGTGGAGAGAGTGTTTGACATAGTTGTACCTGTTGGTATACTGTTAATGAGGAAATGTAAATAGTTACTAGCTGGAGAAATAGTGTACTCAAACCTGGAATGCCTGTTCTTAACCCTTTCACAGTACAGGCATGCTGTGATGTTTTAAAGGTTAGGAACTGGGTATCCAGATGCTGGGATGGGATGTAAGTTTTCGCTGTTATGTGTGTGTTATTCATCCATAACTCCTCATGACTTTGGACCTACAGGTTTCTTTGCTTAGTCTCATTCAGAGCTATTTTTTACTTTTGAGAGTTTGATAAAATTCTTTTATCCTTTTTAATTATACTGGAAAATAAGTATTTCCTGATTTAATGAAGCTACTTGTTTTAGACCAAAATAAAAAACAAAACCCCACCAAAAAAAAAAACCAACCCAAAAAAAAAAAAAACCAAAAACAACACACCACCAAAAACAAAAAAACCCAAAACAAACCCAAAAAACCCCAAAAAACAAATCAAGTAGAACAAACCTCAAGGCTAAAGTCTCAGAATAAAAATGCTGAAGTTTTAAGTAAGGCATGATTCTTAAAATTCTGTATTACTAAGCAGAGGCTAAGAGCAGCAGTTCAGAAACAATTTGGGATGATTTTAGGATGATTACAGTCTCTACTGCAGTGCCCAGTAAATGACATTAAAAATGACATGTTCCTAGATAGAGAAATGACAGTCTTTGTTTCATCTTCTTTGCCTTGGGAAGTTTTCAGAGACCAAGTTTTTCTGTGGGTTTTTCTGTCTGTTAGAGGGATAACATTATATGTAAGCAATCCAGACTGGAAAAGAGACTGGCGCCCCTTGCACTTCACAAAGTAACGGTTTTGATTCTTCTTTCTTTAGCTGTCAGGTCATTTTATGACATGTGAAGTTTGCTGTGAATACCCCACCTGATCTAGGCAGGGCCCAGGGACAGAAGCAGTGTGTTACACATGGACATGGACAGCTGTGGGACCCGACAGCCAGGGAAAGGGGCACACATGGGATCCCTGGGAGCTCCCAGGAGAAGGCTGTTCCTGCAGTTTCCAGCAGCCTTTGTTTGTGTCTTATCTTCTGTCCCTGGCTACAATCAAGAGTTCAAGCAGAGGAGTCCTGCCACAGGGGTGCAACACCGTAGTTGCAACCTGCTTCCAGGTAGCCTCCTTGCTCTGCCTACTCAGCAGGGTGGGGTGGGGTGTAGCCATTTAATTTAGCCAGTTAGGTATGGTCAGGGAAGATATTTAGAGGAAGTTTAGATGAAAGAAGAGTAATCATGGCCCGTAGCCATGATATTCCATATAGTTGTGAGGAAAAAGTGAGAAAAAGGAAGCAGTTAAGTGCTACCTTACTAAGACTCCCTCGAGCACACACTGCATCATCAGTGCAGAACTGCACCCTCTTCTGTTGCCTTCAAAATGGGTTCAAATGCACTCTAGCTCTTTTCTCTCTCCTATATTTCCTACTGGAGAAATAATAGCACCAAGCAAGTCTTGTTTCCTTAATGGTTGTTGTCATTATATCTGATAACTATCACAAAGAGAAGAAATGATTTGTTTTGTATATTGTAGGCTGTTAACATCCTCTACTTGTCAAATCCTACAATACTACAGACAGGGCTGTCACTCCATATTAATTTGCCCCTCAGCAAAACAAAGGTACGTGCTGTACTCAGTGTAAAGCTGAAGTGACAGAGTCCTTTATGCAACTAAAATAAATACATTCCTGTCACTTTGAAATCAGCAGTGTTCCCTGGCATTATTTTACAGGTGCTAGTGGAGGTTAAAGGAGGAAGTGAGAGAGAGCAAACTTATTGACTTTCCTTGCATATATATGTATCTATACTGATTTTAACCTTGCCCATAAAAGGTCAAGCATAAAATTATTTCCTCAGAGCAGCTGTCTTCAGGGGGTTGAATTAACATAGATGGAGAGTGCCATAGAAAAAAAAGTTCATTTTACCCTAATTGGATTAGGATCAGTCTCACGCATACTGCAAGGGTGAGGTTTCACACGAGTACAAACTGCTGGGTTGACAGAAAAGGATTAATTTATGTGCCTCTTCTCAGGTTGTTGACTAATAACGTATTGATTGTATCTGTAAGATATGCAGAGTGTCTGTCAGAAAGGAAGGCACTCTGGAATTGAAAATTGCCAGCATATCTGACATGATCAAAGCTAGATTAATACCATTAAGCAGCATTAAGTAGGCTGCAGCATGTATCAGATGCAGAGTTTCGTGTCACATGTCTCAGTGCAGGACACCATAACCAGGCATAATTCCCAGCTTCAGCAATGAGTTACTGATTTGTGCAGTTCCTGACTTTTTTTTTTTTCTGCTTTTCTTTTATGTGCTCCTGCAGACATATTGAACTACCACAGTTTAATCCCAGAAGAGCCTGCAGGTGGTATTGTCCTTGCATTGTGGAGTTATTAAATTCTTAAGGTCACCATAAAAAAGGTTCCATTAAATTGAGTTAATAAAAACATTGGGCAAAGGTTTGCTAAGAGTGCAGGTATCAAAGCCCTGGGAATTGGACTGTCTATTATAACATCAAGCTAAAAGAATATTTTAAACACATAGCAGTATGAAGATGCCAGAAATGCTGCTTCTGTGAAGCTTTGGCATGGGTGGGATGGAGACACCTGTGCTTTGCTGAAGGAAATGTTAAATATTTGGGTATTTTCAGAAGGAATAGGCTCTAGCAATTTTCACTGAAGAAAAATTTAAACTTTCTACAAAGACATGCTCTTCTATGGTTGGCCTCACATATTTCTGCATAAAGAGACACAAAGATAAATAGGTGCACATAAAAATGCAGATTAGATATATAGATCCATGGGTGATCTGTTGTTAACCCCGGTTTTGTATTTAACAAGGGCGACCATGCCTGATGTTTTTTCCAATAATACTAAGATATTCTGTTAGTTTTTAGTCAGGGAAGCTCCTGAAGAAGAGCAGGATTCAAAACCATTTAAACCAACTCTGGTATGAAGCCTCTGACGAGAAAAATAATAATAAATTTAATATGTCTTTTTTATGACTGATTGTTTCTTTTCTTTAAATGTTAGTGTGTGATTTCAGCTGCATTGAGGTAAATAGTGAATCCTTCATTTACTTCAATACAACTCAGATTTCAGCACAAGAAAAGGCACGTAGTTTTGCTGAAATATATTATCATGGCTTTAAAATGAATAGCTAATGCTATTTTTAACTCCAAAATATCAAGAGGTGATGAATTAAAAACTTTGTTTGCTACATTTATTGGCAATGAAGTAAAAGGAAATTGCTATATTAGCAATTAATTTAGGACCAGTCCCTCTAAGGTTTTAGTTTTGGTTGACAGGACTTGCAGTAAATTACATATTTAATTATACAAAACAATAAAGCTTTTTCGTGTGGTGAATGAGAGTTGCATAGGATAGTTTTAAGTAATCAGCTTCTTCCTTCTTAAGGGTGATAGATTCCTTTATTTGCAGTATGAATCCTGTTTTTTTAACAGAAGAATTTTAGCATAAATAAAATGTAGGGATCTTTTTGTAAAGGTCTGCTTTGTAAGCTATATTTATTTTTATGTTTGTTGGTTAGAGTTTGAGATGTTTTAAACATCAGAGATAAAATTGATAGAAATTCTGCTCACAAATAGGATCCAATTCCATGTATTTGTGTACAGCTTGTTGCAACAAGCGAATGTCAAGCACAGCTAACACTTTATTGTTTAATGAGTGAATACTATGGGACTCGATGCATGGCATGTTAATAATGAAAATGGATATAAATAAAATAGTAACAAACAAAACACAACTGAGAAATGCTTTCCAGGTGGAGTGCAACCCAATCAGACAGACTGGATCTGAAAATCCCTGTGACTGCTAAACTCAGAAGAGTTTCCCTAATTTTTCATATACTTTTTTAAAAGGATAATTTTTCATTGGGTGTTTGCTTTTCCATGGAAGTATATCAATTTAGCCTTTGTCCTTAGGTCTAACCTCACATTAAATCAGACTACATAAGACTGAACTAACATCTTGGCACTCTTTCCCCATTTCCAGTCACAAGCACATATATCTCAGAAGCCTTGCAAGTTAATAAATTCCCTTACAGTATTCAGAAGGCAAAAGTAGCAATTATTAGGAGAACATATGGCAGGTGCTTTAAAACTCCAGGGTGACAGTAAAGCATATGACGTCTACTCATTATAAGTATTCTCTATGCTGTTAATTCTCTAGTAATTAATATTCACCAGAAACTGTGAAAATGCCAAACACTTAAATAATACATTCTTAATGTTTGTATTACGTTTAATAAAATACATGTATTTTTAAAATTTTGAATTAAGCTACTTAGTCATCTGTGTTGTTACAGGGATTGATTTGTTTTCATTTTATTCTATCAGCTTTTTATCCTTTTTTTTAATTAAGAAATTATATGTTTGGACATTCAGGTAAAATGTAAATAAAACTAATTTAGCTGGGGCTGTCACTGGAAGAAAGAGTAATTATGTGCAATAAATGACAGATGATATCTGTGGAAGCAATGTGATTAGTTATTGGTAATGAGAATTTCACCTGTGTTCAATGAACAGCATTGAAAAGTTCTGATAAATGGTTTATGAATGGTCTTGAAAGACTTTGGGAGGTCTTATTCAATATGACATTTCATCAAAGTCACTGATGTTAAAAACAACTTCAGGATCTGAGAGTGAGGAATAGATGTTAGAGGCAGAGTTTGAGCAGTTTTGACTGAGATGGGAGGACTGGGTTTGTAGTAAATGGTTATTTTTGTGTATGAAATTGGTTTCTTGAATGCAAACCTTTAAATGTTTAGTGGTGTTAGAGGTTAGGTAATACCCTTGAGGAAACAGTTATTTTAAAAATACAATCTAAAATGCATGGCAGCATGGCCATTGCAAATTGCCTTTCAAGAGAAGGTTTAGTTATTATGTGTTTAATCAATCCTAGCTGTAAGCAAATTAAGGCAATAGTGTAAACAGAAGAAAACACAGCTCTTTCTTAAAGGCAAAAAGAGAGATTTACAAATAACTGAGCTTTTCAAAGGTTTAAAGAAAGTTATTTTTCAGGAGTTGAGTGGGACGGAGGAAGAAGTGATTTATAGGCAATATTTTTCTACTGACAAAAAGACCTCCAGCCCTTTAATTGAATAGAAAAATTAAAAATTACATTATGAAACTAAGCACTACATCCAGAATGACTGTCCGTGTAGCCCAGGTGGTGTTTGCCGGGCATCCAGAATATGAAGAGACTGTAATTAGTAATGAGGAGAGGAAAAATGGTATAAGTGTCTTCTCTGCTTTGTAAAATTCTGTAACTATATTTTTTGGGTACTCTTGAGGTGCTGCAGGCCTAAGACTGTAATTTCAGTTTCTCATTTACTGTGTAATTTGTGAAGTTGTGAATGCATTTTCCCCTGCACCTTTTCTTTACACTATTCAGCATTATTAAGCCTCAACAGAGAAAAAAAGGCTCCTTGGGAAGGAACCTATTGATTAGGGTCAAAACCAGCTTTTAGACAGCTCTGCAAAACAGTGGATGCTCTCCTGTGTCCTCCTTTAATGCCTTCTGAATTTCTTACCGTGGCATTCCTTCCATCCCTGTTTATGTTATTGTCCCACTGCAGCCATTTGGACTCTGATTTTATGCTTCCTCCCTTAAACCTGTAGTAGCAGACCTTTACCTGTTCTGCCACCACATTCTGTAATAGAGAGAGGCTCGAAATATCTTCTGTACAAAATTATCCCCCTGTAAGGTGTGACCCGAGTCACTGTGAAATGCACACCCTGTCTGCTGAAATTAGGGTAAGGAACTGGGTAATTTGGAGACGGTCTTGGAAAGCCTGTGTGATCAGAGGCAGGGGAAGGCTGCAGGGGCAGCCACTGCTGTGATGTTTCCTAAAGAGCCTCTGCCCAATTTTGTCAGCTTAGGGCTCCATCAACCAGTGCCACCTTGGAGCAGCTGCAGGTCTCAGGCCTGGGGATCCACAGCTCAGAGCTGTTATTCAGCTGCTGGTACAAATATGGTAAAACCATCAGAATTGCTCATGGTTTTCCCTGGTTTGCTGATGGTATTACTGAAGTTCCACCTTTCATAAACTTGTGGAGTGCGGGGTTTTTTTCAGATTTTTCTTTTTCTTGTTTTTTTTTTTTTCTTTTAGAAATGGTGATTATTTAGAGAAGAATGCTAAGGTTAAAAGATGTTAAATCTTGAATTAGACTTTTTGACTTGATCATTCAGTCAGACTTGCAATGAAACACCTGCTCTATACTTAGTTTAGCAGCTGGACTAGATCTATCATACATACAGCTGTTTATGGGTAGGGAATTGTCATTGAACAAGTCTGGAGCTGTTCACAGCTGTTACAAGAAAAGAAAAAAGGAAGAAAGGTTGTCCATTTGCAAGCTTGCATCCACCTGCTTGCTTTGTTCCTCACATGCAAGAGTCTCAGTCAAGGTGCCCATTTCCTTCATGTGCATCCTGTCTGTGCTTACATTACACAGAATTGCCTCTGTTGCTGCCAGTCCAAGCAGGAAACCTTCTCTGCCTGTAGGTGGGTGCCACTGGAATGGCATTTCCTGATGAATGTCTGAAAGATTGCTATGGATCTGTCTGGGGTACAAGTAGAAACAGAAACCTGAGATCGGGGGTGTTTTGTACTTGATTTACATCAGTGTGGCACTGAGAAAGTTTGACAGAACAGAACTTTGTTGCATACTTTCATTTCAGTGTCATTTCCATACGAGTTTTCTCTGAAGGTATTGAAGGTAAATGGAGAATAACTTGATTAAATGTTTTTGCTTCACGCAGAATCAAATAGTGTGCAACAATGTGCTCCTACTCAGTGAGCAAAGTGCAGGATTTTTGCAATGGCACCTAGTTTTACATATGAATTTGGGTTTGGTTACTACCTCAAATCTACTTCAGGATTAGAAGATTGCATTGATTGGCTGTCAGGAAAGACTTTGGGTCTGATTCTGAGTAGTAATTGGCACTGTTAGGTTACCTAAAAAGTATAAATTGTCCCTTACAGGTGTTTGCTTAATGAATGTATGAGCTTAAATTACCCAGGGATTTGCAAAGATATTAAAAACCAGCAATAATGCTAGAGAAGTAGAGATGTATTATTTAGGATCTTGGGGAGACTACTGCTTTCTGTAAGTCTGAGTACACATTTCCATTGCTGATTTTGTTGTAGTTTTTAACAGTTAAGATTATATGAATGTTTCTGTATCACGCTAATGTTGATATTTCTGTCAGCCACTATCTATATCCAGGCTTGGTAATGGAACAGGTGGTGGTTGAACATTCAGGGAAGTTAATTTTTATGTATATATGTATATGAATTTCATTATTTGGTCTAGTATGAGCCAGTGCTGAATTCAGGTCTAATTCCACTTTTTTCTGAAGTTGCTAGTTTGCATTATTAGAATTTTTAATACAAGACTCCTTGGGCTTCAGGACTTCAACACTGCTTTCTGCAGGTTTCATCAGGTAACAATTTATGTGTGTATGTATAATATATATAAAGGTATTCTGGAAACAAGACATTTCAATCCTTGATCTTGCAATTAAATAGTCTTAGAAAAAGTTCTTCTAACATTAAGGTTTTATTCAATAGCTAACTTTGGCCATTAATATTTGAATCATTTGGCCTAAGGAATTGGTCACACTAAGATGAAATTTGGGGTCTCTGACTGTATCGTTCTAGCTCTAAGTTGCTGTGTTGTTTTTCTGTTCTAATTCCAGTAAAGCTCAAATAGGCTGGCTTAGTTTCAGCAAGTATTAATGCCTATGAACTTTATTTTGCTTTGAGGTATTGTGCAGAACACTGCAGTTTTCAATTAATATAGATTGCCATGGTAGCTTGGAGATCTTTGGAGAATACTGATTTTCTTTCCCCCTCAAAAATAATAATAAAAAATCTTTTACCTCTGTGATTCTTGATTTACTTTTGCAGAAAGGGAAATGGTAATCTGATAGCCAATAATATTGGCTTTTTAGGGCAGGTGATTAATTAATGCAGGGTTTTGTTTCAGATTTAGTAATAATTTTTATTTTGTTTCTCAACAGCATTGTAAAATCCCAGAAGACTTTTGCTGAAACAAGAAGGAAAAAAGTTAGCAGGTGTTATTAAGAGAACATGTCTGTTGCCTTTGCAAAATGCCAGAAGTTGATTGCAGACCAACTGGGGAAGACCTATGCAATCCTTCTAGTGTACACAAAAGGAATGAACCTATAATTAAATTACAGTTAAACACAGATGGTTATTTTACAGCAGGTGCTCAACTTTGAAAGTGTATCTCTGGACTATTTTTGTTCCAACATGGTGTTTGGTCCCTGTTGGGTTTCTGGCATCATTTTATGGTTAGATAAAAATATTCCTTTGTATACACTTTTTTTTTTCCCCCCCAGGACACAAAGCTATCAAATGCTGCTGTGTTTTAAAGGAAAATTAGAAGAAAAATGTGAAACAGAGATTAAACATAGCACAGGGAAAAAATAAATATTAGAATAGAAAAAATATATCTTTATACTATTTATGAGATCTAGAGGACTAACATGTTAAATTTAGAGCTCAGAATTTGTAGTTATCCAAGGGGAAATAATCACAATGCTAATATCATAACTAAAAGTATTTTTATTTTAATGCCAAAAAATATTACACTAGAATGTTAAATCATTTCAAGGTATAGTTATATGATTTGTGTAACCTACGACATAGGTTGATACTGAGGGAAGTCTTAGTGAAATTTGTGACTCTATTATTACTAAAACTCTGTATATTGAATTAGACTTTAGAAGTTTGGCTTGTCAGGATAGCTCAGGTTAATAGTTCAGCCTGGGTATTTGATGAATGTCCAGAGGACATTTTACTTGCTGTAACCAATCGGGTCAGCCCCCATAAATAAACCATGAATAGAGAAGTGGGAGTTACAGAACAGTTTTAAGAGCAGCTTAGGTGAGCTTTCCAGGTCTCTTATTGTTCATCTTATGTTTTTAATGTGCACCTCCACCTTCAAGCACAGAGTAAGTTTCTGCAGCCCTGAGGCTGGAGAAATCTCGTGAGATGTCCAAAGAGTGAGAGGAATTTTGATGCCTTTACCAGCATTGAACAAAAGGACTCCACATTTACTTGGACAGTAAAATGGCTCCTTTCTGTAGCTGATTTGCTTACTATTTCTGGGTGTCTAAATAGCTTTTTATTTTCTGGTAGGAAGAGGAGTCTGTCTAAATATCTTATTTTGTAACCTATAGAAATTCACAGAAGGATGTCATCTGGTAATATCCCTTTGTTATTTGCTTAACAATGAAGATGCAAGTGAAGAAAAAGCAATTTGTTTACAGTGGACAGCTCGTAACTTACCAATGGCCAGCCTGTCTCTTCTTTCAAGAAAAATCCAGGACGGCTGTGCACACATGGTGAGAAGCAGTCCTCATCCTGGAGAGTCTGAAATGCAAAGTTACCAAAGCTAACAAAGCCTGCCCTGCTTTTCTCCTTTTATTATCTTATATACGCATGACATCTTTAGAAATACCTTATTTTGCAAATAGAGTACATCCCACAAGCACTTTAGTGTTTCTCATTTAATTTTTCCCTTTAAGCAGTTTCTGGGATGACTAGTGCTGTTTTCTTAGAGTTACAACTTGGACTGTTTCCTCTTCTCACCCCATCACAAGATGATGCCAGTATACTTACAATTTAAATTTAAAACTTTCAAAGACATTCCTTACTGAGCTTTAATGCTTAGAAAGGGTGTTTTAAAATTAAAAAAATTCGTTCATCCAGAGGTGCATTATGTGTTGAGAGATTATTTTTTTTTTGGGATTTTATTATATACCAGTGTTTTCTATTCACTTTTTTTGGGACACATCCTTAATCTATTTTTAGTTGTTTTAGCTGATCTGTAATATTGCAACACTGAGATTAAAGATTACCTTATTACAGATGAAATATGACAATTTTGCTTGAACATTAGTCACATGATAAAAACAGTGCTTATTTTTGAGATTTAAGATGAATTGCAGCATTTATTCTGTTAGAGTTATGTGAAAAGACTACAGTGTTTTGAGTGAGTATTATACAATTTTGACTGGCTTTGCATTGTTTCTAGTTGAGGTTCACCTTTATGGATTTTGAATTAAAATGCTTAACCTTATTGAGGCAAGCATTATAGTTTTTATCATCGGTCAATAAAATAAAATGGAAAATGTAATGGTAGCATGGAAGAAAAAAATATTTACAGCATAATAGATACAAAGCTCTTTTTTCTTCTTTTTAAAGATCAATTCACATTCTTTGCTAATATTTAATCAGTCATACTGACACAGTGATTTACTTGGCATTACCTCTGATGCATTCCACTGAGACTTTGATTCTTAAATTATTTGTCTTTGAACTCACCATGACCTATATTCAGTCTTCTGTGGCTGATGAAAATTACTCCTTTACTTTTCGCTGCTGATGACTAAACCACCAAGAAAAGAAATATGCTTTGACATTCTTAACAGCCACATTAAGTTAAAGTAGTCATATATGAGAACTTTTTCACATTGTGTACTTATTGTTGCTGTAGTGAAGAGCAGCAGCCCAGGTCACACAGGTCTGCAGGACTTTTGGGTGTTGGAAGGCCAGCCTGCCACGTGCATTTCAGCTCTGGCAGCAGGGAGAATAGACATTCTGGAGTTTTCAAAAGTGATCTCCATCTAACAGTGGTCTCTGTGGGAACAAAGAGAGCAAACCAAGTGTGTCACAACAGCAGTGTGATAGACACAATCCAATTACTGTAATATTATGCAAGATAAATTGAACTGTTAACACTAATTTGGATTCTTGAACTTTATAGTCTGTTATTTCCCCTTTGTCATCTCGTTTTTTTCTATTTAGCTAATGGACATTCTTTCTTTTACACAGGAGGACTTTTTTCCTCTCTCTGCTTGCTTTTGCTGCCAACTGCTGCATCTCATATCTCGGAAAGAACAGGTGTGTGAAAATACTAGATTTGGCAAATACTCATTTCAATCACACATATTTGTATATTTTTTAATTAATTACCATATTTCCAGGGATCTCAGGCAGACATTATCCACAGATTTTAAAAGAACCTAAACAAACAGGAATTAAGACACTATCTATATCCTGGGGATGCTTTCCTCAGATGCTGCCACTGCCATGATCAATGACATAGAGGCAGTGATGGAGGAAATGTCTGATGAGCTTTTTGCTGTAGTCATGTGTCTTATGCACAGAAGGTGTAACTGCCTGTAGTAAGAAATAAAAGGCAAGGAATTATGGACACTCTGCTTACCTTTCTACTATTTACGGTGTAAAACTTCATTCTTGCAGAAATTCTAGTTCTTGGAACAGATCTCCCGTCTCTAAATCTTGGCTCTGCAAGTGAGTGTCCCCCAAGCCCTCTGTCAGGCTCTGTGGGTTCATGCTGCACCTACATCTGCACATCTTTCTGTTCCCCACCCAAAGTGCACTGTGAAATCCTGTGTCCTGCTGACACAGAGTCACAGATGATGCTGGACACCCACTCTGAGTCCTTGCTCACCTGACAAGGAAGAACTAGAAAAGCCTCTGTTTAGTGAGATAATCCATCTTGGAAGAAGACACTAAATTACCTCTTCTCTATGAAAGGAAAAAGTAGGGAGTTTTTGTGTGGGTTCTTTTTCTGCCTCTAAGACCAACAGACAGGAAGATTTGGTCAAAGAGATCAGGAGAGGAATAATAGAGAATCCAGTAAAGATCAATAAATCTGGTGTGATAGAGTTCTCAAGACATTGAAACAAGCTGTCTGAAGGCTCTGCATGGAGTCCCTGCATGGAGAGGGAGGTAGGAAAGGTACCTGCAAGGCAAGTAAATCACTGCCTGCTTACCTGTGAGAGAGCCTGGGGTACAATCACCTTGTCTAACCTATGCTTGTTTGTTTTATTTAAAATCACTTTACTGTCAATGGCTGCATCTCTGAACTAAGCTGCCTTTCCCTGTAGAATGCCCTAGCTTAAGTTGTCTGTTGTCCTTTGAACCTGTCTTGTTACTCTTTTTTGTGCCTTTCACTTTTCTAAGCCTTCCACTTTGCCAAGCCTCCCACTCAGAAACTAGACCTGTCTCAGAAAAATGGCTTCCTGAGTAACTTTTAGAGGAACACAGCCCAATGTCTCTCAGCTGTAGTTAAACAAAGAATATTACTATATTTAATATACTTTCTTTAACTACAATAAAGCTGTAAAGATAGAGTATATACATTAAAGGCCAAGCACCTTTCCTTAAAATCTTTTCTGGCTGGCATTGCAGTCAAAAGTCAGAAACTCTCAGCAGATAGATGTTACAGAGACATTTCTCTTGTAGATAGAATCTGTCATATTTCTAATACTTATCTACAAATAGAATGCATCTCATGCTCTTTTTAGCTGTAAAAGCATTATGTTTGTCTCCTTTTCCTCTCTCTCTAAGTATGGTTTGAGACTGTAAAGATACCCTACAAGTTGGGTCCTTCAGCATTTCAGCATGAACTCCTGGGACTGCTGCTCTAATTTGTAAAATTTGAAATGGATTCAGTGCTCTATCAATGAGACACTCAACAATCTCTTCTTTTGTATCTGACTCTCATGAAATGTTATGCTTACTTTATTATTACATTTTTTCCATTGTTGCCTTTAATTAAATTGTAAAGCTGTTGTCTTTGTGTACTTGGCTCCCAAAGGGAGAATTACAGCTAGAAAAAGTATTACTGACAATATTGTCTGAAGAGAGATGTGGAGATATTATGTTCATGGTAATAACAGAAAAGGAATTCCCAAAGCTGACTTTTAACGTGTATGCCATTCCCATTCAGAAAGCAGGAATCACAGCTCAATTCTTCTTTTGGGTAAAGAGAATGACAGTAGGAGTTAATTTCATCTGATTTCTTAGTGGCACCAAACCTTCTCTAAATCAGCTCTGTGGAAAACACAGGTGCAGCCTTAAGTCTGAGGCCGTGGGGGCCATTATGATATGCTGAGTAGCTACACCTTCCACTGTTTGTTACCAGAAACAGTGCACGTTTTTCTTAAGGGAAGAGAGAAAATTTATATTTAAAGAAGTGAGCTTTTCCACTGAAAGCAAAACAAATATTTAGAAATCTAATTCCTTGGTTGTATCCCTAGATTTAGGAAAATTAGCCCTAACTTTGCTATAGTTTAGCTTGTCTACTGGAAATAGGAGTGGTATTTTGGGAGGCATCAGGGAGCTGAATAACCACTGCCTGATTAGGATGCTTGTAGGAAGCAGTCTGTCTGGGTATAATGAGCACTCTGAGGAAGCAGTGATTTCCAAATGGATTCTGGGAACATATGGACTTATTTATATGCAGCATATTGAAATTTAGTACACGAAAATGGGACAGGACAAATATCCTCTCCACATCTATAAATTTCTGTGCTCAACGTCTTGTTTTGTGCAAAAAGGGGGGTGCATCAGGTATACAGAGCCCAACATTTATTGTTAGTTTAATTAGGAGTAGAATCAAAATACAATGGTGATTACTGGTTCAGTTACAATGCTGCTCCTATTCACAGCATTGTGATAGACAGCTTAACTACATATAAAATTTAAAAGAACTCTTGAATGTCGAGCCTTTCTGCATTTCGGTGTTATGCTCAACCTGCTGCTGCTCTTCTAGGTGCAGAGACCATCTCAGGATTGCAGTGCATTGTCAGCAGCCTGCAGGGGTCCTGCAAGGAATTACACATTGCTGATGGAGGTTTCTTTCTCCCCTTTGCCAGGGCAATCATGCTGATGTTTATGCTCCTCTCCAAAGGTTTGGTCATTTCTGTGTTTTATGATGCTTTCTACACCTTGCTCTTCATGGGGCTGCAGCTTCACCTTCGACCTGCTTTGCTACCCGTGTGATACATTTTGTTAGTGCTCAGTGGTTGTTCCGTGTCCTTTCTCTTGCCCCTAAAACTGGGCTGAGTAATTTTCATCTATCACTGTTGATAGTCCTGAGCCTGTGGATGAGATTCAAGGGAATGGTCCTGCCTGGGGAAAGCTGTGAGCTGCACGTGTGGGATTTCCCTTCCTACCACACTGCCCACAGCCGTCTGCAGAGCTGCATGGCAGCAACTGGGAAACACCTAGAGTTTCTTAAACATAAGTCAAATGCAGATTGAACATGAGCCCCTATACTTTTTAATACAATAATTTGTATCTCATCAAATAAGAAATTTTTGAATTATCCATGTCACCTGTGCAGAGACAGAAGTATGAGTTAAAAGCTTATTTTTTAAAAGCAAATTTCCAGTTGTTTGTTTGAGTCTCAAGAGGGTATTAATATTTTCATTAATGTTGAAATAGTAATTCCTAGAAAAGTTGGGGATAGTGCTGTAAACATAATTAGAAATTAATTCCAGAAGAATGCTCAGGCAAAATGATAAAAAACTCAGATTGTGTTAGCATGAGTAGGTGTCCTAGTGCTTTTAACCAGAGTATATTTATGTACTTGAGTGTTTTGATGAAAAGAAAGGAAACATGCTACTTTCTTTCTTCTTTTGAAATATATCCTGAAAGACATTCACCATGATGTGGTTTTGTCTGCAGTTAATTCAAGCAAAAATTTGGGGGTATGAAAATAGAATTACACTTCATTTATAATTTTCATATGTAAAGAAAAGGATTTCACAGATAAGAGCTGACATGCTGTATTTCCAAACAATTTCTTCTAAATCTATATGAAGCACCTAAATTAACACAATAATGGTTATTTAGAAGCCAGTTCCTACCTGTATTTCATCATTTTATTGACTGTAAAAAGAGGTTATGGAAGGTTTGATTTTGTAGAATGTAGTACATCCATTTCAATTTGCTTTTATCGAGTATAGTAAATCACTTCTTTTCTTTGTAACTTAAGTTACAAGCTTAAATTAATATTAGACACTTTTAAAATACATTTATATCAGCAGTAGTATTTTAGCAATATTATAACTTGCAGCAGCTTTTAATTATTGTGCTTGGAGATGTGTTTCTCTTCTCTGAAAAAACCAGATCCTTGTAATATCCATAGTAAGTTGTGTAACACTTGGACTGTTGGTTGAATCACTGATGAGGAGTATACCATGTTCTCTAAGGTAATTGGTTGATGAATCTGCAGTCTAAATTTATACAATTTGATTAGTTCCACTGGCAGATAATTGGTAATTAGATGGTACACAAAATGTCATTTTCTTCCATGCTTCATCTTTCAATCTTAGTTCCCAAATAACATTTGTTGGAATATAAAATTATAGGCTGAAATGAAAACGGTTTTATATCCTAGATAATGCAATGGAATAGAGAATTTGGATTGATTCATTGATACGATTTGGTACACTGATGGTAACAATTAATTTATTCCCTTTAAAGAAAATGTGATTTAGGTTTATTTTTCACCCTAACATTTTAAAGAAAGATCATCTAAAATGCAAACCCTTTAGCTTGCAGGAATAAAGCGTGAAATGACACTGCCCATGTTGTTTGTCATGTTCAATTTTCTTTTTTTTTTTTTTAATTAAAAGCTGTTCTCTCTTGAAGGTTTTCACGATGGATTATTTTGACATATATGAAAATCTTACTGAAAGTTTGAGATATCTATTATTGGTTAGTTATAAGACAAACCACTGTAAAATTTGCCTGTTAGCCTAGCAAAGCAGTGGTGCATGTCCCATTATTTCAACAGGATAAGGCAGCAGTTTTATTAATTGGGAGACCAACGGGACTTAGACATGACAAAAGTTGTCTTTGGACTGTTTGTCTTCTTGATTCCTTATTGAATGCTCTTCTAAGATGTGGTTTCCATTGAAGGTTGAAAATTGAGGAAGGGCAGCATTTTTTACTAAGGGAGACTAAACCCCTTAGATTCTGAGCCTGTCTTCAGAAATGTGTTAGTGAGACATTCGTTCCTGGGGGTGAGGGAGAAGTAGAATTACAAAATAAATAGAGAATAATCTGACAGAGAAAAGAACAGAGTGAAATGAGTGCGGGGCATGTTGCATGATTTGGGCTGTACCCAAATTTAAAAAGCAATCAAGCCCAAGTACATGGAAAGTTATACTAAGTTGTTGAATCCCCCAGTGTTTCTTCAGCAGTGTATACTTGACTGGGTTTATTTAAACTCTTTGCTTCCACTTCACTCATAATTAAATAGCAACAAAGGGAAACAAAGGGTTTGAATCTGCAAGTTCTTGCACTACAGATATTCACCTGTGTGCTAACACTTCATAAATCATTACCCCATGAGGATGGCAGTACTCTGAACCCATTTGGAGCAGATATAAATTATTTTCAAAGTTAAAGCCAGTAGAGAAGCAGGTCATATGAAGCTTATATCATTTTTCTGATTTAATTGATGTTTTCAAAGTTCAAACCCCATATAGCTGAGGAAAAACTCCAGTAATGATTTGCACATCTTTATATTGATTGTGTATAAACCTATTTATGGAGCGTAGTTATTGCCAGGGAGATCACACGGCTTCTGCCGTGGCTTTTGCTGAGAGAGATGAGAAGTAGGTCTGAGATACTGCAGGGAAGAGCAGCCTTTACTGGGCCTGCCTTGTTGGAATGGAGAAGGGCAGAGCAAAGCCTTGCTGCTTGGTGCAGATTAATGTCTGAATTACAGGGAGCTTGGCCCCAGTGATCCCTCTGCAACGCCTGGCCTGCAATGCTTTGCTCTCAAACGCCTGCTGGAGCATCCTCTGCTCTGTGTCTGGAAGCAGTGGCTGCATCACAGCCCCGGGTGCCACCAGAGGCACTTCCAGCTCGGTTCCCTGCTTTTCACCATCTCCAGCCCATTTGGAACTGCAGGGCTTTAGTGCTAACAAACTCAGGAGGAGCACATTGGTGGTTTGTGTCTCCTTTGAGCATAGGGATGCAAAGGCCCAGATGTACCAAATCTGAAAATGCAGGGAGAGTAAATGATCCCAAATGGTTTTAGTAGTGGTTGGATTGGGTCTTTGGGCTTTAGTTTGTTATTTTTTGTTATGTTTATTTTGGCTTTTTGTTTGCAGATTTTTTTTTTTGTTTGGGTTTTTGGCTTGTTTTTGTTTGTGTTTATTTTTTCTCTTTTTTTTTTTGTAGAATTTTAATAAAAATGGCTTCAGTTCTAGTGGACACATTCACCAGTCATGCATCCAGTTATTCACCATGCAATCAGTCTTGCAGCCTTCGGAGTCTTCTTGGTCTTATAAAACACCATTAATACAGTGCTTTTTAGTTCTTAGAGTTTCAAGGAAAGAATGAGTATTGGTCAATTGTGCAACAGATTATAAATCTCTGTTGTATGCTTAATTACTTTCTAGATTATGCATTGAATCTTCAGGTTGGCATTGTCTTGCCTTTGGTGCTGCAAGTTTAAATATTATGTCACAGCATTCCCGTATCTGTCTCTCCTCATATACAGAAGTATTCAGTAACCTTTGAATGCTCAGTTGTCTACTAATTGGCCCTAAAAAGCAGTTTTATGTAATAAGCCGTGGATTATTTTAAATCATCAGATCTAGTCAAGTTTGACAGCAGTGATGTGGAATTTGATTTTTAATAATTCGATTGACCTTTTTCTTTGATGGTAGCTTGCTTTATTTTTCCCTTCTCTGTAGTAATTTGTCTCTCATTGGTTAGAACTTTCCAATATATAAATCTTCACTAGATATTTTCAAAAACCAGAAGTTTTTTCCTACCCAGGAGGCTGCACTAGTTAGGTTTTCATCTTTCAAAGCAATTTTGCCTTTATATATGTTGTAGTAGCCTGCTGTTTGCTGTTCATGGAAGTCTTCTTTAATTACCCTTTAACTGATATTTGAATGGTAATTAAGATGGAATTATAGAATTCTTTTGTGCTTTTTTTTATTAGTTAAAAAAGTCTAAATGTGTTCATAGAGTTAAGTTTAATAAAATTTTAAAAATTTATGCCAAAAGTGATTTATTTTGCAGGAGTTTTATAGCAGAGTTAAAATGCTGAGCTACTCAGATCAGAGCTATAGAACTGGTAGATCTCATCCTCTGAACTTCTCTTTTTTTATTGTATTATTAGAAATGAGAAAAAAAGTTGGGTTTTGTTCATGTTTTTTCCCCCTCGGATAAGCTAAGTACTATTTGAATCAACTGAACCTTCCTTACCTTCAGAAGTGGCACTGTTTTTAATCCAAACTTTTAAACTTGGAAGTGTTTGAAAATTCCCATTTCTCACTGTTGGTGAATTTAGGTGGTTTTGAATGACAGGAGATGACTGTAAAAATCCATCAGGTTTCCAGTGCCACGTGGATACATTTATACATTGAAACATCATCTAGAAAAAAACTAGAATTCTCTAAATACTCAGAAGGCAGAAGTTCCTCTTCATGCTTAGAAACAAAAAGAAGCCTAGATGGTAGTGTTTGTGAAATGGTTTATATTATTCTTACACTTTTAGGGAACTTGTTTTTTTGTTCGTTTTTATGCATGCTTCATGTTGGCAGAACTGTGCTGCACCAAGAGCCTGGAAGGAGGTGCTTGGAATATGTGAGGGGGTTTGGCAGCAGATGAACATTTCTGTAATGACCAAAAGACAGGGTGAAGGAACAAGGATCTGTTCTCATAGAGGAACAGATCATCTAACACAAGTTTGGTCCCTGTCCCCTGCTTTCTACTTTTCTGACCTGCCTCCTGTTAACAAAACTGGTACAAGTGGAGCAGCTCCAGAGGTGTTACAGCTCTTTATAAAATGCAGTGGAATTTTCATAATAGAAAAGCAGAGTCAGTATGGATTGATGGAATATGGTTGTTCACTTTACAGTAGATTATGTATTTTCTCCTTTTAAGAGCTACATGGAATTTAGAAACACAGTGTGTTTATGTATGTTCTAAATCTACTGTGGTGTATGTTTTTTATAGCAAGTTCATTTTAGAAAGACTCAGCTTAATGTTTGCAAAACAGATGTTCTTGCCTGATATTTCTGTACTAGAAGATGGTGTTGCTTGATTAGGCTAAGGGCTGCACATTCTTATAACTGGCTAATCATGAGCTTCTAATTTGCTTCTCTTAGCTTTTGACATTATTACTGTAAGATTTTTGAGGAGGGGTCTGGTTTGTTTAAGTCTCAAGAGATTTTATTGCTTCAGAAGGCAGGTTTTCAATATATGCAAGAATCATGATGATGTGTTTGTAAATATATTTATCCAGTTCTTTTATCAACAACCAATTTTCAGTGCCACAGCCAAGCCTCTGGACAGTCATTTTAAAAATAGCTACATTGCTGGTCTCATTCCCTGCAATTAACATCTCTCTTTCCCAAGATTGCACAAGGCAGGAGTTACATAACTTAGAAGTTTTAACTTAACAACTATCTAAACAAATAAAACATATAAAACGTTGCAGAGCATGTGGTTTTAGCAAAAGTTTACAGAAGCTTGTGTGATGTTGTATCTGTAAGAAACTGGGACAGAAGTGACTCAGGAGATCTCAGTTTGATGTTCAAATGTGTATCAGATTTGCATTTTTAGGATAAGGATGTGTGCCTCTAATACAAAAAGTACATTATTTAATTTCCTTCCTCTCCGTCAGCCACCTGGTTTCTTTCAATTTGTCTTGCTTGTGGGTCCTACTAAAGGAGGAGTAGCAACGTTTGCCATTTCTTTGCTCATGGATTAAACCAGTCCTGCAAGTTGGCCAAGTTCTTACATTTATGGTGCTCACAGTTTTCAAGTGTAAATGCTTCACAGATAGAAGTATCTTTAAATACAAAACCATCAGAAACACACTTGTATTGCTCTCTGTGGATTCATGGGTTAATGCACGTGCTTTGCAACAGAAACAGTAGGCAGCCCTTTTTTAGAATATCATCCCAGTCCTGGTCTGCTTCATTGTGATTGTAAAGCTTAGGAAACATCTTTTCTCCTGAATTTGTGTGAGGTGACCACTGTGTTTGTCCTGTTTGCCAGTTAGGTTTATTATCAAGCTCTTCTCCCTTGATCATCATGGCAGTCATCCTTATCTTCAGAAATTTGTTTGTTTCCAGAGCAATAGATTTTCTTGTAATTTTTATAAAGATGCTTTTTTCCCCCCCTTCACTGCAATTTTTGCTACCTGTTAAGTTCATGTCAATGAGTTGCTTTTCTGTGTTTCTTGGCTTAAGCCACTCCGGGGATAAAATCCCAAATGAAACCATGCACTATGAATACACTGTAGGAATAAGCTGTATTTTGAAAAGCAACCCTTTCTGCTTTAATGTGTCTCAAAATGAACCACAGCTAAGCAGGTTACTTAAATCACTATCTTCACAAGCCCAGATACTTTTTTTGTTGTTCTTATTTTTACTACAATGGGGCCAGTCAACCATGAAGTGTTTGATTATGCAAAATAGATAATGTCATATTGTCAGTGCCATAAATAGAAAGGAGAGGAAAAGCAGTGATGTCTGTTATTTTGCTATTCTTCATACAGAAAACTGGGGGTTTGGTTCAGCAGAGAGATGTGTCCTTTCAGAGACAGCACAGAAACAGTGCCCTTATGCAACTCCATGTTTCCAATGGCAAAGGCATCGTGGCATGGACAGCATGGAGCAACTTCAAATCACAGTTTATTGTGTTTTCTTGGGCTGGAAGGGAGGGTGAATGGTAGGGATGGAAGGAGGCACTTCAGAATTCCATATGACACCATATACCAGGCAAACTTCTCCAGACTGAAGCCTGTTTATGCTCTGTGACTTCCTGTGGGAATCATGACTGGCTTGCTTTTGTTACTCATCAAGGCCATACAGAAAGGTTCTCTCAGGTAGTGTCCTACACCCTGGTGATGGTCTCTGAAGAGGAGGACAAAGAAGGGCATAAATTGTTTTTTATCATCTACCAGTTGGTCAGTTCTGTCCCGGAGCAGAGGAAGTAGCAGTTGTATAAAAACTGAGTTTGGAGTACCTCTGAACAAAGGACAGCAGCCAGTAGATCATTACAAAGGTTGCAAACAAAATATTCATGTCCTGAATCAGATTCCTGTTGAGGAAACTGTTAGCCAGAACACTGAAGGAAAATGCCTTTGAAAAAGCCACTTTTATCATTACTGTACTTTTTTAATAGATAGAGTTTATCTCTTTTTTCTTAATAATTTTTGCCTCTCCTTCCTTTGATATTATAAATTTTTGTGTATGTAAAAGTTTGTGTGCCCTTAAGCTAAACTGTAATGACGATTATTGGAGGCGAATCCTTGATCCTGGAGATTTTAGGTGAAACATGAATTCTAAATTCCTTTTGCTTAGCCTGGCCTGTGAGGGGTCACACCAGAAACATGTGACTTAATATTTGATTCCACACCATGTGTTCACAGTGTTCTGTTCCAAAACTATGAATTTGTTTTTATTAAGCCAAAGGAAGTTCTCAGTAGGATTTCTCTTTCCAACAGTTTGAAAAGTTTAGTCTCAGAAAGCCTCTTAGAAATAATCTATTGTGATTAGAAAGTGAAGTTTCTAAGTAATTTTATAATAAGGTAGCGATTTTCTTTCATTATGTTTTCTTTCCCTCTGCTTTGAGCAATAAAATAAGGAGTGTGGCTATAGCCCTGAATGAACACCCAGATTGTAACAGGGAAATCTGAGTCCCAAAACAAGGTAATCCTTTGTTATGGATATTTCCTAACTTCCTTGTTGAGCTTGCTCATACATCACATTTTTCTACTTAGAAACGTACACCAGGTGAAGTTCTCTTTGTCATACACTTGTTCCATGGGTCTCTCCCTTCTTTTCGAAGGGAAATTGAGAAGACTTTTGAACAAAGCTCCATCCATGCATTGCAAACCTAGCCAAAGGTGCACTTTGAGCCATCTTTTTTTTTAATTAAGTTTCAGTTTAGAGTGAAAGCATCTTGCTTGATTTCAAGCGCAGAAAGTTTAGGTGAGCAAGTTCCTTTCAAACTGTGTAGAGGAGTGAGCTGATGCGGGGCAGATACCATTTATGTCGAGGTGTTACAGCACTGTCTCCTTGTGAAAGCATTATTTTAGGCAGTAGCTTTAAAATTTTAGCAGTAGGTGTTGACTGTATTCCTTGCATTTTTAAAAAAGGCTGCCAGCCAGCAAATGAGGTGACAGAGAAGTGGCAGCTGCTCAAGGCCTCATGCTGTTTCAGCAGTCCAGGCTACTGGGACTGATTTTCTAGGACAATTTTCTGAGGGACACCCCAGGACATTTTGTCTGTAACAATTTCTCTTCTTATGAATTTTCGTGCTTTAGAAAGTGAGAAAATGATAGATTTTCTTCCCCCATCCCAGTAAATGTCAGGAACAAATCTCCCCAGCTGAGGGGTGTCTTGGGTCCAACACAGTCACTGGCATTTGTGACAGTGACTCTTTATGCAGACTGTGGGTAGAGCTGTGGCATAAGTGGGCAGTGAGGACCATCAGTACAGAAACATGAAACTGGAAAGCTGCAAAGCAAGAAAACCTTGGTTCTGTTAGATTAGCAAATGTTCTGTCACCGTGGGCGTCTCAGTTCTGTCGTCAGTCAAGAGTGGAGTGCAAAGCACAGGCACACAGTGTAGGATACAGACCAGCCCTATGGGAAAAGGTGAGGGATCAGCTGACTCATTCTGCCATTACTCAAATGCAATTGTCTGCATTTCTTTCTTTCAGGGTAAACAATCAGAACATAGTGGGGCAAAATATGCAGCTGGCCCCTGCATGCATACTCAGAAAAGGGCTTGGCCCAAGGAGCAAACTTGCTTTATATCAGCTATAAAACACATGCATTTTGTCTTTCTAAAAACCTTTGTGACTTAAGCTGTCAGGTTTTTTAAAATTGTACTTCCTGACAGACAGAGGTGGAGTAAAAATGAGGGAAATTTTTTTCTGGGAGTGTAATCCATTTGCTTTTTTTGTCTTGCCATCTTTCCATACTCATGACTGGAACATTTTGGGCTCCAAAGGATATGGGAAATGGTTCAACTTGAGTTGTAATTGGAATGAAAGGCAGAATAAATACTTAAAGGTGTGAGTTTATTATTTTATTGCTTTAGAGTTGGAGTATACAGAAAGAGAGAGTGACCAGTCAAGTTCATGAAAGACAAATCCACTGAGGACAACACAACCTGTGCCTCAAGAACTTTCTGAAAACTGTATTGCTAAAGGATAAGAGAACTTGAACAAAAAATCACTACACACTTGCCTTTCCTGATAATCCACTTCTGGCCACTGTCAGAGAAAGAATACAGGCTATATAGAGCTTTGTTCTTACCCAGCACAGCTGGTCTTATGTTCTTATTTCATTTAATTTCATTCATCCCATATGCTACCAGTAAGATTGTGGACTTTTTTCGGAATATATCTCTGAAGAGCTCCTTACAGGAAGATTTCCTTGTTTAAGAATTATTATTATATACAGATAGTCCTTTATTCATTTCCAGGCCTTCAAGAATGTTAGCAACTTATTAAGAATTTTAATCAGAGTAGCATATTGATGACTCTTTTAAACTCCTGAATAATTTAAATTTTTCTTAATAATGAACAGTACTAGTTAATTACATTGAGAAATCAGATCATGGTATATAAAGGAGCTCATCTGCTGGTTAATTCCCTGATCTGTGGTTATAGTTGGGATTATAAAAATTGGAGAGACCAATGTGGTGCATTCTGTGATGGTTGAGCAAAGCCTAAACTCCATCTTGCATAGCACTGTCATGGTATTTGCAAACACAGCACTGTGTGATTTGCCATATCTTCACATTTCTTCTCACACAGCAGTTGCACCTGTAAGAAAACACTGAGACATCATCATAAAAATTTAGTGCTTAATATGAATTTGTCTCATCAGTTTTATTAACCCCCCTGCCCACTAAAATAAGGTGTTCTTACTGAAACAGTGCAGTATCTCATGTAACCCGACTGAATTTGATCAGAACTCTTCCTCCCAAATATCATCTGTCTTTGGAAAAAAAAAAACAGATAGATATAGATAGAAAAGGGATTGTTGAGATGTTTTAAGTGCATTTTATGGATGGCTTTCAAGGCATAGAAGATTGTTTGCTAAATTTCCAGATGGTACCAAGCTGGGAGGGGTTCCATGCAATTTGTAGGACAGAATTGCAATTTAAAACATTTTCAACAATTGAAGAATTGGTCTAATATGAAAAGCTATAGTTGATTAAGGAGAGTTCAAGGTACTACTCTTAAGGAAGGAAATTTATGTATAAAAGTTAGAGATTGACCTATTAGGTAGCAGTATTTTTGTCACAAGCCTTTTGATTTACAAGTGCCCCTTTGCAAATCATAAGCTGAACATGAATCAGTGTTGTTTTTCTATTGTGGAAACAGGCAGGCCGGCCTCATTCTGGGATGTGAAAGCTGTGAGTGTATTCAGAAATAGGAAATAATCCTTCTGTTCCACTCAGGGTGAATAAAGCCCCTGTTGGAGTCTTTTTGCTATTTTTCGACATAAACTTCAAGAAATGTAAGGACAAATTGGGAGGATCGAGTGACGCAGAGAAGGATCCGTAGTGTAGCAAATGTAACTTGTGAAAAAGAAATAGAAGGCTATTGTTGGTATTAAGAATAGAGAAGACAGGACTTGAAACATGGTAGGTCTTCAAATGATTTAAAGAGGACTGAAGAAAAATGCAAGAAGCTCCCCCAACCTCCAAGGACAGCTGAGCTTCTGTTGCAGAAGGTGAGATTTATATAAAGCCTTAATAAAACCTTCCCAAAGTAAAGACAGTGGGAGATATTTTCTCACATAAGTTTCACAGAATACAATGAAATCTCCATCACTAAGGGATTTGTGAGCAGGATGTTCGACCATCTGCCAAATATAGGTTAGATACTTTTAATCCTTTGTTGTGGTAGGAGTCTGAGAGTAGAGGACTGCTTAAAGTCTCTTCCAACTATTTTTTTCCACAAGTATTACCCATATATTAAAAAAACAATCAGGACTAAGCTTTTTTCCCTCTCAAAAGTTACAGATTTCTTTTTTATAAACTGTTTTGCAATAATAATAATACATGGGTTCTACTATCAAATTTGACATACAGTTTGCAAAAGTACATGTACCTTGCTGAAGAACAATTCAATTTAGACTTCTAGAATAAACATGTTTTTGTAAATATTCCCCTTAATGATATATATGTATTAATAAGTATGCAAATAAAGTAAGTTTAAACATTATTCATAGAACATTTTCCAAGGGAAAGCACACTATTAGGTGCTCCCATGCTATGACTACTATCCTTGAGCTGAGAAGAGGAGCAGTAAACAGGTTGATATGTTTTATATTGCAGAGTGGAAGAAATACTTTAGCATCTGAACTGATTTAAATACTCCTGAAAGTAGCAATTCTGATGCTTTAAAAATACGCTCCTCTATAAATCTGCAGCTCCTATTAGGACAGCAAATTCTTGAGCATCTGTGTTAGCTGCAGGATTTACATCTTCCCATAGAAGCTGGGAGGAGGGCTAAAAACAGTGCCCAAGGGCTGAAACTCAGTGCAAGTGTAGACTTCAACAATGCTGCAACATGGACTTAACAAGAACTCGGGGCAGCATTAAAGCACCAGTTACAACTGTTAGCATTCATGGCATGGCAGATCACTCTGTCTGACATTCCTCCAAATTATGTGCACTGGGCACCAGTTCAAGATGCTACAGTCCTGCTTTTCACTGCAAACCATTTAAAAGTTTGATGAAAGCAGAAGAAAGGCCAAATGGACGGTATTACCAATATTCCATCCATCCCCTCCAGCTGTTTACTAGGGTCCAAAGGAAGCTCTCCAGCTGGAAAATATGCCCTCCAAATTACCAAATATGAGATTTTCTGTTCAATCATTGTTTTAATGTTTATCACAAAGTCGGTGGAAAAACATGGTCTCTCTTTATGATGGCCTGCTGAGGTATTTTTGTGGGTTTTTGACACAAAATTTGGAATATATTTTCAGACTTGCCTGCCTGTGTGTCTGTATGCATATACAGAGGGATAAGAGCCTATTGGGCACAATGATTGCTACAGAGCATTTACCTGAATCTTCAGTAGTTACAGCATTTTGTTCATCGAGCTGTTTCCAGTTGGCAGAGGTTATTCTTGAGGGAAAGATCTGAGCACCAACAAAATGTTTCCGGTTAGATAATAAAACCTTGGTGGAGTTGATCAGCTGGCATCATTCCAAACCAGAACCTGACATGCACCTGCTTCATTTATTTGTTTTATGCAGCTTCTCATTTAACAAACCGTAAATGAGAAAGGGAAAGCAATCAGGGTCTACTGAGCAAATTGCTAATGTTTTCTTTATATAGTTCAAGAAACTGCACGCTGTAATGTCAGGCTGCAGTTACAATATGGGGATTCTCTCCAGAGGACTGGAAAATAATTAGAAATATGCCAGTTATTTTCAACAAAAATTCTCTAAACCAGAAGTCTGCAGGCACTGATGCTTTTGGTGACTAAAATTGCTCTAGGGATAGATGACTTAAAATACAGCAGATTTGAGATATTAAAGACAAACAGCTCTACTACAACTTCAGTTTGATCTTTCATGTTTTTCACATGGATAGATATTAAAAACCTGAACACAAAAATATATAGAGAATGTAGGCTTAAATATGTTGTTTAGACCAGTTTAAGAGATACATCCTCTTTATCTGACATTTCTCCTGAAATGTTTTATCAGTTAATCCTGTTCTGCCTGCAGACAATTCAGAAGTCCTTCAAGTCATTCTGTATTTGAACTCGTTAATGTGTGTGTTTCTGTTTGGAGTTAATTGAATCGACAGAATGTTACTAAATAAAAAATACACATACTCAGAGAAACAATCTAAGACATATTATTAAGGAAAATCAAGCAACAGAATTTTGTAGGATGGCTAATGAATTTATTTCTACTCTTTGGTTCTACTTGTACTTCTGAAATGAATCTATGTAGTAAAGGCAATGGAAATCATGGTTGAATTCCACTTCACTAACTAATGGGGGTTTTAGATAGCAACTTTTATGCATGTAGGCAGATAGGTGTAATATATGTAAAAGTCCTTACCTGCCTATCATGTCCCTAATTACTATGATAATCTGGTTATACTGCTGAAGATATCATTTCCTTATATTTGTGGTTTTACAAGTTTGATTTAATTATCTCTGAAAAAGTTTTGTGTCCTGTTTCAAATTCCGGTTGATTTTCCTTTCTAATTAACCTTTGCTCCCTGCTTCATAGACATACTTTTTAATTGTTTAATTGCTTGTAAAGCAGGGACATTTTTGACTTAGCATTCAACCATGTCCCAAAGTACATTGTTGGGCTTTGAGCTCAGGGTGGGAATTCAAAAGTGCTTTTGTGTGCAGCACTGTTTGAACTGCAGCTGCCTGCCTGCTGACAGGTAGGGAAGTCACTGTCAACAAGATTTAAAGTTGCTGTCATGTTTACACAGCCGCGTAGAAAAGGTTGAGAGAGTATTGTGATTTCGTTGGAATTAAGTACCAGCAGTTACTGGGCCATAGCAGTGTGCCTTGGTTATGATTAATGTTTGACATCTGCATCTTTTTGAGGTATTTTAGCCACTTTTCTTGTCAGATGAAGAGTGCGCTGCGATACGTTTCCAGTCATGGGGGAAGGTTCAGTGTGCTGAGGTTTCTAGTGCTTAAACTGAGCTATTAAAGTTATGTAAGTTCTTAGTTCTGAACCCTTGTAAGGTTTTTCAATATATCTGAGCAGTTGGGAATTCTGTATTTCACTGTCCAAAATCCCACTAGGCTAAACAAAGTTTTAAGCTATTGAATACTCTCCCTTGGTGCTCTGTTTTCTACTTGGATCTCCTGGTAGCTGGTGATGAGTGGTACCAATATGGATCTGCTAAAGGAATTGTTTCCCTTTACATACGAAAATTGCTACCAAAAATGAGAAATGGTTCAGAGACACAAAGGTTTTGTCATGGATATTTTCAATTCAGACAGATATTGAGGTATTAAGAACAAAGACTGAAACAGTTAAATAAAATTTTTGACAGAGTTTGCATATATTTTATTAAAAGTTCAGGGTAGCCCAACAATGCTCTTCTGCACTCCACAGCCCTGTGTAGACACAGATATTGCTAAAGAAACCAGCTTACACAATGCTTCTTTATTTCTGTCTCAAAGAAATAAACACTGCAGTAATCTTTTTGAGTGGATGCTGTCCTTGTGGAAATTAGTTGGAGAAAAAATTAAGTGTGTGTGTGTAATTGGATCATAGAATGGTTTGGGTTGGAAGGGACCTTAAAATGGTCAGGTTGCAATCCCCATGCCAGGGGCAGGGACACCTTCCACTGGACCAGGTTGATCAGAGCCTCATCCAACCTGGCCTTGAGCCAGGGATGGGATATCTGCAACCTCTCCAGGCAATCTAAGAGTGTTTTTATTGTGCATCGAGATGACTCTAAATCAAAATGCATAAATCTCAATCCCTCTGATACCTGGATTAGTTTGAAATCCAGGTCCAAATTTTGGAATAACTGAGATTTTGATCCTGAATTTGTATTAATTCAAAATATATGTTTTGATTTATATTTTATATAGCTAAATATATATAATTTGGATATAATATGAACTTCCCTCTTTGTCAGGACTGTCCTGTTACTTCCATGTGAGTTTTGTCCTGTGGGAAAACCCAGAAAAAAAATCTATAGTAAGCCAGAACATGCTCTCTGTCTACATTCCATTGTTCTCATTTTTATAAAGCATCTTAATATGAACAGTTTTCTGCTGGATTTCATAAGAACTCCCATAAATATTCTATTTTAGTCACCTAGTAAGTTTGAAACCCACCTCTGTGTTTTACTAGGTGTCATAACCCGTTACCAGGTTAATCATCTGTAGTGTCATCACTACCAATAAGCAATACTTTCAGGTTTTATATCTGGAGCTGATGACCTTGCAGTGAAGGCATGCTCAGGAGATGCAGTCTGAAAGGCTGAAAATTTGTCTCCTTTACTGTTTTTGTGATTTGGTGCTGCTGTGTCTGCTTTGGGTTAATACTGATTTATATTTCACTCCTCTGTATGTGACACAATGCTGATGCTGGCTTTCATTTTAAGTCATAAAGCAATCTCTTTTAAATGATTAGAAAAACAGAAATTATTTATAATGATTATTTTTACAATGAAGTAATTATAACCCATCCCTCATTTATGTGTCAATGAAAACAATACACATTAGTTAGAATAGGATTAATGCTACATTAGTTACATGTTTGGTTTTTTCCTGCACTATGATTTCTGTATGTGTGATACTGAGGGAGATGTGATCTGTAGCTGTGTGTTTTGCATATTAATTTTATGCAAAGCATGAAAAATTAAATTAATAATATGTTTCAGCATCATTGCTTGTAACCTTGTGACAAAAACAAAAAAGTCTTAGCACGCAGAAGAATTAGAAGGGCCAGAGGATGCACAAACAGGTAAAATGTGGCAACTGATAAAATAGTTGGGAAGCAGCCATGTGTCTTGTGATACAGACATCAGGGAGAAATGTTAAGCACTTCGTCATTCCTGCCCTCCAGTGTCTGACGTTTCTGATTTCTTCTTTATTGATTTCAACTAAAGAAAATATAGAGGAGTATAGAGGTGACCCATTTTGTTGACAGATACACGTGTTAGTCTTGTACTCCCAGCAAATAGTTTAGACATCAGGAATAATGGCTTATAGGTGAGAGATAAACACAATTTCCTGTGATTTCTAAACCTAGTGAATCAGCAGATGCAGTCTGCTTTCAGAGTCTCAATTGTTTATCTTTTATTCAACAGATTGAAGATTTAACAGGACACTGGAAATTAAAAAAAAAAAAACCAAAAAACAATAAACCTCCTAAAGAACCCAACTGACTGACTAACCAAAACCCCACCATGAACAAATTGCTGAAATTATTGAACTTTCATTGCTTCTGAAATGTATTATTCACTCTTAACAAAAACAGTGACAGACTACACCTTTTCATCCTTGTGTGTTTATAAGCCTGATCATTTCATAAGTTTCAAGTAACTGATGTCCTGCAGTACATGTGATTTTTTTTTTTTTTTTTTATGAAAATTGGGCATAAATTGTTACTATTTAGGTATGAATTTCAGTCAAGGGTACTGGTTAAGGATTTTCCAGTCACATTCCATATACAGTCAGTATCACATCTTTCCACACTGTGGTTATAAAATGTCAATGGCAGTTGTTTGGAGTCTGTGTGCAATATTGACCATCAGGGAAACAATTCTTACATTTGTCTCACATGGTAAAAAAGCATGCCAAAGCAATGAAGTAAAAATACAGCATCTGAAACAGTGACAAACTGTTGCACAGTGGTACTGTTATCATTCATTTTGATGCATAAACCAGTCATGTCCTACTTTCACATGGCTTCCTTTGTTTATTTAGAAAAATGCTCTTTTCAGTTGAAGTTATAGCTTTAGAAACACATGAAACCCCTTTCCCTTATGCTCAGCTAGTCAGTTTTCCAAACTATTTATTAAGGAAGTATGAATTGTGGAGCTAAAAAGAATATCCATCTCTTTTCAGAAAAAAAATCCTGTGCTCCTCTCTCCAGGAGAGAGTGTGTCCTGGATGCTCAATGTATTTCAGTGTGACATTGGTCCAGGGCATAAAGATGCCTTATTGTATTTTATTGGACATTAGAAGAGGTTGTGAATGAGAGATCCACGTGTTTACAGCAGGGATTTATGCAGCAGGGTTGGGATTAGAGTGTCTTTGAAAGGGAGGTGGTGCCTGGTCTGTAATGAGCTGAGCACCTCCTGCCCTCCAGCAGTTCCCATTCTGGCCCTTGGAGATCAGATGCTGTTGGTACAGGGACATGTGCAGGAGCTGTGGAAAGTGGAGCTGCTGGCATTTTTAAAAAAAGCTGTCAATAAGGTGCAGTTCCTAAATAATATGAATGAACTGTTTTTTCATGTCTCTACTCACCTCTCAGTGCATGTCCCACTCTTGTGCTTTTGGGTGGCTTTACTTGCAGTTTGTAGTGTCTACCAGAGGGTATTTTGTGCAGCTATGAAACTTAGTGTCCTGCCTCCCACAACCTTAATTCCCATAGCAGAATATTTACAAAAACACTAGGTGTAATTTTTCCCTCACACAGATTATTTATAACACAAAATATTTTTTACTGATTTAGCATTAATTGTTTTCATGTAAATGTCTCTTGTCCTTTGATTTTCCTATGTCAAAGTAAACCATAAATTAGAAATCGATTCATTATCTGTAAGACTCTGTATATTCTAATCCTTATTAATTTATATTACTTATTGTAATTGAGACTGGAATGAAAAATTATTACATGCAGAGATCTAAATCTAGACCTGTAATTATCTAGTAATTAAAGGAGAAAAGACCATTAGAAAATTTTGTCATTTTTTCTGTGATTACAAGCACAGCATTAGACTGGGTATTCTAATTCAACATTACAAAATTAAAACAAGAAAAGGGAAAGAAAAAAGTAATATTAAAAAGTTAAAAAGACTGGAAATGTGAGTTAAACAAGCTTAATGGGGACCCTATGATTCTTTGACTGACATTTTTCTTGTGAGATAAAGATTTTTAGGTATACAGATATGTTGTTGTATGATTTTTTTTAAACTAAGACTAAAAATTTTTCATGTTATTGTTTTCAAAATGAAAACAAAAAAAGCTTAAAGTTGTTACGTCTAAATAAATCTGGTAATAATCCTTATTTTACATGGATGAGTTATTTAATTGCAATACATTCTAAAAAAAAGGCTGTGAGCCCACATTAAAGTAGTGAATAAAGACGTAGGTTAAAATTATGTCTATTTCTAAAAGTCTTTAAATAACACTGCAGGAAACCAAACACCTTCTGTTGCTCTTGAGCTGAAGTATGTGGGTGCAGGGTAATGACAGAATATTTTTAAATAAGACATTAGTCTTTAGTTAACCTTAGTGAACCAGTTAATGAGTGAACACATGTTAAGAAACCAATTAAAATCACAGGAAAATCTACATTGAGCTAAAGGAAAAAAACTTACAGGACCTGTAAAAGATGATTTCTTTAAGCTTTCCAAGCAGGGATGAAAGGTCCCTGCTCAGCCCCACATATGCTCAGGAATAGATTATGTTTTGTCCTTAATGTCTCAATTTCTGGTGACAAATTCTCATTTATAAACCTAACCATGGTGTAGTTCATAAGGTAATAACCCCAGGAAAATAATTTGAAGAAAAGTTACTTATTTGTGGACTAGGAATAATCTAAAAACCCTGACAATTAACAACAAGAATGGTGTTCCAGAACCTTTATATGACGCTCCTACCACCAAACCTGAGTGGTTTTTTTTATTTTTTCCCAGTGTATGACTGTTTCTCTTGAACCAAATCACCTTTCATGAGAGATTTCAATTGCTGTTAGGTTTCTGTCTTTAGAAAGAAGCCAGAGATGCATCTACCCTCAATGTGGTCTTGAGACTGTGCACAGCGAAGCTGGATTAAACTATTAACAATTATACCAGCATTAAATTAACATAATGCCATTTTTATAATTATAATTACAATTATTAATTATTATTATTACTAATTTTATTTAGTTTAATTAGATCTGAGAGCACAAACATAAATACGTGACCCATTTGACTCATTAAAGTGTGATAGAATATTCACAGTCAGTAGCTATACTTGCAGTGGAAAAACATTGAGAAGTGATTTGCAGTAAAATCTCCATGTGAGAACCCAGTTAGGGATCAGATCTTTCTTAAAACCAGTAGCTCCCCAGGAAAGGGATGTAAATTGAGAGAGTGAGCAAGAGTGAGCTTTTGTTTTTAACTGGGCTTTCAAATAACATGTCTTCACTTTGGAAATCATAAGGTGCATGACAAAACTCTAAATTAGCTCAGTAAAGCTGAGATTTAGTTTTTTGTTCTCAATCTCTTGTGTGTCCCTTGCCTGAGTTACTTTTCCTTCTTCTGGGTTTGGTTTTGTTTTCTCCCATGCATTAATTGACTTTATACACTGATTTTTTATTTTATCTTTTCTTACAGGTACCTTTTCCTGCTCATCCTTTTTCTCTTATATAGGGTAGCTGCTCTGAAAATATTCCTTTAGGCTTCCAATATAAGCCCACAAGGTCCATGTGTAGGGTTTGATACTTGGGTTGGTTATAAGACACTAAAAACTGTAGGAATGAAAAGTATGAAAGAACATATATCATGGAGTAATTCACAATTCATGGAGTATTCACCAGTTTATCATAGAGTGAAATCTAGTAAGTTTTGAAGAGTTAAGGGCAGAATTCTACTGAAAACTTTTGCTTCTTCTGTTGACTGCAGATCAATTGTTTTGCCCCAAATCAGGTGAATAATGTTAAATATTTTACAACATCAATAACATGAAGAAACAGTAGATAACTTTTTTCTTTAAACACATTTTTCTCTAGTGGCCCTTCTTTTTCCAACTGTTTCGTATGCAGGACACAAAGCACTTTTTGTACCCTTGTTCAGGGCACATGAACACTCACCCTGCTAAGTGGTGGTCACGACTAAAAATCCACTAACAGATCTTCATGGAAAGGATCCCGCATGACTGTGGAAAGGAGGTCCCCTGTTGCTGCAGATTTGCTCTTCTGTTTGTGTACTTTGAGAAAATATATAGACAATGTTGGCATGCACTGAATTCCATGGCTCCACATTTCAGCCCCTTCTAGTCCTGGAGTTAAATTTGCTCAGAGGTTGTGCTTCATTAATGATAAATCGATGGAAGTTGCAAAAATAAGGACTATAGGAGTGCTTTCAGGACCTCCATGTGGGCCAGTCCAGTTACATGCTATACTTCAAGCAGCTCTTCAAATAAGCTAGAATTGAAAGACTTTAGAGAATCAAGTTGATTACTTTCTTATGATCATTTGCATTAAAGTGTTAGTTTCTAAGTATCTCAGATGAAGGTGTTTCTCATAGTTGGTGCATGCAAAGCATAACATCCCACCTACCCAGGAGGGTCACAGGGGTAATATCCTTTCCTCAGCTGGTGAAAGTTCTGCACAGTGAATACAAGGTTCTGACTCTTTTAATGCCTCTTCTCTTTGTGTTTTTTCTGTAGTGGCTATTTCTGGAATGGATATGATTGCTGTTCTTTGAGTGCTGTCAGCTTTCTGCTGGAAAATATACATGTTCACTCAATAAGTGATAGCTGGTACTGCATCTCTATGTCTTTGTGTTCAGATAATTTTTTTTTTTGTATTTTATATACATTTGTAATTTTATCTTTGAAGTCTGATGAATGTCTCTCATTGCAGTTTGGGTGCCACTGAAGATCAAAGTAACTCTTATATGAACAAGCTTTTAATTTGGCAGTGAGAGACCACTGACAATGAATAGAAGAATGACTTTTTTTTTTTTTATGAGAGAGTTGTGAATAATTTAATCCAGAAGCTATCAAATTATCACTTATGAAAACATTAAAGGGCTTTTTCCTCTATTTTTTCTTTACATGTGGTACTCCTTACCCATCTACTAGATTTCAGCATATATCTAGCTATCATGTCTTGAATGTAGAACAAATTTTTGGGAGTGCTCACCTTTAGCAATGATTATTTCCCCTTACAGACACTTTCAGAACTTCTATGCAGCAATTTTTTTTCTTCTTTTTTGGTTTTTTTTGTGCAGCTGATGTTCCTACTCATGTATCAAATTTTACTTACCCTAATTTTTACCTCAATTTATGCAAACCCTCAGTTTGAAAAGGTAATTTGGAATTCTACCATATACTTGCAGTCCTCAACCTCATGCCATCCTCATCTCTGGGAAATACACACTTATTAGCTAAGTCATTAGTAACTTTAATGAAAATTCTGGAAAGGAAGGTGTCTGCCAGCTAAGTCTCCTTTGCTTTCGGTAACAAACTATGAAAAACTAGGTTTGAACTTTAGTTTTTCAGCCAGATTTTACACTTTTTTTTTTTTATTCTTTTTACCTATCCAGTGTGCTTGTGGTGATGAGATTCTCAAGTGAGATGCTATCTCAATTTTCCTAAAATCAGGATATAAGAGGGTTTATTTCCCATCTCTTAAATACAGGAGATCCTCTACCCAGTTGAAAAAGAAAATTTGAAGCTGAAGTATCTATACAGTCTGGAGTTTTTCCAGTACTACCTTCTAGATGGTTACAAGGAGGTGGATCAGTTATTGCAGAAATTTTGGGGAACTGAAGTTAACTGTCTGGCCTGTAATTTTTACTTTCTGTCTTTCTTACTTTTTGTTTTTAACACAGACACTTCGTTGTCCCATCTCCCATCTTCTGACAATATTGTGAGATAACCATAAAGAACTCAGAAGTCACTTTGGCCATTGCTTTAATTCTCCTAGATAAAACTGAGAATAATCCAAACACCTGGAAACAAGCTGCCTTTCACACAGCTTCCTACACCATGCTTCAAATTTCATTTCAGGTAACTTTTCAGCAAATAATGTTCAAAAAAACCACATTTGTTCATATTGTGGAAATCTGTGGTATTTCTTAGTGAATTTAGTGTTACAGCTACATTTATATGAGCATTAAAACAACCCAGTAGAAGGAAGCAATAAGAAGGAATTCATGAAGAGTTTTCAAGAACTTAAGAGAAAAAGAAACGAGTAAGTCAGCACTGCATTTTATATGGCTGAAGGGAATTTTTTAAAATAGGCAGATTTATACTCTGACTCTAGTTTCTTTATTGATTATTGGTTTTATTTAGTATTTAAGCAGCATCCTGCTCTTTATAAAGTTTATCTGGCTGTTAATGCTTACTTCTTGACATCTACAGGACACTTCAATGGAAGATATCACTGATGCAACTGTTTCCTCAAGGTGTAAAATCTAGACAAGAGAGGAAATGATTAGTCACAGTGACAGAGTGAACATTTGGGAATCACTTTTTCTGTGCATATCATTAAAAAATCAATAAGATGAATATATGGAAGCCAATAGTATTTACTGTAGAAGAACAAGGGAAAATAGAGAAGCCATACTTTGCATTACTAAGATTTTGCTCTGTGATCAGGTCCTCTTGTGGGATGAAACTTGGAGGGGTGGTAATAAAGGTCACCTTTGCTGTGCAGTGTTTGTTCTCTTCATAGCCCTTCATGGAGAATGACAGTCAGATGGCTTAGTTCTAAAATCACAAATTTACCCTCTTAAATTTTACTCAGAAAATGAACTTACCCCATAAATTCTTTTCTAGCCTGACTTTTGCATCTCAAAAGTCTGTTTATTGTACTTTGGATGATTTTGAGAATATAATTTTCCTGTTCAGCATTGACTTATCAATAAACATGAAAAAATATAACTCGAAGTCTATTAACCCTTCCTTCCTGTGTTGTTTATGGAAGATTATAATTCTGTATTTCCTCCCTAAAGGAGAGGTTACTAGGTGATGTGGTACACCTGTAGCTAATGCTGTGCTTCAGTAAAACAGGCATATTGCAAAGCTGAGGAGTTTGAATATACCCACTTATATCTCAGTATTTCTGCATTGTGTTATTTGTGAAGCCACCAGTGATAAGCAGAAACGAACAGGGAAAGACTGCTTTGCAAACTTACACAGCCAGCAAACCTCCTTGAAATCACAAAAAAGCCTTGTGAAAGTGTCACAGGTTCAGACCAAATTCTGATACCATCATAAATGAAATGTAAAACTTTAAAAGTCTAGATTTCTTTTTAGTCTCTAATGAGAGCTCATCTCATTAAAAATTAACACCTTTTTATTATACCTAATTTACTTATAAATCTTATTGCCAACCATTATCAACTCTCACAGACATCTCAATCAACCTTATGATTAAATCTGTTTTAGTCAAGCTATTCTTTTCCCACTGATTTTAATTCTATCTTAATGACTTTCCCTTTTTTGTTGAAAATTCATTCAACTTTGGAGACTTTCTCATTTTTTTGTGTGTCACTATTTTCATACCTTGAAACTTGACTATTTTTTTAGCTTCCAGCTGAGTCTTTTTATTACAGGTATTTTGTTGAGGAAAAAAAATCTCCTAACTGTATAAACACTAACATCCATGAATGTGTTTTTGTAAAAGGCTTTTTTCTTACCTCCTCAAGAGTTTAAACACTAATAATTAAAATGGTGTTTTACACTTCAGTTTCATGTTTTTGCTAAGTATATGGGGGGCTTAGATGTGACTGAGTGACCAGTGAGTCCTGTGACAGGGTATTAAACATGGTAATCCTGACCAGGTGAAATGGCCAGAGGCAAGCAGAAGAATCAATCTATTTTCTCATGTTTTGGTGTGTCAGGCAATTATTATCAGTGCATGCTAGAATGTCTCCTGTAGAATCTGAAAATGAAGTTATTTGTCCTTATTATCTCCTGCTCTCTGACACATCACATCCACTAAAAACTTATAACAAACTATATAAGAAATAAGAAGACAGAGGTTTTTAATGAATGTTAAGACATCCTAGAAATAGAATTCATTCTCAGTCTACAAGGGTTCGTGTGGCATATTATGTGTCTGGAATTCCCAGGACAAAATCCTTCTCATTCTCAGGTAAATGAATTGGTAGGTGCTTCCTCTCTCCTGTTTACATGTTCCTACTATGTCATGTCCTCCAAAGTGTGAATTTCATGCTCATTACAGGAAGTTAGGCATTCTTTCTTCCAAAATAAATGATTGTGCTGATTATTTCTCTTTATTGCAGTGCTATAAAACAAGATGTCTCAGTATATTTAAGAGCATTTCTTCCTGTTGAATCTTCCTTTCAGTTCAACGTGGAATTAGTCCCACTGAGTGTGCTCACAGGAATGTGGAACTCTCCTGCAGTTGGCAAGACAAAATCTCAGTGAAGGTAAACATCTTGAGTGTTTTCATCGATGCATGTTCTAAGAACTGAACGTCAGTTGGTCTGCTGAGAGCTACAACAAAAATAATGAGGATGGTATTTTTGAAAGGCTTAAGGAAATGAGCAAAATGTGTTGCTCTTAATTTATTTCAACATGTGTATGCTTAAGATTTTTTTGTCTAAATTTGCCATAGGTTGATTTAATCTTAGAAGCACTTTAGATAAGTATTTTTAAGAATAAGCAGGCATTTAACACATTTGTTGAAGCATTCTCCAGGACACCTGAAATTTGAAACACGCCCTTACTCCTGTCAGTCATGACAAATGATAGAGTTACTTGTTTGCTTAATTTTGTACTGTTTTTGTTTGTATGGCAGAGAACTGGCTAAAGAGATCTATTTTAAGGGGAAATGCTATATTATGCTGTCATTCACTCACTGCTCACATGGCATGATATTGCTGTTTGTGCTCTGCTGTTAGTCTGCCAGCTTGGATGAGATAATAATCATAACACAAGATTTCAGCAAAAAGCCTGCAAACCTTGAAGTCCCCATTGTATGCTATTTGGAGAGGCAGTTTTGATATTTGAGTCTCAGCTTGCATGAGCAATATCACATTACTTGAAATTGTGTTTTCCTACAATGACTCCCACAGGTAAGGACTCTCTGCAGCGTCAAGATTATTTTGTTCAATTTGGCACAGGTAGGTTTTGCTGCAGGAGCTTGTCAAACATGAAATAATGCAAAGTTTCTGGTCTTGAATCCAAATTTTCCCTCAATTCTGGCTCTCCAGATCCTGATACACTGCTTCTGACCTTTTCAGACAGATGATGGCTGAGACCTGAGCATATGGATCCCCTGTTTGAATAAAAGTAAGGTATCTTTGCTACTTATATGACATGAAAAGATATGTATCTTTTTTTTTTTTTTTTTCTTAGAAGTGAAGTAAAACTCAAATGCTTTGAATTTAACAAACATCCCTGTTTAAAATACTTATCATTTGTTGACCTGTGGCTCACTGCTGACTAGACTGCTTCAGGTTGCTGCTGCTATTTAATATATAGACTTTTCTAAAAGTTGCCTCTCCCTTTTTTACTAATAAAGGAATTCTGTTATTCGTTGATAGGAACTGGAGATGTTAGTTTTACCCTCTCTGCTTTTAGAGGAATTGTTTCTACTTAATCATTACATTTCTTTCTGGCCAAGTCTTTCATTCAAATGAGGCTCTAAAAAAATATCCTGGCAGATTTCTTGAGAAGTATTTTCCACTAATATGAGTAAAATAAAATAAATTAAAAGAAAATGAAATTAAGTCAAATTAAATTTTAAAAATAGAACTCCCACAATTTTGTTTTCATGGGAGTAACCTCTCTTGCAGTACATATTGGGGTTATGCAAGAGAAAACCTCTGCAGGAAAACTCAGAAATGCTGCCCATTCAGGACTATTATGGGCTTACACTTGTGGTATCTCCCTGTAGTCAGGAATATTGGTGGTTTCTGCCAACCCAGCAGAGGAAACTCTTCTGCCTCTGTGTTGGGATATATTGAGGGACTGCAGACAACATCACAATTTCAAAAAGTTACTCAAGCTCAGTTACACAAGAAACGGAAGCATTTTAGAAATGGTTTCTTGTTTTCTAACAAAACATAGAATGCTGTATTTGCACACCCTATTCTACTGAGATTGCATATTAAAATATGTTTAAATTACTTCTCAAATAGAGAGATTTTTGAAGCAAAATGAATAGTCATAAATTAAGCATCTTATCCTGAGGCATTTTGTGTGATTTTTAATTTCCTAATGGTAAATTCTATATACAGTATGTCTTGCAATTGCATGAAAAAAAAAAGAAAACAAAAAGAAAACTTAGTTTTGTTTGGAATCAAGTGATGACAGTGATGATAAATAAGTTCTAATCATATAATTGGCATTTATTCAGAAACATAATTCTCTTGAGACTGCTTGATTGCATTCATTATCACCAGTTAGAGATGACTTAATGTTTTTATCAGCCTGATTCCAAATGCTAAATTGGAGTACAGATGTCAGAATTTGCTCGTTAATCAGCCTGCAGGGTTTTGTTTTGTTTTTCTTGGGCTTTTTTTGTATTTTAAACATTTCTGAACTTAATTTCTGTCTTGAAACTTGTTTTGAAAACCTGTGTGTCAGCAAAACTATACAAGCTTATTTATAGAATAAAAATAAACCAATCTGAAGCTAGTTTATTTAAATCACTGTCCTTCTCAAATCATTTTGTGTTGGTTTGACTATGAATTGTTTTACTGCTGTGCATGCCCTGGGATAGTGCCTATGTCTGGATTTAGCACTTCAGGAATTGGCTAATGACTTCTCAGGCCTTTGTAACCACTTCACTGGAAGAATTGTGAATTAAAGGCTAGTAGGTAACAGAAAAGTGGCAGCAAATACCTCTCAGTGGCCATGCAAAGGGCAGTGAATTTAACCCCTTACTATGGACTGGGAAAAGCTGCCCAATACATTTGCTGGTTGTTCTTCCAGCCAGAGCATCTCTATAATGCCAGCTACATTTCTGTTTTCCCTTTGAACTTTGAAATAAATAATAATTTACCCTTTGAGACATCCTTGACAAACACCAGCTACTTTATAACATTGCAGAATGACATTTACCAAGCAGTTATAGATGATTAGCTCTGCTTCTTTTGACTGGAAAGGGAAAACCATGGTGCAGTTCCTCTCTGGTCATGGAAAGGTTTAGAAACCTTCCGGAATTGTTTTGGAGAAAGCAATAATACACATAATAAACCTACTGGGCGACCTCAGATAAACCATGAGTTGATCTTGGTGAATGCAGTCTTAATCCTCTCAGCAGAAAGTTACAGGAATCCTCTACTCCTTACTGGTATGTTCCCAGTACTGAAGTCAGTGGAGGAAGGTGGAAGGGAAGCTAACTCAGATGTGCCCAAACCTGAATATACGTTACCCTGGCCCACACAAATTACTGTACCTTAGAAAACAAATAACTTTCTTTTGTAAATATGAGTTGCTAGTACAGCTAAACAATATCAAAATACACACAAGGTACATTTTACATTCAGTTCTTGACCAGAAGATATCCCCAGCATTATTACCTCATTCCTCTGCTGACTATTTCCTTCCCTGCTTATTACAGAAAAATCTAGAAGTGATTGAATTTATTCTGGTGCATGCATTTTTCCCTAGCTGAACTCGGGTAGAGTTAAGCAGAAAAGGTGGTTAATTTTCTTGTGTTCATTTTAAAGAGTGTGCTTTTCAGCATCCCATTGCATGTTTTCATGAGTTTCTCTGTAGTAGAGATTACTCTCTGTTACTGGCTTCTGTTAGTGACTTTCTGTTACTCTGTGCTCAGTATGCTGGTGATATTGCATACTGAGCATCTGTGGAAATGGAAAATAGAGATCACAAATCACATAATTTAAGAAGAACTCTCCCTAAGTGCTCTACAAGTAGGGTGGCAGTTTTGTGTCCTCTGAAGGTGTCAGAACTGGAGCCATTATTTGAGATATTTCAATATCCCAGGATGTTTTTATTTGTGTTGACATTTATAAGTGAGACAGCAGTATTCTTTTCTAATGAGCCTGTTAGGTAACCTGGTTGTATTAACCATATTAAAGTATTTTGACGATATATTCCTTGAGGAGTCCTAGATTCCTCGTGGAGGGAGTCTTAGAATTCATCCTGTGTGCCAGTGATACATTCCTTTCACCATTTCTGTAAAGAGCAGATGAACTTACACAAGTTTTGCATGTTTGAAAATGTCTGAGTACTTACAAGACGAGGAAGAATATTCAGATTTAAAACCTGACTGCTGTGAATATTGTTTGCATTGGACATGTTCCAGCACTGAGCAGGACAGTCCTTGCCATTAGACCTCCTGCTTGTTGAGGGCTGTGTGGGGTCAGAGCCCCAAATCTGTGAACGTGGGGATTTGTTTTCCTCGGTATCACATGATGTTGACGTCAGCTTTTGGAAATCAGATTAAGAACTTGTACTGATGCACTGCTGAGGAGTCAGGGCATGATTTCTGGGAGAAAGAGGTGTGGGAGGGACTGGGATTACATCTGCCCAGAGTGCTGATTGAGATGGAGATGGTGATGGGGAGACAGAACAGGACTGGGAATGGGGACGGGAGGGGAAGAAGAAAGGAAGACTGGGAGTCAGCACTTAAGGGGAAACTGGGACTGCATAGGTCTAATTTCTGATAGTTTAGCACTGGAACTTTAATAATCATCTTTTAATTACAAATCAATGTAATTTGGGCCATTTTATATATGGAGGTTATTTCTGGAAGTAATATTGCAAAACAAATGAACTGGTAAACACTAATGTTGTTCTCTTGAAAGGTAATTTATGTATCTAGTGATTCTCTTGTAGAATCTCTGTCTGGAGATAAACCTCAAGGGTTTAACATACTAATTATTTTGAAGTGTTTGACTCCATCTATTTAATTAGAGAGTAACCTGGTACCTGTCTCCCATTTGTGCTTGAGCTTGGGTATTCTTTTTGATTAAGGTCTGTCATTTAGAAATCATTCTAGTGTGTAAAGTTGCTGTGTCAGGGCTGTGGGTGTTTTGAGACTTGGTGAATGCAGAGATATCAAGATGTAGCCCAATAACCACTACCTAACTGCCCCTTCTTTTTGGGATGGTTTCTGAGAAAAACAGCAGAAGTTTGACTGCAGACATCTAAGGAGCTGCAGCATCAGTGTAAGGTCATTTTCCAGGCTTGCTTGTGGAGGTATCGTGGTGAAGTCACTGGGTGAAATCATGGCTGTACTGGGGTCAATAAGAATTTTAGCAGGAATTGGATTTCACTTGGTAGGTAAACTGTCAGGGCCAGGACCTGTGAGCTTTACTGCAGAGGACAAAAATAAGCAATATGCTGCCTTTTGGGAGGAGCTGGGAAAAAGAAACATACAGAGGCTGAGCCCGGTCATCTGCTACCATCTGCCATAAGCTTGCACACTGCTGTTTTGAAATACATTTTGAATCCATGGATTTTAATATTCCATGAAATACTTGGAGTATAGAGATTTTGGAGCTGGATCCTTGCATGATAAACTTGTCTTTGCTAGAACTTCCCATAGGAAACTTGATAATATTTGTGCTTCAGATTCATTTCTATACAATAGATGTAAAATAATGGTAATCTGTCAGAGGTGTTATAGCCTTAACTAATTGAGATAAAGTGCAGTCCATGAAAGAAACCAGGAGATAACACACAAGAGATATTCTCAGACTCCTCTCTAGTAAAGAACTTAATTGTGGACTTAAATGCAACTGACTTGCATTAGTGCATCCAAAAAGTTAGGGAGTTTTTAAATTCTTTGCTACTTCTTTTGCCTTAGAATGTGTACATTGGGAGATAAAATAAGGTTATTTTATATTAAATACCCAAATGAACAACCAGTAACCTGGTATACATGAGTACCCAATGTACATCATTTTTATTCTGCCATTGACACAGATTGAGAAAGTCCCCATGAAAGTATTTGAAAAGAAATAGTATATATCAGATAGAAGAAATAGAATATATCAGATAGAAACTTTGTATAATTCTGTCCAAAATACATGCCACCACTTCATAGAGCATGGGAAAGAAATTCCCAATTTGTGCAGGTTGAAAGCAAAAATACTGCTGAATTCACCTACATGTGGAAGTAATTTGGACCAATATCTGTGTGGTGAAGCCAGTGGCCACTCTGTACCAGTTGCATGGGAGGACTTTAGACTCCACCCGGTGCTGCCTGTTGAGAGAGAACTGGTCCCTGGACCACATCTGGTTAAGCTTCAAGTGCAAGGAGAATATATTTTGTTTCTGTTTCCTCTAATCTCACTCTGATGCAAAAGCAACTATATGATGTGAGGATAACGAAGCAATCATCTTCAAAATTGCAGCCTTGGTCTGTACTAAAATACTTCTATAACCTTCTCTGCTTTTAAGTGGGGTCTGTCTGTGGAAGGATTATGCACCTTATTGTTGTTGCCAGTTAGGGTGCTTTTTTTCTGTCTCTGTTTTCCAAAGGAGAAGGAAATGTGAGACTATAAAATATTAAAAGAGTGGCTGATATTTTTCTGTTCAGAAAGAATGTTGCTATTTTCTGCACGTTTCTTTTGGGGTTTGGTGTTCAGTTTTTTGGTTTTTTTTAATTATTCAAATTGTTTTAGAAGCATCTTGAAATCTAAAATATTTAGTTCAATTCCTCATACCTCTTTTTTTAGGAGAGAGGATATTAGCTATTTGTCTCAGACAGATGACTGCAACTACTGATATAATACAAAATATCAGAAGCAATAATTTTTTCATCCTTTCTTTCTTTCCATTCTCTTATTTCAAATTCTCATGATTACAGATTTTCAAGCCTTTGAACATTGATTCACATCTTATTGCTACAGTATATTTTATAAAAATCAAAGACAAAAGCCTACAATGGTTTTCAGTGAAATCCTAGTGCTTATTGAAAAATCTGATTTTACAATCCATAGCTGCATGGTGGAGGTTGTAGTTTTGATTTTATGTTATTCAGGAACATTCTCCTTCAGAATTAAAAAAGAAACAAATTATATGCCTCGCTAGTAAAATATGATATAAGACACCATTCAGTTAAAAGGAATACAAATAACCAAAATAAGCATAAGAATTCACCTCTTTATTTTTGAAATTGTGATTATATATTCACTGGGGGCTTATTCATCAAAATAGTAATAGCCATTATTTACTCTCTTTCCACACTGAGAGCCAAGTGACCACACAGAAAAGGAATTGCCAAAGTGATAATCCAGCTGTTTCTTGCTGCTTTTACCTTGAGCATTATGTAATTCATAGTTGCATTAAGCAGTTGGAAAATATTTATAAAGACAGCATTGCAGTTGGGGAATAGAGGGAAGCATGGGTAAAAGCATGTATTAATTACTTTGTGAGGCCAGGGGAAATGAGAGAGTCCTATTAAAGCAGTGACACACTTGGACACGAAACAACCACGCAGACCCAGCTTAGTTCAGGACAGGAAAGAAGCCAGGAAAAGCCCCAGCTGTTTATTTTACTTCATATATGTATGTTTCTAGGAATGACCATGGATTGGAGGATGAGGTCACCACCTCTCCGACCACACTGGTCAGCTGACAAGTCTATCATATTTCTCCACCTCAGGAGAAAGAATGAAAACAATAAGGAACGGCTAACAAAAACATGGCTATGTTTACAGCAAGTGCATGAGAAATTCTGTCACAGAAATGAAAATATCAAAAGACTGCAAAACTCAGGGCGACAAAGCAGAGCATCTTTTGAGAAGGTTTTAGCATAGTTAAAAAACACAAACATTATCTTTTTTGCCCCTGCTGGTGCATTTTTCTGTCCTGACGCGGCAGGGCCCCCTGGGTGGTTTGAGCTTGTGTTGGCCTGAGTTTCTGGGGCTCGTTTTCCCGTGTCCAGCAGCCTCACATCCATGGCCTCCCCAGCTGGAGCGAGGGCCGGAGCTGGGAAGGGACTGGCAGCACCAGGGGTCAGTGCATCACAGCCCATGGCCTGCAGACACATGGGGCTGAAACCAGCTGAGAGAGAATTAAACCAAGGCTGCAATGGGTCCATTTCGAATGAGAGTTAAAGGAATTGAACAGTTAAGGCAGAGGATTGATAGCAGAAAGGATAATGGATTAAATGGAGGACAAGCAACATTGCTGCATGACGTGGCACTCAGATTTTTCCCCAAAATAGCTAGCTTGTGACTTAAACTTGCTGCAGAAATTTGAGGAATTATTGTCTATTCAGGAAATTGAAGTCCTTCCTCCTGAGGAGGTTAGGGAGCAATGTAGAACCTGAAGTTTAAGGAAGTCAGAGGGAACCAACTGAATGTCCTGATTATGGAACATGACCATGCTTGAGCTGTGCATAGGGGTACAGCTAAGAGGAAAATGGAGCAGGACATTGGCCTACAGAAAACTTCCCAGTTCCATGTAGGTTTCATTTTCACAGACAAGGAATGCAACCTATTAATATAAAAATTAAATACTGGCAAGAAAATACTGGCAAGAACCCTCCACAGAATCTGTATTTCAGAGAATTAGTTTCTTTCAGAATGAATATTACTGGTATTGTTTAAATCTATCCCCAGGGGTGCCTGTAGGAGCACCTCTGATTCTTGAGTTAACATTTCCACTCATAAGCAGCAGTGGCTGGGCAATGTGCAGAGTACCCTGTGATTTCTGGGTTTTTTTCACAACCAGCTTCATGGTTAGTCTGTATATACTGTGTGCTGTGTGTAGAAAAAAAAAAAAAAAAAAAAAAGGTTGATCTTTTTAAATTTAAGCTGTTATTTTTCTAATGTTATTTTTCTAACTATCTGACAACCCACATAAATTCAAAACCGCTTTTATGGAGCTTTTCCATTATTTTTTGTTGCTTGCTAATTACTTTTCTTGCCCGATTTCATTTGCAGTTTGAAAAAATAAACTGTTTGGTTCTGCCTTCAGGTTATTGTAGGAATAGTCAATATGCAGCTATAATAAAATCATAAATTTCTTTGAACAGGCAATTTCGAACATATCCTTCCACTGAGTTTTAAAGTTCTATTATTGTAGAAGCAACTTGCTTAGGAGCTGCAAGTTACAATACTAATTTCTGAAGTTGGGAAGACATTTAAATTATGCATAGCTCTATACATTGTATGGGTAGTTTAAATATTTGTGTGGCAACTTTGGTAAAAATGATTCTGTTGTGTACTGGAATGCAGAACCCTGAGCAATTTTATCCCTAAAAATCTAAATTTAGGGAAGTTTTAGGCCTTGATCTAGGCCTTGCTGGGAGGAATCAGACTACATGATTACTGCATAATGGATCATTTTTACCCCAGGTAAAATTTTACAAGTTAACTACTTCCTTTTCCATGATACTACTTTTTTTTTAAATGCTACTCTAGCTGATAATATAAAACGTCATTATTCCTATTTCCCTCAATCTCCTTCAAACCACCCGAGATTATGTTTATTACTTGGATGGAATTTGTCTCCAGGCATGCTTAAAAATCTGTGCAGAACAGGAGAATCACTAACTTGGAGTAAAATATCTCAGAAATTGCCTGGTACCATTAAGGACAGGTGGTTTCATTAGAAATAGGACTCATCTTCCCACTTCTGTCAAAGTGGCAGCAAAGTTAGGTCCTGCTGGGCACGGGGGCAACAAAGGGAGCACGGTCTCGACACAGACTTTGCTTTCTTACTTACTCTGCTAACAATGCATTAAATATCCATTTCCTGCACAGGTTCAGTCACATGGCAGTTACACTGCTCTCCTTCAATGCTTTTTTTTCATTTGTTGTTAGATATTTATTATACTTTCTACACATTCTGCTGACTGTTAATGTGTTTTAAACTTGGTGGGCTTTGCTCCTGCAGCCAGCTGAGCTCGTGACTACCCTTGGAGCATGTATATCCCATTTCCTCAAATACTTGGTTTCCTCTCTGTATCCCTCTAGGCTTTGTAATTAGATCATAGAAAAGAAAATGACAGCTCCAAGTAGCTTTGCATGTATAAGCTTGAAAATAATAAGGCATTAATTTAATTTTGTCTAGTATTTATATCAATGCAAACACATTTGCATTTGTAACACAAAGCAGTGGGGATAGATTAGCCATGATTTGGTGTATCAAAGCACCAAGAGGGATCATTACCAACACTATAAATGCTAAAAATTACTTAGGTATATCTATATAGTCACAGAGATAATTGCTTTTTAGCTGCCACACAGCTATTTAATATTCTTTAGAGGTCAGTTTCCTAAGCCTTATGTATTACTACATTGTGCAAGGGCAGTTTGTAGAAGCTGTAAATGACAGAAATATATGAAAGATTTTATAATATATAATAGTTAATAGGCCACTAGTGGCTACTGCCTCAAGAATAAGAATTAGGACGTCTCATGAAGAGTAATACACATCTGGTTCATGTTCTGTGGGTGTAACATGACCTTGATCTCTGGACTAGAAAAGAGATCATGGTGGCAAAGAAATTAATTCAGCTTGGTAAGCCCATATTAGTGGCAATGGATGAGGTAATTTGTCAGACTGCAGGTGAGTTCACTAAGTTTTCCTTTCTTCCTCCTCTTTTCTCAAAATAACAAAGGGCTAGTAAGATCTTTAGCTGTTGCATCTAGAGGAGATTTATAATCATAGCTGTGTGCTGTGTATATAGTGTAGAAATGCTGGGACTAGTCTGGGTTTTTGGTACCTGCCCCAAGTAACATATTTTGTCAAACACTGAATTAGTGGATGTTTAATCAGCTTGGGAGGCATTTTTGAGGTCAAGGTCACTGGTACACTTTGTATTCAGTCAAAAAATTTGGTTTTTTCTCCTTTTTTTAAGGTTAACACGTAAATTCTAAAGTTTCTATTACTCAAGCATAGATGTCAAATAACCAGCCTTTTACAATACAATGAGCCTAATCTGTTTAAAGGTTGAAAACTTGAACTTGTTGTGAACCCAGGGAATGCTGCTGGGGTCTGCAGTGACACAGGGGTCCTAGACCTCAGAATACTGAGGTTTTCCATGCTCTTACCTGATGCATGATGAAAGGATGTAAAATGTATATCAGCCTTTTAAACCTCGTGGGGTTAGAGAGGGAAGCAGGGAGATGAATAGCCTACAGCATGCTTGTGAATTTTATACATGAATGACCTCTCTGTTACTCTAACATCCCACATCTGGAGGCTGGAAATCCTTGTGGCTGTCTGTATGATCACAAAACACAGCATTTACCCAAGCTGGTGTGTGGCAGTGTGTTCCAGGGCTGGTTTTCCATGGAGGGAATGCCCGGGCATTGGAGGATGCAGTGAGATTTCCGCCTTCATTTTCTCTATTACAATGTGCAATTGTGATTGACTGCAAAAGCTGACCTACTGTGCTTAAGCGTCGTGACCTACAGGATATTCCAGGTCCCCAAATAGCATTTTTCTTCCCTTCTCTCCAGACAGTGATTTTAAAAGAAAATAACAAGAACAAGCTGAAATAACAGGCAAAGAAGTGGCCGCATTTTGTTCCGTGCTGAGGTGCATCGTGCAGCTGGTCCCCTCATGTATTAGAAAGGGTCCAGAGTGCAGACAAAGGATGCAAAATGGAAAGAATGTGACAGGAGGGCATGATTTCCAGAATACAGTGACTCTTAGAGCAGGGAGGTCATTCTGGTGCCCAAAAGCTCTAACCAAACAAGCTCTGCTAGATCTGGTTGGAGCAGATAAAGTTACAGCACTTATTTTGCCCCCTTGCATTCAAATCATACATATATATAGTGGTAGAACTGAAAAACAGGCTGAAGCCATTGTTGGCTGGATGCAGAATTGTTTCTTATAGGTCATGACATGGGGAACAATCTTCATTCAGTAAAATGTTCAAACAGAGCCATAAATGTAACTTTTACTAGGTCACCAAGTTCTTGCTGAAATGTAAGCAATATCATAGATCTGTGGTTATGTAATATTTTAGATTTATGTTTATTTTGATGTTTATTATGCTTGTAGTACTTCCAGACCCAAGACTTCAGGGCTTTATATAGTAAATATAAACAGATATAACCCCCTGCACATGCTAAGCAGCAGAATACAGCTCATTTGATCATCTGTTAGCTTGGGATGGTAGGAGCCTGATACTGAGCAAAGGCAAGAAGAAGAAAGCCTCCCTTGGCCCTCACAGCAGGGAGTCAGAGACAAGGGGAGCTCCAGAGGAGGTCTGACTTTCACAGTTTGCATCTACATCTCAAGTGCAGCTCGTGTGACTCTTCCTTGCTGACACTGCCTCTTGGCACAGCTGCAGTAAACTGGCATGAACTTACTGAGATTCATCTTGCTAATTAGCATCAGTTAAAATTGAATAATATTACTCAGTATTTGGTCAAATTTTCATTTGGTAACATTGATAGAAGTATTTCATTGCTATGTGAAATATGATCCTCCACTATGTATCAGGGATACTATTTTCCATTAAGAAATATTTTGTAATAGATATGAAATATCTAGTCTTTTAAATGCAATAATGTTTATTAAATGTAGAGTAAGCAGTACAATCAAACACTGTAACCAGTCTAGACCATTAGAATGTAATTATATAATAATGAAGTCAGACAGTAATTTATATTGCAAAATTTACTGCAAATTTTGTAGTGAAACTACCCATTATAAATATAAAATTATTTCATTCTGTGATTAGAGTTACATCTCTGATTCAGTTTGTGGAGAAATGAAGAACAGTAGATTTTTGGATGAAAATAGGCAAAAAAATTGTCATCAACACTAGGAAAAAAAAGTTTAGTCCATTGACATTGTACAGTTTAACTCAAATAATTTTCCATAAGAATCTCTCTTCATAGGTTCATATATCCTTGAGAAACCAAGTGGCTCTTTTAAAATATTAAATTGTTTTAAACCCCCCAGTATGAATCATAAGAACAATACCCTTTGTTTAAAATAAATTCTCATTTCACTCCATATGAAAATACTTATTCAGTTTATTAATTATTTGTTAATTAACATCAGTCTACTTTGCAAACACTGTTGCTTGCTTCTAATTGCCTCTCAGAAGCATTTATTCATGCTCTTGTATTTTTCTGTACGATCAATCCCATCACATTGATTATGGCTAAAAATCAAACATTGAAACTGAGCATTTATTTTATCAATAGCCCCCAGATTTAGTTTTTTCTGAGCATGAAGGTTTTCTTCATGTCATGCTTTCCTTAATGCATGAGTTGATTCACCTTTCCAGAGGAACATTTTCATTCCTGATAGACTTTGACATTTAAAGTTTAAATCCTCTAGCAACGGCATAGGACAAAAACTCTAGGAGACAGGGTTTTTAAAAAAAATATTAAAAGAAGATGTCGCTGAAAGTATAAAATGGTAAAATTGCTCCTGCTTGTGAACTGTGACTAACCCAAGTGGAGGCAGTTTTTCCAGTAGTTGGACTTGAAAATTATTTTGTAATTTAACACTCTAAGGTGTCACTGTTAGATAAAGAATCCTATTCAGCATGCTATAGCATGTCCCTGGCCAGTGTGAAAACCTGAGCCTGATGTAATTCTGATAGGTTAAAGTTCCAGCACAGAAGTCCGAGTCTAATTTTTTTTTTCCTTTTGGCTACAAGGCTTAGTAATTATTTTAGATTTTACGTCTTCTACCTTAGAGGCACATACATCAAAAAATATAGAAGTCAGGTATGAAGTTATTCATAAGTAAAAGTTAAAACCCTCTTGGTTCTGAGAGAAGTTATTTTCTCCAAAGCAGTGTAGCTGCCAACACAAAAATTTAGGATATGTTTTAGATATTTCTGAAATTACTGTCTACTTTTAAAGTGAGGATAAGAAGCCTGACTATATCCATTTTCTTCTTGGAGTAGCCCATTATATCTAGGCTGACTGACAGGAGATCTTGGAAAATTTTGACAGATGTAAGCTGCCTTCACACTACCCTGGCAGGAGCTGCCGTGTGTCCTAGGAGGGTGTGCAGGGGTTCAGCATGTTTAAGAATTTGTACATTTGCACCCTCCTGTTTGGATGAGGTATCAGCAGAACTCTCACTCTAAGTGGGGGGTAAAACAAAGAACTAAGATATAGTAGTACACTATGTGGTGGTAAAGAGAAAGGCCCTGAGGGCCAGAGAGAGAGCCTCTTTCCTGGGCCCAGGGGTGACCCTGGGAGTGCATCCAGGTCACCAGGGATGGGCTGAGAGAGGGTTGTGGGTTTGTGGACAGTGTTGGACCTATGGGCAATGATAATTGTACTTTGTGGCCTTTTAGGGTCAAAAATTATTTATCTATTACCATATTAGGGAATATCTGTGTACTATCCCAGGTGATTGGGGGACACTGTGGTGAACATCTTTCCTGTTTATATATGATGTGATATCCTGTGTGCGCTGGTATTTAGGGAATTCTGACGGTGCAATAAACAGCTTTGCACTTGGACACTTGGTGTATGCAGAGTCCATGCCCTTGCATGATTGCTGCACTAAGAAAACTGCAGAAATGAAGGACAGCACAGCAATTTCCACAGTGCCAATGCCCTGTCCAAGAGCTGGTGGTGTAACAGGATGAAGCTCCCAGGTGATGCTGGTACCCAGAGAGGAGCTCTGCTCTCAAAGCTCAGCACCAGCAGTTTCCCTCCTGAGGGGCTGAAGGAGCAGTGCCACAACTGCATCTGCTCAAGGGCCAGCACAACAGGCTCGTGTTTTATTCAAAGTAGCTAAGTCCCCCATAACAATGAGAGATGGCAAAGTTTGGAATAGAGATAACTTTCCATAAAACAAAAGAGCTATTGTAGTTTACTGTGTCTGTAAGGGTCTTTCTTTTCATCTGCTTTACTTCCTTTTTAAATGTCTTTTCGTCAATCTTTTATATTAGGCATGTTTTCCTTCTGACTGTTTTTTCTGTAATTTGCAATCTTCTTTAATTGCTTCCAGTTTTTCCTCTCTAAAACACTCTCCTAATCTTTAAGATATTTTCAAATTCCTAATTCAGCTTTTCTGAATCAATTCATCAATTCAGTATCTTGTAGGGATGCCCTTTACTCAGGCATTGAAGTGCTGTTTTTCGGGATTGAGCATAAAATCCTCTCCTGACAAGAAAAGTTTTAAAATTATTGCTAACTTTATTATAACTATTATTTAGGCAAATATATAAAAAAAGGGTACTGCTGTGGCCATAATGATTATTTCAGGAATTCTAAATTAGTCTTGAATTTTGAATTAGCTTCCTAACACTTTACTTAACCTTTTGTATTTAACAAGTAGGCAAACTTCTGTGTTTCTGTAGGATTCCATGGAAAGAAAATCATTCCCTCTACATCAGGGACTTCTCAGAATGGCAGATCAAAAGGTAATTCTAACCTCTCATTCTATCTGCAGCATGTGTTTGTTCATTCCCTTCTGACTGCTTTTGTTTTACCTCTTTTCATTTTATGGGCATGGACTCTGGAACTTCACTCTTTACAGTGCTGATACGTCACTAGGTAGGAAAATAAAAATTTTTTAAAAATCTAGTTTTACAGCATCACGCCTAAAATTGGCCTAGTCATCTGTGTCTTTCTAGATGGAAAAAATTCTAGGAAATGAAAGTAAATGGTAAAAAATAAAGTTTTCTGTGATTGTTTATGTTGATAGTCATTGCTAACTAAATAAGAGGGAAAATGTAAAAAATACTTGTTCACATTCAAAGCTCTCATCTGCTTAGGCTATGGAAAAGTAAACCAAAACTCTGCAAAAAAGGCAGGTAATTTAAATTGCAACTGGAAGCCAAACAGAGCACCTACATTATATTAATATAAATACATTATATATAGTAGAAATACGTTAGAAATCCTAGACCCTGCATGGATTTGCAAGCTAAAAGGGGATGAGACAGAAAATGACTGGGTTAGAAAGACAAATTAGTGTCAGAAAAGGACAGTCCTTCACCATCCAGCAGCACCAGTCATACTTCCCTTCCTGGTGAATGAGATTCCCGTTTGCCATATGGAAGAGATGAAAACAACATGAAAGGGGATAAAGTGGTTTTGAAGGTATTCCTCAGAGCAGTAGAAAATCCCAGATAGTGCATGTTTGGTATCACTGCATTGAGAGGTGTTCTGGAAACAATGCAAGATCAGCTTTGAGAGGCACTGGGACAAGGGCCAGAAACCCTTTCTTCATGTAGTGGAAAACAGTGATTGAGGGGGATGTGAACTGTGTTATCTAGGCCAAGAAGCAAGCAAGATTGCCATCTTTAGTGTCTACAGCAGACTTTAAGGATGAGGTTTCAGATGTGATGACCACAGACTGGAGGAGATAACAATTCCAGTTTGAGGAGAAGGGGTGAATATACTAGTTAATGGTCTTGGGAGGGCAGAAAGGTTAATTCCAGAGGGCTTTACAGGAAGAAGCCTCATGACTTCTATTCAGTCTGTGCAGATGAGCAAAAAGCAACAAAAGGTTAAAGTTGAAAACAAAATTAGATGTAAAAGCAGAAAGACCTGGTGGTGATGTTGACTATAACAATTCACCGGGGGAGCTGAAAAGACATAGAGAAATATTTGACAGAAAAATAAAATCAGTGAACATAAGGCAAGAGTATTCTAAATGCTAAGCAACAGCTATGTTTATGTATATAACTGTAATTGAACCGTACTCTGATGACAGAGTAGCATTCAAATAAAATTAGCCAGCAGTTGTAGTGATAGACTAGACTAGAACTTGCAATGTTGATATGTTCCTTGCCATAATATTTATTTAGAAAACATAGAGGTAATGCAGATATACTGATATAAATATTTCATTTATAGCAAAATTTTAAGTCCAGTTTTAAGTCCAGAAATCTCTTTCTGCTGTGGTCAAATTTAATGTCTTCCATTTCTCCCTTTTCTATAACATATGGAAGTAATATTAAGGGTATCTGCGCATGATAAAGTTTTCAGTATAGAATGCTAATGGCTCTCTGTGCTTAAGCTCAGATTTTCCTCATTTTGCCTTCTTTATCTCTTTGCTACTTGTCAGTTTTTTCTAGATTAATTTAAATGTGAACAGATAGCAGTTCTAAACCAATATCAAACCATGGCTCCAGGGGAATTACTACAAAACAAAATCACAGTCCCAGCTCCTGACAGTGTAAGCTTCTACCTTTGCTCATCTTCACAGTCCTCCAGTCACTCACAGGGCCTTTCATCAAACCCTCCAGTCTAACCATGAAAGTATCAAATCATAAAGTTTTATGAAATATACTTAAAAATAGTGTGAGCATAGTTGAGCATGCTGCAGATTATTTTTTATCATAAACTGGAACAGATTTATTCTGCTGCGAGAAGCATCACAGTGCTGCATTGTTGGGCTTTTGATGGGATACCCTTCCTTCTTGGAGCAGGGTAAATGAGAGCAGAGGAGGCTGCTGTTCTGCTAAGTTCTTTATTTCACAGTCTCATAGCTCCTTGAAGGCAGAGTTCAAAGGGGGTTACATGATAAAGCCAAGCAGCAACAGCAGCAAAACAGCAGGCAGAAAAACAGCTTCTTCTTCTAATTCCTTCTAATTAATTATTTTTCTTACAGATGTGTGGATTATATTTGTTAATTAACCAATGAGATTTACACACGATTCTAGTTTTTCTTTTCTTAACTTATCCTGGTCTAATTCTAACAATCGTAGGCATTACATGGGTATTACACAGATTTGCATGTACAAAAGCTCTTATTGTTTATGTGAACACTATATCTAAAAAATGTGAACAATATAGTTCTATCCATATTTTGTCTAAAATAAAGAAATCTATGAAAGGGTAACACTGCTACAGCAAAAACTGTGTTTAAGGTCTCTGCTGAAGCGTTTTAATGTTAAAGGCACTTAGCATGTATTTCTACTAAAATTTAAAAAATATGTATTTCTATTTCACTTTGGTGTGACTTCATGTGTCTCAGCTTGTCCAAAGGTTTTAATTCAACTGCTGTGCTTTGGCTTTCCTCTGGGCCTGAGTCCAGGGAAGCTTTCACTCCAACACTGCGTTACAGCAGGAATGTATTCCCTTGGTGGAGCAACTCTTGTTTAATGAGGGCCTAGAGCAAGGTGTCTGGCATGATGCAGTCCATCACTAAACACAGTGAGATTTGGGATCAAACTATCAGAATATCATTGGAGAAAAAGGATGTAAAGAGCTGATAAAAGCCAAGTGGCTCCAGCCTCTCCACTTTCCCCATCCGGATGGGGTTTCTGTGTTTCCCAGGGCAGCTGCTTTGGGTGTCATTTGCCTGCTCCTTTTTGGAGAGTGTTCACAGTAATGAAAGTATTTCTCCTTCAGTGTGACTTGGTCCAGGAGTGCATGTAAAATTTGTAAATCTGTAAGGTAATGCAAAAGAGGACTTGCTGCCTGTGTAAACCTGTATATAGGAATGTAGCACTTGCATGAGTTGTTGGACTGAAGCATGAATGAGTGGGAAATTAAATGGATGATTCCTTCCTGAAAGTCTAGCACATGAATGCAAAAAGGAATGGGGAATCAGAAGGAGCCTATGCACAATGAAATTTGCTACTGTTTTTCAGTTAAAATTCCACAAAATTACCACTTTTATTGTAATAAGTCCCCGGTGTTTTGTGGTGAGCGACCGCTTAGCAAGGAAAAGATTAACATCGTTGGCAATTTACTCTTTCACTGTTGCTTTATGTTCCTGTCCCTCCTCTTTCTCCTTCCATCACTTTTATGGGCCCAGGTGTTTTCTTCCCTGACATAGCTCAGCTTTACCACTGTGTGTGAGTCTCATGATACTCAGAAGAGTAAATAATGCTGGTTTGTACCGAACATCTGTAGCCTATGACATTTCTGATAAGTTCTTCACCAATTTTGCTTCAATTTTCTGTCACTGATATAATGAAAGAGAGACAATACATCAAGAAAGAAGTGGGAGATGAGAAAATAAAGAGAAAGGGAGAATCAGAGGTGAGCAGTGACAGAAGTTTTACATGTTTGTGCACTTGTAGAAGAGAAAAATAAATATTGCCAAGCAGCAAGAATGACACAGGATGAGTCTTCCATGGGGATGTTGCATAGCAGAACACATACCATTTTACCTCATCAAGGCTCATTTCTTAATTTAGGGAGAAGTTGCATTTGTTTCTTGAGTAGAAGAAGAAAATAGAGGCAAACGTGACTCACAGCCCCCAGGCATGATTCTATGCCACTGTTTATGGAGTTAAAGAAAGCAGTATACATTCCTTTAATTCACAATCTGGGAGCAAGGCCTCATAATGAGACTGACTGACAATAGTCTGCTGAATACTAAAGTCTGCTGAATCCTATAGTCTGCTGCATGCATGTTGCCAGCAGAGTGGACCCACAGCAAATTCCTTTCTGTTGAAAGGCTTTCATTGTTTTCATGAATTGATATACCCTGCTCAGGTTGTCTTCTGTCAAAATACACATTAGAAATGTTCTGTGACCCCTTTATCACCATTTCCAGAATCTTTGGAGTTCTCAGCAGTTCATGTAAATGAGCAAGTAAAAATCCAACAGGTCACATCATCTACAGTGGTGTTAGGGTTATTTGAGTGAGTTTTGGTTTTGCTGGGCAGGAAGGAGGCAAAGTGTAAGATTGCTTTATGAAGAGATTTTCCATCTAGAGGTGAGTAAGCAGTCATGCATAAGAGTAAAGAAAGTTTATGCTGAAATTTGCAGTTTGATATGCACATTCTGTTTATTTCTTCTGCTGCAGGCACCTGTGTTTTTCAGGATTACAGAAAACTGGGCTGGCTGGACTAGAGCAGCATCCCAAAATGTCACCTGGCCAGGAATTACACTGTTCCCTGACTTTCCCTGTTACTCTATACCTGTGCAAATGAGGAGTATATCTTTTCCACTGTCTTCTAACTTCTCAGGTATGACCTTCCTCTGCATGTGCAAACTGCAGCTATCTGTGGAGTATAGAAACACACCTTTCACACACTCAAGTTTCCTGTCACTCTCTCGCACATGTAGCTGCTACATCAGCAGCACGAAGGCTCAGAGCCAGGTCCTTCCAGAAGCAGGGAGTGTGGTTCATCAAAGCTTGAAAAGCTGCAGCTCTTTGACCCCCTGTGTCAGACACTGGATGCTGACATGGTCTGTGCCTCATAATCTAGGGAAATTAGAGTTGAGTGTTTACATAGTTCCTTCAAAACTGGTGTTCCAAAAAGTGGCCTGACGTGCATTCCCGTCACTTACCACCTCATGACTAGAGATGCATCTTTAAATATGGTGCTCCTTGTTTTTTGAATCAGGGTCTGCTTGGCTGGTTCTAGTGTGTTAAGATACAAGCCTATTGAAGAACAGGAATGGAAGTAATTTCAGTGATATATTTAGGGCTGGCGTCAGGCACTGACACTGTTTATAGTGACACCTACAGCAATTGCCTTGTCAGACTTAGGCTTCTTCAGCTGAGATCATTTAAAATTCTGTAGAGCTGATGTAATCTCTGGTATTAAACAGTAGTTTCTCTTAATGCACTGGAAGGTGTGCTCATACTTTGGAAAGCACATGTTTATCTTGCTGAGAACTTGTCAATAAGGCTGTGTATGGAAAGAGCACAACATGCAACCTGCTTCATTAAAAGCTGAAAGAAAGGCTGTAAGGACAGATCAAGAGTTCAGTCACACTGTCTCTGATAGACTTATTTCTCCAGCAATCTCTGGCTAATGGACTTGCTAAAATAGAGTCTGGTGTTCAGTAGCATTCGGTGATTTTTTTACTTCAGATAGTGCTGTTAAAAAAAAAATAACACCAAAACCAACAAATACCTGCTTTGTTACTCAGGAATATTGTGCAGGAGTGAACTTCTGTCTTTGCTTATGCATTTTGTGTGATAAGTGCTTTGAATAGTTTTATATTTGTTTCTTGACTATATCATTTTATGTTCCCTCTAATTTTGCTGTAAAAGTCATGTAAAATAGTTATCTATTGTTCTGTTCTATTAATTTTTGTAATAGTTTTCTATCCTATTTAATTAGGATGTCTCTTCCAAACTAAAATAGCCTATCTTATCTCTCCCTTCACATAAGGAGATCTATTAGATCTAATCGTAACTGTCCATCTTCATTAAGTCTTCTTAATTCTGCTGTATCTTTTTTAAGGTGAAGAGAACAAGCATGCATGCAACATTCAAGGTACAGATAAACCAAGGGATGATGCAGTGACACCAGTGGTAATTTCTGGCTAGCTCTTTGACTCTGTTTTAACAATCCATAACCATCTTCATCATCATAGTTCTTTTAAGATAATCCTTTCACTGCCTGCCCACAAAAACATTAAGATTTCTTTCCTGAGTACTGGCAAATTCAGATGCCATTAGTGTACCCATGTGGTTAAAATTAGTTTTGCTCTAGGCACATTACTTTGAATTTGTTGATGCTGAATTTTATCTGCCAGTCTTTTCTTTCGGTCACTCTATATAATAAGATCCTTTTGAGCTTTTTGCAGGTATTGTCTTTAGTACCTTGAATAATTTTATCACATCAGCAAATTTCATCCTGTCACTGCATAGGCTCTTTCTGGATCATTAAAAAATATGTTGAGGGACACCAGTTCTCTTACAGATACTTGTAGATCTCCACAGCTAACCCCCTCCAACCACTGTTAAAGTGACCTTCCATTATCAGTTAGATATTAATTTGAGGATTTTTCCTTTTACTATAGGAAATTATTTGGTCTTAAGTCTTTACTGGTCAAAATTGCTAACTTCATTTTCAAAATTCCTGTAGACTAAATCCATGAGCTTGTCCTTCATGTGCTTGTGGCTTCCCTAAAAAAATTCTGCTTGGTTTGTGTGATACAATTTTCCTGTATAAAATTATACTGTCTTTTCTGCACTTTATCATATGTATCAAGGCATTTTCTATCTCAACATAAATTTCTGCCTGGCATCACACTTATGTATTGGTTCTGTTGAGAACACATTTGATCCAGAAATGTATATTTAGGACCCTGTGGCCAGTTTGTTCTACACTGCCTGGATGCCCGTTGGTGTTCATGTGTTCAGCACCTGGAACTATTATGTGATAAATATAAATATTGGACCATAGGCTGTGGAGATAGCACATATTTAAGATGAAACCTGACAATGGTTACTTTTTTAAAATTTATCTGCCTTTATTGAGAGTAGTAAACTGGAGATCACAGATTGTTTTACAGATAAAAAGATAAACTGAAAAGTACCAAGGTCAGAAAATTAAAATCACTGTTCATTTTACAGCCTTTTTTTGATACTTGATGAAAATGTCCTCTCTGAATGTGGCCTATCCAGTCCAGCCCTGTTGACCCAACACAGCTGAAGAAACAACAAACACAAACTACCCATGACTTCTCCTCAGTTGACTTGAGGCACAACAGTGTAACCCTAAAAGGCAGCATTAACCAAGAAACAGAGGACAGCTCTGAGCTCAGGTAACATATTAAATCCTTCTTGTTCCAAAAACTGCATCTAATACTGTCTAAGTCTTTTTGCAATTATTTTATTTAAAATTGCATCATTTCTCTGTGATAACTATTACTTTGAGGTGAATCTCATTCTAAAGACATAAAAGGATGCAGTTGATAGGAATGCATAAAAATCAGTGAAATCAGATGTATTTGTTCAGAATATATATTCATGCACACTCAGATATAGAATATGTTTATGCTAGAAGAAATAAAATGAACTACAAATGTTTCCAAAGCACAAAAAGTTTACGTGATAAAATGCAATGTGGCTGTACTTTGGTAATAAATAACTCTAATATCACTGTAAAATATAAGAAGTTAAACTATCAAATAGCCTGCAGACTTTATCTACGAAACAGAAAGCTGAGTATATTGTCTTATTTATTCTCATCTTCTACCCTGTCAGGAGAGCATGATGGCCTTTCAAATATGTAGTTCTTGAATAAGAGTCAATATAAACCAAACTGTGTGGGATTATATATCTTTACCTAAATGGATGCAATATGATACAGATCATTAACTCTAAACACCTCATCCATTCATCTTTACAACATACATACTGAGGTTGCTGGATGAGAAATGCTGTTGAGGGCACACACCATTTTTAACAGTGATAGAAGAGTAAAATAAATAAAGGAAAAAGAAGTTCTTGCGAATTTTGCATGAACTATTTTTTAGTTTAAATAACATTTGCTACATATACCCCTCCCCACAAATGTTTACTATGTATCAGCCTGAAATATAAAATGGGGATACATTTGCTTTGAAGGGATGAAGAAACATAGAGTGCTGTTTTATTTTCCTGGTGTGCTATACATTACATTGTTCTTCTCATCCTCCCACAAAGATGACTCCTGTAATACAAGGAAACAGTTCTCTAGATGTTACTATCTTCAGCTAATCATGGTAAGTTACAGTGTGTCATTGCTGTTACCTACAATTCATATTTAGATAAATCTCACAGCCTTCCAAGGCAAGGAAAGCCTGTATTTATAGGCTTCTGAGGCCATATTTCTATTTCAGAGATAAAAATTTATTTGGTAGCAGAAAACATCCCAGCACTTTAAAATATAGATTTTCAACTGTGGTGTATTGTTAAAATTTAGTGCAGCTTTTACATATAAGTACTTCATGGCTGTATTTTATAATGAAAAGCATAATCTACATTTACAGATTACCCTGTGGACTTTATACTCACTGTACCAATTTATTCAGATTTCTTGTCTGGTCTGTAAAAGCATTTTTTCCTCCCTAGCTAAGGTTAAATAAATGAAAGGGTAGATTCTGCTATTAAGGTCAAGGAAATAATACAAAATATTAGACTTAATGAAAACAGGAAGGGGAAAAGCTGTAAGTTGTATTCTTTTTACTAATAACCCACTAGGATGCAGTTGCACAAAGAGATCACGGTCAAAATTTGATTCATGGAGAAAAAATAGCAGCTGTTATGTCTGCAGTTTATTGGAAAACTAACAGCTGGATTTGAAATCAATGTTATTATTATATCTTTTGATTGAGGTTACATTATAAGGATCGTTTTCAGCAATGGAACTGACAGTTCCTCAGCACTGCTGGAGAGAACAACGATTGATCAAAAAAATGTACAATTACTGGCTTTCCAGTTGTTCCCAATAAAATACTACCTATAACCAGGTGGAGATTTCCTTTGGAACCCTTTGAATGCCATCAGCTTTTGCCTACAGTTATTTTTGGATGCTTTGTAGTGCAAACATTGGTATAACTATTTCAAATATCAATGATATTTAAGCTGCATGTTTATCTGCTAATGGTAGTTGACTGTTAATGATTCATAATAAATTAAACTTTTTACTGTAGCTCCATTATATTTGTGCTAATATTTTCTTTTGTCAAAGCAAAGATTGAAAACCCAGTTCCTCTTGGTACGGAATTTAGGTGTAGAATCTGTCTCCTTCTGCCCAATACCATTCACACTTGACAAATCTTGACCTGTCAGTATCAGATTTAGCTGCTTGGCCTTTGTTCCCCTTCTCTTCCCTCAGCATGACATCAGCATTTTATGTATTTTGGTGAGAATCTTTTCAGCTCCTTCTTTTGCTATTATTTGTGCTAAAAACTTGCAGGAACATATTTCCAGTGCTTCTTCTCTTTATACTTGTCACAGGTAACACTGAACTACGTGAATGATAGGAGAAGAATTGGTTAACAGACCTAAGAGACTTGGCCCATCTCCTGTCTGTAGGTATTGTCAGCAGTGTGTTAAAGGGTGGGAGGAATGTCAAGAGTAGGAGATGGAAGGTGGTGTGAGGAAAAGAACAGACGAGCAGGAAGATTTTTGTGTGTTTTTAATCCATCAAATGTCAGTGTCTCACAGCCAGATGGGTTTATCCAAAAGGACAGTACGTACTGACAGAATAGTAGGAGCAGGTTTTCCAGTATAGAGTACTTTAGGCCAAATGTCACCCAGTGCACCTTGAACGTCTAGCCCATAATGCCATGTGGAACAGGAATCCATGAAATTCAGAGCTGTGTGTGAAGAGGGCAAAATGCATAGAAAATGAAGTTAGAATCTGTCGTAGAATTTTGGATATCTGTCTAAACCTGGTTTATTTCTCTCCAAGCTGGGTGTAAGTGCAGTTATCTTTTACGTTATTGTTCATAAAGCATTCTTCAAAAGGAGAAGCAATGCATATATCTTAAACTGCAATGGAAATGTTCAAACATCCAAAAAGGCAGAGTTAGACTTTCTGGGTTTTGTCCAGGTGCTTGGATGCACTTTCATCCATGATTTGTTGCTCATATTAGACAACATTAAGTCTTATTAGAGTAGGCTTTGCTGTGCTTTGCATAATCACGGCATGGATGCTTTTAAGTTTGTATCCCTGAAACAGAAGAGTCCCAGGTACATCTCATTTGTACAAAACCTCTAAAAGATAATTGCAATTTAAATCCAGGACAGCAATAATTAAAATAACTGCATGAATGTTTCTCAGTGTTGGTTTTTATTTTTTTGTATTACCTTTTGTCTCCCATGTTTACAGGCTGTATATTTGCAAGTGAAATCCCGCTTTAATATAGTCTTTGCTTTTCAAAGAGCCTATTGGATTTCCCTTGTGCAAGGGTTTAATAACAACAATAAGAGTGATGGTTAGGATTACAAAAATGCCTTTTCTACCCTCAAAGCATCTCTTCCCAATGGCAGTGAGGAAATAATGATTGCACCTAATGGCAGAGAACAGGTAAATCTTCAAACCTTGTGGCTCTATTGTATTCTTTCATATCATCCCCTACTAATATTTAATCCTTTCAAAAATCCTTTGACTGGCTCTTTCTTCTCCTCTGAGCTTCATTTTCCTAAATCTTCTCATGCCTTTTGATACAGTTAAGAAGATTAGACAGACTTAGGAGCAAAATTTCTTTTTCTTTCTTTCCTTCTTTCTTTCTTTCTCTTTTTTCTAAATACACGAAGACTTCAGGGTGTCTCTTAAGAACAAGCTATTTTCTGAAATTACAGTGATTGTGTCAGCAGTCTGTGCAGCCACGTGGCACTTAACTCCTAATGCAGTGTCCATTTATCTGAAGGAGTCATTCCCTTGAGCTTGTTGGGGTTGGGATCAGGCCCTTTCCACCCATCACTCCCCACATTTCATCATTTCTTAATTAATGAAAAAGAAGTGGTCCAAGCACCAGTGCCACGAAATGCTGACTTCATACCAAAGATACATAAAAAGAACATCTGTTCAATCCTCCATCACATCTGAGACTCCCATCTGAGTGGTGTTTGTAGCACATCAAAAAATGTGCTGCCTTTTTCACAGAGGGCAACCATGAGACTTTGGGGCTGGCCTAAGCACAGGACCCACAGGAGATCTTCTCCCAAGAGAGCCACTGGCCTCCTCTTCATCATATGTAGAAAACTGTCTGGGCAACAGCTACAAGAAAGAAGAGGAGCTTAAAAAGCTTAATTCCCTTGATTTTGCCTCGGGGCTACAACAGCTTGGGCAATGAATGCTGCCATCCTCGATGGCTGCAGTTGGCACAGAGCTGTGCTGGGGGGGGCTGCAGCAGGCTCTCTCTCGGAGCCTTTGAATTACAGCTTCTGAAAACTGCTGCTCCCCACGCGTGCTGCATGTTTGGTTGAGTTGTCCCATGCCCTGTGTATTTCTGTGACACAAGAAAGCAAGGAAATAATAACTTACACAAGAAATCAAGGCAATGATAGCTTCAGAAAAAAATTATGTCTTATAGCACAGAATGGTGGAAGAAAAGCTGGTAGGAGGCAAAAACCATGTCATTTAAAGATTTCAGTTTGCAGTTCAGCCCAAATTTCTTTCTGACCTAGGCCAAACCCATTTACTTTCCTTTTTGGCTTCAGAGAAGAATAGAAAATCCCTAAGGTAATCTGCAGATGAAATCTGTTAAGGACTATGAAACATTCTTATGCAAATAAAAGCCCTAAGAGAGTTTAGCTAGACAATATGCTTCCAGTAAACATTAATGGAAATGGTTTCCCTCGGTTTTTATTGTGGTTTACCCATAATCAGACTTCAAAGTGTAGAGAAGACAGATGTTTGCCTGTTCACAAATTTTTTGTTCTTGTGGTTTGAAATATCCCACAGAAAGTCTGAATTAAAGTTTATGTGTAAGTGTTTCTATAGGATCATAATGTTTAGCAAATTTTCTTGTATTAGTGCATCAATCCTGATAATGTATCTGCAAGCCTAGTGCCTGAAATTTCTAAGTGGTGCAGGGGGCCTAGCTCCCTGAAATTACGTGATTTAAACCCATCAAAAAAGGTTGGATTTTAGTATGTTTAGCACCCACAGCTCCTACTAAATTAAACTTCATTAACTTATCAAAAGACACGGTGGGAACATCAGCACCAGCAGTAGAACCAGGGGATTCCTCCCAGCCAATACAGCATTCACACTACTCATCTCTATTATAGAGAAGCCTGTGAGCAGGAAAAGTTCAGCATACAGTGAAGCTCTTCAGCATAAATAATGGAGAGAAAATGGGATTTTGGGTTGACTGAAGTCAGTGGCTACATTGATCACAATTCAGCTAGGCCTTCTTTTAACCCTTTGGGTTTGGTTCCCATGTTCAGTAAGCATTTACCTGCCCTTGGCAGCAAATAGTCTGTACAGAGTATGGAAATACTCTTTAAATTACTGGAATGACATGAAATAACCTTAGAACTGAATCAGGCCCTTTTATGAAGATTTGAGAGAATAAAGCAAGAATAGTATTGTTCCCTATGGAAAGTCATTGGTTAAAGTATTTATATGCCTGGTACAGGAGAGTATTCCTGCAATTTCCAGAAGCAAAGATGCAGTAGCAGTAAACTTAAAAAAGGAGGAATACTAAGCAATAATGTACAGTAGTAACTGGAAAAGAAATCTGCAACATCCCAAGGATGATGGTAATCTAGGACAGTTTCAAAAACTTAAGTTGAAGTACTTTAATTTTTGCAATATTAAACAGTGAGAAATTAATTTAGGATGACCTGAACATATTTTGCAAAGGCCAGTGCCGTTGGAATGGAATGCAGATGATTCAAGAATGCTACTCCTATTTGTAATATTCAAGCTGATGAGAAGCTGTCTACAGTGTACACAGTATTGGAATATCATTAGTGAGGGTACAACATTCTAAGATTAAATTTATAGAATGTTCAGACATTGTGATTTTGTTTTAATAATGATAATCATAGATCTTTTGAACAAATGTGATTAGTTAGACTATATGTTACGTATTTAAATCACCACTACTCCTCTATTTCGCAGTAACTAAGAGCTCTGGGCAATAATAAAATGTGAGTAATGACCCTTTCCATTTCAACTCTGTAAGCAAGAGGTAGAAATGCTCACTGTTTATGAGAAATTTGTGATTGGGGGTATGAAAAAGCAGTAATTGTTCTGCATTAAGTAAACAAAGGAAACTATCATATATTAATGCACTCTCCATTTTATTACATCTCAGTCAGAAATTCTAATCAGCTGTGACAGGAACTGAATGAATTGGCAGCACCCAAAGGTGCTCCTTATTAATTTATCATAACAAATAATGATGGTGTGTCAAAGTAAATTATGTCACTTCTTATGTTGTATGTCTTTGTATTAGAATACCAGCAGTGAAAAAGGGTTGTTCACTTTCCCTTTTCAAAGTCAGAAATGTTAAGCTATCCATGTGTTGTCTGGTTTTATTTTCCCTGCCTTTTCACTATAATCTGGATTAATCACAGGACAACCATGTAGGCAGACAAAAAGACACCCACATGCATATTTTCCTGGAAACACTGGGAAATTCTGTTTCCATACTCCTTTGCTTCTGTACTGAGATAGTTAAATTCTGATTTATATAACATTAGTGCTTAGAATCCACACCATAGTTTTCTTTTCAAGGGGAGATTACATATATGTGTGTAGATGATCATTTAAATATGTATTATGTATACACATGCATACATACACATGCACACATAGATTCATAAGAAACTGTTCTTAAAGCTAAGGGATGACCATCTATAGGGATAGAAAGAAAAGATTCATTTGTTTTCATCCCTGAGGACCAAAACATGAAATCTGAAGTGATTTGTCCAGTGCCTAAAAGTAATGAAGTGTCCCCAACAGGGATGTAACCTGGATCTCGTTCACTCCAAGCCTCAACTGTTTCAGCCTGTTTTTCTTCTCCAGTGATATTTCTAATCTATACCTCCAGCCTCATGTGCCAGTGGTACCTTAACTTTTAATAAAAGTCCTTTTGAATATCCAAATTCAGGGTTGATAGAAGGAAAAGCAATTTTACTGGGTTTGACTGTATTGAACTGATACTGGTTCCCTGATTAAAAGTTACACAACTGAATGACCACTTCAGTGTCTATTTTTGACACTTTTCAAGTGTAAACTTTGAATCACTGCATTTTTATTAAATGGAAATGAAATTTCATCCTGAATAGATGAGATCTTTCTGACAAAGATGAAATACAGGGAAAAAAATATGCACGTGTGTAATGTGAATATTATTGCCTTGAATTTCCCAAACAAAATCCAATTTGCTGCCAGAAACAAAAATTAGTTCATAATACTGCCCTTATAGCAAGTCAGGAAAAGCATTGTGTTAGCTGGATTGCTATTCTCAGAGATTGTCACAGGACATTTCTTCAGTGAACACAATTTAAAAAGTAGTTGGGAAAAACATGTCTGAATATCCCCTTTTTTCATTATATAAACTTATTGATGTTATTATATGGTGTCCAATGGTCATTGTAACAGCAGCTAAGGATTTGAAAATAAACAGAATACTCAACAATATATACAAGCATGCACAATCTTCTAATTTGCAAAAGCAAGTTCCAGGGGATTGCATCTGTGGGCCTGAAGAATGTTCACATTGGCACCAAAATACTTCCACAGACACTGAATTCCCCCTTACTTAGAAGTCAGTGCAGCTGCTTTTCTCCAAATGTGTCTGCAGACCTTGCTTGGAGTCAAAACCTGTTTCTCACATCGCTGCAATCAGAGCCAGAACCTGTTTTCCTAAACTGAGCTTCTGCTTTCTGCTCTATCAGCAGTGGAAAGCAGTGGTATCCCTGGGCAGCTGATGCTTGGTCAGACAACTTCTTTTCGGGTCAATCTTTGGTAACTTCAGTTGAAAATAAGTAATAAGAATTTTTCCACTCAAACCAGAGTGACTCTGTACTGAGGAGTTATATCACAGAATCACAGAATATGTTGGGTTGGAAGAGACCCACAGGAATCATCCTGGCCCTGCACAGCACCATCCCCAAGAATTGTACCATTTGCCTGAGGGCATTGTCCAAATGTTTCCTGAACTCTGCCAGGCTGGTGCTGTGAGCACTTCCCTGGGGAGCTGTTCCAGTGCCCAGCCACCCTCTGGGTGAAGAACCTTTCCCTGATATCCAACCTAAACCTCCCCTGTGACAAATTCAGACCAGAACCTCGGCTCCTGTCTCTGTCATCCCAGAGCAGAGATCAGTGCCTGCCCCTGCTCTTCCCCTCTCGAGGGAATTGGAACTGCAGTGAGCTCTCCCCTCAGCCTCCTCCAGGCTGAACAGACCAAGTGACCTCAGCTGCTCCTCATGGCTTCCCCTCAAGCCCTTTACCATCCTCGTGGCCTCCTTTGGATGCTCTCTAATAGCTTGTTTTATATTGTCATAGCTCTCTAATAGCTCTGTTTTATATTGGGCTGCCCAAAACTGGCCCCAGCACCTGAGGTGAGGCCTCACCATCCCCTCCCTTGCCCAGCTGGCAGTGCTGGGCCTGATGCCCCCCAGGACAGGGTTGGCCTTCCTGGCTGCCAGGGCACTGCTGGCTCACGTTCAATTTGCCGTGGAGCAGGGCCCCCAGGTCCTTTTCTGCAGTGTTGCTCTCCAGCCTCTCACTCCCCAGTCTGTCTGCACACCCAGGGCTGCCCCATCCCAGGTGCAGAATCTGGCACTGCCCTTGTTAAATTTCATACAGCTGATGATCACCCATCTCTCTAATTTGTTGAGCTGTCTCTGCAGGGGCCCCTTGGTATCAGTGTGCCACTATACAGAGGGGTTATAAGGAAAACTGTTCCATTGAATTGCAAAGCAAAATGTTCCCAGAAAACCTGGGTACTTTGGAAAATTCTATGCTTAATATGCAAATGGCTACATATATATTATTAATTTTTTTTTTTATACACCCTCATAGCAAAATCCTAAAACTGGCATAAACCAGCTCATTTTATAGTTACATTGCCTTTGTACCTGATTTATATATTCCTTTATTAGAATTTCTATGTTGTCAGTAAAAGAGAACACAAGTGCTTCAAAATAAAATGTAACACACATTTACTTACTGTAGCCTTGTTTTGCAGAATGATTTTAATATTTTTTAAACCCACAATAGCACAGGGAAAACTGTTAACTCAGTCTTTATTGACTCACTTAAAAGGACAGTAGCTCCAAGTAGCACTGCATGTCCAGAGCTACCCAGCTTGAAAGTTCCCATTGATTTCTTTACATTTTAAGATTAAGAATATGAACACAATCTGTCTGAGATAAATTAATCTGGTGTGATGAAAGAGAACATTCTTTAATTGCAATTTAATTAATTGCATTTATGCTTTTAGACATGGAAATTATTGATGCTTAAGATGAAATCTGAGAATTAATAAGACCTGAAGTATTTTTCTGTATTTATTTTTTCTGACAATCCATCACTTTTTCAACTATGGCAACTAAAATTTGCTGCCATGAATCTTCATCTATCTAACTAGATCATAAATCTTTCAGGGTGTATAAACTTGAGCTGTAGATCTTGGTCACCCTGAAAATATATTTATATTCACAGAAATTCACAAAATTCATATTTTATATGATCTTACAAAGATTTTGCATCCACAAAATAGTGAGGGATTTTTGTTGGAGTTTTTATCCTGCTAAGTGTGACATTGGTAGCTCGTGCTACAGGCCACTGTTTCCCTGTGATAGTTTGACTATTCAGTTGTTGTTAATGAGGGGTGGGTTTAAACTGGATGTCTTAATTTAAAGTTTAAGATTAAATTAAACCTTAAATTTAATTCTTCTTTTACCAGACAATGGTCAGCATCTAAACGTGAGTATAAATAAGCTTCAAAGAAATTGGCATCATTAATATCTCTTATTTATATTAAAATAGACATGGATGTGTTCAGAGCTTTTTTGGTATTATTTCAATCTTCAGCTCTTTTGCCTTCAGATCCGTTTTTAGGTCAAAAAACTTTCCATAGTTTTCCCAAGAAAACTTGATCAGAGTCCTCAAGTTTTTCAGGAAAGATTGGGATAAACAAAACAGGGGGATAACTTTTACCAAAACTACTTATGGCTACTGGCATTTGTGCCTCTTAATGGCATGTTTAGAATCAGCTGACTGTTTATTTTTTTATATGCTCACATACATACACACACAGAGATTTGCAGCTTTAACAAAAGTAAGATTCCTAGTACAGCAGGTGTTCAGGATTGTAACAAAAAAATGGGTAACTGAATTGGAAATTAGGCAAAAGAGAAAGAAAGATTTGAGAAGGAGGTGAATGCAGTGTCAGTAAGTGATTTGAGTGCTCTTCCCTTTTACTGTCATGAGACAGCATGACTGTATTTGGAATTAGATGACTGATTTTGTATTTCAATTTTAATTGACTTTTCAATATATTAATTCTGTGGACATGTGTCTGAGCTTAATAACCTTCAAATACATGTTCAGATTGAATGACCAAGTCAATTACTCCTCAAAAATGCTTATTAGGATCGTGTTGGAGGCATACAAATAGCAAAGGAAACATACTCATGAATATGCCACTTGTTTCCAAATTAATTTCTCTCAACCTTGGCAGCATGTTTTTTGTTAAATAATTATTCCTATATTTGAGACATTCTTGTAGTACTACAGTAAATGAAAGTTGCAGCATCCCATGCATTTGCTGAATAAATGAGCTTACAATTACAACGCCATTTGAGTCAGTGCCGTACTCTCAAATGTGGTGAATGTGGCTTATTGGGACAGTGAACAATGGAGCTTTCCTGCAGTTGTGGTGTTCAGTGGCTCAGTGTGTTGTGCTTTCTCCCAGGCAGCATTTATCAGCGTTAGCTAGGTAATTCTGGTATAGAGCAGAGAGCATTTATATATTGTTGGACAACCACTGTCAAAAGACCAAGCTTTTTTTCTGGAACAACTTGGAAATGCAAATAGCATATTTATCTTCCTTTTTTTTTTTTCAGTATTGAGCAGACATGGTTCCTTTTGCACTGAACCTTGAAATGCACTGCTGCTTAAATGGTTTACTTTGTAATCCTTCACCTCTTTAATGGGCAACAAGGTAAGGCCTTTTGTGGAAAGAAAAGAAAGCGAAAGCAAGTTTCCCTCGTTAGTGCATGTGCCTTTGTCAGCTACCTGAAAGCAAACTGTCCTACATTCAGAAGCACAGTTTCTTGCAGTGGGCAATTTAGCAAATGCTGTCATTGAGAAAGGCATATTTTGATCATAATGTGCTTCTTTAACACACTTAATCTACATGTCATGAGAACACTTGGCCTTCACCCCTTCCCTCCACCCTATTAATCTTCTAGCCTTTTTATCTCATCCCTCACACTGAATAATGTCATCAACTAGAAAACCAAAGGATGACACCAAAGAGAAACAAAGAACCATTATTGAATAAGACAAATGTACTGCCACTTCTGCTAATTCTAATTTACTTAGAATTTAGTGAGGATTATTCTGTCACATCATCCATCACAGACAGACGTTAGGGTGGGAGAGAAGTAAGCAATTAAAAACATGTTCTTCATTTCAGGTATTTTGTGATTTCTTATTCAGTTAGGTTCCATTGACTGTTTCTCTCTTTCTGCCAAGTATAAAATCATTTGTCAAATTTTGAGGTTAAAATTAGTGTCCCTGAAAGGGCTTGCATTGACAGCCTCTGAGGATGGAGTATAAATATATTTTACTTCTAGAACAAGTACTGCATCACAATGACAGTTGAAGTTTCCCCAGGCTGCCCCATTATCATGTGCTTCCACCTTGGCCCATGGTGGAAACTTCTACACATAAAATCTAATATTTTGACATTTGAGTTGGTGGACTCTCACATAGCACAGTCCACCTGTAGCACTCCTGCCTGAGGAAGCCATCAGGTGCTGTACAGGATCTTTAACAGGATTGAAATATTTTATATGCAGTAAGGACAGTCAGAGCTATGCAAGCTAAGATAATAAGTGTAATCAAATTTCATACTCCAAGGAATACACTGATTGCCTCAGGGATCAGGAGAAATTTAACTCCATATCCTCAGGTTTTGTGCTGCTTCATGCAAGCAGAGCAGGGCAGAAAGTCATCTAAGGCATCAGTTGTTGTCCACTTTTTCTGGCAGGGTATCAAATTGTATAGAGCAGTAGTTCAACGAACTAAAACCTATAGAAGAGAGAATCTTCAATACTATTCAAAAAATGACTATTCAGGATGGGAGATTTTCCATGCTGGAGCAGTTTAAATTGGAAAATGGTTTACTTTGGATTCTTGTTTGTCTTTAATTTGTATCACTTCATAATCCTAAATACTTCAGTTCCAATCTCCTAGTTAATATTTCTGCATGGAAATATGTGTGTAAAGGTGTTGGCATCAATCAGATATTCTCTGTGCAAGTCCTGGGTCATGCAAACCCTTCATCACACCACCTAAATTGGGGAGCTAAAGTGCTTTACACCAGCTTAACATCTCCTTAATTATTGAATTCCTTTGTTTCTTGATTTGTGAGACAGAAAAATCCTATGGGTACTTTCAAGTGGGCTGTAGACCCATTTTGGAGCCACAAATAAATGTAAGGCCACCGACACATTTTTCTGTCACTGTAAAGGTGGTGAGGAATCCTGTTTACCCAGCAAGGCTGTTTCAGCCCTCTTGGTGTGTAAGGTGTACAAGGTGCAATGTGTGTGACCTATGCCTTAGGCACACACTTGGGATGAGAATTAGGGTACAGTTTAGGTGTACCCAATTTCTGACATTTCTTTCAACCATAAATAAGAACAAAGTTGTACAATAACAGCAAGTTCCTTGGTAAAGAGCACTGGGGGGAGTTAATGCTTTGAAATGATATTGTTGAAGTCAGTCTGCTTGTTTGTGACAATTGCAACCCCATCTGGGGAAATAACTGCATTTTGTGATGGTGCTGAGGGCCCAGAGCTATTACTGACCCTGACTGTGCTCCCCTGGGCAGGGCTGTTACTGACCCTGACTGTGCTTTGCTGGGCAGGGATTGTTACTGACCCTGACTGTGCTCTGCTGGGCTGGGATTGTTACTGACCCTGACTGTGCTCCCCTGGGCAGGGATGTTACTGACCCTGACTGTGCTCCCCTGGGCAGGGCTGTTACTGACCCTGACTGTGCTCCCCTGGGCAGGGCTGTTACTGACCATAACTGGCTCCACCTGTCTATAATTAAGGGTCTACCAGCCTCTCTCCTAATCTCTGGGACTTTCCTCTGAATTTCTGAGTTGTCTTCAGACCTCTCCTGGCTCAATGAGTCCTGTTTCTGGAGGGTGTCTGTGCCCCTTGCCAGCCCCTGCTGGTCTGTGTGAGGTTCTCTTCTGCCATCTTCATCCAGGTGCCTCTGGCTGCAGCCCTGCTCCTGGACACCTCAGGTGGCGACCCGTGGTGGGAAGGACCCTCAAGCAAGCAGGTATCTCCCTGTTTTCTTTACTTGTTTGTGAAACCTGTCTTTTTTATGTTAGTTTCCACCTTTATTGCCTTAGCAAAACGTGGCCTGAGGCCTCTTCAAGCAATGAAGGGCAGTAATTTCCCGGGGGGAGGGTGGGGGTTCAGGTCTGCATCTGCCTGGCTGGGTTTTGGGGCTTTGCTGGTCTGTTTTAAGTTGATGTCCTGAAGCATGAAATTTTCTGAAAGGCTTTGTGGTTCCTTATTAATTTGTTTTTTCTCCTAAAAGAAAGCCTAGCCTAGCTTCATTTGTTTGCTGTAAAAGCATGTGGGTTTAGGTGGTGTGCTCTGGAGATGAGATGAAATGTTAGCTAGGATTTTTGGCCTCCAAGACAACTTGATTAAGTCAGTGATGTACCAGCATAAAGATAGTTATTGATCAAGTCTTATGCAACAACTGTGTGTTAAATATTTAACGTACATTATTTCATTTAAGTATTGGTCTTTGCTTTGTTAATTCTAAAAGAAGATGCTAGTAAGAGCATTTGTAGAGGTGCAGGTAAAGTCCTTGAAAGATGAGCAGGTGGAAAGCTCAGTCTGGGAGATGCTATTCAGGGCTCAGGGAAAACTGGGGCAGCCTGTGGACAGGTGAGGGAGGAGGGATGAGAGAGGGCTGATGCTAAGAGAATGGTGGCTGCTGGCAGAGGTGAGGATGGAAGTGGAAGTGTTGGAGCTGTGTGCTCGATGTGACTGTCACAGCAGCTTCAGTCAGGAAAGGTGTCCTGGTAATGCAAATAAATTGTGTGCTGTGGGTTTGCAGAGGAAAACACAGTGGTAGATGGACAGAGAGTAAGATGTTAACTGCACTGGACTTGGAACTGTAACTTAGATATTGAGCTGAAGTGAAAAAGGCAGAAGTAAAATTAGCTGACTTAAAAAAGGGAATGTGGAGTACTGAAAGTGAAAAACAAGGAGACTACCTGTCTATAGAATACGGTAACTTAATGGAAATGCAGCTTTCCTGGCTGTGGCCCTGTAGCTATCCATCTGAATATCTAAAGAGCAATACATCAGGAGAAAAAAGGCAGCTCTTCCCTGCTCTTTGCTAGGAGAAGTATATCCTGCAGGTCTGAAAGCACTCTCCAAAAGATAAATAAAACTGGACCAATTTTAAGTATTAATATTAACAACACTGTCTTGGACTTCAAGGGTAGCTTTGTCACTGATTTTATTATCACAGTACAAAATGGCAGCATGCAGAACGATTGCTTCCAGTGCTTTTTCTCAGCGCTCCCTGTGCCTTTCATGAGTCACTTCGTAGGTCTGGGATGTTAGCTGCCACAATTACATTTGTTGTTTAGATTATTCAGGTGTGACTGGGGGAACAGAAAGAAGAGTTTGTCGGCGCAGCTTCTTTCATGGTGGTTGCACCTTGTGCCGGACTGCCTTAGATCTGCTATTAAAATCAGCATCGTCTACTTTGTACTTCACAGCTTCTGTGCTGAGAATCAAATCACCTGGGTGGTTGCTGCTGGTTTAATAGCATAATTGAGTAGTCTAAGCAGCATCTTAGCAGCTGCTCCAAGAGGCTTTAACCTCCGTGTATACACATTTCCTGGGATTTTGTTTTACAAAGAGAGGGATTATTGTCATATTCATTGTAATCACTCTAAGTACTGTAGGCCTGATTCCTGACTGCCTTGTACCTTCTGTAGTCATTTACAGCTGTCTAAAAGGACTATAATATATGATGGCACCAAAATGGCTGTGATATTATTACATTTGCAGATTGTACATAGCATATGGCAGTGAAGAACGAGGGCGTGTGCAGAATGAGTAGAAAGTCAGTGTATTAAGTTATTTCCAAGGTGTAAGTGAATGCACTGTAGAGATAGGCTGTCAAAAGAGAAAAGACAGTGGAGACTTTATATTGTAATTCTAAATGAGGTTTCTATCCAAATCTATCTTTGTCTGCTGTAGTGCTTGGACTTGCTGGGCGTTGTATTGGTCTTTAAGGCAACCCTTACTCTAAGGATTCTGCTGGGGTGTTTATTTTTAGCTGGGTTATTTTCCAGATCTTCTTCATCTCTCTGCTGTCTGACAAGCCAGGAGCAGGCCAGGTGTTTGGAACTGGTTGTAGGCAGTAATGATTTTCAGGTAAACATAAAGGCAAATCTGATACTGATATGTGCCACCAAAATGCTTTGTCAGTTCACTTAAAAAAACCCAAACGAAACCAACGGGGAACAATAAACAGACTTCTGCTTGCTGTACTAAAGCTTGGATTAAGCTTCCAAAACCCCAAAGTTTGCGGTAGTTATGGCTATACTGATTTAGAGGTAAAGTTTGACTGCCAGGATTTCTTTGCCCTGAGAGCCGGCTTGCTCCAGACAGGGCAGAGCACAAAGAGCACAGATACCTGGAGGTTCAGGCTGGCACCTGAACCTGAGCTGACAAGACAGCCCTTGGCTTGTGATGAAGATAAGTCTCCTATTGCTTATGTATGTCTGGCTCAACCTGAATGTTCTAGCTGTATTTCCACTCAAGCTGTAAATAGTTAGATAATTTTACAAGTGCCAGGAAAAAAAAAAAAGAGTTGCTTCATCTCTTAGGGGCAGCTTATATGTCACTGTCTGTGATTCTGATAGCACAAAATGTCTCAGTCATGAAATGTCAAATCTTAAGTATGACAAATAATCCTAAATTATATTAACATTTATTAAGGGGAAGGTGGAGAATGCATTTCAGAGCTTTAGCAGGAGTTTTACTAAATTTCCATATGAAGAAATCACTGCACTATTATTGTTGTTTGGAAGTGCCATATTTCGAAGGTTATGTTGTTGTCAAGGCAAAAGGTTCTGTATCGCATTTTCAACCAAGCCTGACTGATTAAGGGTGTTGGGAAGAATATGTTTTCCTTCCAGAATCTTAATTAGGTTGACTTTAACTCACGACAGGAGATTCTGCCAGCTGTCAGCTACTGCTTGGATCTCCTACTAATTAAAACTCTGAGGAAGCCTATTAAAGGTGTTCAAAAAGCCAAATCTCCCTTTAAAATATCTCTGGCACTGCAAAAAAAGTGTCTGACAGGGATATTGCAGCATAGATAACTTGTCTTTTGCTTTTCATGTTGACAAGATGCAACTTAGATTATGTGGCTGAATAGGCTCTTGTTTCCAAGCCCTTCTCTGTCACCTTCCTCTAGATGGACTGAAAGGAATTTAAGGTGAAGTTTTTGCTGGTTTTCAGTTTAGATATATCTGACATTCAGATTTTCTCATGAGCATGGATGATATTGAAACACTTCTCTTGAGGTTTAATTTCTGAGGCAGCAGCATCCTTTACTTTGTAAATATTTTCAGCATTGAAACAGATGATGATATTATTTCTAATTACCATCATTTTTGTGCTGCAATTCGTGCTCTTAATTAGATGCTGCAACTTGGGTATATCTGTTTATTTTAATGTTTTCCAGTGTACCTGGTTCAGATGTGTTTAAAAAAAAAAAATCCTTCTTACATACTTAGTCAATTTTCTAGGCAAGCAAATATCCTAAGATAGTGCCAAAAAATTCATTTTGGCAGTATCTCTTACTCCACTGGGGACCTGGCAAAATATCTTAACTTTTTTAGAGTGGCTGCAAAGGCAAAATTTTGCTATTATAACTGCATTGTATCTTCTCAGGTGTAGATAGATAAAAGTCTAGGAAGATTTTGCAGAAAAAAAGGCCCTTACTGCAACAGCAAGAGATTTCAGATGGCATTCAGACTGGATGGATGGGAAACAACATTGTTTTCCAGAAGGTCATTGAACTCCTCTCAAATTGTGGTAATTTTGACCAGGCATGGGTTTCTAAAACAGTTGCTGGCTTCTTGGTAAGCAATTTAGGGGCCAAGAGAAAAAATTTTGTGACAGATGAGAATGAGTTCACTGAGAGGCTTCCTCGGTAGATATCTGCTAAGAAAATTAACCAGGCATAGTAAGTTCTCCCTTGTGCTCTGGAAGGTGGTGTGTAGGATTTCTGATTTGTGGAATAAAAAGCTTAGAGCTGCTGCCTAGATGTAAGGTAATTTGGGATTACTCAGAAGGGTGAAATGTGGGATTTCTCCAGAAGAGAAGTTACAGTCCCTCTGAACTTGTGTATGACCTTTCTCTGCTCCCTCAGTCACTCATGGTGGCAGGTGCTCCTGCTTCTGTTAATCTGGCACCTCACTAAAGTTTACGAGCTCCCTACCTTTCCTCTAGGCATTTAGCCCCGTGCCAGGTGTGATTTTGTTGATGCTCAGGCTCTGGTTATGAGCCTTACTGGTGCTCCTTTTTCCCAGCCAGGGGAGTGTCTGGCAGCACCTGACCAGATGGGTGGGTGTAGCTGAAGCCACAGTCATACACTGATTTCTTCTTGGGAGCTACCAACTCCTGTTCCTATACCTCCCTTGAAATAGATGGCTTTTCACAGATAATTGCCAAATGTCCATGCTGTGATCCTGTGTAGAAATAGATACTTATCTGAGAAAAAGTTCTTACCTGCAGTGTTGCGTTTGTTCGTTTACTAATTCCTATTCCATGACGGACTTTGTGTCAGTGCTGCATTGATCATATTTTTCCCACTGTTTCTTCAATTAATCGTGATGTCATGCCAATGGTACTTATGATCTATTACATAGCTGTAGCTTTTATAAGGTGCTAAAGCAATTCTTCAAGCATTTAACAACTTAATAGGTTAATTAAAGGGTAGGTTTTATTAATTGACTTTCAGACAGCGAATTCCATCATATACTTTGGGAAAAGATAACATGATTATTGAAACCTCAATACCTAATATGCTTGGATGGGCCCATTACTGGAAAGAAGAATGAAAGTTTTTTGGGGGGGAAAAAAAGCCACAAAAAGCTTATTTGAGCGCTCCCAAAGGGATGGATTAATGTCAGACCTTTCTAGGCAATCCTTCAGGTTTCTGCAATTCTGTTCCTTGATTTAATAACAGAAGCACATTCAATAATGAGATTAGAGGTATTTTTGTTTGGTTTGGAACAAAACCTTCTTGGTGTGTGTTTCTGTATGTTTACACAACTAAGTTTTTTTACTTTGAACCTCTTCCTTTCCTCCTCTAAGAGAAATACAGCTTCTCTTCCTGCTGTTATGATGGATTATGTGGCTTTTTCTGGATTAAAGATGCACATTTGTTTAATAGGCAGCTGGTCCATCTAGGCACATTTGTGTCTCAGTCGTTAAAGTTGATAAGAAAACCATTTCTTTCTTAATCAAACTGCATAGAAAGGAGGAGTGAAATTTTTTATTTGTAAAATCTTCACTCAAGAGGCACTAGATCCTTATTCATGTATTAATTGACTTTTGTCATCTGGGGATACTGAACTATTCTAACACTGTAATATAGCTCTGTCAGACTCTTAGTGGTGTAGAGTTATTTTTAGGCATTACCATATGGGAATCTGGTAACATTTCATTGTCTCAGAATCAAAATGGATCATAAAATTATCAGTGCATTCATACAAAGTTCACATGGCAAGTGAATACCCCCAGAGTACTGAGTGGTACAGCTGGTAATTCTATCCATGTGCTTACTATGCAGCATTTTGATCTAATTAAAACTCTGTGATTAGAAGCTCAAAATAATGGCTGTGTTATCATTGAGTGCTGCATCTTTCCTTACATCTTCCATTTTGCAATCCTGTTTACATATATAAATATCTATATCTGTATGCTCACACAGAAAATTTGTGGGTTTACATGGACTGGTGTGAAATCTGAAACTGTCAGATTTTTTCCCCACGTTCTGGTAGAGCTGTGTGCCACTCCAGTCCCTTCTAGCAGCATATTTCCCAGTTTTCACATCAGCATAGGTACCAATTTATCTCATCAAATGAGTTGCAGGAGGAGATTTTACCTTTTGACCCGTGACAGTAATAAAAGGTGCTATTTAAAAAAAAGGACAAATTGTAAAATTCACCAAGGTGCTTGGCTAAGATATAAACTACTTTTTTTTTTTTCCAAGTAATGTGAAGACAAACAAAATCAAAATACAGAAGGTATTGATCTCTTTTATAGGTAAACTGTTTTAAGTGATTTAAGATCTAGACTTTAATCACTGTGTTTTAGATAAGTTTGATCTGAGGGGTTACCACTTTGAACTAACAGCAGGCTGAGCATGTTAATAGGGTGTCAGCTCAAAGCTCCACTCTAAAATACATAATCTGTATTTTAAATTGGGAATTTGCTGTCCAGTAGAAGGGTAGCTGTGCTTTTCCTGCCTCTGTGAAAGCCCTGGTTCCTGCCCCTGGGAAGGGGCCAGGAGTGTGTGGGTCAGCAACTGCAGCAGCGCAGACACTCCTTGTCCCAAGCCTGACTCTCCTGGGCATCCTGGTTGTTCCTGGCCTCTCCCATGCCACTTTTGTCTGGCCCCACATGGTCTCTTCTGTTATGCCCTCCCTTTGCCCACTGCCAGCTGAGGATACCTGCTGATTTCCAGCAAGAAAACCCTTGTGAAAGAAATACCTGGTTCATCATGAGCGAGCAGCAGCATTCTTATGTTGAATTATAGCCACTTGAACTTACAGTTCTTTTTGTGCTTTAAGATCTCTTATGAGAAATGGTCATCCCTCCTGTTTTGCACTGTTTGGCAGTTGAGTGTTTATAGATTCTGTGCAACAATGATTTTCTGGCTGCTAAGCTCATTTGCTTTATTGTACATGTAAGGCACAATAACATGCCAGTGAAGGGGACCATGGTAGCATTTAGACAGTGATTAATTTTTTAAACAACAAATTAATACTTCAAATATAGAAATATTAAGTGTATAATTCATCTTGATTCAACTCTTCAGATGCAACTAGTCGTTCAGATAGTTCACCTTGTTGTATCAGAAGAATAAACCTAGTATTAGTCATGGTGCTTTCTTGGAAAAAAAAAAAATGAAGTTCTTTATCTGTGGTATAGGACTAATGAAAGCCAGAGTATCATGCAGTGTTTTTATACTGGGAAGTCTTGTATTCCAACAACAAGTGCCCATAAGAACATTATGTGCTAGTTTTACAGGAATGCCTGTGGAGGGTTTACCACTTAGAGCTTTCCAGTAGCGTGTTCACAGTTCTAGTAAAATTATGGACAAAAAAAAAGTGGAGTCCTTTTGTTTCCTTCATGATGCCTTCCTTGCCTCCTCTTGACTCTGCAATTTGAAAACTCTTAGGGGATACCAAGTGTAAAGAGTTCACCTTTTCATCTCCTCACTCGTTCACATGTTCAACATTAGGATAGAATGGCTTTTCTGAAGTTCACAGCTTTTTCAGAATATTCTAGAGCTAAACTCACTTTCCAGAAGTATCTCTGAGAACAAGGCTGCCACAAGGTTACCAGGACACACAAGTCTGTGGAGTCCCAGGCACGTGCACATCTGTTTTATATCAGGAGAAAATTTCCTCTGGTCAGGGAGACATTTCAGGGAAGTTCTGCACAGACAACACAACAGGAACGCAAATTGTGCAAATTGTGTATACAGTGTCTGAAGGCACGCTTCTAATTAACCTCCACAGTTACTGTTATTCTGTTAGCATAATTGTTGATGTTATTGAAGAGGTAACAAAGTCCTTTGATTTTATAGAAACTGTAATAAACACTGTTGTACTATTGAATTATTGCCCAGATGCCTCATCTTATTTCTCTCATTTTGAAGAGCTGTGCCATAGGAAGAAAGAAGATAAAGTTAATATACGATAAAATCTTTAAGTGTAAATTTCTTCTACTTTTTTAATTATGTGACTACAGCAATTTTTTTTCTAGCTATTTGTTTTTGTATTTGCTAGTATTTAGTGTCACTGATTATTTTTATGTAAGAACTTCAGTTTCTGGAAGACATCAAACTACAAAATTAGCTTATGTTTGGCATCTAAGTTGCAAAATGGGAAAAGCTGGTGTTCCTGCCTATAAATGGATTGATGAAGAGTTAGGTTGCTGCTGAAGCCTTGCTGCCTAGAGAAGCAGAGTACCCATTTGTTACCATCCATTCTCATTGTAAAGGGAACTGTGAGTTGCAGAGGTGAAAAAGACAAAGTAGTTTTTTGTGGTCTGTTTAGATGTTATTTAAATCTTCACATGGTACTTCCAATGCTGCTTCCATTTTGGTGAGCATCCTGTGCTTATATATGTGGTAACCTGCTGGTTTTTACATGATGGAGTTGGAATACAAGTACCAATATTTTGCAGTTTCCCTATTTGATTCTTTCCCCTATCCCCTTCTTTGGTCAAGGACCTATTAAAGTCTTTCATTAAGATAGAAACTTTATTTTTTTCTCAAAACTGTTTTTACTCTTGTAATAGAAACAAAGGATCAAAAATATTTGTAAGAAAATCCTCAGTTTTGATAAAATTGTTTGTAGTGCCAAACTCACCATCATGTCTTGTTTGGAGTGAACACAGAAAATTGGGCATGAATAAAACCCGTTTCTCTCTCACTAGTATGTTGAGAATCCATGTGATGCACTTCACAAGAGGTGTATTAGTTTTGCAGATATCTGAAGTTAAAGTGAAGTGGTATGGGGAACATCCAGACCTGTGTGATTTCTGCCATATCCTTTATTGCTGATCCTCCCTGTTAGCTTTTTAGCTGCCTAGCACCTGTGCAGTTAGACAAGCATCCCTGCCAGCAATTTTAGCCCCTCTATAAGAATTTACACCCGTACTTGCCAGCCTGCTTCTATCTCCAGGTCTCCCTCTGATTTTGCTGAGACAATATATTGAATATGATATTGAAGTGTAGAATCCCTTTCCAAACTGGGAGTGAGTGCAATAATTCCAGGTGTGTTGTCAGGGGGGTCATGCCTATAAATCCTGGTTCTAGAACTTCAGTCACTTATGATGAAGGAAGAAGGTTTTGAGTTCCTGATTTGAAATTTTCCAAATTCTTCTGTTTATCAACAAAGGGAAGGGGACAGAGAACCTCAGTGCACTGATCTGTTATCTACAAGTTGTATAAGAGATTCCTCATGTCACAAACCTGATACACCCTGAGAACTCAGAAATGTTTTGAATAGCCATTATGATATTAATTTGCTGTTGTGTTTTCATGTTGGAATTCTCTGCACCATTAAAATTGTTAACAGTGGAAAGATGGGTTACGATTCCATGTTAATGCATGCAAATGCAGGGTTAAATGCTCACCTGCTGGTAATCACTTAACCCACAGTGGGCATGTGCACATGATGATGCCTCTATTCAAGCAGCCAGAGCTAGGCCAGTTGATGCTTTTCCAACAGGTTTATGCTGACAGAGGGAAGTTGATATGTAGCATGTGGTAATTTTCAGAAGAGCATAGGGGATTGAGAACTGATTCTAAATTTTTGAGAAAAAATTTCCTGTCTGAACTGGGAGCTCTTCTAACTAACAGCAATTTTACTTGCATTTCCCAGCTGCAAGCATAGGCTCTGCCTCCATTGGCATGAGCAGTATTTAGAGCAGAGTACATGAATATTGTGCTCTGGCATGTAGCACTAGTTCTGGGACTGACATTTGTGCTCTCATTTTGTCTCCTGTGAAGCTATAGGTAAAGTAATGGTGTATTTGAGCCTGGAAGAGGCAGCATGATTTAAATTACATCTGTATAATATATAGTTTGGCTGAAATTCTTATTGTGCAGAGACTGAATGCTCAGGTTTCATATTAGTAGCAGCTGAGAGGTCTTTAGGTTGACCCTTTGCACAGGGATGAACTTTGCCTAAGGAAAAAAGGTAGTAAAATGTCACAGAAGTGTCGCATATTCTGCCTACATTAACTTCACGTGGAATGTGGAGTAAGAATTTGTTCACTCTGTTCTCCGAGGAGAAGGAAAGGAAAAACTGCTGAAAGAGTGAAATGAGATTATCAGTGCTAAATGGAAATGTGACCCTTATTCTTTTTGCTGAAGATGTGTGTAAATGCTAAGCAGCAAACAGATTTAAAGTGCTCAGCTCTGTCATGTTCAAGCATAATATTTGATAATTAAAGTGCAATGAAAGCAAAATGGATGATGGACATTGGACAGTCTTGATAAAACCCAGTGTTCGTCCCCAGTGATGTGGGACATCCCACCCCTTAAGCCAGACAGTAAATAGACTTTATTGTCTACATATAACATTTGCTATTGCCCTGAATATCTGGAGTTTGATGCTTGCAAATTGATTTGTCTTAAATGACAGTCTTTTCCCCCCAACTTCTATCTAGTCCCTCCTATCCACATATCCTTATTTAGAAAAATTAATTCCAAATTTGGGGCCTTGATTATTTCCTGTGTATTACCATGACTTGTTATAATTGTATTGTTGGCATGAAAAGAAGATCTATTCAACCAGGAATACCCAAGTTGTCATAAAAGCTATACAAACCCATTAATCCTGTTAGTTATTTTTAAGGCAAGCACCAGAATGAACTGCAATTGATTGCAAAGGTCAGTTCACATTAAAAATATTCCAATGAGCTTAAAAATTCAGGCATTTATCTATTATGCAGTTATTGCTGGTGAAATAGGACAGAAGTTCACACAGTAATTTGCATGAGCAGCTTGCAGTGCTTCTCTGGTATTGATAGGATGTTCAGGATGCAGAATTTATTAGACAAATACCAACAGAATGTAAAAAACAGGGCAATTGCAGTTCTCATTAATACACCTCTACTGCGAGGTGCTGTTGAAATAAAGCTCTGCAGATCAATACCAGTGCTGTTCAGTAGAGACATCTTTATGGTGCAATGTCATTGGCATAAACAAAAAAGATGATGTGAACAGATAAGAAGATAAGACATGGGGAAGTTGCTGTCAAGTGCTGCTGGGCTGCAGCAGCGTGAAAATTCTGTTTCCTCTTAAAAAATCTAAGCAAAGAGCATCCTATAACATCTGACTTGGTTTTTTGTTTTCTTTAACTTGCCTCCTTTCCCTAAATGTGCAGTACAAATGATATGTTTTTGCAACAATAGCTAAACACAACAGACGTTTTCAGGAAGATGGAGAGAGCAAATTAAAACTGTGATTTAATCATCTCTTTAGAAGCTGGGCCAGATCTTGCACTTTGTTTGATGTGGCACTTGTGCTCAGTGCCATTTCAGTTATGCATTGCAGCTGCAGGTCCCAGGCCCATCCATTCATTGTCGTGCATATGGGCAGCAGCATCAGTGCTCAGACTCGTAAATTTGGGGTAGAAATGCTTCTATCACTCATGCTTAAAAGTGATTGTTTACCAGCAGCAATCGCAGGGGTAGCAGGATTTAGTATTCCAAGCCTTTGAAGGAAGAGTAGTTAGTAATTGAAGACTGGATTGGTGTAAAATTTCATCAAAGAGATTACTTTCTCTAGGTAATGGCTGTATTTAATTTTTCATAATGTTCATAACTGTGTGACCTATGACTTCCTCTCTTGTAGGTGTGTTTCAGAAAAATTATTAATTAAACTGTCTGGGATTCTGAATTGTTAATCTTCAAGCATTGGAGTATTACCATGTTTTTTTTTGTATAAATATAAATTAGATGTTGAATATGGTTATCTCCAGAATAATTAGGTTTTCCCTATCAAAACTTTGGTGCAGTCAGGAATGTCTAATAACTGGAGGGCTAGGTTCCTTCAAAATAACTTGAAGGTTAAAATAAGTAAATTGTAAGTGGGTTTCAGCCTTTTCTATTTTATCTGTGCTTAAGAGGTGAAAAGAATTTAGTAGCTTTTATTGTATGCACCTGGGCATGTGAATTGATTTTCAGTGCTGGTGTTTGAGCTACCATTCACTTTTTACTCGATAAAATATTTATTGGATAAAATATTTAAAACAAATTTTCCCAATGTCAAGCAATAAGATCTTGGTTACACAAGTGGTTCACTGCCAGGAAAGGTGTGGGGTTTCTTGCCTCAGGGTGGATATCACATGTTAGTTATTCTTAGCAAAAGCTCAGACAGGATATGGCATGTTCCTTGCACTGCCACATAAATAGATAAGGTCATGTCCAGGTGTGGAGCAGAGTGAAGACAAGGTCTCTAACACGTTTTACTGACCAGAGGCAGTGAGGCAGCCTCGGTGAGGCCAATACACCAAAGTGCAGGCAGCCAAAGGAGGGGAAATGTTACAAAGCAAGGGAGATGGGCACTAATGTGCCTCTGGGGGGCAGATGGCAGTGAGAACAATGAAATTCAGGATTTCAATTCATGCTAATTAGCTATGCACAGGGGGGGAAGTTATGGGTAACTAATCCACTCTTCAAAAGATATATGGGCTGATCAGCCCCAGACAGAGATGCCAAAGGGAGAGGCTGCAGTGCAGACCTCAGGAAGTGCTGAGATCTTTCTCTTGGGGCAGGGACAGGCAGCAGGAGAAAGAAATCTTCATGGTCTTAAATTGACTGTAAGACTGCAGGGACTATGGATGGTGATTCAGGATTTTCATGTACCTGCTGTTGGAGGTTGCATTCGTGCACAACAGATGATGTTAATTGTTTTTATTAAAGCTCTGCTGGTGGTTTAATTTGGAGATGTTCAGCTGAGACTATTTGCTTGAGCATGTTGTTTTTTGGTCTTAGTATCTGTCAGCAGAAACATGAAGTAAAGCAGCAGTATAGACTTGCACTATATGCCAGCATCAGACTTTTTTAAATTCAGCATCTTGAGCTCTTCTTGTGTCCCTGGTGTGTCCCAACTGTCCCAGATACTACATTATCTTGAAGGATAACCAACCATACTTTAGCCTCAGCAACAACTTTTAATTTTGTTTTCTTTTCCTCTTTGGCAGAAGTTTTCAAGCAAAGCTCACAGCTTCACCCAATTCTCCCTTTCAGATGTCGCTTTTAGAAAATCTATTATGTTTGCTTGTTTCCTAATTTCCATGAAGTCAGCATTTGCAAATAGTGCAACTCATTGTTGACTTTTGTCACTAAAGAAAGAAAGAAAAGGATTGAAGGATTTATTAGAAGAACAGGCTTTTGCTGACCTAAGGACAGATGCTGTCCTGAGACAAGTTCAATGCTTAGACCATTCAGGCCACAAACTTTAAAAACATTAAATAGCACTTAAATTTTAGCTTTCCTTTAAAATATATAAATCTCTTCTCTCTATTCATGGTTGTTGAGGAAACCTTTAGAAAGATCACTTAACTGTGCAGTGGTGAAATCCCTTTGGGTTTTTAAGGCAACATGACCACAAAAGGGTTGCTGAGAAGTCTGAATTGCTTCATGCATCTGTGATTGCAGGCCATGGAGCCCTTTGCTCAGCTGGATTTTTATAGCAGTGAGAAGTTAGATGTGTGTTAGTCTCTGCTCCAATTAAACAGCTGCTTCAAGAGCTATGTGCAAGGAAGGTGTGATTTGCTGTACTTACGACTTCACTTTGCTTTAATCCTGTCTCAGTTCTGTTTCTGACATGAAGTGTAAGCCATGGTGCAGGCTACAGTCGCATCCTGTGAGAAGTAGACAACAGTGTGGTCCCATTGTCTTACAAAGCCTACAAAGGTTGTCTTCCAACAATCAGGATGTGTTAACCTAGAAATGGGGTTAGAGAGACAGCATCCTGACACAGTTGTCTCTTTTTTCAGATATTAAAGCTGTGTTTTAGTACCTTTTCATGACAGTGTGTCCACAGCATTATATCTATTTGACATGATCATCTAAAAGCTGCTTTTCTTCCAGGCCTGTTGCTCTGTCCAAGACATTGTGAGATTGATATATAGTTGATCCTTTTTAGGCTGTGCTGCTTGCTGCATGCCCTGTACAGGTGAATGATTGGATTTGCCAATCTCAGGGATGCTTGTTTCTTCTCTATCCTATAAAAAGACTACAGAGTGAAAGGCACACACTCAGTTCTGCCAGACCTTCGGGGCAGCCTCTGTGGAGTTTAAAAGTAGAAAAGGCCTTACCTGACTTGGATGAGCACACTCTATGGGGATTAGAGATAAATCTATATCTGAAGAAATTTATTCATTCTTCCTATCAGAGATGATGATTTTGCAACCAGAACTGCCTTGCTTTGACGTTAGAGAAATTCTCAACAACTGGGTTAGGTTAGACATCTTGCTCTAAATGGCTAAATTTAAATGAATTGTGTCTTGCCTTGGGTGCCCAGCTTATTGCAGCTCTGGGTAGGCACTTTCAAATGCCAGATTTGGAAAGGAAGACCCAGGCTTCTGTGAAATAATCTTGAAATCGTTTTTCTCAGTTGTTAATATTAAACACAGATCATTCTAAATTAGCCTTCTGAACCTACTCCCACAGAGCACTTCAGAGATACTCCTAAATTTTTGTTCCTACAGCATTTTGTTGTTTCTCCTCTCACAGGGCATATATTATGTAAGTTTGTGTTACACATTGTCCTGGCTCTGCAAGGAAATGGGGTTTACACAGATGCTATTTACTGCCTGCTAGAGTGCACACACACACCCACCACTATATTTGAACACTAATACTCAAAGTTTCTGTGCTTCAGTGCATCTGATCTTAAAATTGTTGGCAAATTATCTACATGGAATGGGGTAAAAGCAGTGGAATTTCTTCTTTCACAAACCCTTTTCTGTGTCGCATATCTTACTTAACTGGTAAGCATTTAACCAGGATGGCTGTTTTATTGGGACATCTCCCAGGAAACCAATTTAGCCTAATGATAGTGAATGACAATGACTGCTGTTTAATTGGGACATTATTAGCCAAAATTCAGCTTCTATGAAAAGTAGTTGGCTAGTGCAGTGAGGTTAAGTAGTGTTTAACCAGGTGTTAAATAGACCTACAGGTCTAAGCTCTCCTCTCTGAAGAGGAAGTAGCTGGATTTATTTAATATATTACAAAACTTGAAGTGATGTTAGTTCTACTGGTTATGCTGTTAGCATGGGACTGCACAATGCACACATTCTGTTCTTAAAAACAGATTTGAAGTTGGCCAAGTGTATATTTACAGGAGAACGTGTAGCCTGAAAACGGCAAAGTGGCATGCCTTGTGCAGCAGCTTTGAGTGTTTGGTGCTTTTGGACTCTCCCTCAGTGGCTCTGGGCTTTGTGGTAGGGAGGACAAATTTTGACCCATTCTTTGTACCCTGGGGAAGATGCATTTGAGCACTGGTAGCAAGCAGTGTTGTCCCAGAATGGCTGAATAAAGACCCAGGCTGCTTCTGTACTTGAAGGAGGGGCACATGGATTAAAAGATAGTTGCAGACAGCAGTTGGATGATTCAGGTAGTGGCACTGTCCAAAACAGCAGTTGGGAGGTTACCACCAGGGCACAGCCCTGTGACAGGGTGCCAGTTTAGTTTGGGATTTAGAAGTTATTATTTCAGAGGACAAAAATGAAGCGTACTGTTTTCTGGTTGAATATATTCCATATTAGTTTTAATTCCGTAAAATAGATGGGAGTCCTTTGCCCTGTCTCCAGTGGCTGTACCCCATACAAGACTTGGGCCTGTGCTTGAAGATCCTTGGCATCTATCTCCATTAATGTCAGCTTAACCATTCTTTCTACCAGATTTTCAACCATCATTTTCTAACACCACAATTCTCACCTTTCACTTTCTTTTCCACTTGAATTCCTATGCTATCCCCACAATGGAGCAATAAAGGCACGTTCCTTTTCCTTCATTTAAATTTAGGCCCTGAGGTCATTAATTCTTAAATTCAGTTTCAGAAGCAGTTATTATTTAAGCGTTAACATTGGATCATACTAACATTTCTGCCCCATTAAATCAAGCACTTTTAATAAGAAAATGGTGTAATTAGTGGAGCATTTACTTCCTTCCCTCTTCCTCTGCTGGTGCCCAGAATATAGGGAGCCTTTCCTGATGCTGTGTCACTGTGATTTAAGCTTGCTGTCCACTTGCACATCTCAAGTCTGCTCCCTTGGGCAAGGTTACTTCTGATGCTTTCAAAAACTGAATCTTGGACACAGGTTTATTATAATTGAGTTCATACATGCACTTTTAAGAATATGTAGGAGGGTATAGTTAACGGAGAAAGATATTCCAATACCCAGTTCCATTGTTCAAGAAAAATTCCTTGGCGTAAAAATTATTTTTGAGGTATGTCTCCCTAGGAAACTCTGAAAAGGTGACATAGCAAACCCACAAAGCTGCAAGCCAAAAAGGCTTTTCTGGTGTTTAAAAAACCAAAACCAAAGCAGAACACCTGTACAAAGCTAACTTACGATGTCTGGAAAGTACAAAAACTAAATATGTATAAACTTTCATACCAGCTGACCCCTTGATTCTAGCAAAAAGCCATCTGAAGTCCCATTTTGAGATATTCAAGAAAGAAACCCTAATTGCAGAGTTCCTGTAAGGTGTTTTAGGTCATACAGAGTTGAGTTTGCAAGCTTTAGTGCCTTGTGACTTGTGCTGTTTTCTAATGGAGAGCCTAATTTGCTCCTGCTTTATATGCTGGCTTGTCAGAACAGTTGTGCTCTAAATAGGATGGTTTTTTTTTTTTTTTGTTCTCCGCTATGTAGTTTCTGGAATAATGGCATTAATGTTGGAATAAAATACTCAAGAAGTGTATGTTGATAAGGGTCTATTCCTAAAGTATTATAGCACAAGATCATATCAGAGTAAAGAGGGCATAAATGTAAAGCTCTATCCACAGTGGTTTGATAGTGCTTCAACGTAAAAGCAAGTTTCACATTCCCTTTCACATTGTGAATTTTGTATATAATCTTAGCATTTGAGATGTGTGTGTTTGCATACGAGGACGGCTATAAAAGTCCTAAGGCTCTAATTGTGCCTCTCAACTGCTACAATTCTTTCATTTTTTTGTACATGAATGAAAGATTTATCAGGCCAAAAGATTTAGCCATTCAGGGCCTTTCCCTGAGCAGTAGGGGAGATGAGTATTGCTTATGTGGGTGTCCAGTACAAAGGTGGATGACAATACCACAAAGGAAGAACTAGATGAACTTGAGAACTGTAATAATGGCAATAAAATTGTAATTCAATGATCTAAAATGCAAATCCATGCCCTTTGAAAGTAACAATAGGGATTTCTGCACTAAGTGTGAAGCTCATCAGCTGGAAATGGCTGAGGGAGGAAAGGACTTTGTGTACTCTTTCACAGAATCAGGCACTAATGAGACAGAGACATAAGAAAGATAAATGTGGTCCTTCAGGATGCATTAAAATATGTGGGTTTTCTTCTCAAGGGAGGAAAGGAAATGTTAATGTTGTTGGGCAAAGTAATGTAGTGACACCCCTCAGAAAAGCTGACTGCAGTTCTGGTTATCCAGAATTGTTTAAGATGAATTCCAATCTGAACTGAAAAAGAAAAGGTCTAGTAATGTGAACGTGCGGTTTGCCATGAAAAAGAAGGAAAAAAGGTGCAACTGTTGGACCTCTGATGCAGTTGTAGAAAGTGACTGCTTTTTCAGCTTTTCTTTTGCTCTGCTGGGAAGAGAAAAAGCTATTTAAATTCAGAACAAATGTGTGTTCTGGTAAAGGATAAATGTTTGGCTGAAAAGTAACTTCAGAGGTTCTCCAGCAGCTTTCTAGTAACTGCAGCGGGGGTCTACAGACTCTGATAGGTTTTAAAAGTACTGCTGGATCAGTTTTTGAGAATAATAAGGTAAGGTGGCTGTAGTCATGAAGACATGGTGCCGCTACAGCCATGGGATGCTTCAGCAGGAATGGGTGTTTGAGAAGTCCCAGTGTCCTCAAGGTTGGTAACTCCATGGAGAAAAGGACCTGATTGCCTACACACCCTTTTTCTCCTGCAGCTGAGCACCTCAGCTTGATGGCAGAGGCATCCTGAGAGCCACCAGTCACTGAAAAAAGCAATCCCACTCGTGTTCCCCAGTTGTTCCACTTGAGATTGTGTAGTCCCACAATAAGCTCCATTTAAGGTGTTAAAGTGGAAGACAGGTCATGCTGTAAAATGTTCTCTGCATGGATGATTCTCACACAGGAATCCTCAGAACAGAGAGAGCTGTTGGTGATGCAGAGGGTGCTGTTAGGAGAGACAGACCCAAGCCATCAGGCCAAAACAGTGTTCCAGCATCAAAGATGCTGTTAACTCATTGTACAAGGCAAGGCTGTTAGGAGACCTCTACCTCTTTCCACTCACAACCCTCCACCCCCACCACTTTTCCCATTCACACGTTTTTCTTCTCATAGTCGTAACTGAAGCTCAAAGGATCGAGCTCAAAGCTGTTACTGCTGGCCCAGGAGAGGAACATGGTTTATCACATGCTCCTGCCATTAGTGTGTGTTTGTTGCTATGACACTCACAGCAGGTGGCCACAGTGAATCTGACTGGAGCATTCTTTGCAAAGATTAATTTTTAACCAATTCTGATTCTTTTTAAGTATTGTAGAGTGATGTTTTTGATATCTTACCTATTACATTAAATTTAGGTTTTTTATCTGCAGCTGTGATCACACCAAGTGAGGTATTAGATTAAATTTTATGGATTCTGATACACAGCACTTACTGGTTGAGCAGAAGTGGTGCCACTAATGTAACTTGCAAGAACAACAATAAGGAAATCTTTCAAAACATTGCCATATATTAGAAAACGTGTGCAAGGTTCTGAGCAAGAGTTAGAATAAATGCAAGCTGTGGAGTTGACCATAAAAGGCACTGGATTCCTCCTGAGAGACAATCATTTAGCATTTAGATTGTCCTGAGAGACAATCATTAGAAGAATATTGGTAACTTATGGGAGTGTAGTTAGACACAAGGAGAGAAATAGAAACATCATTTGGTGGTCAATGATAATGGTGTTTATTCATAATTTCAGGATGAACTAGAAATGAGCAAAGTAGGGAAACAGATGAACAAGCAGGCTAAATGGAAGGAATTAATCCAGTAACTATTTATTGAGCTATGAGCGTGACAAATTAAGGGCTTGGAAAAGCTCAAATTAGTTTGGCTCCAGGGTAGTGTTACAGAATGGTTTAGGTTTAATTTAAAAACTATTCTCAAATACTATTTTTTTTTTTAAGTCTTATCTCTTGGAAAGTCCTTTTTCTCCTGAGTGTGTTTAGATGTATAATAAACATGTATATTCAATCTATAGAATGCTGTAAAACGATATCTAGAACGTATGTGTATAAATTATGTAATAGCAAGAGAGCTGCATCCTTATAGGCATAGTTGTACATTCTGGTGTCTGCTTCAGACCTGAGGGCACTGACAGAACTCTCCCTCAGGCTGTTCCCCTGTCCCAGGCTGCCCTTGCTCCATTACCACACCAGTTCTGCTTTCTTGCCAAGCCTCCCAATTTCCCCTGTTGTGGGACCCATGGGAAAGTGTCCCTAGCTAACACAGGGTCCAGTGATGCCTTCTCCACAGATTTCAGCTATGTTCTAGCAAGACCTCCTATTGCAAACCTGAAACACTGAGTGGTGGAAGGTGGTGAGGAGCATGGATGTGGATCTGCAGACAGTTTCTGCTTGAGGAGGAGACTGGGGCCGCTGTGAGCAGCACTGTGGCAAAGGGCCTCCCTTTCCTGTGCTCTCACCCCTGCTCCCTGGAAAGCAGTGGCTCAGGAAGAGTTAAAAACAGAGCTGTGCAGCACCAAAGTACACATCTGAATCACTTCAAACCAAGCCCTTTAGGAGACAAGTTATGAACTGGGATCAAGCACTAGATGGAGACATGCACATGGAGACAGTACAGCTCTAGTATAGTTCTTCCAGACTGCTCCAGTAAGATATATATAATGTTTTACTGGTCACAGCAAAGAGCCAAACAAAAATCCACAAAATTATGGGCCTAAATGCACTAGTTCTTTCCTACTGAATGATAAATTTCAGGAACTTACAGTGATAGGTTTATTGTGCAGTACAGGAGTTGGTGCAGTGATAAGTAGTCAAATTATTAGGTCAAATATAAGGAAAATCCTAAGGCAGATAACTTATACAGTGTTGTTTTGGTAAATTCTCCTTCTTCCTTTTAATAACAGAAGTGCTGGAGTGGGTGTGTTTTTTCATAGGCAGAAACGTGGTCAGGTTTGTTTACAATCCAATTAACAGCATGGTGTAATGCAGAGGTTTAACCACAGCTGGCAGCTAAGCACCACACAGCTGCTCCCTCCCCCACATCAGGAAGGGGAAGAGAAGCTGAAGGGTTAAAGTGAGAATCCTGGGTTGAGGTAAAGATGAAAATGGGTACAGGAAAGGTCTTGCATGCAAGCAAAGCAAAACAAAGGATTCATGGAGATGTTTTTATCTATGACTGCATTCCCATGCTCCAGTTGGAAGTCATCCCTCCAACACCCTGGCTCCTTCATAACCAGTATTTTGAGCACCACATTGGATGAGGTGGAAGTTCTGTGAAATGCATCTTCTTGCATTGTGTGATGCAGATTTATCCTGCCTAGTGGTCAGAGTAATTTCCTGGTTTTCTCCTTGCCTTTGACAGACTCAGTTTTGAGAAAACTGTCATCTTCTCTTTTAAATGATTTTGTTTCAAGCAAAATAATTCAGAATAGCAGTCATCTTTACCTAGAAGATAAGTTGTTATTGAAATCAGTGAACTTGGTTTGCCAGCTGCCTCAGACATCCCAAAATGGATCTTATTTGAAGTGAGAAAGGTTATAATGTTTGAGGTTGCTTTCTAAGATGTAAATATGGGTGGCTACACTGGAAGGCAAATGGGAAGATACAGCTGCCTCCCCTAAAGGAGAAATTAGGGGAGAGCAAAAGAAATTTCTTAAATGTATCCATCATCTGCAATAAACAAATAACAATAAAGGTTACCTTAAAAAATGGAGGTTACTTAGGGAGGGTGATTTCTCCAAATATATTGATTGAGGAGCTTGGAAAGGATAGTGGAAAGGGGGAAATAAAAATCCTGAATTATATATATAAATATAAATATATATATATAAATATATATATATATATAAAAATAGTAAACTGATTAGTTAAAGGCTCTGAAATGAAAGCTGAGAATTGAAACTGAGCTACTGAATCTAACATCTAACTTGGTGTCTCATTTTAATAAAATAACAGAATTACAAAAACTGCAAATTCTGATAGCAGGCACGTCTATCTCCTAGCAATGAGTATATTTTGTCATGGAGTCACCTGGTTTAGAGAGCTGAGATACCCTTCTTTCTCCCCCCACCTCCTGAACTCTGTAATTTTGTGGTGAAAGACTACAACTTACTCTTCTGTGATTCCCCTTTGATGAATGTTTCCAAACTGGAGGCCTTCCTGGTGAAAGGCCGTGCTAATTTTTGATGAGTAGCTGTTGCGTGTGCCTGCCCATCTTTCTCTTTATGAAGATTTTGTCATCACTGAAGTCACTTCTCATATAAGTTTTCTTTCTGTCACTGTAATAAATTTGCTTTAATAATTCTGGATTTCCCTGTGTGTATAACTATCATTCTCCACTTATTTGAGGGATGTGCTTCTCTCTCGAGGGGATAATGCCTTTTTTTGAAGAGGTATTTCTTATGTTTCAGTTAGTTTACTTTTTTATTGTTTGCAGTGCATCTTTATATGGCTTCTTCTATAGTATATTGAAAATTATTATAATTTATACAAAAAGATATTATGAATTCAAAGGCAGGTGCACAGTTTATGCAAAGCAATTACATAATTTCTTTGAAATGTGGCACCTGAACAAGGCATTATGAATGAGATTGACAGTGGTAGACTGAGTTTGAAGGAGTTCATCGTGTTTTGGAGTGAAGCTGCTTATGTGTTTAATTGTGGGAAATAATGAAATTACATATAAAGCTAGGACTTCTGGTCTTAGCAACTGCAATAATAAAATATCTCTTTTTCTATGCTGTGCCGTGGGGGGACCCATGAACCTAAACCCACTTGCAGAGGACATCGTGTTCATGTATCCTGCTCTCCAGCTACACAGAAAATCCACATACAGTCAGCTTGTGCTAGCATGGATCTCTGCTTTCTAGGAAATACTTCAACCATGGCCCCAAAATATCAGGGAACTTGTCAAGGAAATCCGAGTGTAGAGTGAAGTTGATAGTGCTGGTAAATTGGTTTGCCCATGAAGCTTTGTTGTCCAGGTGTGGTAAAAATATTGTCCTGTTGTAAAAATGGGTAATAAGGGCAATAAACCTAATGGCAAAGAAATGCAGTAGGAAAAAAAACCCAAAAACTAACAACAAACCATCCCTGCAGATCCTATTAATAATGAACGACCTCTGAAAAATCCCAAGTTTTGGCTCACTAGTGTCATAAGTGGGGCTTCTTGTTTAGCCCCCATTGCCCTCGCTTCACCATCAAGAATGAAAACTTGAGGAATTACTTTCCCGCCGGGACAATGTGATAAGATACTGCCATCTACAGGTGACACATCTCCTCTTGAGCTTGTACTGTGTGCAAAAGTGTCTTTGCAATTGCTGCTGATTCTAACCCCAAAATTCCAGACTCTTTCTTCTGAATTCGAAGTATACTTGTTAAAGAGAGTCCATGGGGAGCACATGTAGCTGCAGGGTATGTAGCAAAATTCCTGTTCTGCTTGCATGGTGTCTGGATACAGGTATTTTGGCAGGCTCTGAGAATTTAGGCTCATATCTGAAATATTTATGCATGTGAAAACCTTTGTGCCCTGAGAAATCCCTCTGAATTCTGGAGGGCTGGTCACGAGCAGAAAAGTTAATTGTGTATTTGGTGTCTGTTCACTGAGACCTGAAGTTGGTACAGATTTCTCTGATCACTACTTCCCTCCCTTGTCCCCCTCTCCATGTTAAGCTCTTATGACAAAAACAGTGTTATGACAAAAACACAGTGTTATGACATTTTATTTGACTACTAAGCTTTGAATATCACCAATGTGTTTTAACAATAGCTTAAAAGTAACCATCATAGTGATGCTTCCATGATTTTCATCAATTCACTGGATGAGCAAAAAATCAGGATGCTAGATGAGCAGTACTGCTGAAGTTAGCATTAGCCTAAAGATTTTTAAATAGTTTCAGTATTATCATTTCTATGGCTTTTCAAATGTCGTCAGTTTTAAGGTACTGGTTTGCTCAAAGGATTTGAGGAGAGATTTGAAGCCATTAACTCTATATCAGACTTTGTTTCAGGCTTAATTGATTGTTAAGGGATATTACAGAATAGTCATGCTCGAGGAAGTAATGTGCTAGAAATAATCCTCCCTGAAGAATTGCATGGTTTGATGTATACTGCTGAAGCAGAAAATTGTGACCTTTTATTAAAAAGATAAAAAGCCTGAAAAATAAGTTTAACTTGTACAGTTTTATTTTGGAAATGGAGTCAAGTATCAGCACAAACTGTGGACTTGTATCCTAAGTGTGGAGCAACTTGTTGATGTGGTGGTGGTGGTGTTACATAAATCAGAGGAGGAGGCCTGTAAACGATCTGAGTAGAGAAAGTGGTGAGATATTTGAGGGACTTGGTGTCCCAGTTCAAGAAAGCATCTGAATTCTTACCACCAAGTGGGTCCTTAGCCTGACTTTATTGAAATGTGTTTCCGAATTGCAGAATGCATGGAAAATACCTTTTACTTTGTATGTAAAGCTATTGGAGCAGTATGCAGATCACTGTAAGCATATGGCAAAGAATGTCTTACTGAATGATAGCATTTGCCTTTCATGACACCGCATGTCACAGAAATGTCACCGCTAAAAATAATAAAGCGTAGACAGTTTTAGCCTCTGATTTTCCCCTGTCTTTATCTTCAAAGCTGTGCTAGCTTCTGCTTTTGAATACAGCTTTTCAAGGGCAGATAGCTAAAATCTGCAGGTAAAATCATTTTAAGATTCAAAGAACCCATTGTCTGGTTGGTTGTTGGACACTTCTAGAATTTTGTTACTTGTAATCTATCTTGAAAGTAATTGGTTGGGTTTAGGGGTATCAAATACCTGCTTCTAGCTTTAGTTGCTCATGATATATTATTTTGAAACACCTGCTTCTCAAAGGAGGCCTCCCCACCTGATAAATGCTATGAAATTGCAAAGTTGAGAAGAAGGAGAGAAGGGGGTGTTTTTCTTTTCAGTTATTTTTAAATAAGTTGTATCTTTGGGGGCCGAGCAGGGACTGTGTGTTGGAGAAAGGAGCAGCAAAATTAGAATGCTGATCTTTCCAGTGTTCCCTATGGCTCCTCACTCAGTTTTGTCCCCTAACTACACTTGTAGCTGTGGACTTTTTTTCTCCCCTTTAAAAATGCTCATCTTTATTTTCATTTTCCACTATACGTAGCCATCTCTTCTCTCTCTTTTAACCAGGGAAAGAGGATTTCAGGTTTTCCATGTCTTTTCATCCTGAATAGCTCAGAAGTTCTTGGAAAAGTTATCAGGAGTTTTCTTGACCAGGCACCTTGAGCAGAAACGAAGCTGTCTTTTGCCTCATTAGATATTTTCATTGTTTCATCCCCAGTTACTTGGATTTTGGACCTTGCTGCAAACAGAGCTGTGGAAAGAAGCTATTTTTTTGTGATTTCAGCATACTTCATGTCCAGTGGAGATACAGAATCATGCAAGCAGTTATCATTTACATTTAGCCAGCAACTCACCTTCTGGATTTTTTTATGCTTTTCCAGATTTATTAAATGATCAGAATTAATTGCTGTGACAAGTTCAATGCTTGTCATCAGAGTTTGAAGGTGGCCATGTCCTGACACCGTGAGCTGTGCTGAAGCATGCTTGTCCCCAAGCAGCAAGGGGAATGTGGCTGACAAGGGCCACCAAAGCCAGCCCAAGGCAAGGGGTGGGGAGAGGGAAGGGTGAGGCCCTATGGAGGCTTGGAAAAGAAGGGCAGAGCTGTTTATGGTGGCAGGAGAGGCCAGAAGGAGAAGAAAGGTAACCTGATATGTTGGTAAGTAGGGAAGGGAGATAGTCTGGAAAGGTAGACAAGGGAGCAGAAGAAATGAGGATTTGAGAAGGGGGTACAAGGAGGGGTAGACATGTCTGAGGGCGTAGGTGATGTCTCCTGGGAAGAAGTCCCAGTAAAATGGATTACTGAGTGCTGATCCAGCGTGTTACACATGCTCTTAACTTCAAACCTATGAAGTCAATGCACTTAGAGTAAGTGCATTTTAAGTATCTTATTGAATCAGGTGAAGTATGCAACTCCATGTTTAATTTAGCCCTTACACACATTTAACTCTTCAGTGAGATTTCTGTGAGCTTTATCCTCTAAAAGGTTTGCAGGAGCCTGCATGTTTTTGTATAGAGAAAATTCATCCAAAGTAACTTCTCTGGTAGCACAAACATGGCATGCTTGTTTGTAGGGTTGTGCATTTATTTTTGGTTATTTGACTTAGGGTACAATGATCGAGTGATTAAGCTTTCTCCAGAATACATGCTCTGTTTTGCTTTGTGCTGATGCAGGGCCTGGTCCAAAGCCTACTGAAGCTGGAAGAAAGAATCATTACTTTTACAGCTTTTAATCAGACCTCTAAGGTACCCAGAGGCCCAAACAAAAAACGAGAGCTTTTGAATACCTTCAGCCAGACAGCCACGTTATGCAGCTTTATGCAGCTTTAGCACTGGAGCATCATAAAACTTCAAGAACCTGCCGCTTTTTTTTTTTTTTGCAAATCAGAGCTGTTTTTACTGCAGCTATAGGTTTGTAAAAATGCAATTGTTCTTTCCTCTCTTAAAGGGAGAGGTTAAGATTTTCTGAGGTTAAGAAGATCATTATGCTAGTTATTCCTTTTTTTATTTCTGTTTATAAAGATCTGTACCATTTTATTTCCACTGCTACTGTTGTCTCCAGGGTCATTTTCAGGAGCTTATTCAGCCTACAGATGTGTTATTGATATGCATATGACCCAGGCCTCTTCTCACAATATGTTATGCTAGAAGGACAGAATTGCATCCCATTAAGTTTCTTCCCCAAAATTACACAAAGTTTTTAGGTCGATTTCTGTTGGTTATCAGTTTTGTGATGTGAGGTCAATAGCAACCTTGATTAAAGGTGGTTTAGGAAAGAAACAACCCTTTCACTCAAACTCTTTTGAGGTTCTGCAGGCTCACTGACCCTCATATGTTTTCATTTATTTGCATAGGCCTCAAAAGCTGGAGCTAAGTCTATTTCCCTTCACTCGATTCTTTTACAGCAGTCTCAACCCACGCAAAGCAGCTTTCTCAAAGGCCTGGCGTTACTGATGTTTCTTTCCCAGTGAAAATTACTGGAGTTGTTAATAGTGAGCATGACCTCGGTGGGATGAGGGGTGCAGGGAGCAGCAGGAGCTCCAGGTGTGGGACTGCCCAGCTCCATCCCGGACTGCCCAGCTCCATCCCAGCCCGCCCAGCTCAGGCATCAGCAGCTCCCCACTGGCTGGAGCTGCTCCAGTGGCTGCAGTTTGTATTCCCCAAGGTCTCACTTTACCTCTATCAGCCAAGGTCTGGAGGTGACTGCTGTGAGAATTTGGGGCTGTTTCAGCCATTCTTAGCCAGTTATTTTGCTTATTTCCCGTAATTGCAGAATAATTTTGTAAGTGTATCAGACAAATGCAGAGTTTTGGTGTTTCAAGTGCTGCACTGGAAGGGATGGATTCAGGCTTGTTCCTTGACACCAGTCAGATTGTGCAGGTTTTTCTTACAGGCATCTTTGAGGGAAGATTTCTCTTTGTCATATTCAGGAAATGCCTCTCTGAAGTCGATTACTGTCATTTTTTTCTTTGATTCCTGGTTTCTCTGTTTTTCTCTTCTGTTGTAAACATTTCAGTATTTCCTGTCAAAATAGCAATTTACTTTGAGACAGACTGTGTTCTCACAGAGATTTCCATCCTAGAGAGCTGGTGGCTGCTCTGTGCTGACAGTTCAGTATTACCCAGTGACAGAACCAACCATTGCTGTAGAGTCAGAATACCTATATTTGTAAACCAGCTACAACAGGTAGCCCTGATAGACTCTCCCTAATAAGATTTTCTCCTGTTTCTCTGAGCAGCTGAAATAAATTGCTTTAAAAAAAGTGCCATACCCCATTAAATGGGGTTATGTGCAGTTATCCTCTGTCATGTGAAATAATTCGCAGCCTCATGAAATGCAAGCTGGAAAGCTGCCCCCAGGCATTTGATTTTTTTATTTTCTTTCCTTCCTACCCTTGGAAATAGGAATTTAAACAGAATCCATATCCATGTACAAGAGTAGTCTGGTACAGATTCTTTCCTTCTTTAACACTGGTCTTGCAGTTTTTATTAATATCAGGAAAACATGCTAACTTGGAAGAAGTTTAGCCAATTTTTTATAAGCTGGTTTTCATGAGGATACCTTAATGTTTCATGACTTAGTAAAGATTGTGTGTGTGTGTGTGTGTGGTATAAAATATATTTTGAAGAGAAACTTTGATGGCATCCTTTAGCAAATATCAGGAGTGAATTGTTGATTTAATGTTATTGATAAGGGTATTTTTATGGGCACAAAAAATTAGAATAAGTGTCAGTTTATTATGATCTGTTATGTATTACTTTATAGCTGTCTTATCAAATTGTCAATACTGTGTTCAACAGCAGATTAAATGGAGATTTTTTTTTAACCTTAGAAAAGTTAAGGTAGAAAAAAAATGCATGTAAGTGAATCTCTGTGTTCTAGACCTGTGGAACCACAGAAAAAAATTACAGAATGAAGGGTCTACTATTTGGGGGTTTCTTGTTGTGTTTTTGTTTGTTTGTTTGTTTGTTTTTTCTGTCATCTCCAAAAGGACAGGTTTTGGACCTAGTGATTTGACACCTGGTTTTGAAGGAAAAGCAGTCAAGTTTAAATTTCTGCTCCAAAGAGTAAGACATTGCTAGCTTTGCAGACTGCCATACCGTAATATTTTAAGATAGTATTTTTTTTAAAAAAACAGCTGATATGAGAGCTTTTTTTTTTTTTCTTAGTTAAATCCTGTACCACATTTCAACATGCAACATGACTGTATATTATTTGTTACTGATTTCTGGAAAAAGTCTAGGTCAGAATACCTTTTTGAAATACCTAGAGAAAATTACCTTTGAATACACTGGTCTAGAAGAGTTTGTCACTAGTTATGCCAGAAATACTGTCCCCTTTCCTCTCCCTTCATGGAGCCCTGGGGAGGCCAGAGAGGCACCAGAGGCTTTTGGCAGACCCTAGTGCTGCTGGCTTCTAGAGATCTAATTGGCCTGTGAACAATTCATGGATCATAAAATAGAATATAGTGCAGGGAATGTTCTGGTTAGTTCTGTACAGTTCTTGGAAATGTCAACCGTTCAAAACATTGCTAAACACTCTCTGGGTAACCTGAGCATAAACTGCTTGGATGTGCAGTAAAATGTTTCCTGCTTCTTCAGATGCTGCTAAGTGTGAGAAGAGGCAGCAAGCTCTGGTTCATGGAAGTTAGGGTGCATGCAAAAGTGTATTTTGTTAGGCAAATATAGTCCTGTCACAGGATTATCTAGATGGCCATTTTCAAACCTAGTGCTGTGTGTACACAGTGTATGCCTATCTTAAAGAATATACACAGGCACTGTGGTTTCTAAACTGTGCACACTAGAGTGTGTGTATATCTATATATATATATATATATCTGTCTCCCATATTTTTGTAGCTGCTTAGTTTGGATACTAAGATTGCCATGCTGAATGTCTCTTGGCTGGAATAGGTCTAGAGACAGTTAATCCATTAGTTCTAATAAGAGTGTTCAAAGGGTTAAAAATGCAATAAAAATATTCACACAAATTAAGAGGTGTAGAAAGCTAAGAACACTATTTTTGCATCTGGTTGACCCACTGTGAAATATCATCACTGTTTGGAGGTACAGAGCACAATAACTTTAAAGAAAACAGAACCATGAAATGTGATTTCAAATGAGGATAAACCACTGTGGGTACATGTGGCTTAATAGAATGTAATTGTTTTAATCAGTGTTTGACATACACCGTCATTAACTGTGGAGATAATGTCTACCTTGTTTAATAGGATATTAATTCCACAGCTATTCAGCAGTATGTGGAAACTGTATGGTATCCCAAGAGTGGTATGATATTTATTTTTTTTTCCTCTTTTTCCCCAAAGCCTTGTAATAGAGAGCGAATTCTCGGATAGTTACCGGTGTAAGAAGTTTCTTTGACTTTGTGTGTAGGAGTTTAAGCTGGTGTAGCACAGCACTTCAGCAGTGCTCACATTTGCAAAAACAGACTGTCCTTCAGACATCTGAGGCCCATTTCAGAAGCATTTTTCTTTGCCGTTTCACTAACAGAAATCACTGAAGGACACAAATCTATCTCTTTCCCTTGTACACAGAAAAAAGCCTTCCAGGCAGTGGTTTCAGTTCAGCACATTCATTACCTTTTAATTGCTTCTAAATTGCATTGTGACCTGCTGCATCAATAGCTGAATCTAACAGAAAGTAGCACGAGCTGAGCATATGTGGTGTTAGAAGCTTAAGTGGCAGTTGTTTTGCTGCTGGACTGCAGAAAGGACACCACATGAAGGACGATGGCATTTTGGGATCTTTTTCCATAATATACATTAACATTGTTTGGGAGTAGCTGTAACTATCAGCTTGTTTATATGCCAGAAATGTTTCCTTTGGGCAACGAGCAGCATAGAACCTTGTTATATCACTATCAGATGTGGATATATATGTATTAAGTTTTACTTGTCACTGACTAAATGTAAAACTTTCAATGTCAGCTGTGGCATGTGAGAGCTTCCATGAAAAACGTACTTGCATGCAAAGTCACAACTGAATAAAGCATTTTATTTAAAATTCTAAGCCGTGGTATAAGAATCACCTTGGAGGAAAGATAAGCTTGAATACGTTTTAGGCTGGGCCACAGCAGGCCCAGTGCTGTAAAAGGTAAGTTATCACACCAACCACTGTGGAAGCTGAGGTATAAAAATCATTGCTCTCCTGGAAAGCTTATTCAAAGCTATTTTGCAGTCACTTACAGAATGTAACCACACCATCTTACCTACTGATAATTTCAGCCAGCTAGCATGTGTGTTTTAGTCCTTTGTTTTACTCTTCCCCACCACCAAAAACAGTACAATAACTGTGACCTTAAGTGTGATGTTCACTGTATTGCAAGTGCACGTTTCCTTTTCTTTAGCCTTTACATTTAGCAAACCATATGGATAGAATTAGTGCAGCTGTTGTTCCTTTACAATTTTTGGAGGATATTCTTTGTAATTTTTTTTGTGGGAACAGTATTTGGTTAATAGTGAAGAACAGCAGTATTTTTAAATGCTATCCTCCTTTGAAATTGCCCTACTTTAGGGATTGTGTCTATTATAATGACTTAACACCACTGGCTTTTGTCTGCTACAGAGACTGCTGTGGCTTCTTTTTGTAACACATTTTCCACTTCAGAGCCAGGCATCGTTTGGATTGCTTCACAGGCTGCACTTGTCTTTGCAACTGGGGACACTGGTGAGAGATTAAAAACAAGGTGGTTTGTGTGTATTAGTCTCTTGGCTGATACACACAATTACAAACATTTAGATCATTCTTATGCTGTTTTCAAGTTTTGAGGTCACTATTTATTGAACACTTTCATCCAAAAAGGCTTTTCCCAAGCATGCTGGGAACATTAGAAATCCTAGATGTCCTTGAACTCCAATAGCATCACCCAGCTCCTCTCAGGTTACTCCTTGTTATCTCTTCTTTTATGGTATGAGAGAGACCCCTGGAGGCAACGAAGTGCTGGAAGTGGCACATGGAGTAAATTGGCAGTGCTGAAAATTAGGAGAAACAGCAACAAGTTTCTGTGCAGTGATTCATGGTGGACAGAACGACCATAGACTGTGGAGAGGCACGTTGTTAGGATTTTAATGTAGGACACATCAATACCACATCCAGATAGAGGTCAAATCCTCCGGTCATCATCCAGTTTAGCAGGACTACATTTAGGTTGTACTCTTCGTGCACTCAGATGAGTGGAGATACCTGGTAGGGTACTGAGAGGGAAGCATGAAGGGTGTTGCAAAATGTTTTTTTCTTTCATTCTGGACTTCATCTGTCTTCGCTATGGCTGAACCCTAAATGTTTGCAAAGCCTTTAGGAAATGTTGCGAACTGAAATGAAATGTTTGGCTGGAAATAATATAGAAGACTATTATTGCTTTTTATTTTTTCCTAGTTAGAGGAATTAATGACATTATTAAGCTAATTAGATTCCCATTACATATAAAATGCTGAGAGAAAATCTGTAGCCATAGTAATGTAAGTAATCAGACCACATGGTTACACTCTTCCATTCTGACCTTAAAAGCTAACAACTATCAAGTATATGAAGCATTGCTTCAAAGCTACTTTCAAATTTGTCATAAGGATGAGTAAATAGTTTGTTCACAAGCACTAGCCTGGTTAAAGCAAAGTATATTAGAAATATTAACTGTATATTTGTCAACTCCTTTTCTTTCAAAAGCATTTTTCTATTGCTGCCTTTAAAAAACGAGAGAACCAAAAAAAAAGGCAGCCACGTTTCTGCTCTGTGGCCTAGAAAGCTCTCTTGGAACAAAAGATCTCTTACAGTAATGCATTTCAATAGAGTTCAATGGAGTATTGCATTGAAAGGTCTATCCCTACTTTTCTCCTCATGTGGTAGCTTTCAAATGTTGACAGATGTGATCTACTGCCATGCTCCAGAACTGTCTGCTTGAAATCAAAGATAAGTGTTTGCACTCCTTGAGGTGAGCAAAAGTTGACTGACCCTACTAAATAGGAAGCTAAATTCAGAAGCTTTTTTTTTTTAAATGAATACTAATGTCTTAATTTCTAAAGTTGGATGAGTCACTCCAGGCTCAGGCTTTCACAGGGATTAGTCACTGCACTGTGGGTCTCCACTGCTCTCAAATGCCATATGAGGTTTGGAGCAAGGATGCAGTTTGAGCTCGCTGTTGTGCTCTGGCTCTGCCTGCAGGAAACTGGCTGGGTGCAAATGAGCTTGGACTTGAAGCCACATCTCTTTGCTTGGCATGAGCAGAAGGAATATCTGTCTCTATCTGTTCATTTATGTACATTCTTGGACCTATTGCTATTTCCAGTGATCCATGGGCTACAAAGCAGAGTTAAGGCACAACAGTTCTGCCTAAACACTGGATACCTATGGAGTGTAATAAGCACAACATAGTTTGTAATTCACAACCATGATATCAGCACTTCAGGAAAAACGTTTTCAGACCTTCTGTTGTCTAAGCATTTTTCATATGCAAAAGAGACCATTTCCCTTAAGTTTTCAAATGTTATTTCTCCTACAGACCTAAGGTGCTCTGGCTCTTTTATGACAGACACTGTGTGAACAGCCCAAGTGGCTCAGTACACATTGGGTGGAGGGTGGCATTGCAGGTCACCTGGCAAATGCTCTGTGCCACTCTTGCAGGGCTAAAAAGTGTAAGCTTGCCCAGCAGACAGTGCCACTGAAGGGATGCTGATGTGCATCTGACTTGTAGCTAAGCCAAGTCTCTTTTGTCCCTCTTCTTGGCAAAGGGGCAGGAAAGAGAAGCATTCTTGCAGCAAGAGGATGTGAAGTGGTGTCAGGTCCCCTCAGGCAAGGAATGATCTTGAAGCTCCTTGCTAACAGCTTTGTGTTGCACCAGGACCAATGTAATAGAGCTGCCTTGCTGACACTTTAAGTTTATTCAGACTGAGGCTCAGAGGTGCTTTCATTAATGTGAGTTAGGCTTTGGGTTTTTTTGCCTCCTGACAATTAGAGAGGTGACATTTGCTTTTCCAAGGTCACACAAGAAGATAAAGGGATCCTGAGAAGAGAACCCAGGTGTCCTGGCTCTCATTCCTATACATTAGTGTCAAAACTTCTTGTCCTCCTTTGCTCCTACACATTTATCTCTTTTGCTTCCACGCTGCTTGTGGGGTTTTTTGCTGCACTGCACAGACTGCCAAGCTTTGAAAACACAGTGTTGTATGTAATGAATGGTATCAATTTTCTTGCAAGTACTGTGTATTTGTAGTATAACCCTATTAACACTGACAAGCTAGCTTTTATGATTGCTGAATAAATCCTGAAGGCTAGGTCCTAAGTAAAGTTAATATCTGCCACATAGATATTACCCAAGGGAATATACCACTCTTTGAAGTAGTTTTAGTCTTTGCAGGACTGTGAAAGTTTAATACAACCCATAATCTGTTATCAGAAAATATTCATGGGAAAGCTCAGGATGTGAAAACACACTGAAACCTCCTGTAATTTTCTTCCTAAGATACTGAATTGTTGGTGTCTTTTTAAAATCTGAAATGGAAATGAGACACTATGTAGTCAAGTACTGCATAATGAAATAAGTGTGCACCGATAAAGTAACTTCACTGTGGAATCCTTCAATCCTGAAATTTATGTGAAATAATTCTGTTTATAATTTAGTTGGAGTGATATTTAATGAAAATATCATACGGTTTGAGAACTAAGTTCTGTACTGTGCTTAGCAGGAAAAGTGTAAGAAATTACCCTACATTTGAAGTAAACAGAAATACCATTGCCAAAACAGAGCATAAAGAAAATTCTGAATTATGACCACCAGTGAATCAACTTTGCTTCATAAAGTTCATGTGTTACAGTAGATAATAAATATTGTTGAGTGTTCTGAGCCTACATAAAATTGCTCCATAAAACCACCTTGGATGATTTTCTGTCTAGCAGTGGCAAAGTGAAGTTGAATACATGTGGGTAGCAGAAGTGAACTCCTGTAATTCTGGGGACAGCAGGGGTCAAGATATGGATCCCTCTCTTCTACTTAGAGTAGCCTCTAGGCTGCTCCTTTTTATGTTCAGCTGCCGGTGTTCTCCAGAGCCCACTTGGAAAGGGAGGTTTTCTAGGGCACAGCAAAGCATCATTGCACCTGAGAAGGAGATGGGAGCAGCATATGCAGCAGTATTATGTTACCTGGGGACATTCTTGGGGATTATTAGGCTCTGATGGAACTGAAGGATGAGGTTCATCATTCTGTGTCAACTTTTGAGTGCTAAAATACCCAGCTTCACAACCACACATTAGAAAACAAGGGAAGCCAAGAAGCTCAAGTGACTTGTGACTGTGGAGAAGATTTTAAACTTTTGTAATACCTGAAGAAGGATATAAAAATCAAGCAATATATGTTTACCATTTTGGGAGTGAAGCAGAGGGTTTTCAATACGAAATGTCCCTTTGTCTGTAGCTATTGGTAAGGTATTGAAAGAACTGTATTAGATTTCTCAAGTACTGTGTATCATCTATCAAGTTTCTCTGTCTCTTTGGAGTTGTCTTCCAGCTTCAAAGATGTTTATTTACTCTTTTTTTTCGACTTCTGCACTGGTCCTAACTAACCCCACTAGTCTTTGGAAGCATTACTTGTGCTTCCTTTATCCCAGGAACATGGTAAGAAAGCCATTGCAAGTAGGGGGCCACCAGCTGGATGGCACTGGCTGGATGTTTGCAGCTGGACAGAGCTGGGTAGGTCCAGCAGCTTGAGTCCAAGCCCAGGCAGCTTTGCCTGCCCTCCTATACAGCACAAATCCTAGTGCATCCTAACATGCATTTGCTAATCGGTTTTATAGCTTATTCACTCTCTGCCTACACCAATCATTTTTCTTGCTGTGCTCCAGGCTGTGTTCCCTGATTCCACATGTCTTGCTGTGTGACCTTGGAAAGGGCATGAACATTGTGAATTTTGAAATTAGATTTGAAATTAACTTTCTTTGTGGGCTTTTCCCTCCCCTCCCCCGTGCTATAGTCTTGTGAGAGAATCACCTTTAGGCTTTTGCTGAAATAGTTTGGCTTCTAAAGTATTGAGTAATAAATTGTACATTCTAATGTTATTTCTTCGTGTCTGCCACAAAATTCTTTGTAAATAGAAGAACAATTTTCTTGTGACCTGTTTAAAGTTAAAAGGATGAAAACTAGTTTGACTGGCATATCACCAGCAGTCTGATTTTTCTTATCCACTAAAAATACCCATGTTCTACTTAAATACATATTTTCAAGAAAGTTAGGGGTGGTTGGAGACCACATGGGTTGAGTGAAAATGTAGGTAAGGGTGAGTCCTGGCCACTGGTATCTGATCTCTCTTCTCTTCTGTTGATTTTTAGATGATTACTCAGTCCAGGATATTTCTAGATTTGTGTGGGCAGTTGACACCCAACACGTTACCAGCTAAGTGAGATTATCTATTGTTTGGGGATGTGCCTGTTCGCTGTGCTTATGCTTAAGTAGCTACAGGTAGCTGAGGCGAAACCCATCCCAGGGAACAAATTTTGTGTCCGAGGAGGAACTTTAGATGACTTTGAGAGCAATACTGAAGGAATAAGGATATGTTAAGAGGTTACTATTTTAAAAAAGTTGGGTTTTCCTCTCAGTATAAAACTCGTAAGAAAAGTAGCTAAGCAAAATCCTGTCTGGGACATTAGGGAAAACAAATGCTTGAAACAGTGACATAATTAGTGAAAATCAATCTCCAAGTGCAGTTTTAAGAGATTGGAGATTTCATTGTTCAGATACTCACAGTGAGGCTGGACAAACTGTTCTCTGCCTTCAGTGGATTTGCAAGACTTGCAGTGTCACCTGGACCGAGATGTATCTTCCAATCCTCCTCAGCCAATCAGAATATTCTTCTTTTGCCTAAATAAATGTCTTAAAAAAATCAGTCAAAGATCAGTCCTGTGTGTCCAGAAAAATGAAGCATAGAAAAGATAACAGTTGGTCCTCACTGTTTTATTAATATTATAACTATGAAATTTTTCACTGACAAGATACTACTCAATATTTTGGGCAGTTAAACATTTTAATTTTAGAACTGGTAGGGAATTTTATTGTTATAAAGCTTTGTCTATCTGCATATTTGCTGAGAGTTAGGATCCAAGTAGAAAAAGGTCACCAAAACTTTGGTAATTCAAGGCTCTCATCTCATGCTTATAACCCCCTAACATCTCAGAAAAGAAACTCATTATTGATTGTGCCTAAGGCTTAGGATAAAGTATGTCTCTGTATAGTTAATTGTACCCCACGGTACTGCATCATTTCTGCTGTGGCAAGCTCAATTTAGTTTTGTGAAAGTATTACCCAGTCAGATTTGCAGATGGGGCTGATAGACATCCATTAATTAGGTGACCACAGGAAATGTGGAACTGTCCAGTTGGGAAATGGGACTCTGTAATGAATTATGTCTGGATGTGCTGGTATTAATGGCATCTCAACATTTGTTGATAGGTACCAAGGAAAGTAAATCAAAGAACTGTTTAAATAGGTTCAGCTGAACTTGTGTTTTGCAATGCAGATAGGTTGCAAGTGCTTAGATCTGGATCAGATCCTAATCTGCTTTAAGTCATTGCAACGTTAAGGTCACAGGAAGTCTGAGGCTGAATCTGGGTTATTTCTGTCCAGGCATGTACCAGAGGTAGAATGAAGACTAAAAACAGGGTTTGAAAAAGGCTTATCAGTCTGTATCTTCCTTACTGCAACAACAAACTCGTTAGCTCAGTAGTACCCAGCCTGCTGGATGAGCTGGGCCCCTGTGCTCTTGGAAAGAGGCAGAAAGTACCGAGTTTTGTAGGAGTATCTAAGCTTCCAGTGTGATTCAGGTACTTATTTACCATGGGAATTGTTACCTTTAAGAACCAATTTAGCAACAAATTCATATTTCATCTGCTCTCCCTGCAAAGTGGCTTGAAATGAAATGTGGTGAATTGAGCACCAAAGCTGTGTTAAAATAGTCCTGTGACTTCTGAAGTATATGGCCCCCAAGGAGTTGCCAAATATCTCCTTATTTTTTAAAGTCCCCTAAAACCTTAATGTCCCACTGGATTGCAGTGTATTGCATGGCACTCTTACAAAGTGCTATTAATGTGACTTTGCTTTTCTAGATGTATCACTTTTCTTCAAATACTTCTTGTTTGTGAGTTCTGGTTTTCAGCAGAATTTACAGCCTAACAGTATAGAAAATGTAGCATCAGTTTCTCTAAGTGTATTTTTCTTGATGTATGTTTTGCTGTGGCACTGTAGAAAACAGTTCAGACCTAAAGGGCTCATGCCCCTCTGACAGTGTTTTTACAATGCTATTGGCCTCCTTTGATTAAAGCTTTTTTTAAAACTGAATGTGGAAAAACAAGAACTACTTTGAACAAAGGACTTCATTGGGTGTTTTTTAAGCATAATTAAAATTATCAAAATAGAATAAATGTCTGTAGTAAGCATCTAAATTGTTCCTTGAAATAAGCAATATGTTTTACCTCTGTCTTTATAGAACAGAAAACTGATAAACTGGAGGTGTTTAACATTTTAGAACACTTCTTTAGAATTTTTCTTGTCAGTTTTCAAGTGTTCTGTGGTAATGCTGTCTCTTGGTTTGCTCAAAATAAGTTATATAACAATAGACATTGCCAAGAATATGGTTGCAATCATAGCAAATGATTTTTGGTATTACACCAAGTCTTCTTAAGGAAATTAAATTATTTTTTGCACTCTCAGACTAATTAGTGCCATATCAAGTTTTTTAAAAAAAGAGTAAACTAGGTAGAATTTGCAGAACTGTATTTTTGCTCAGTGGATGGTTTTCATAGAAAGCCTGCACTACTGCAGAAAATTCTTTTGTGTGTGTGGCAGCATGTGAAGAAAAATAAGACGGTGTGAAAACAAATTCTCAGAATTATAGATTAAGAAAAAAAAAAAGTCTACTTTGCAAGTATCAGTGAAAAGCTCACAGTTTTTCATCAAGCACACAGGTGGAAAAACACTCCTTGACCAGAGCCAGATATTGTATTTGTCCAGGGCAACACCTACAGCTCATATATCATTTCACTGAACTGGGTGATTTGTGGCCCATATATTATTTTCAGGATGATTAAGTAATAAGACAAGAACATGAAATAAGGAAGGAAATAAATTGGCAGTGTTTCTATAGCTACAATTCTTATGGCTTAATTGTTTAATGGAAATGTGATGAGGTTCATCCATTCCTAATTGGAGGAAAGTATGAGCTGATAAGATAATGTAGCACTTCAGCCAGCTGACTGATTGCTATGTTCAGTCCATGTGTACAAAATTTTAGATTAGCCTGTTGATTATCTAGCTGAAGTGCCTACCATGTGGAACACTGAATTTTCCCAGGAAAAAGTAAAAGAAACTTCAAAAGGTCTAATAAAACTTACACAGTTATGTACTCATTGACACAGTGCATTCCTTTTTTAGGTGCATTTGGTTTAATGAGTCTGCTGCTGCACATTTAATCTTTACCATCTTTAACTTTTGAACCTGTTATTAATTCTTCACTACTTCTGCATTTAAACAAATGTACCCACACTTGCAGACTACCTAGATGTTAGAGATGAGTTTTTCAATGAAGTGAGAAGTGAGTTCTTGCAGATCAAAGAAAAAAATATTTATAACCTGTTTGTAACAACTTTGAATTTGGATTTTACTGAAGAAATGTATTACTTATTATTCTTAGTTGGAAAACACTTTGTAAGAAGACAGTGAAATAAAATGTGAGCATTGCCTAAGTAGTCCCTAAATTAAGTATAAAATATATGGGTTGCAGAATATAATGAGGGCAAGTACATGTTCACCTTATCTAGCCATCATGTAGTGACCACCAGTGTCTAAAGCTGCTGCTGTCTCATGAGTTCAGTGACACATGCTTGAAATCAGTTCAATGTTTGTCAGCACATCGGGGTGCTCCCAAAAGCTATTCCACAACCAGCACCTGTTATTCTTTCATAGGCCAAAAGTGTTCTGCTTCCTGTAGTACCTTGAGAGCCAATATCAGCTTTCATTCTTCCTGTCATGATGCTTTTATCTGTGCAGGAACTGTTTTATCTGTGCATATCCCTCCTATTCACCATCAATGCAACAATTGCAAGAGATGCTGTAGGAAAATACAGAAATTAAAACAATGGAAGACTTTGGTAACTACAAGTTTGTAAATGGAATCTTTAATTTCAGTCACTTTTTTATTTTAATGTAGCAAAGTGAATTGGAGCAGAACAGACTCATCATTATTTAAAAGCAGCTTGCAACACAAACTGATTTTTCTTCATGCACTTAAAACCACTTCCACAAGATCTCTGTTTTGGGGAAAGGCGTTATCAAAATATATTTAAAATTAAACTTACTGGAGCATAGGCATCTTTGAAATGGGAATACTAATGGATTTCCAGAGCATCCATTTAAATCACAATTAAATTAAATACCTATTGATCACAGTCTCCCGCAGAAATTCCTGTTGATTTTTGGAGGTTGCTTAGGCTGCACTCCCATATCTACCTGGGCCGTTCTCCACCATTACTTTCTAGGGCATAAAATCCAACGGGAAATGCATCTGCTTAGGGAAAAGGTGACAATTGTAAAGAAGAACATGGTTATTGTTCAGGACCTCTACAACTGTAGTAGTAATCTGTGATACTCAGCTAGAAGTGTAAAATAGTAGTTTAAAAGTCAGTAGCAAGGAATCTGACTAAGAAGTTCATTTTGAATTTTTTTTTTAGAAGAAGTATCAAATAAATACTGTAAATAATGCATTTTGTTAATGAACGTGCTTGGGGCACCTTCAGGAAACACCTCTATGTGAGAGGTGTCTGGCTGTAATAATGCCTAAGGGGACAGAAGGAGAAATTTTGAAATTTCTGTGAGAAAACATTAATCCTCAGAGGGGAGTGGGAGGAACAACATTGTCCCAGCACACTCATTGGTGGTGGCACGCTTTGTGCTAGCCCTTTTTTTGGTTAAACTTTATGAAATATTTGACTTGGCAATAAAAATATGATCATATTAACAAAGCCAACCTTTAGCTGTGTCAGAGAGCATTTACAGTTGCAGATCTTTTAACTGAAGCTGTTAAGTAAAATATGTCAAATTAAGGAATAAAGGTGCTTGTTTTTGAAAAAGCAGGTCAAATGAGAGGTAACCCATTATATTTAAAATATGTTATGGGGTTTTTTGACAAAATGTCATAAAATAAACATGTGTTGTGCTCAATGAAACTTCTGAATTCTGGAAATTTAATCACACATTCATTCTTACAGTCAGACAGTCCCTCCTACAGATCTGTGAAACAGAAAAAACCTTAAACCCATGCACCAGCATGTTTGTCTTTGTCTCCAGCAGTATCAAATAATATATTTTGTGGTGACTTCTTTTCACATGTTTCCTTCATTCCTTTAGTCTTTCTATATTGGACACTGTAATGTCACTCAGTGCAGCTTAAGGCAAATATTTGCAAGCTTCAGAATGAATTCTGCTTCATAACTGAGGGCTTAACTCCCAGCTTGTTCTGTGTCAAGTTTTGTTGCACTGGTGCTGTGCCAAAACAGTGGGCAGACACAGGTTTTGCCAAGTGATGGTTTAAGCACTTGCTGAAACCATGAAAAAAATGTGGCCTACACCAAAAATCTGGAGATACGACGTGTTTGGTCTCCTTGTATCATTAACTCAGGGCCCTTGCTCCTGTAGTTTAAGTGTAATTCTTTCTGCCTGTTAGATTCCATGGGGTATCCACAAACATTACTGCACGTGGAACCTGAATGACTTTGGCTGTTGACAGAATTTAGGCTACATGCCATGTACGGAAAGAAACATTAATTGTATAGATATGATTTAATAACATTCAGTGAGGTTTAGATTAAACCCAAGAGGCTTTTTCTGTACTAGACATAATGTAACTACAGCAGGAATAATTTCAGCAAACCATTTGAAAGCAATTATTTTTATAACTCTGCTTTGTCCCATAGAAAAAAAGAAATCAATTGTGCAGTTCCCATCTGAGTTACTTTTTAGCATTTAGTCAACAGCTAGATGTATATGTATGAACAGAAGATATATGGGGTTTTTCCATAGCTCTAAAATAGTGTACTTAATTTCTTTCTACAAAATTAAAATTCTAATAGGAAATTTTGCCCTAGAAAGTAGATGCACATCCAGCACAGTAGGTGATGGCACAAAGTTTAGGATATTTGCCCCCAGATTTATGGGTTGATATTTTCAAGTTGGGTCATAATATGCCTTGTGAAATCTTTCAGCTGCCCAAAAGGTCTGTTTCTTACCTTGCCACCAGTACATATAAATTCATTAACCTGGAAGATGACAAATTTTCAATATATTATGCTCTTTGAACCTGCTGACCTGCAGTCATAATACACAAAAAGCAGGTGCTCTTTCCCGTTTATGTACTGTCAAAAGCCAGAGGGGAAAATGGTGTATTTTATAGAAAAGCAATAATTCTAGCTGGGCAGATTGTCAGTAGCTTGACTGCTTTGTGGGAACACTACGCAATGGTTCCCTACACAATTTGGTGTTTGAGGTATGTGTTCTAAAATATTTCTTTGCAAACCCTCAGATGTCTAACAGAATTGCTAATTTAGTTGTGCTCACTTACACAAGTTTGGGATAGTTCACTGAGATTCCACTCCTGCTGTCAGACAAAGATCCATAGCTCTTTTATCAGAGTGCTCATCTTAGAATGGCAGTGTCACAGAGCAGAACAAAATTAAGGAAGGTAGAAACCTATTTGACCCACTGACACACAGCCACATTCACAGAGAATATTACAAGAGACATAATAATTATGTTATTACCAGTGGGAGTAGAGCTTTTGTGGCAGATAGGATCCTATTGTAATCCTTCCTTAATTTTTTATACCTATCCAAATAATTTTCAGCAAGAGTTCTGATAAGTTAAAGTAGGAAGCAATTAAACATCATCTCCTTTCCCTTTCAGCTTAGACTGCGTTATTTTATTTCTCTAGTGGTATTTTGCTATAGAGAAATATGATTGACTCACTACCTCACTAGTGTTTTGTGTTGGAATTAACCAAACTGTTTCTCATATTCTGTATTCTCTTGGTAACAGGATGGTAGAAGATTGGAGGGAGGAGGAAAGAGGGTTTAAACTGAAACAAAACACAAAAAAAAACCCCTTCAAACCTCCAGTTCTAACAGCAGTAATCTCTGTAGATTTCTTTATATATGTGTATATACTCTTTGTAAATAATACAGAAGGTTCCTGATTCTGTCACTAAGATTAGCAGCTTTGTCTAAGAGTAAATTACAGTGAACTTACATTGCTCCTATTAATAGGTCTGGTTGCAATTCTGTACTATGGTCTCCTGAGCTGCGACCTTGCTGCTTCACAATACATTTCCCTGCTGAAGAAGTAGAATAACCTGACTGGTCTCATTTGAGCTGGACTCACTGGAATACCATGTTCTTAACCATCATAAGGGCACTTGGCATTTCAGTTGGTGATCAACAAATTCCAGAGTGGAAGACCTGCTGCAGGTGCTTTGTTTCTGTTTAAGTGCTGAATTACAGAATGCTGCAAGAAAACTCCAGTAGAGGCGTCTCTGAGTAGTATGTAATTTGGCTTTAAATATCAAATTCATCAAGCTTTCAAACCCCTAAATAAGATTCCTTTCAAAATGAGGACCTTACTAAATTTGCAGAAGTAAATTTAGGAGCTAAGCTGTAATTGCATCTGAGCAGCCCACAGCCAGAAAAAGATTTTTAAGAAGTGCTTTGTATGAGAAGCCCATTAAAGGGGAGCCTAAGCAGTTTATGTGATTGTGACTAATGCAGAATAAACAAGCGAAGGTGGTATTGAAAGTGCTACTGTGCCTGAATGCGAGGAGGAAAAGAACCTTACACTGATTCATGTGCAACTATGCATGCTTTGTTATTCACAGCTGGCTGAAGAATATAAGGAATTTGAAATAGACGTGATGCAATTTTCATGCTGCTAACACATGATACCTTTTTAGACAGCAGGTAGGGGAATGTTGGGATGTATTTTCAGTTTCTGAATGGCACAGCTTTTGCAGGTTGTCAGCAGCTGGTTTCTTTTTTCTGTTAGCACCTGTGCTCAGATGAAGGGTCAGTACTTTGGGACGCTGAGCCGGGGTTAGCCCGGAGGTCTGGCTGTGTCTCACTGAGAGGCACTTGGGTGCCCAGCAGCTGTACAGGACGTGCTCCTCTCCCTGAGGAGTTAGCCCCAAGCGATGATGACAGGCATGGTGGCAGAGGCAAAGAAGCAGGAAGGGGTCCTTTGTATAGATTCCACAAGCTCAGTTTATTCTGGGAGCAGGCTGTGCAGGTTTTGGCCAAAATCTAGCAATATATCCACTGAGAGAAAAACAGGTTACAACCACCCTTCCCCCGCCACAAGGTTTGGGGGAAAAAAAGGAACTTTTCCTCAAAGGAAAGTGAAAGAGAGAAAAAATATTTATTTTAGACAACACACAGGAACAAGATAATAATGCTAAACAATAAAATCTCTCATGGTGGAGAGAAACCTGTGAAGATTTCAGAGGCCTGCTGTAGATGTGGTCTCTCTCCTCCTCGGAGCTGGGTTGGCGAGGCAGTAGGCCCACCTCCAGGCCTGAAGGAAAATTCTCCCAATGTGTTCTGATGTTGTTGAAACACTCCAGAAGAGAAGAAAAAAGGGGGGGGAAAAAAAAAAAAAAAAAAAGTCCCAGGAGCCACGCTGGAGGAAAAAAAGGAAAAAAACCCCAAAGAGCTGGCTGAAGAAGCAAAATGAAGGGCGCTTCCTCTGTGCTCCTGCAGCCATGGGACACAGAGGAGTCTCTGTGTCCTTGGGAACTGCTTTGAAAAGTTTGTTTGGGTTTTTTTTTCCCCTCCCCTCTCAAGCTCAGTTTAAAGGCACAGAAAAATGCACAAAATTAATTTTTTGGCATAGAGCTGCGATAGGGGATACACATCATAGACTCTCACCCCAGCACACACATGAAGAATCCAGGGACAAAGAACCAGGTTATGAGAGGGTCCAGTGGTTTTATACTCAGGGAAAATAGGACGGAGTTGAGGGGAACAGTCAATGAGGAAAAGTGAAGGGAGTGGGAGCAATAACAGAGCAGCAACTAGGAGTAACATGGAGGAAGGGTTTACAACAGGAGGCCAATGGGATGTCCAGTAGGGGAGAACGTTCTAGAAATTATGCATAAGCAAACAGGGGGTTCACATATTCATAATCTAATACATAAAATGGGAAGGGAGACCACGAACCAACCAACATCAAATTAGGAGTGCAAAGGCTTGTGGGCACTCGCCGTAACCAAGGACATGCTAAACATCAGTACCTCACCACCAGGACATGGGGTGCTGTGTGTCAGTGGTCATGGCTACAACCACATGCACTGCAACACTTTATAGCCAGGACAGTGTACATCTTGGCTGGAAGCGACTATACAGCTGGAAATAGATCATGGTCTAAAGAAATGGAAGCAAAAAAGTGTTTGAGTGTGTGATTCTTGAGTGAGGTAGTGCTGAGTAAGGCTGAACTCTTGGGGAGGAGGTTGCTGTATGAGTACAGTTGGAAAGAGTGGATAAGAACACGAGATTTGTGTATGTGTCATGGGGTGCAGGGCTGCAGCTGCTGCCAGCAATAAATAATGCATGATAAATACTGAGCATCACCTTCCCCTTCCCTAGCATCAGCCATGGCTGGGTGTTGTCAGTACTCAGGCAATGCAGGTTTGGGAATCCCTGAAACAATCAGTATCTAACCATGGCTCTGTGTGTTTTCCATTTGAAAAAAACCAAACAAAAGCAACTGGCACTATCACATTTCCCCCCCTGCCCCTCCATGGTTCATGCTCTTTAAATGTCTTTTCTTATGTTGAAGCTTTCTCCTTGAATTCCTGTTTTTTCCTGATGTTTTCAGTTCAAACACACCCATGTGCCCACTCCTGTATGTGGATTTAGCAGCTTGGGAAGTGATGCTTTTCTCTCTCCCAGTTAGCTCTTGCTCTGGTATTGCCATGTAGGCTCTATCTCTAATGGTAGCATCTATTATTTTCTTTATCTCACTCCATAAAGAAGCTTAATTGTTTTGTTTCAGGCTTTTTATTTAGCCTGACTGATGAGCATACTAAGTACACTGCAGCCTCAAGGCCTGTGATTGCCCATAGATCAAAGACACTTATGACACCGCTAACGCTTTCCAGAAGAGCTTGTTTAATTGGCTGCACTCTGATGCTGCTTAGCAGGGAGTTGTGGAGCACACCAGCACCGTGGGGGTCTTGGCAGACCTCCCTGTGTCCCCCAAGCCCCAGTGTTTGGGAGGGGTTCCACTGCATCACCCAGCCCGGCTTTCAGTGGCTGGTGAAGCCCAAAACAATCCCCATCTTTGGGTGCTCATGTTTTGTGCTGCTCCTACAGATAAACAGGGATGACTTTTGCATCTCATCACAAAACCTGTCAAAATCACAATAGAAACAAATTTCTGCTCGTTATAACTGGAAATAAACTATATTACAGATAAATTGTATTGCTTTTTCCAAGGAGTATTGTCCATAAGGTATTCTTTATGCATCAGTGATTGCTATGATTCTTTCCATAATACTTCAGATGGAGGAATGTGGATCTAGGTAACTTTTAATTTGAACAAAAAATAGCAGGGACATTTCCTACTAGGAAAAGATAAAATGCATTACCTTGCTACTCAAGATTTTCTGTTGGGGCTAAAACAAATCAGAGAGCTCTGCCAAAATTAAAACATGTCTGTGTAGCTCTAACTCAGTGATGCTATCTAGAAATTCTTTGGGGTTTTAAAAAATCCTAACCAAACAACAAATAAACAAAGACCCCAACCAAACATGGGAAAAAAACCCCAAACCTGCCATTGGAAAGCACTCTGAGCAGCATTGTTGGAAAGAGGCTGAAAAGAGTGAGGCATAATCTTAGCCTGTGAACTCGTACCTCAGTTTAGAGGTTTTAGGAAGGCTATTTGTGAAAACTGGTCATTTTTTTCCTAGAAAGAAATTGATTTTTAATCTGGCCAGAACTGTTTGGATGTGGTAGTGATTTAAAATGGATAATAATGCCAGGAATAAGGGAAAAAAAGCTTGCAAATAGCTCAAATAAGTCAAATGTATCAAAAACCCCATTCACATATTTTCCTGCCAGGTACATGAGAAGCATTAATGTGGCAAATTCTTTTCTCTTTTTTTTTTTCTACTGGGTATATTAAAAGGCCTTCAGTTGGAAAAATAGAACCTGTAAGGAATTAAACAGAACAGAATGTGAGATATACAAAACATACAGGATATAATCAGCAAAATCATAAAACACCAACGTAATATTCTAATTATCTGAGTAGAAGCGAACAATACCTAGAATTTTAGCTGGGAAATGGATTACTTAAGAAAATTCATGTTAGTGTAAACATTTTTGTCTTGACTTGTGCATCAGAAGAATCATCCAATGCAATGCAGTATCTTCTTTCTGACTAGATGCCTTTTTTGATTTTTTCCACTGGTAAAAATGTATGTGGCCACAATTGGTTTGTTGAATGAGAAACCTACTGTCGTTTGAGGACTGTAAGTGCAGTCTTGTGTTTCAATCGAAGGTTAGTGCAAATATTCTAAATGGAATTTCAATAAAGGAAAAGGGGATAATGAGAAACTGACTCCTTCCTGTCAAGAAAAGGCATATTTTATGGTCCTGATAGAACCTGCAAACTCCTCAGTAGCACATGCATTTTGGAAATCTGGAGGTAACCAATCTAAATTTTGCATATACAAAGTTTATTCACCAGTACATTTTCTTGTAGATGGATATGCAGTATGTACACATGCTTACCTCTGTGTAAGGATGTAGCTCAGGGATGGAAATTCCAGCAGAGATATCAGAAATGATACTACAAAAGTTCATTTTTAAAAGGACAGTATAAATGGCTTAGCTTATTCAAAACAAATCATTAAATCTTTTCTGGATTGCATGGCATGGTTATTTTTATTCTCTTCCTTCCTTTCTGCCATCTGTCTATAAACCTATTGATTCTCTCAGTATTCTCTGGTTTTGCTGCTGATGCAGTGTATCAGTTTGCTTTTTATTACAGGGACTTTTTCCCCCTGATCTTTGGAGGACATTTATGTAAACTGAAACAAAGATTAGTTATAATGGTGATGTAAGCAAGGGGATAAAACTGCATTGATCCAACATTGACTATAATCAAGAGGAATAAATCACACCTTAGCAAAAAGGGATGGGGTCAATAGTTTTGAACCATTGGTTTATTTTATATACTTTTGATACATTAAAATCTGGTTAATTTTTTTCCCTACATTATTATAATGCTTACCAGAAATGAGCTTGACAGACTTAAAAGAATGTTGTCAAAGGTCCATTGATTATTTTTAGAGAGATAGCTGAAATATTCTGTTCTACAGATTCAGGTAGTTAACAATCTTCTGGATAGGCTGTGCAGCTCCTATCAGACTGATTAAAAACGTATCTTGGATCAGGCTCTTCATGTCTTAAACAGTCTTACAGTTCTATAGACATGGAATGAAAGGAGCTAGTTTTTGTGAGGCTTGTTTCCAGATTCCTTTTAAAGTTACTTAGCAATCTGTGTTCATTGAAGAATATGGCAAATAGGAGCTGATCCTAAAAGTCAAGGTTCAAATTAGAATGGAGGTAATAAATCACGTCTCTGAACGGAAAAGCTGTGTTCAATATATTTATCCTTATAAAGACTGCATAGAAATTAAACTGTGTACTCTAGAAAATTAGTCTGTAAATATTTCTGTTGCTTCTTGAAACTGCCTTTGCTTAGGTGGAAGATGGTTTGTATTTTTTCCATATGCAAGTTTTATTTAAAGGCAGTGTTCTTGTGTGATTTATCCTGTCATCTGAGGGATAAAAGTACAGAAAATAACTTTTTAAGAAGTGCCAACAAATTACTTTTATAAGTGCAGAATTCCTCTCCTATATTCAAATCAACCTTATCTTAGCAGTTAATAAATTGATTTCTTCTTAAAGACCGAAGTCACTGATTTTCTCTCTTTCTAGTACCTCCATGGAACTCAGGCAGAACGGCTTATTTCCAGCAAAGGATATGTTCTGATCTTAAGGTCTGCTGGACCATACTTTGTGCCAAACTTTCTTCTAAGGCCTGGTGTTGTGGAGGTCAATGTTCCAGTGGTGGAGCCAATCCTGTGTCACAGTGATGCCTCGAGAGGCCACCTAGAAACAGAGACTAGACAAGAATAAGGGAATAAAAGTAGGTATTTATTTGAAAGGCCTTCAAAGGTACCCCCTGGGGACCCAGAGACTATTGCCAGGATGGACCCCAAGATGGATGACAGGTCACGAGTTCTTCACACTTTTATAAGTTTGGTTCATTTGCATATCAACATAAATTCTCCAATTAAAGCTTCAGTTAATGATGTACTTCCCCTCAGCTTATTCCCCCCTTAGAGGCTCTTTGGTTTATACTTTTTGGGCCTAGGACGGTCTGGGTGTCCCTGAAGAGCAGGCCCGGAGAGGCTTTGTTATGTCTACCTAGCAGAGAGAGCAGAAATTACAAGCTACAAGAAACTTACACACTAGGCAATACAGGATTTGAAAAATACGGAAATTAAAACCTAAGGCATAAACAGTGAAGCAAAAAAGTGTAAATGGGTTAAAAAAAAAATTGACAAATTGGTATGGGATGAGTAGTACAACTCAATAGTGCCCAAATTTCTTGTTGGAAGTCAGAAAGTTATTTTGGACTATGATCATCGTGTACATCTTATAATAATTGTCTTAGTGTATGCTACTAGATCCCTTCTGCCACGGTTCTGAAATAGAACCATCTGGTGCTGTGTTGTCATTAGCATCTCTGTTCAGTATTTTCATTCAAGATCCATGATTTACTATTTTCTAAGTTCATATAACTTCAACTGGGAAGGGAGAGTCTTTGGCAATCACCAGACTTAATAAAGCTCTTGCAGAACTTCTGAAAGTTCTCACTGTTCATTCCCAGAAATGTGGATTTCTTAAAATCAAGTCTATGCTGCAGGAATTGTGTGTTGGTTTTGGTAGGAATAGAGTTCTAAATCCTCAATCTCAACAGATTAGCTGATGGGTAGGAATGAGCCTGCCTCTCACACACCCATGGAATCTGCCTCAGGGTCTTTCCTTCTTTCATGCGTGAGCTCTACTTGAACTGTTCCTGAGTTCATCCTGGTGAAATATGAGGAATCCTTGTGAGACTGGAGGAGAGTTTCACATCCAGGTTTCTCTTTACTATAATCATTAGACACTTGTTGTTTTGTTAACAACTTGCTGAGCTGCCACCCTTCCTTGACTGTGGGGAAGTCAAAGCTTGCATTTTACCTTCCTCACTTAATATAATTGGATTCACCAAACAAAAATGTGACCATTAAACTTGAATGAATATATATTCATAGATTGTCATGAAGGGACCTGCCTGAAAAATATGAAATATTAATTCTCAAAATGGATATGGAGAATTTTGATAAAATGTGCCTGAGTTCTATATTTTTGGAAGACTCAACAGCTTAATGTAGAACAAAGTTTTCTATGTTTTTGCATTGTGTAATTGAGTCATTTGGTCCCATAACAGGTTTCTTAGCTAGGAGTTTAATTAGATGACTGGAATTACCATTCAGGCTGGGATTTTCCAGGGGAACCTGAGGAAGTTTAAACAGATGCTGAAAAAATATTTTAGGCCCTCAGGGCTGGCAGGCTGCCTCAGGCGGGTACCCCATGCTCTGAATTGCCCCTTGCTTCAGGGACACACTGGGTGTACAGAGGGTACCTGGGGTGTTACATGTGCTTCTATGTGTAGCTGTTGCTTCATAACTTTAAAAAACATTCCCCACACAAACAAAAAACACTACCCTGATTTCAATAATGAAAGAAATAATGTGGGGTTTGGGTTTTTAAATCACTTAAGGCCAGCTTTGCTTTCTCCTTTCTAGAACCTTTTTCTTTCTGAACAAACAAAGCTAAGGAGGACTGTGTCAGAGAGATATTTTTGAGATTGCAGTTTTCTTGTAAAGAGTGTTGATATGTGAGTAGCTTTTGGAAAAAGTTCCTTTTTTTTTCTTTATTTTTAATGTATTTTCAGCTCAGTAAATCAGGCCCTTTTGAAAGATGAAAGTTTGGAATATTCTGTAGTTCTAATCTTGTTTCTTTCCCTGTCATAATAGCAATCTCATTTTTAGAGATACCAGCCTCCTCCTCCAGCCAGCTGGTGCAAGCACAAATGTTCTGTGAAAAGCTGACACCTTACAGTGGTTCTCTTAATGGATGCTTTGCTTTCTCATTGGGAGGGAGGGAACATCAACTTTGGTCTTCTTACCTGACTTGTCCTTGATAATGAGTTCTCCTCAGAAGAAGGAGGACTTTGTTCCTCAGCTAAGGAAAATAGTAAGGTGGCTTTCTTATGATGACTGAATGGCTCAGTAGTTTCTGTTATTTCAACCTCTGGAAAGAAAAAAACAGCATCTGCTGTTGCCTTCCAGTGCAGGAGTGGAAGGATGGTTTGTGGAGTGGCTTTTAGACCCATCAGCTGTCACCCTCTGCTTTGGTGTAAATGTAAATGAGAGGGAATCCCTGGCACTGAGCAAGGGAACGCTCTGGTTTGCATCCTGGGGCCATGTGGCAAGACGTAACCTGGCTGTGTACATACTTAAGGCAACAGTGGTGGTAAGAAGACAAAATAACTCAAGGGATTGCTGAGGGGTGTGAGGGAGAGAGAAAAAGGTACAGAAGGATGCACTTGCAGAACAGATGAGAGATTGGAGGAGAATTAATAATCTAGAATGAATTGAATAGTGAAAATGGAGAGGGACTATAAGCTTATGGAAAAACAGGGTTAGGTTCATTTTGTTCCTGTACTTTTCCTTCAGAAAAGGGATTTAAACAAAAGAAAATGTAGGGGATAGACAAGAAGAAATGAAAGGAGGAAAGACATCTTAGATTAAATGCATAATAAAATAATTAACGTAGAAAGTGTGAAAGCAGGTGACCATAGGAAATATTTCCTTTTTCAGTTTGAAAAGGATATGCATAGGGATAAAATTTTATGTGGTGCAAAAAAGTCAACAAAGAAAGCTTTGGGTATCCTGTCTGTTTCTCTTTACAGATTTTATTTCATTTTTTGACTAAAATTTTTCCCCCTTATACACCCTGCCTTCAGTTTTTAGAGAACTATTTTATGAAATGCAGAAAATTTTAAAATGCACCTGATTATCCAACTCTAGGCCTGTCTTTGTGTTTAATATTTGGGATAGCAACAAATTGATTTGCTCTTGTTAACGCACAGGCTGGCCACTGCTATTGCAAATACATTTTATGGCATTTGATTCACTGAAGTTATGACATACTCTGTCTTTACAAGGTCATATCTCAGTTCATACTGTGATGTTGTGTCCTCAGTAAGGGTGCATGTTTTGAACACACATTGTGCAATCACCTGCTACACTCAGTGGATGAAAGCTCATTGGAAAGCAGCCTTTGTATATTTGTGGTCCACACAGATCTAATGTAGGCTATTATCTACAGCTCTGGGAATTAACTGAAACCTGGGCTGCAGTCAATTCCTGCCACATGTTCGATTGCTGGTCTGGTACTGTTCTCCTTATGACTTGCAGTATTAAATTATTTCATTCTTCTCTTCCAAAAAAAGGTTTATAAGTTAATATAGATAATAAGGCAAAGCTTCCTGCTATAGCAAGAGTCTCCCTAAAATATAAAAAATGTTGGCATGTGTAAAAATGGAATGCATTCCAATTCCTTTTCAAATGTAGATGTGAATGAGCTTGAATTTGCTTTATATACTTAATTTTAAATATGTTTTTGTTTGTTTTGTAACTTACCATGAGACACTGATATTTGCAGCTATGAATTTTTCATAATAATCCATATAATCTTCTCCTAACTATTTGAGATCAGTACAAAGATATTAGAGAGGCCATATCTAAAACCTTCATTGGCTATAAAAAGACTTTTAAAAATGTAGGAACCCAGATCAGTGATTTAAGTAAGTTTTTTCTGGAATACTATTTAGCAAAACAGAAAATGTTCCTCAGTAAAGATCTCTTTAGTGACTATGGAGACCTGAATCCCCCTGGCTCTCGTACAAATAACTACTCATATTCCCCAACCAGTTAAAAACTTAGAATTTGTTACAGGGAGAAGCAGGAAATAAAAAATGCTAGTAAATAACATTGCAAACAGCTTTGCATGAGCACACTTCAGTGGTTTTGATTTGGTAAACAGCACAATGATATCAAATTGAACTGCTTAATCATTAAATAAAGAGATGTGACCTATACAAAGGAATTCTAATTAAAATGCAGTGTCTGTAGACTGCAATTTATTGCATCCATTGCAAGCTTTTTGCTTTCAAAACTAATTAGTGATACAAAGAGAACATGTTTTAATATTGGAGACCTCATATCCATAAATTTGTGGTACCTAATGCCTGCTTCATCCTCCTGTCTCGTCTAATTTATCCTCCAAAAGTATGTTTGTTTCGTGGCTTGCTCCTAACCCTTCACAATGACTGTACTCTCCCTTACTTTCTGCATACCTTAGTTGTGCTCTTCTGAGAATATTCTCTTCAAGTATCTTTTTTTTTTTCTGGGTTTTCTGGGGGGATTTTTTTGTTGCTTTGTCTGTTTTTGTTTTGTTTTTTTGTTTGTGCCTCCGTTTGGTTTGTGGGGTTTTTTTATAATGTAGATACATTAATAAAATATTTCTTGGCTTACCATAAACCATTTGAGGTCACAGGGTCTTGTTCATCATGTGTTTGCTTTGGAGTTTGAGATCTGGATTAAAAAAAGACATTTAATCAACAAGTAACCTTATTGTTATTTCAGTGATGGCGTGTTTTCAGATATATTGATATGCTCATCTGTGGCAGACATTTAATAATGGACATGATAATGTCTAAATGCTTTAAGGAAACACTTAACAACAGAATGAAATATACTATATATGGTGTGGTGTGCCTGGCCAATGAATGCAGTTTGCAAATGCGTGTGCAAGGCTTAAGGATAAAACAGCATATTTTGGGATTTAGTTTAGAGAAAGGAGAAGCATTGTCCCTGAAAATAAATCTCTGCTCTCTGTTGTTCACTTTGATTTTATGAAGCCAAAGACATTGTGAATGTGGATAATCAGCTGTTAGTATTTGCTTCTTTAAAATAATTTCTAGAAGTTACCTACAAATTACTGCCTTATTTAATTTTTTTAATTTGTTGTATGCATAAAACTTTCCTTTAAGCTTCCTTTTATATACTTCCCTCACAGCCACCACCAGAGGCAGACTTTTCTGGACACTTGCAGTTCTTTTTTTGAATTCCCTTAATCCTTGAGGATGCTAGAAATGAGGCTTTCTTCCTTTAAGTATATAGCATATATAGGCTATGATAGTAGTTTGAATAAGCCAATATTTCCTCCCAAAGATGAGATGTCTAAGCCCGGGTTCATTTCTGTCTAAGCATGATTGAAGGCAGGTTTTTTGTAGGTGCTTGACATGTACCTGTTTTGAAATCACTGGATTTGAACAAAACTGGGCAATGCTACTCTGTGTAATGGCTCTCACCTCAAAACCCCCAGAAAAAAACTTTGATATCCAGCTCCACACATCCAGCTGCAGGCAGCGTCCACCTGCAATTGTAGCTGGAGATAAATAACACCTCTGTACTGGCATGGTTTGGTTCCAAGCACTGTGAACTCTGCAACATCAAAGGTGCTTCACATAGTATGCTTTGGGAGCAAATTAACTTTCCATTTCTCTTTCTTTGTAACAGCTGGTTTAAAAATCTGTTTTCATATTTTCTTTTTTTTTTTTTCTGGTTTCTTAAAAAGGTAAAGAATTTATATTTTCTGGAAGTCCCTCTCTAGAGGGTTTCACTGCCAGCAAAAGTGTGCTAATGGCAAGCAGTAAAATTTGGCTTAGAATTGAATTTCCAGTGCTTATTTCTCAAGGTTTTCTGTGACAGAGTCCTAAAGTATGAAATTATAAGATAATATCAAATTATTTCTGGTGCAGTTGTTTTTATTAACACAGTTCCATTTTCTGACTTTCCCTGATCTCATTTTTAATGTATTAGCTCAAAATCATATTTGTTTCTGTCAGACAACACTGGAATATAATTACAATTTCAAGTATTGTCCAGTTTTCCATGCTGGTTTTTCCCTTTTTCTTTTTTTTTTTTTTTTTTAATAAAGTGAACAATGTAGTGTACTGGAGAGAAATTAAAATGAAAGATTTGTTGCTTTTTTGGGATTTTGTTGTCATAGAAGATGACTCCTGCCTACTCCTTAATCATGAGGAGATGCTGTTTATTCAGATTTGGATATAAGTCCATGTGAAATTCTCATATTAATAAAAGCAAAGTTGTTTAATAGTTCCAGCACAAAGTCATTTCTGATCCGAGTGAAATGATCTTCAAAAAGCAGAACTCAGTTTAGAGTTCTGAAACTTGGGGGTAGCAGAGCAGGGTGCACAAGTGCTTATTTTTTAATGCCTATTGATTTAGTGTTTGGGGCTGCTTTTCTTCAAATTTGTGATTTGTGCCATTCTTCAGAAGTATTTGGAATTTCTGAAAATTGTTAAATTTCTTGGTCAGTTTGTGAGAATCTTGGTATCATTGGAAGGGCCTCCTGGTTATTCAATTGAATTTTGCTGTTGTAAATAAGCCGTGCCATATTATCCATTTTATAAACCAATGATTCTGTGGACGTCTTTAGTTTTGGAGCCAAGCCTTGGTTAACTTCAACTACTGATCATTCCTCCTGTAAGGTGGCCTCATTCCATTCCATTTTTCCTCTCCTCTACTTCTTTTTCTTCCAGAAAAAACTGGTCACCAGATCTAATCCTCTCTTTTGTTTGTGGTGAATTATCATCCTGAGTGGATGGGAGCTTTGTTTTTCCTGAAGTAGTCGTGGGTGTCAAACCTAGTCATTGATACAGAGCTGTGGAGGAAATGAGGATAAAAGAGTGGATTATGATAAGATTGTACAAAGCTATCTAAATCTATTCCAAACCTCAATGAATAAAGCAAGCATGAAAGATAACTCTGAGAACACTAAATACGCTGAATACTAGGAAATTTTGACAAACATGATTCAAATTTGTATTTCAAGTTCCCTGTCAAGGGAGAAATTAAAGAGGATGCTGTCTTGTTGAGAAGCATGAGGAATACTGAAGTCTAATTCTTGTTTCTCTAAATTTTACTGTGCTTCTGAAAGGAGGAAGTAGAAAATATCAGCAATCAAATGAATATTGAACTTTGCTAGCAAGGTAGATTTGATGTTTTCTATGAACAGACATCTTGTTTGACTGGAAAATATCTTGTCTCCAATTTCTTTTCTAATGTGTTGGTTTCTTGCTGTCAGAAGGTGCTGTTGCATTTCTGGTATTTCAGCATCAATCTCGTGCTATCACAAAGCTGCTGCCGTTGGCTGTCAGGCCTGCACAGTCTCAATTGGCAGAATTATCTGTCTTCAGCAGGATTAGACAGAAATGTCTCATTCACATGATGCTCCAGCCTTAGGCTGCACCAGCCCCGGGAAACTTGAGCACATTAGCTTCAAAGAAACTGTCTGCAACCTCTTCTGACAGCATATTTTACAAAGTACCCTCCAATCTATTCCTCAAGCTGTTTTCTCTGTCTCTTTAATATTTACTCTTTGTATTGTATTAATACTTTACTACTTGTCTCTGGCAGTTCTGTAATAGAAAGTGTTGGACCATTCCTTTTATAAGTTTACGTTGGTTATGTGCTAATATATTTCCAGTGCAAAATGGTCCTTGGACCGTTGGTAGTTGGAGCAGAAGAAATACATAAATGACAGGACAATGCAGTGCTTATTAAAGACTGTCCCCAAATTCCTACTGTATCCTGATATGAACAGTTTTCTTCAAAACTTATATGCTCCATGGGTTTGTTTGGTGGAGAGAATAAGAAATAATGTAAGTATATCACCTGAGAAGCTCTTTTCATCAGCTTATTTAGGCCTCACTTCTATTATTGCAATCTTAAAAGAAACATAACTTGAAAACATAGCTATCTTCATGACTCCATGCACATGCAGTCATGCCTGCATTATGTATATATACACACACTTATAACTGCACGTATATAACCTCCAATGAACGTTTTATTTTTTAGGAAATAGTGTCCCACTGAGCAGCCCTAGTTTACCTGTAAAATATTAGGTTATAAATTGTGTTTATTCTCTTTGGGCTAAGCTATGTCATTCTTCAAATAGCCTAGTGCTACATATTATAGCATTTAGTGCCTGTGTAAGCTACTTGTTATCAGAGAATGCAGCTGATAAATTGCATGTTCGTAATAGTAACATAGTCTGCTTTGCATTTTATGTAACTTCAATTCATACTTACCTCAGCAATAGCATATCCCACCCGGGCCAAGATAACCAAATACAACTGCAAAACTTGAAGTTAATATTGCCCGAAAAAGTTAGTATTTAGGTACTGACAAGTTTTCTTACTTTTCTGATGCACTGGAGAAATGAGATCTGCTCTTCACTTTGAGAGTGCTACTGGTTTTCTTGCTCTGTGTAGGGCAGGCAGGGATATAGGAAATATGACTGTGAAAGCATTATGGTGTCTTGAAATTCCCAATTTTAGCTGCCTCTGTTTTGACAGTGTAGAAATGATTGTACAGGCATGAATGGCTGCAATGTGCAGTCCATATCTGCTGTGAATTCTCTGACTGAGGAAAGCAAAGAAAAAAGTATCCTTCCAAGGGGAATGTATTCAAATTGTAAACCAGCCAAGAACCAAACATAGGCCTCCCTACAAAACTTTTCAACATAAAATCCAGTGAAGTTTGTGTGGAGTCATGTATTCCCATGAATACACACACACCTTTGTTTTTCCATTGGACTTGGAAGAGGTCAGCAGAGCACAAAGGTGTTACCATACATGTGGAGAGATACCTCTGTAATTGACTGCTGCAATATTTTGGAAGCTGTTCTTTTGCTGTCATACCAGTGGAGTTACCTGATACTGCATTGGACTTTCTCACATTTCTACCACCAGCACAACCACAAAAAGGAGCCAAGGAGTCTTTTTCAGCTCCAAGCCTGTTCGGCATAGTTTTGTGGACAAGAAGGAATGATCCTTCCTTTTCAGCTTTTTGCTGCTGTTGGGGTTTCTTTGAAAATTAGATGGAGACTTTAAATATTAGGCTTCTCTGAAATAGTTGCTATTATCCATGAAATTTCAATTCATAATAGACATGAAGCTACAAGAGACCATGTAAGTGTTTTCAAATGTGTCATTTCACCACTGATATACTTTTTTTTTAACAAACATACCTTTATGGCTAAAAACTTGCAAATCCAGTCAAAAAGATGGGTATTATAGAACATGTACAGAGAGTAATTATTTTGGAAAACTTTAACTCTTGGAGAACAATACACAGTGAATGTGTCCAGGATACTTGTAGCTGAATGATAATTCTGATGAAAGTTTGTGGGGTTTTTTGTTTTGTCTTGTGGTCTTCAGGCTTTTTTCAATACACTATAATAACAGAAAGCAAGTTTTGTCTGGGATGCATCTGCAAACTTTTCTATTAAAAAAAATTCTGTGTTTTTCTGAGATAACCTTTGCAAGTCAGCCCTGATCATTCAGGCTCTGCTCAGACTTTGCAGCTAATATGCAGCAGCTCAGGACAGAATATGACTTTCTGAACAACTGCAAGACTTAAATGGTTTCAGTCATGCTGGGGTTGATTTGAGGGCAGGGAGCTTTGTTGCTGTTCTGTTGTCAGTCCTAAATAGCAAGTCAAAAGGAGGATGTGCCTGCCAGATTTTAATGCAGAGAGAATACAGAAAGTGATGGTGTTTGCTAAGTTAAAATATGTGGTGTTCAGAAAGGTATCAAAGGAATCAAACTGTGGAATGGGGAGAAGCTAGAAACCTGCTACAATGGAAGGAAAAAAGGATACACATGGTGGGGAAATGGAGGGGGAACAAGTCCAATTAACTTTTAGAATACTAATTCAGAACCAGCACTGGTGTTTTAGCAACACTAGAAGAGACCGTTTTGGCCTGAAGACGTTTTATGAGCTGCAGATGTAGTGTTGGAAGAGCTGTGTATATGGAGGACTTATCTCTGCAAAGGGAAGCGTAGCTGCTGTATGTCTGTAGTGCGTTTTATTTGAAGGTGTGGATATCCTTGGGAGTTTCACAATATGGGAACTGGATGCTTAATTACTTATTCTACAGAAGGTAATTAATGAGGGGTGTGGCTTTAACACAAGGTCTTTCATACATAGTAATTAAGCCATTTTCCTGCTGATATCTGTCCTTTATTCTGTAGCTTCTGTGAATAATCTTGTTTTCTCCAGTGCTTGTCTGGAGCTCTGTGCTGGATGGTTTGCCATTTCCAGGGTGTAGATTAGTCAGTAGCTGCAAGCCGGAGATGAGCCTACCTGCTTTCCCATCTGTGGGAACACTAATTAGAGTTTTCTTTCTCTTTCAGGCACAGTTTTTTAACTGAAACTTGCAGGAACTTAATTATCTCTGAGACTTTTTCTGTCCCCTACCCTGTGTCAATTGGATAAAATTAAACAGCAGAATTTCTCAGTTTTTAAGGTAAAAACAGTGAAATAGGCAGTGCAGTCACGTAAGTTTCACTGCCCTAAGAATCAGGACTAAGAAGATTATTTATATTAAGGCAGCACTTCATTGATAGAGCTACACTAGTCCTAAGACATCCATTCTGGTCATGGGAATTTTTGCCTTCTGTCAAGTATGTATTTTCATAATACAATGGGACAAAGATCAGGTTCTTTCCAGCTTGGAGTTGGACTTGA